>JANBXA010000734.1:50810000-51400000 GCA_030556225.1 Cricetiscus sungorus
GGACCTTTAAGGATTACAGCCCACTTCCATCCTGCCTGAACTCTGCTTCTGGACGTACCCTGAGATGAAGAAGCCATGCTGCAAGCTATTGCTGCTCTGAGGCAAGCCGCTCAGCCACCATGCCTTCCCTGCCGAAGCTGGGAGCCAAAGCAAGTCACTCCTCCTGTGTTCTGCTCAGCACCGTCACCGTGCTGAGAAGAGGCAGTGCACCCTAAACGATCTCTTGCTGTACAGTGATCTATCTATAGCCCTTCCGCAATTGTTCATGCTCAAGGGGATTAGGTAGAACCTTTTAGCGCAGCCCTGTGTTCTCAGTTCCCGCCCACAGCAAGCTTCCCTGTAAACCACAAATTGTAGAAGAAGAGTTTCAGAAGTTACAACACCTGGCTCTTGGCAGTGGGGCTCAAAGAGGGGCAGAGGAGGTGAGGGCTCTCCAGGGGGCAGGGAGTCAGGAGACACTGGTACTTTACCTCTTGACGCTGCATCTCTAGCCCTTTGCCTGACTTTTCGGTGACGCTTAAAGAGAAAAATATTACAGTGTGAAGCTAGGACTCCATTTTCCTTCTTCATGTCTAAAATGAAAGATAGTATATATTTCCCTATACGCTATCTGCTCCCTTACATTGCCTCACGTGGACTCCGCCTTTCTTTCGGCCTGAACATTTCCCTTCCCTGCCTATTTCTGCATCACTTATGGCTCTCCATCCTCCTTCCTCACGGCTCTACTCATAAGAGCTTCTGTAGAGAGGCCAGCACAGGGAGAAAAGCTCAACAGACATTTCTGCCAGCATGGATGCCTGCTCACTAAGTCCTCCAAGTGAAGAAAACCCCCACTCGGGAGGTCTTCTGAGATCCAGTGTGGTAGTTTTTCTATTATCTAATTTTCAACTAAAGACAAATACGGAGGCTATTGGCTTTTCAATTGAAGTACATTGCAGGGAGGACCTGGTGAGGACTTATTTATAGGTCCTCTGTAACCACTTCCTTTCTTTTCTAAGTCCTTTGGCACAAAATGGGGGCAATCTGGAGAGGCTCTTAAATTTAAAAATTACTTATCTAGGCTTAAAGTAGTTCAAATTTAGTCAGTGTTTTCCTACCCGGCAGCAGCTCTTTTTAGGTTCCAATCTCAATCCCTGGTAAGTCCTTCTTAATTGCCAGGCAATTAGAAATATGATGAAGATGGAGCTATAGGTACATAAAGGAAAACTGATATCCCACAGAGAACAGGCAGAGCTCAACATGGCCTAAACCTCATTAGCATGAAGGGACCAGTCATCTCTGCATCTAGTTATTCAGGGGCCTAAGTGCCTAATGGCTCTCAGCACTGGGCATTGTCATGGCTGCCTCACAGAGGATAGAATTAGGACACCAGAGTGCATCACAAAGGTCTCTGTTCCACAGAGGTTGTTCCAATGGAACTTCATTCTGCACAAGCCTCTCCCCTCTCTCTCTGTCTCTCTCTGTCTCTCTCTCTCTGTCTCTGTCTCTCTCCCCCACCCGTGTGTGTGTGTGTGTGTGTGTGTGTGTGTGTGTGTGTGTGTGTGTGTGTGTGGTCATCTGCAAAGGTTATGGACCCCAAGACTATAGGTGCCATACTCAGATCTCTCTCTCTCTCTCTCTCTCTCTCTCTCTCTCTCTCTCTCTCTCTCTCTCTCTCTCTCTCACACACACACACACACACACTTTACTTCCTTTGTCTCCCATACCAACCTCTTTGTTGGCTTCCTCTTGCACAAATGCACAGAACCTTGAGTTCTTTGGCATGCAGGGAACCTTCAGAGGAAGAGTGGCTGGGGGAGAGACCTCCTCTAACTCCACATCTGACCTGTAGACACACAGGGGTTTAGAGGGTACAGCATGGTGATGGTTTGGAGAGCTTTGATGTTTCAAACAAGGGGTTGCCAGAGATCAAAACTCCCAAGAGGGGCTGGTTGTGGCTGCTGTGATAAAGCCAAAGTGGTAGTATCTTTAAACGACACCATTCAGGGCAGAAAGATGGCCTACAGTGTGTGGGTGGAGAGCATCCATGAACATGGTCCTCCTCCAAGGTACACTGATGCAGCACACTCCATCCAACATGAGTTTGCACCACAGGAAGCCTCCTGCATGCTTAAGATGATGGAAGCACACAGGGCTGGCTTAATGGTCATTTCTGTCTGTGACCACCAATGTCTCCTTGCTTATGGTTGGATGTATATGGCTTTTACTTGAAGATTTTCTCTCTCTCTCTCTCTCAAATCTGGATCTAGGAAGATTTCAGTCAAGGCAGGCATTTTTCATTTCAGTCCCGTGACCCATCACTCGGCTATCCTAACTAACCTATGTGGCTGATGTAATAGGCCTCTGACACCCTAGCACTTCTGAATGGCCTTGAGAAACTTACTCTGGTGACAGTGCTTTCAGGCAGAGAACTCTATGAAGAGACTGTCCTTCCAGCACCAGTCTTCTGCCCTCCTGGTGTAGTGGACACACGGTGTGTCCGTCCCTAAACTGCATTGCTAAGACTACAAAGACATTTAGGGTGTCTGTCTGTCTCTGATCGCAAGAAACAAACCTAGTTACAAAGATTAATTCAAATAAAGTGTAAGAGCTAACAATGAGATAAATAGACTTTTATGCTCAGACTGTAACCATACCATTTCTGAGAAGAGGATCCCTAACAGGGTCCTGGTTGTCAGAGTGGGCTCCTGGACTCCTGGGTAGTTAGAATTTGGCTTAAAACTGTTGGCTGTGCTTCAGAAAAGGATGAGAACTTACTGATAAATTATGAACTAAGGAATGGGCCACAAGTTCATCTGGCAGTAAGAAATGCAGGGTTGCTCTTGAACAGGTACAGGTGAATAGATAGGAAAGCAAGGGTGGGAAAAGATTTGAGCAGGGTTGAGACCTACTGAGGGAAGTCTGACATTTCTTTTATTCAGGTCACTAGCATTGACTTTTAAAGTAGGAACACACACACACACACACACACACACACACACACACACACACACACACACAGTACAAAACAGGAGAGGCAGAAGGTACATTTCTTTCCTATCTTTATCTCCTTGCATTTAATTTTCTTACTCATGTATTTCAAAATTGTGTTAGCCCAGTGTGGTGCTTTGAATGAGAATGGCCCCACAGATTCATGGGTCTGTATGCCTGGTCCACAGGTAGTGGAACTGTTTAGGAAGGATTAGGAGGTGTGGCCTTGTTGGAATAGGTGTATCACTGGGGAGTGGGCTTTGAGGTTTTAAAAGTCTATGCCAGGCTCAGTCTCCCCAACCCCCTCTCCTTACAACTTGCACATTAGATGTGAGCTCTCAGCTACTTCTCCAGTACCATGTCTGACTATCTGCTGCTGTGCTTCCTGCCCTGGTAATCATGGACTAACCCTCTGAAACCGCAAGCAAGCCCCCAGTTGCTTCCTTCTGTAAGTTGCCCTGGTCATGGTGCTTCATCACAGCAATAGAACAGTGACTAAGCTACATAGGAAGCATAAATAATAAAGATGGCTATGTGGCATTAGGTCTTTGAAGCTGGTTTGTGGGGAAAATGTGGAAGAGTTGGGAGCCACAGGTTAGAGAAGCTTTGTATGCTGTGTATACAGCTTAATGGGCCATTCTGGTGGGAGAGCTGAAGACCAGAATGTTGATAGGAACACGGGCAATAAAGTCTATGCTTCTGAGGTTTCAGACAACAGGGACTCTATGGGGAACCAGACTAGTTGTCATTCATGTTACATTCTGGCAAAGCATATGGCTGTATTAAGCCTAAGTCTTGAAAGTTTAAGTGAGGCTGGACTAATTTGTTTGACAGAGGGAATTTCAAGACAACTTAGCATTCAGGTTGTGTTATTGTTTACTCTTAGCCAGAATTATCTTTCTACAGAAAGTAGAAAGATAAGACAATGGTGGAGTTCAGTCAGAAAAGGTGGGTGAACCCAGCTGTGGTGGTTTGAATGAGAATGCCCTCCATAGGCTCCTGTATCGAATGCTCAGTCACTATGGCATAGAACTAGTGTTTGAGAATGGTTGGAAGGGTTAGGAGGCATAGCTTTGTAGGAGCAGGTATGTCTTTGTTAGAGGAAGTTTGTTACTGGGGTGGGCTTTGAGGTTTCAGAAGCTCATACCAGGCACAGTCTCTCTCTGTCTCTGTCTCTGTCTCTGTCTGTCTCTGTCTCTCTATCTCTGTCTCTCTCGGTCTCTCTCTCTGTGTCTCTCTGTCTCTGTCTCTCTGTCTCTGCCTCTGTCTCTCTCTGTGTCTGTCTATCTCTGTCTCTCTCTTGCCCTCTCCCTCTCACTCCCTCCCTCTCTCATTCCTCTCTGCCTGTTGTCTCCAGATCAGGATGTAATGCTCTCAGCTACAGTTTTAGTACTATGCCTGTCTGCTTCTTGCCATAATGATCATGTCAGACTTATGTGAAGCAGGAATTTTGAAGGCCTGGCCTATCTTGTCTTGGCAAAGTTCAGTGGTCAACTTCCTTTGTGTCCTGCTTGTACAATTTGGATAGCATACTGTCAATAGTTGAGCCAAGGGCAGTTTCTTGCCCAGTGGCTAGCTAGCTTTGCCACATTGAAAGCAAACTCCACATGGAGGTTCTCTGAAGTAGATTAGAGCTGCCAGGAGCAAAACACCTTGTGTTATTAAAATATCTTAAATGACATATTTTGTAGATCTCTGAAGTATTTGAAGACCATATATCTATCTAAAATATGTCTCTGTTTGACCTTGAAAACATACCTAACAAGTTTGACTGTTATAAGCAACTAATTACTAATCTGCATTTTTAATTATCCTATTAAAAATAATAGCTTTGTAATAATAGCTTTCAAGGACCAGAACTTTACATTCCATTTTTAAATGAGCTATGTAGGTACAATACCTTAAACAAGAGTATAAACATACAATATGTTATAACAAAATAACCTTAATTTTGGATCAATATACAAAAATCTATACCAATGTAAAATATTTGAGTCACTAGTAGTTACTTTTTAGTAGATACAATAATCTACCCTTTCATCCTATCATTCCTATATCCCCCTTTTTTTCACTAGATAGGAGAAAAGGAAGGATAGAGTAAAGAAAAAGAGAGAAAGAAGTCTCCTAATCCAACCTCCATTGTTAATTTCCTCCCTGATTAGGACAATAACAATTTGCAGCTAACTCCCCTAAACAACGACAAACATCCACAAGCCACTGAACAACCAAAAACCATCCACCTCACCTCTCAGGAATGTGGGCATCATGTTCTTTGTTGTTGTTTGTTTTCTTGCTTGCTTGCTTGTTTTTTTTTTTTTTTTTCTTTTTTGAGACAGGGTTTCTCTGTGTAGCTTTGGAGCCTGTCCTGACACTCACTCTGTATCCCAGGCTGGCCTTGCACTCACACTTGCCTCTGCCTCCTGAGTGCTGGGATTAAAGGGTGTGCCACCACTGCCTGGCAGGTATCATGTTCTTAGAATTATTTCCTGTTGTCTGGAGACAATGACATCTTTAGGGGAGAGCTAGCTGTATCATTTGTAGTCCAGTGTCTGTGTGATGGGAAAGTGCAGGACTTATCTGAAGTCCTGGCTGGAGTAAGTGTGTGAGGCTGGACCATCTCAGCTAGCAGCTTTGAAGTTACTCTGGATGCAGATTTTTGAGGAAACTGTGACAGAGGCATTCTGAATGCTGGATCACCTTGCTACTTGTCTCCACTGGTGTCTGTTTTTTTCTTCTTTTTCTAAAAACACACAAATTGTTAAAGGTAACATACATATTTGCATTAACACAAGTACAGGATGGATATGCAGTGAGCACAAATCAGCTAAATATGATTTTCTGTTCGATGTTTGAGCAGGTAAAAGGCATCTGCCAACTTTATAAGTCCGTTTGGACTGCATAGCCAAACTGTAATATAAACCTCCATCCATGCCATATGTAAAGATGGCATGTAAAAATAAGTCATGAGAACTCTGTAGCCAACAAGACTTACTATGTCTCATCCAGTCCCAGAGCTGTTCCCATGTAGAGGAGTCAGCATATATGCCTCTTGTCTTGTAGTTCTTCTTGGTTTCTTCAAATATGCAGGCAAGGTTTTCTGACCTTTATTAATTCTGAAGGAATCCATAGCTTTTGTTTCCTGTGGAAGCAAAGGGATAACCTCTCCCCCCGATGCAACACATTTTCTGACTTCCATTCTGAAGTTAAGACATCCTTAAAATCTATAGGCAGGTTTAATTTACTATCCAGTATCTGTCCACAGCTGTTATTTTTTGTTCATTAGCATTTAAAAACTTAAAGTTAAAAAACACTATAGAGAATCCAAACATCCAATATATTTTTCATCCTTATGTGGCTTATTTTTTTATATTACGTTACTCTCTTTAAATACTTTATTGTATTGTTTTCACACTATTATTTTTTATGACTGTCTTTACCCCTTTTCTTTCTTACCACCGAAGTATATTTTTAAGCATACTGTACATGTTCAGAGGTCTGGACCTGACTTTCTGTGCACTATGGCTCTGGGAAAATGTTGCAAAGTCCTTGTGTGTCTACAAGCTCCTTTTAAGGCTAAGCTTTGCATTTGGTGCTGGTAGCTGTCTCTGCCTCTCTTGGATCCATGAGAGCCAAGCCTCATGCCCACAGGCATGGGTTGGGAGCCACATTTACCTGGCCCAGCTCTGGGAAGTTGCTGAGCCTGTTCCACAGCAGGTGTTTCTATCTAATATCCTGCCAGGTGGTCCACCAGCTGCTGTACACTTGGATCTTTGTGCCAACGTTGGACAACACATATAGCTGGATTTACTTTGGACTGCCAGCTCCCAAACTGTTAAGTATGAAAGCTTGTCCTTAGCTTAGGCTTGTCCCCAACTAGGTCTTAAAACTTAAATTATATTAATTGACATTTTGCCACGTGGCTCATTACTTCTTCTCAAAACAGTAGGTATGCCTGACTTCCTCCACTTCCCTTTGCCTCAGATTCCTTCCAGAGTTTCTATCTCTCTCTGGAAGTTCTGCCTATCCTCACCTGACAAGCTATTGGACATTCAGCTCTTTATTAAACCATTCAGAAGGGCCTTATGTGGGAAAAGTTAAACACACTTCATAGACTAGACAAGACTGACCTTGAACTCACAGAGACCCACCTGCCTCTCCTCCCAAGTGCTGGGATTAAAGGTGTCTGACACCACCACCCAGCATAATCTTTGTGTGCACTGTGAAGATGAGTTCCAGAACAGTCAGAACTGTTACACAGAGAAACCTGTCTCAAAAAAAAAAATTATCCCACAACAGCTTTCTTTTCTAAGAGTTGCCTTGGTCACAGTGTTTCTTCACAGCAATAGAACAGTAATTTTGTGGACAAGGTAGGTACAGACAGAACAGCTGTGACTGAGTAGAAACCACAAACCTTGCACTAAAACAGTACAAAGAGTTCGTTGGAGACAATACCCAACCACTGAAAGCAAATTCATTTAAAAGGACCTCGCCTAAAGAGAGTGCCTGAGAGGTTAGTGCCTCCAGGGCACCCTGATTAAGTAGGGCTGTCTAGGGAAGGGTTCTCTCAGATTCAGCCACAAAAACAGACTGCAGCAGTTACAATCAGAGGGTTCAGGTTACATTTGGAGCAGAAGTGGTGTCATTCATGCAATGCAGGCATGCAAAATGGAGGTTCGCACTAAGGTCCCAGAAAGCTGCCCAAGCCAATCAATGGGCAGCAGGATCGTGTTCCTTCTATGGAGTGGGCTGTGTGCAAAACTGTGAAGGCACGTAAGTTGCAATGGAGAGTCCAGGATGATGGTGATTCTAGGTTTGTGGGATGTCTGTTGAGGAAAGCTTCAAGCACTGAAGCCCAAGAGAGAGGCCACATATACTGCAGATAGCAGTGCAGGAAGAGCAGGGCCTTCCTGCAGCCCAGATGATACCATAGTAAGTCCCAGAAGCCTGACATGAAGCTTCAGGAACTCATGTTTGTTCTGCTGGACTTCAGTTTTGCTTTGGTCTTTCCTGGATAACTGCCTCTATTTCTCATCTTTGTAATGTGTCACTGAAGGAAGAAAGTATTCAACTTTTTTTTTTTTTTTTTTTTAAATTTAACAGGGAACACAGTTAAGAGACGGTTTTGCATTTAAGAGACTGGTATTTTAAACTGATATTGGTAAGACTCTGGGTACTTCTGAAGCTACAATCAATGCATTTGCATTATGAGATGATCATGAGGGCCAGGAGTGGAATGCTACGCTATAATGGAAATGTTCCCCCACGGGCTCACATATTTGAACACTTGGTATCCAGCTGATGGCACTGTTATGAGAAGTTATGGACCTGGGGCCTGGAAGGTCACAGGGAGGCAGGCTGAATAGACTGTAGCTGAGTCCTGCTTCTGGTCCCAGTATCTTTCCACTTTCTGATTGGTTATGTGGTATAACAGCAGGTCACTCTGGTTGCCATGGCTTCCCTGCATCTCCATCCCCTGCACACAAACTCTTCCTGCTAGAATAGTTTCTGCCAAGGATCTGTCACAGAAGAAAGAAGTAATCGGGACACTAAGGGAGAGATGCCTCTCTACGTACACTGATTGTCAGATTCTTTGATGAGAGAGTAGGAGTTACACAGAGGCAGTGAGGTGAACTGTCCCTCACAGCTGGGTTCTGAAGAAAGAGCTTTCAGCCCTATCAAAGTGTCCATTTGTTATGATAAAACACGTGGGGAATCTTGGTGGATTCCATGACAGGTGAAGGTGACCGATGAGGGGAGGGCAGGGGGGAACGATGACAAACATGCCAGGCAGACAGAGCTTAGTGAGAAGTTTTATTAGAAAGGTGTGTGTGTGTCGGGGGGGGGGTGGCGCACAAGAAAAGAGGTAAGGAGACACAGAGAGGACACAAGACGGAGACAAAGGAAAAAAAAAATCCTGTCTGCCCCAGGGGAACAGCAGGAAAGAGAAAGCAAAGAGGGAGAGGGACAGAGAGTGGGAAGGAGTGAGAGAGAGGAAAGAGAGCGTAAGTGGGTGGAGGCCTTTCTTTTAAAGGGGTCCTGTGCACCTGGGCTGACCAGGGTACTGCCTAAGTGCCTTCTGCCAGGTGACAGGGGCAGGCCAGCGTAATGCCTGAGTCCTTACACTATTCTTAAAGGTTTGTGAGGAATGTGGGGAAGTCCTAAACCAAAGGCAACAGTCTCCCACTAGAGAAATAAAGACCACTTAACTACATTTCTACCTCCCAGATCCTATTTCTGAAGACTCAACTCCAGGCTTGCCTGTGCTCTTTTGTTATCAACTTGACACATGCTTAGATAATCTGAGAAGAGGAAATTTTAAATAAGAAAATACCTGTATTATATTGATCTGTTCGCATGTCTGAGAAACATTTTCTTGATTAATGAATGTGCTACTTCCGAGCAGGTGATCTTGGGTTGTGTAAGAAAGCAGGCTGAGGAACCAGCAAGCTAGTAAGCAGCACCCCTCCATGACCTCTGCTTCCGCTCCAGCTGTCAGGCTCCTCCCCTGATTTTTTTTCCCTTAACAATAGACTGTGATTGGATGTGTAATTGCCCGCCCCTCCCCCATCCCTCTCCTTCCAGTTGCTTTGGTCATGGTCTTTATCACAGCAATACAAAGCAAACTAGGATATGGCCTTAAGAATACCAGACAAGTACTCTACCACTGAGCTACATTTGTAGCCCTTGACTTATCAACTGGCCTTGAACTTGCTGTCTAGCTCTGGCTGGATTTGAACTTTTGTCTTCTGAGTGATGAGATTATGGGTATGTGTGGGCATATGTCACTATACCCCGATTTAATTTAGTCTTTAATGCTTTATAATATATGTCCATCTGTTTCTTGATAAAATACCATGACCAAAGGCCATTTATGGAAGAAAGAGGTTATTTTGGTTTTCAATTCCAGAGGGGGAGTCCGTAATGGTAGGGGAAGCATGGCATGGTGGTCAGAGCAGGAAGCAGGCTGTTCACATTTCATATGCACACAGGAAGCAGAAAGGGAGAACAGGAAATGGGGCAAGGCTATACATCCTCAAAGCCCACTCCCAATGACATACTTCCTCCAGGAAAGCTTCACCTCCTAAAGATTCCATTACTTCCCCAAACAGGGCTGTCATTTGGGTATCAAGCTTTCAAATACTTGAGCCTATTGGGGGGGTACTTCTTATTTAAACACTGTTTAGTCAGGGGTTCTATTGCTGTGACAAATCACTATGAACAAAAAGCAAGTTGTGGAGGAAAGTGTTTATTTGGCTTACACTTCCAGATCTTGGTCCATCATTGGTGGGAATCAGAACAGGAACTCAAGCAGGGCTGGAACCTGGAGGCAGGAGCTGATGCAGAGGCCATGGAGAAGTACTTATTGGCTTGCTTCCCTTAGCCTGCTCAATCCACCTTCTTATAGGACCATCAGCCCAGGGATGGCCACTACCAGTAATGGATTGGGCCCTCCCTCATTGATCACTAATTGAGAAAATGCCTGATCTCAGGGAAGCATTTCCTCAACTGAGGCTTCTTCCTCTCTGATGATTCTAGCTTGTGTCAAGTTGACACACAAAATCAGCCAGTACAAACACCACACATCTTTGAAAAAATATTATTATGTGGTAGTTTTTCTGATTTAATGGATAATTGTTAACATAGAGATAGGATCAAATAGAAATTCTGGAAACAAAATATGCTAACAGAGGTTGCTTTTGTCATGTTTATCAGTAGTCTTGACACTGGAGGAAAAAAAAATCAGTGAGCCTGAAGGTAACTCAACAGAAGTTATCCAAGGTGAAATACAAGTGAAAACCAAACCAAACCAAGCAATGAAACCAAAGCCAAGCATCCAAGAGTTGTGACAAACATAAAAAAGTCTATTATAAATGCAAGACATCCTAGAAACTGACAGACAGACAGACAAGACAGACAGACAGACACACACACACACACACACACACACACACACACACACACACACACACGTGTGTGTGTGGGGGGGACCAAAAGAAGTATTAAAGAAAAGCCAATAATTTTTCAAAATTAATGAGAAATCAATTAAAAATCAAGAAGCTCCACATTTGTTTATGACACTACTAAACAGCATCATTATTTTATAACCCAAATCTTCAAGTGCTTTACATGTTGAAAATGAAAGATGAGCTAAGCTTACAGTATATAAGCTTATTTCTACTTCACACATGTTTTTCTGTGTTGGAGAGAAAGTTTGAGTTATAGAAAATATGTGGGAAACCCTGCACTGGCATAACACTTTTTTAAATAATCAACTGTCAAATGAATAAAGGAAAAAAAGGTTGAGAGCTACTGCCCTGCAGAGCAGATTTAGGAGCCGAAGGAATTGCTCTGCAGTGAAGAGTACTGGGTGCTCTTCTGGAAGATACGGGTTTGATTCCCAGCACCCACAGGGTGGCTCACAGACATCTGTAACTCCAGTTTTTGGTAGCCAAGGCCCTCCTCTTGCCTCCCCAGGAAGCAGGCAATGCACAAACATACAGTCAGGGAAAACATCCAGACACATCTAAAAAAAAAAAAAAAAAGAAAGAAAAAAAAGAAAGAAAGGAAGAAAAAAGAAAGAAAGAAAGAAAAAAAAAAGAAAAGAAAAAAGAAAAAGAAAAGAAAAAGGAAAAGAAAAAGAAAAAAAGGGGCTGGTTGAGGTAGCTCAGCCGTTAAGGCAGTTACCACCAAGCCTGACAAACCTGGGCTGTCAGGTCTCATGTGGTAGGAGAGAACCCACTCTTGAAAGCTCTCTCTCTCTCTCTCTCTCTCTCTCTCTCTCTCTCTCTCTCTCTCTCTCTCTCTCTCTCTCTCTCCTCTTTCTCTCTCTCTCTCTCTCTCTCTCTCTCTCTTCTCTCTTTCTTCTCTTTCTCTCTCTCTCTCTCACACACACAGTTAATAAAGGGGGAAAAATAGCAGATCTTGTTGAGATGACAGAATCATCTTTGGCTTTGGCCTATGGGCGCTCCCACTAGACGGAAGAGAGATACCTGTCATGACTTTGGAAGCTTTGTTTGTATCCAGATCTATGACAAACTCATTAATCACTTACTGCACTGCCAGACAGGTGTTCAACAGGAATCTTGGTGTTAGTTACAACTTGACAGGAATACATTAGCACTGAGAGAAGAGATAAAGTTGTCTCCTAATCATCAGCTGTGGGCAGAAGCTGGTATCATTGCTGACATGGGTGCTAACAGAGAACCAGAGGTGTACTGGACACATACAGATGGAGGAGATACTGGAGCTGAGTAGATAGCTGGTAGACTATTCCCATGACCCAGGAGAGGTCAAGAAGGAGTTGAAATGGGCTGAATATGGGATCCTGAAGGGGGCATTGTTGCTTCTGGTCATGTATCCCCTTTCTGCTTCCCCATACTTGGTTTCTTGCACTAAAAGCTTCATTGGCCAAGACTGAGCCACACTAAGGGTAGCAGAGGGAACAACTCTGACTTCCTGTCATCTGTCACCTTCATTGCATGGGTAACTAGAGTGTACAAAGTACTGCGAGTCTCTTGGAAGAAAAAAAAAAAAAACCAAAAAGAACTTCATAGCTTTTGGGGGAAATGATATTAAAGAAAGATATAGCTAAGTGTCATGGCTAGTTTATTGTCAACTTAACACAAGCTAAAGTCATTCAGGAAGAGCGTGCAATTGGGAAAATGCCTCCACACGATTTTCCTGTAGGCAAGTATATAGGGCATGTTCTTAATTAGTGATTAATGATGGTAGGCCCAACCCATTATGGGTGGTGTCACCCTGGGCAAGGTGGTGGTCCTGCGGTGTATAGAAAAACAGCCATGGGGACCAAGCCGGTAAGCAGCATTCCTCCATGGCCTCTGCATGATTTCCTGCCTCCAGGCTCCTGCCTTGAGTTTTTGCCCCAGATTCCTTGGTTGATATACATCAAGCTACTAGATGGAACAAACCCTTTCTTTCCCCAAGTTTCTCTTGGTCATAATGTTTTACCACAGCAACAGAGACCCTGTCTAAGACACTAGGTAAAAATGCTAATTAGAATAAGGTTATGGGGTGGGGCAACTTGTGAAATTAATCAAGTACCACGAGTTTAACCATGTAAAAATGTGACCTTGAGAAAAAAAGAACAGAAAGAAATACCCCATACTGAACCAGAGCTGCTTGTGTGCATTTTTGACTCATTTTGGATGGGGCTCTCCTATGGCTTGACTAATTCCACAAAATGCATGTTGTTGAAATGTAGTTTCTATCATGAGATGGAAAAGATAAGGATGCAAAAGAAGGACTAAGAGGAGGGGAGGGAGAGGAAGAGAAGGAAAGGGAAGCACATGAGGTATTAAAAGGTGACCCTTTGGAACTGGACAGCCAATCAGTGTGACATTTCCTGGGAAAAAACACCTCTCCCACTTCTGGCTTTCCTCAGTTGCTTATATTACTTTGTGTAGGGTTGAAGTCCTGTGGACTTTTCCCATTTTTTTGGCATATTCATTGGTGAACAGGTTATATTTAGGAATAAATATGTATATATATATATATATCTGTAATAACAATAAAAAAGAGGCCATGAATTTGAAGAAGAGCAAGGAGGGCATATGAGAAGGTTTGGAGGGAGGACAGGGAAAGGAGAAATGTTAAATTTTTTTTTGTGTGTGTATGTTGTAATTAGACTCAAAATAATATAAGAGGTAATTGGGTTATGAGGGCTCGGTCTTTGTGAGTGTGTTGACCCCCCGCATGGATTAATATGTCAGTGAATTAATAAGTTGTTGTTTGTTTTGTTATAAAATCAAGCTCTTTGTGCTTAGTCTGTTCTGTGTCATCGTGGCCTCCTCAGATGCCAGCAGATGTCACTGCCATGCTCCAGAACTTTGAGGAAATAGATGTTTTCTTTGTAAAGTTTTCTTCATTTGTTACACCACCTATGGTATTCTGTTATAGCGACAGAACATGGACTATCCCATGGTTTTAGGAAGGTCACAACAATCATAACGCTTCTAGAATATAACATAGAATGTCTTCGTTAGGATTTTTAAAAAATAGTGCTGCAAACCTAACCAACGGATTGTGCATACAGGGTAGAAATTCCTCCAGTGAGTCACATCTCCAACCCTTTCATCAGGAAATTCTTGATGGTAGACAGACTTCCTTTAAGAGTCATAATAAGCACTAATGGTAAAGGAAGACGGACTGCATTTCTGAAATCAATATTTTTTTTAAAAAGAGTAGTGTGGTGGTTTGAATAAGAATGGCCCCCACAGCCTCATAGTTTGAATGCTTACTCATCAGAGACGTGCTACTTGAGAAGGATTAAGAGGCACAGCCTTGTTGGAGGAAGTGTGTCAGTGGATTTTGAGGCTTCAAAAGCCCAAGCCAGGCTTGCTGCCTGCAGATCCACATGTAAAACTCTCAGTTCACCATGTCTGCCTGTGTGCCACCATGCTCCCAGCCACGATAATGGACTAAGCCTCTGAACGTGTAAGCCAGCCCCACTTAAATGCTTTCTTTTATAAGAGTTGCTGTGGTCATGGTGTCTCTTCATGGCAATAGAACTGACTAAGACAGGTGGGAAAAGATTTATTACTTGCAGCATAGAAGGAAAAGCACTACAGTAATTTCCAAAGTGGTAGCCTCCACAAGCAAAGCGTGAGGATTTTATTTGGGGGGGGTGTCTATCCATAGTCACATAAGAAAGCACACTGGGAATTGGATTGTTCCTGAATATACTCAGTTAAGGGACATGCTACAGTTTAAGCTTCAGTATCTTCATTAGAGTTTCTACTGCCGAGATAAAAACCCAACCAAAGCAACCTTTTTTTTTTGTTTGTTTGTTTTATTTTTTTTTTAACCTTACACTTCCAGGTAATAGTCCATCACTGATAGAAATCAGGCTAAGAATTTAAACAGCAGGAACCTGAAGGCCAGAGCTGATGCAGAGGCCATGAGGGGTGCTGCTTACTGGCTTGCTCCCCATGGCTTGCTCAGCATGCTTTCTTACAGAACCCAGGACTAACAGCCCAGGAGTGACACCACCTACAGTGGGCGCCCCCCTAACAGTAACAAATTAAGAAAATGCCCCACAGGGTTGCCTATATGCCAATCAGTGGAGATATTTTCTCAGCACTAGTTCCCTTTTTAAAATAAATTTGTTTGTGTCAAGTTGATAAAAACAAAACAAAACAAATCAAAACCTAACCAGGACAGTTCAAGAAAGAAGAGTGGCTGACACATTTTGGCCATGTTTAGCTCAAGGTTCTGGAGCACAGGCTTCAGAGGTTAAACTGGCCAACATGAACATTTTGGGGCATGCCCCACTACGGTCCAAGGTATGGCTGCCAGGAATGTCTGTAGGTAGGCTCAGTTCTCCATCAAGTTTGAGCCTTTTCACTCCTGCACCATATTTCTCTGGTGTGATGACTACAGGAAGTCATATATTTCAGATCTATCACAGGATGGGAATGCTTACAATCTCTCAAACCTAAATATCAGGCAGAGATCTCTTTTAGTCTTTCAGGACCTCTCTGAAGTGTGTGTGTGTGTGTGTGTGTGTGTGTGTGTGTGTGTGTGTGTGTGTGTGTGCCCCTACAGGTGCATGTGTGTGCAAGTACACATGGGTGTGTGTGTGTATACAAGTGCATGTGTGTACATACAGAGGTCAGAGGACAACTTTGACTGTCATTGTAAAGATGCTGTCCACCTTGTGTTTTGAGACAGTCTCTCTCATTGGCCTTGAGCTCACCAGCTAAACTAGCTGGCTAGTGAGCCCAGATGTCTGCCTATCTTTTCCTCTCTAACACTGAGATTTCGAATATTTGCCATCACACCCTTCTTTATAGGATGTGGGTTCTGGGCCTCAAACTCAGGTCCTGACACTTGTAAGGCAAGTACGTTATAGACTACACTATCATCTCAGCTCTCCTCTGACAGCCTTGACAAGACTCCCCTTTAAGACAGGAACTCCTGTTAATCTCCTGTGCTTCTGGAATTGGCCTGGGTAAAGGTTATTTCAACTCCTGCCAGACCCTGGGGCCTGCATGCAATCTCAGACCTTAGGTTGATGCCCGTGTGCTTTCTAATCCATCAAGTTCTTTACTTTGGCCAACTCAGGGCCTGGTTCCATCTATTGATTTTGTGAACAAAAGATTTAGAGTAGCTTCCAAATTTACCCAGAAGCACAGTGGCAGTGTTGGATGGTGATCTGTGCAGGGGTAGCGCCTGGACGATGGCCTTTCCTCATGACTCTCTTGTGTCAAGTTGACATAAGACTATCCAGGGCTTCCTTCCAAGAAACGCAGAGAGAAGGGAGCTTTAATTGAGAAAATGCCTCCATAAGATTGGGCTGCAAGAAAGCCTGTAGAGCATTTTCTTAATTAGTGATTGATGTGGGAGGGCTTAGCTCATTGTGGGTGGTGCCATCCCTGGGCTGGTGGTCCTAGGTTCTATAAGAAAGCTGGCTGAGCAAGCCATGGGGAGCAAGCCAGTAATCAGTACTACTCCATAGCCTCTATATCAGCTCCTGCCTCTAGGTTCCTGCCCTGACTTCCTCCAGGGAATATTAAAGGTAATAATTAGAAAAGTTTACCCTCCTTTTTTTACACTTGAGATGGGGGTTTCTATGTAACGGTCCTGGCTGTCCTGGAACTAGCTTTGTAGAACAGGCTGGCCTCAAACTCACAGAGATTCACCTGCCTCTGCCTCTGTAGTGCTGAGATTAAAGGCATGTGCCACCACACATTGCTGAGCTTTATCCTTCTCTCTCTCATGTTTTAAATCTCAAGATTGAACAATATGCATGTATTTGTAACTGTTCATATTTATCCTGTCTGCTTTCAGTTTTAAGCACAAATATCAGAGAATATAAATTTTATGTATTCACTGACAAATGATAATTTGAATATCATAGTTTGGTGATACAGAGAGATGTCCTTTATTCTTAGCCAGATCCATGAAAATACTCATACCAATACATTGTCATTTTTATTCTTCATGTTGATTTATGCACATCTCCCCTGCCCTGTGGAAGTCAGTGCCTCTCCATGCTTATCTCATTTTCACTTCAGGTCCCGCACAGAGCTTCACCATAACTCTGTGCCCTTGGGCATTGCAACGCTACATGTCAACGACAGAAAAATGCTGCATGGGTTTCCTATGCTTGTGCTAATCCTCAATTACCCCACTGGACAGCCCTAGCAGTCCATGCCACACACAAGTTTGTAACATTTCAAATGGGCAACGAGAAAGCCACTCAGGAGTCCCCTCGGAAGCTCATGTAGCCTTGGTAAGTGGCTTAAAGCTACAGACTCTAGTCCAGGGGTGTGTGGGGGGGTGTTTTTCATCAGCAGAGCACTGCCGAACATGCACAAGGCCTTGAGTTCGATTCCAAGCAGGTGGGGGAGGGAGAGAGGGAGGGGGAGGGGGGGAAGAGAAGCAGGAGAAGGGGGAGGGAATGAGGTGAGAGAAGGGCAAGACTCATATTCTGAGGAGTCACTGTAAACAGGAAAGAAGTAGGCATATACAGGAGTAAATTTTCTATATATACCAGAATTAAGTCAGACCAGAACCAGATCTGATGGTGTTTCTGATACGAAATACATTGTAAGAGCAGTCACTAAGAAAATAACTGTAACCAGAGAAAAAACAAGAAAGAAATTGAAATCACACTGGCATCATTCACTAAATGAAAAACAAGGCATTAAAGAAGAACACCAAGAAAAAGCAAACTGCGAGATTTAATTTAACCATAAAGACAGCATTGGGAGGAAATAGGTTGGTTAATGGGCAGATTGTCACATGAGATCACAAACGAGGGCCTGATGGCTCAGCAGTTAAGAGCACTTACTGCTCTTGCAGAGGACCCAGGTTTGATTCCCATCCCTGTAGAGAGCTGGGGAGTGCTGCACCTTAAAGATGGTGCTGGTTTCCGCCTTCCACCTTCCCAATGGTGAGCACTCTCTGTGATAAACAACTCCATATTTGGTTAAGGCTGAGGATCTGGCTGGCTTCCATGTATGTGGACCTATCTGCATTCACCACATGGCGTGCCGGGGTTGGCTACCCCAAGGCCTTATAAGCTATGGGCTGGCTTTCCCCGGAGCCAG
Source organism: Cricetiscus sungorus (assembly GCA_030556225.1). Lineage (NCBI taxonomy): Eukaryota > Metazoa > Chordata > Mammalia > Rodentia > Cricetidae > Cricetiscus > Cricetiscus sungorus. The sequence goes on from JANBXA010000734.1 coordinate 50,828,045, forward strand.
AAGATTGTTCAAGGTTCCTGAATAAAGCTGCTTAAAGAAGAGTTCAAGCGTTGCATCTTCCTTGCTGGTCGAGGCAGTCGCGACAAGTGGTGGCCCATAGGGGAACCTCATTGAAGGACTCAGAACTTTCTGCAGTCATGGCAGTGCACTGGTAAGTTCCCAGGTAAGGTGGGAATCCCCGACAAAAGCGGGTATTTTGCTCCTCTCTGTAGATATAGAGGGAGCGAGAGAGTTCGCGGCACAGCGAACTGAAAGTAAAAGTTTAAAAGGAAACTTTGCTAGTTTTACCATGGACGCTTCACAATTGCACCCAATTTGGGCTCTGAATGAGCTGCTTTGTTCTAAGAAATTAAAGATTAAGAAAAGCACCCAAGAGAGGTTCTTGGAGGAATGCGATACCGTTGCACCTTGGTTCGCAGTCTCTGGGAGTCTTACGATCCCTTCATGGGAAAAACTAGGCAGAGATCTTGACTTTGCTGCAGAACAGGGAACGCTTAAGGGCAGTGTGAAACCTATCTGGAAATTAGTGAGGAGCTGTCTTGAGGACCAGCGATGTATCGAGGCAGTGGAGAATGGACAGGCTGCTTTAGAGATGCTACAGGAAGAAAGGTCAGAACAGGCAAATAGTGAGAAGGAAAGTAAGACAAAGAATAAATTGTGCCCAGATCTCACAGAGTCAGAAGACTCGGAGTCTACAGATTCTGGGGAAGAGCTACAGGCTCTCATAGAGCAGATGGAGAGGACAAGAATAAGAAAAAGGGAAAAAAGGAGAGAGAAGGATGATCCCGGAAGAGGAGATTGCTGCGGGTCACCTTCATGCAAAGCAATGCCGTCGGCACCACCTCTGTACGCGGAGGGAAGGAGTGGCAGTACGGGGTGATCTTTTTGCCCTGAAGTCTGGAAGGCAGTGAATCTGTAAGAACATATGGTATTACAGCCTCTTTTACTGTGGTGCAAGTGGAAGCTTTGTAGAAGATAGAAGAAAGATTACAGAATGCCTTTTTACAAAGATGCAAAGAAGGCCAAGCCATTGTTATGTGTATTCTTCCTACGTATTATCAGCCTACAGGCTTGCTATGGCAAGAGGGCCCATTACTCTGGATTTATCCCAAAGTATCTCCTGCTAAATCCATTGAACATTATCCCACTGCGGTAGCTAAATTAGCGCTGAATGGGATCCAACAACGCTTACAATTTTTTGATCTTACTCTGAGTACAATTATTGTGCCATATTCCAGTCATCAAGTTAAGATGCTTTGTGCCACTGTGGATGATTGGGCCATTTTGCAGTGCGGACATGATGGGGATATAGATCATCATTACCCTAGACATCCATTATTGGGATTTTTAAAAGAACATCCTGTAATATTTCCTAAAGTGACATCAGCAGTTCCTATCCCGGATGTTCCAAATGTGTTTACAGATGGCTCTAAAATAGGCTGTGGGGTTTATATGATAGACAAACAGGAGCCCATGCTACATTATTTTAAGTCTGGCTCCCCACAAATTGTAGAATTAAAGATAGTAGTGGAAGTATTAAAAGCTTGTCCTTTTGCCTTTAATTTGAATATCTGATTCAGCTTATGTTGTTAATGCTGTAAAAATTTTAGAAGTGGCAGGACCTTTAAAATATGCTAATCCAGTTTGCCTTTTGTTTCAACAGTTACAAAATTTGATTTGGCAGAGAAAAAACTGTTTTTTTGTACATGTTAGAGCTCATACAGGCCTTCCAGGACCTGTAAGTGAAGGTAATAATAAGGTTGAGCTATGGACTAGAGTGGAATGTATTTTCCTGAGTTATACCTTAGAAAAGGCAAAAAATTTTCATAAAACCTTTCATGTGAATGCTAGAGCATTACAAGAGAAATTTCATCTTTCTCGAGCAGATCCTCGACAAGTAGTCTTGGAATGTCCTCAATGTGTGATTCATCATCACCTACCTAGTGTTGGGGTAAACCCGCGGGGTTTGCTCCCTCTTAAGGTTTGGCGGATGGATGTGACACACATATCTGAGTTTGGAAGCCTAAAATATGTGCATGTGTCTGTGGATACCTGTTCAGGCATCATACATGCCACGCCTTTAACTGGAGAAAAGGCACACAATGTCATAACTCATTGCCTAGAAGCTTGGGTTGCTTGGGGTAAGCCCCAGCAACTGAAAACTGACAATGGATCAGCCTATACAGCTCAAAGCTTTGCCTCCTTTTGTCAACAAATGGAGGTACAGTTCCTTCATGGACTGTCATACAATCCTCAAGGGCAAGGAATTGTGGAACGTGCTCATCGCACATTGAAAGAATGACTACACAAACAAAAAGGGGGAATAGGCCACAGCCATACTCCTAAGGAAAGACTTTCCCTTGCTTTATTTACTATTAATTTTTAAAATTTGGATGCTCAGGGCTGCTCTGTGGCTGATAGACATCAAGATTACCATGGCCCTGCTAAAGGAATGGTCAAGTGGAAGGATATTCTGACAGGCCTCTGGCACGGGCCTGATCCCGTGCTGACATGGGCATGAGGTTCTGTTTGTGTTTTACCACAGGACCAGCAAGATCCAGTGTGGGTGCCTGAATGCCTGGTTAGAAAACCCCAACATGAAGAGCGTCCTGAATAACTGGTCACTTGAATTTGAAGATACCATGAAATAACTGAGGCTGGCTGTGGTTAACGTGAATTCTACCAGAGTGGACCTCTCCTTTGCATCGGGACTGTCATCTTGGCTGCTTCTGCTATGAATCAGCTAAAGGAATGGCGGGCATAGGAGCATTAGCAGGCCTCTTGGTGTTGGTCTCCTTAGTTTGCCTGTGGTGTTTGTGTAGAATCAGAGTTACACAACAGCATAATGCAGCTATGATCATTCAAGCCTTTACAGCCATTGAAGCAGGACAGTCCCCCCAAGCATGGTTAGCTACCATAAAGAGCTAAAATCTTTATGCTCAGGATGCAAGGCGAAGCACTGCACTCGGGGTCAGCTCTAGCGACCCAGAGAAGAGCATGTCTGATTGCATGCGGGTTGATACCCCAGATCCCGCCTCTGAGAAAAAGGTATCGGACGGGTCTGGTACTCATTTGGGTGGGTGGCATATGGATGAGGATCAGTAAAGGAGTATCTAGTCATCAGAGATCAGACCTCTACTCTTGCCTGTTGCGTTTAAAATAAAAAAGGGGGAACTGTAGAGAGCTACGAAGTGCCGCACCTTAAAGATGGCGCTGGTTTCCACCTTCCACCTTCCTGATGGTGAGCGCTCTCTGTGATAAACAACTCCATATTTGGTTAAGGCTATGTGTTGGGGAGGCAGGGGTTCACATCCAAGTATCTTCCTCAATTGCTCTTCCCTTATTTCTCCTGATGGTCTCCTCCCCGCTTTTTTAAAGTCAGTTTTAGTGAAGTTCAATCTCATCAATTCTTCTAGGATGATGGGCTCCAGGAACCTGCCTGTCTCCACCCCATCTCTCATCTCTGGGATTGCAGGTATGGGCCTTTATGTGGGTACTAAGGATATGAATTCAAGTTCTCATGTGTGCATGACAAGGACTTACCAATTGGCTTAGGGTTTCTATTGCTGTGAAGAGACACCATGACCATGACAACTCTGTTTAGTTTTGTTTTTTGAGACAGCATTTCTCAATTGTTTTGGAGCCTGTCCTGGAACTCCCTCTGTAGACAAGGCTGTCCTCAAACTCACAGAGATCCGCTTGCCTCTGTCTCCCAGAGTGCTGGGATTGAAGGCATGATGACTCTTATAAAGGAAAAATATTTAATTGGGGTGGCTTACAGTTCAGAGGTTCAGTTTGTTTAATCATGGTGTGACATGGTGGCACAAAGGCAGGTGTGGTGCTGGAACAGGAGCTGAGTGTTCTGGCATCTTGATCTGAAGGCAACAGGAAGTGAACTGAATACTGGGCATGGCTTGAGCATATATGAGACCTCAAAGCCCACCTCCACAGTGACACACTTCCTCCAACAAGGCCACACCCACTACAAGGCCACTCCTCCTAATTGGGCTACTTCCTTTGGGGGACATTTTCTTTTAAACTACCACACCAACTGAGCCATTTCTCAGCCCTGTATATTTCTGCCTTTAGTGAAAAGTCCTTCATGTGTGCTGAGAATTACCCTTTTACCACCAGCTCCTATAACAGATATCCATCTTTCCCTTTCCCTGGGACTATACTGGAGGAATGGCTGGTGGGGAACATGGCTTGATATAGGAAATTGATTGTGGAAGGGTCACCAAGGAAAAACGTCACTTAATTCACTATCAGAATACTAAAATTAGGCTGGGCAGTGGTGACTCACACCTTTAAACTCGGCACTTGGGAGACAGAAGCAGGAAGATTTCTGAGTTCAAGGCCAGCCTGGTCTACACAGCAAGTTCCAGGAAGCCATTAATACACACAGACACCCTATCTCAAACAACAAAATGAAACAAGTCTCTCTCTCTCTCTCTCTCTCTCTCTCTCTCTCTCTCTCTCTCTCTCTCCCTATATCTATCTATCTATCTATCTATCTATCTATCTATCTATCTATCATCTATTAAGATTATTAACTTAATTTCTGTCTCTGCTACAAGACATGGGGTCTAAGAATTCTGAGGTCATCTGCTACTGTCTGATCACCAGCATCTAGCCCAGAGCCTATTATCCAGTCAATACTCATGGAAAACCAATGAAGTAAAGAGATATGAAAAGCAATGTACACTAAGCAGTGTGTTCTCTTGTCACTGGGATCCTTTGAAGGATTTTGAGCAGAAGACTGAAGTGACCAGGTGTGGAGGTTATCAAGTGTATTCAAGCTGTCACAATCACTATAACTATTAGTCTGTATTATTCAAAGTAACAACTTTTAACTACCACATAAGAATTCACTACCGTAAATATTAGAATCTGTGAGTCTGCTGAGAGGAGTTGAAAATATTTATGAGGCACAAACCCCTGATACCCTGGAATTATCTCCCTCTTTCCACTTTCCCCCTTTCCATTGGGCCTGTTAGCCATCTGAACTAGCTAGGTAGGGATCCTGTCACAGTTTCAGCTGAGATTTGGATACCCAGTCTGCTTTACTGTGAAATTTGCATTTCATACTAAATTTATCTATAACATTATAAATTTCACACTCCTACTTTTCTGTTATAACATCATAATCATAAAAATGACATTTTTGTCTTCTCTTTTGCAAGTGAAATGAGCATTTTTACCCATATATAAATAGAGAAGAAAAACTGCTGGTCATCTTTTGGAATGGTTTGGGGGCTTGCTACAAGGCTGAGGTTTAAGTACTCAGTGTCTGGAAGGAGCCATATCCTGTGTGGGTTCCCAGATGTCCTTATGACTTTGGTGACCTTCCAGTAGGTCAGTTGATCTGTCAGTCGGTCAGTTGACATTTCTTTCACTGGAACTGAAGGAGCTTGAGAGGAGGCAGTTTGGGGGTTGTCCTGTGAAATGTTCACCATTGATTACTCATAACTACTCTACACGATTTCTGACAGAGAGAAGCTGTCTTGCTAACAGTGCGTGCAGAGTCCTGCAGGCCTAAGATATAAGATACAGAGAGATGGAGAGAAGGGCAGAGGCAGGGGGAGGGGGAGGAGAGGGAGAGAGAAAGAGAGGATCTTTGTAGCTAGTGCTCACCTTGGAGTGGAAAGGATATGTGCAGAAAGGGGCATCATGGAGAAATATGGCCCAACATCCATTTCTCCAAAGACCAGGGTCACTTCCTGACATCATGTATGAAGATTTCTAGTAACCACCTGACTATTACATGAACTCTTACCACAAGGAAGCCTACTTCTGTAAGCAAGCCAAGAAACAAATGAACACATCTCAGAGAGGGTCAGGGACATAGAGAACTAGCCAAAGCAAACTTGAACTTCTTAGTTTTATAACTGCCTTAAAAATGATTCATTTTCTTTACTGCATTGTTTTAAAAACAAAATAAAACAATCAAACAAAACGATTCATAAACTTGGGTCGGTGTCTGAAAGGTGAGAGCGAAGCTGGGAAACCTCATCGGTAGTGTGATGCTCTTTTGTCTTTTTGAGGGGCCCACTACCCAGCTTCCAAATAAATCACACAGGGAGGCTTATTCTTAGTTATGAACATCCAGCCTTAGCTTGGCTTATTTCTAGCCAGCTTTTCTTAAATCAACCCATCTACCTTTCCCCTCTGTGTTTTTATCTGTTTTGCTTCTGTAAATCTTACTTTCCTTTTACTCCATAGCTGGCTGGGTGGTTGCCCTGAAGTCCTCCTCTCCTTGTTCTCTTGTTTCTCCTCTCCTTCCTGGTTTCTCCTTCTTTTTATACTCTCTGCCTGCCAGCCCCACCTATCTTCGCTTCTTCCTGGATATTGGCTGTCTGTTCAGCTCTTTATTAGACCATCAGGTGTTTTAGACAGGCAAGGAATCACTGTTTCACATGGTTAAACAAATACAGCATAAACAAAGTCACACACCTTAAAATAACATTCTACCACATTCATCTTCATTGGAGATGCATTTAGGGAAGAACCCATGGGGGGGATTATTGGAAGAAGCTGTGCTCTCGGTCTAAATGATGCCTAATTAGTGGGTTTCAAAGTTTTCTCACAGGGACTTTGGCTTTGCTCTCAACACATGGGCTAAATACTAAATGACAGGAAATGTGGGGGTTATTGGGGCTAATGACAGCTATTTTCTGTAGAAACCACTTGCAAGTGGAAATCTAGGGCTATGTCCAAGTTCTAGGACCTTCTCTCTAGTCTGCATATGCCTGCTATATTTCAGGCCTGCATTTCCTTCTAGTCTGCTCATCTTGATTTGTTTTTTTCTCAACAGTGCCAACATTCCCCTTCTTAGTCTATTCCAATTGTTGTAACAAAGTGTCTTGGACTAGGTAACTGAAAAGCCATGTAAGTCTGTTGTTCACAATTCTGGAGGCTGAACCATCTAACAGGCCAGTGTATTTGGTGTTGGATAAGGTTTTGTCATGCGTTTACCCTGAGCGTTCTCACTTGGCCCTTAATGACTTTTTTGTTTTGTTTTTTTGTTTGTTTGTTTTTGAGACACAGTCTCTCTATGTAACCCCTGCTGACCTGGAACTCCTGTGGACCAGGCTGGCCTGGAACTCACAGAGATCCTCTAGCCTCTGCTAGATTAAAGGGATGCACCACCACACCTGGCCCTTAAGAGCCCTTACATATATGGTTTAGTAGAATTAAGACATTCACAATGGTGAATAACTCCATCACCATCCATCTCCAGAACTTTTAACATGCTCTAAAACTGAGAGCATACCCCCCCAACAACACCATCGCCTTCCTTCTCTCCCCTAGCACGCTCACATACCACTCCTCTTACGGTGTCTATGATTTTGACTCCTCTGAGAACCTCATATAAATGAACTCATACGTTTGTCTTTTCCTGGCTTATTTTACTTGATCTAGATCCATCTGTGCTGCAGCATGCCACAGCATTTCCTTCCTTTGTTAAACTAAATATTTCATTTCATGTATCTACTGACCTGCACTGGCTAGTTGAGTTGTTTTCATGTTTTGTTGATTGTAGATTTTGTTGCCATGACTCTAGGTATATTTTTTCTTTTTCTTTTCTTTTCTTTTTTTATTTCTTTCCTTCTTCTTCTTCTTCTTCTTCTTCTTCTTCTTCTTCTTCTTCTTCTTCTTCTTCTTCTTCTTCTTCTTCTTCTCCTCCTCCTCCTCCTCCTCCTCCTCCTCCTCCTCCTCCTCCTCCTCCTCCTCCTCCTCCTCCTCCTCCTCCTCCTCCTCAAATATGGAATGGTACAGAAATGCAAAACATCTTCAAGAGAGTAAGTAGTTTTTCTTTCATTTTTATTAACAAATTCTATTTTATTTCTCTCTCTCTCTCTCTCTCTCTCTCTCACACACACACACACACACACACACTCCCGATTTCCTCCCTCTCTTTAGCCCCTTTACAAATACCCCTCCCATATTCATGTTTTAATACAATGAAACAATACAGAGAAACCCTGTCTCCAAAAACCAAAAAAAAATTATGTCCTGGGCTGGAGAGATGGCTCAGAGGTTACGAGCACTGGCTGCTCTTCCAGAAGACCTGAGTTCAATTCCCAGCAACCACATGGTGGGTCACAACAATCCATAATGAGATCTGGTGCCCTTTTCTGGCTTGGCAGAGATACATGCAGGCAGAACACTGTATATATATATATATATATATATATATATATATATATATATATATATGTGTGTGTGTGTGTAAATATATATATATAATTATATATATATGTATATGTATATATAATTATGTCCTACAGAATTTAACCAAGGCCACCTGTCTGTGATCATGGCTGTGGAACTATCCATTAGAGCACTGGTTCTCAACCTGTGGGTCATGACCCTTTGAGGGGGGTTGTCAAATGGTCCTTTCACAGGGGTCTCCTAAGACCATTGGAAAACATAGATATTTACAATATGATTCATAACAGCAAAGTTACAGTTGTGAACTAGCCATGAAAATAATGTTTTGGTTGGGGTTGACCACAACATGAGGAACTGTATCAAAGGGTCACACATTAGAAAGGTTGAGAGCCACTTCATTAGAGGCAATTATACTTAGATAAGTAACTGAGATCCAGAAAGACGAATGTTGTGTGTCTCCCTCACATGTGGATCCTGGTTGTGATTTCATGTGTTTAATTTGGAGAACCCCAAGAAGCCAGGAAATTAGAAACGAGTTAGGTTTGGGGGTGAGGGTGACAGTAGCACCTAGCTAACATGATAGGTGACAGAGAATGGGGGGGGCAGGAAGGGCTCATACAGGAAGAAGGATGAGGGATGGGGTGGGAGGGAGAAGGTGAATCAAAACAAAAGGAAACATGAAAAACTACACTCGTCTACTAGTTGGCAACCCAACTAAAACAGAATCAAAGGGAATCTGAAAGTAGTTATCCTGCAAGGCTGGATAACGCCAGTCTTAGAAGTCACCAGACTACAAACAAACAAACAGAAAACAGTAGCAGCAGCAGCAACAACATCCAATGCTGGGTGCCGGGTGTGTGATGCCTCCATAGCAGTGGTTGGTCAAGGAGGACACGGAGGCCCCAGAATAATCCAGGCACTTGCCATTTCTCTTGTCTGCCTACCAGAATGAGATTACATATGGCTGAAGAAGCCACATGCTTGAATACAAGATATAGAAAAATCAGGCTAGGGAGATGGTTAAGAGCCAGAGTACCTGGCTTCAATTCCTAGCACCCACATGGCATCTCACAACTGACTGTAACTCCAGTTCCAGGGAATCGGACACCCTTACATACATGCAGACAACACACCAAATGCACATCAGAAAATAAATAAGGAAGATATATAAATACCAAGCTGAGGCTGAGCTATAAGTTTCCCATTGGCTGGGTAACTTTCATGGTGCTAGAATATGCTATGCAAGCTGCTGGAGGAATAAAGTCATTAGTGGTCTTATCCACTGTGAATTTTATGAGCTATAATGTTAACCCCCACGTAAGATGTGCCCATTGCTGAAATAGTGGCACAACTGTTATGGGGGTAACCAACTACTCCACAATTGGATATGAGGCCCCTTAAGGAGGTGGTCCACACTCAGTAAGTAGTTTTTGTTTGTAGGACCCCTGAGGCACCTTGAGCAAGACTGAAGCTGTTGGCTGGAACATCTTGCCCCAGAGTTGTTATTGGTACTCTGTTTTGCTGACACACATCTGCTGGAGAGGAGCTAAGCCTGAAAATCCTGTCGTTTTCCACTCTGCTATTGTTAGGATGAAAAAATATAGCCTAATTCTCCAGTGGCCCCAGGAAGCTGGGAGTCTTAAGTCCCAAGCTGACGGTCACCTACTCTAATGTTTACGACAGCCTGTGAGTGAATGAACACAGGAAATGAGCCTTGTCGCCACACCCAGAAGCCTGTGGGAAAGCAGACTTCCTGGGCTAAGCGCGGGCCTGGATAGTTTAAATTAATTGGTCCACACTGGATGCTATGAGGTGATTGGTTCACGATGCTCAGGCTTTGTTGTAACCCTATAAGAGCTGTCTCAATTCTGTACCAGAGGTAGCTCAGCCTTCTACCCTGCATGGCGTATGGCTGATAGTCCCAGTATACTGAACTATAAAGGACCGTATGCATTTGCATCAAGACCGCTTCTCGTGAGTGATTTGTAGGGGGGACGCCTTTCTTGAGTGGGAGCGCGAGGGACCAAGCTCTCACGGGTTTTACACTATAAGTCAGTATATAAGCTCACTCCATCCCCTCAATAAACGACATTCAGCATTTGCCATTCAGCATTTGGCATTCTGACATTGCTGTTGAACGAATGACCCGCTGTCTTGTCTCTTATTTCAATCTCTAGGCCTTCACCAATTTGTGGATCAGATTGCAGCGCTGGAGCTACATTTGTAGTCACTGTCTCTACCATCTGTGTGGAACTCTTTCCTAAAATTCATTTCGGGAGTTTAATGACCCTTCCTCTCTTTTTGCAGCTCTCTCATTCATTCTAGATGTTGAACCCTTCTTCCTTTCTGTTCCTTCATTGCTTTCAGCTGTTTCCCCCACTTCCCTTCTGTTCCCAGATGGTCAGAGAAGACTGAATCCTGGGTCTGAGAGCTCTCTGAAGAAGTGGAACCCACACTGAAGACGCCTCAGACTGACTGTGGCTGATAGAAGACTGTGATTGTGGAGAGAGGGCATGTTACAGATCAAGAGCTAAAGATGGTTCTCAAGACGGTAGTGTAGACACAAACAGAATTCTCCTGACTCTGAATCTGGTGTTAACTTCAGAAAGAGATGAGAAACGTGGAAAGGAAAGGAAGGGCTGCAGTAAACAGCAGACAACGAGAAACTAGACACAATAAAAATAGTGAATGTCGGGTTAGTAAAGGAAATTACAGACTCAAGAGTGGTTGGGAAAGGGGGAAATACCCATTTCTGTCACCCGGGGTCTTCAAACAGAAGAGAAAAGGAGACTCAGCAGAAGCAAGGAGAGCAGCAACAGACTTAGATAACACACTTGTAAGCTCCGTGATGCGGATGTGGGGGAAGGGACCCTTTGTAGGTGGTGACACTGTGGACGGGGCACACAGGGAACTGATCTTGAGAGAACCTCTGTAATCAAGCCACTCTGCCAAGGAGAGTAGAAAACTGTACTACAAAGAATCTGAATGCCAAAGCTTAGCCCTCTGTAAGGAGATATTCACTCTTGTCCACACCTGTTGCTCTGACCATGCCCACTGGGGGGGTGGGGACAGATGCAGAGATCACCTGGGGGAACTAGGTCTGAGGCAGGGATCCCAGAGCGCTCTCAAGGCATCCTGAGATGGGAACCTGCTGGCATTCATCTGTCCCTGTTGTAAGTTATTTCTCCCTAAATAAACATCTATTCAGCCTATCTGTTTTTCCCCATTCTTATTATTCCACAATAGCTCTCATCTCAATAAGCAAATGATGACCCCCCAATTCATGAACACCCCACAGGAGCTGACCTGGACACCAATCTATTCAGGAACAGGCTGTAGGATGGTAGAAAGGTAGCCCAAACCTAGATAGCATGAGAACGTCCAGCTGCAAGTGTAAGTACCCCCAGAAGCTCAAATATGGAAACCCACGTGGAAAGTACAACCATCCTATACATGTAGGGGCAGCAGCTGTCAGGGTGGATCCCACACTCATGGAGCACTGCACATATAAAGGGCTGGGAAACTCATGGTGTGGAGCACATAGACACTGACCCCAGAGTGCGATAGTTCAGTGAAGAAGACAAGACAGACAGAAGACAGTGTGCATACAGCTCATTCTGGTCTAACTTGTTCCAACTCCAGAGACGCAAGTAGTTGTTCTCACCACAAGCATCTAGATTGGCAAGAATGAGGTTACAGTATTGTGTTTTTGTTTTATTTTTATCCTCTTTTGGTATTAATTCTTGATTGTTTTGTTTCAGTCCTGATTTAGCTCAGCTGTGATTTAGCAGAGTTCTGTTCTGTCTTCCTTTGTGCCTCTCTCTCTCTCTCTTTCTTTCTTTCTTTCTTTCTTTCTTTCTTTCTTTCTTCTTCCCTCCCTCTTTCTCTCCCTCCCTTCTTTTCTTGCTCTTTCTTTCTTTCTTTCTTTCTTTCTTTCTTTCTTTCTTTCTTCCTTCCTTCCTTCCTTCCTTCCTTCCTTCCTTCCTTTCTGTCTTCCTCTTTCTTTCTTTCTTTCTTTCTTTCTTTCTTTCTTTCTCTTCCTCTCATGGTTTCCTTCCCATTCCCACTTTACTTACTCTTTCACTCTTTCCAATCCCTCTTCATTTCACTGCTTTTTGGGGGTGGGGGTGGGGAAATGTCTCACTGTATATACCTGATTAACCCAAGGCTAAGTTGTCCTTGAACTCACAGAAATCCTCCTGCCTCTGTCTCCTCAGTGTTGAAATTAAAGGCAACGAACCACTTCTGCTCTCCTTTTAGTCCTTAACTGTGGTTTTCCATAGCTTTAATTACCTTTAAATTCCATGTACCCTAACATTATTTGTGAGGAGGAGGATCATGGGAGGGCAGAAGGTTGAAGATGATGCAGGGAGCAGTAGACAGATAAAAAATCCTTTATTTACTTGGGTGAAGTCTTCTACAGACCACAAGGCACACACTGGCACGCATGAGCTGCATACAAGAAGGCAAAGGCTCAAGTAAACCAGAACCAAGGTGCGTGGAGGTAGACACGCAGGGCTGCAGTTGGGCGCACAGACTTACAAACGGACACAAGGCAGGCTGGTGAAGGCTCAGAAAAATGCCCTTGATCTCAATGCCACATTCATATAAAACCCATTTGAAAGTGGCATTCTGCCAAAAGTAGTTAAATAACAAATTATATCACTGTTTACTTAAGGTTCCTGAATATTCTAGTGTCTACCATTTTGGGCTGACTCAATGTCCAATGTCAGTCAACTTGGACCCTGCCAGTTATCCATATCAGTGCTATGCTGTGTAAATATAAAGCAGCCCACATGGCACTCTGTTACCAATAGTATCCTAGTTTCTTTGTTTCCTAACCTTACGGGGGATATAACTTAAGTAGTAGTGCTTTTACTGCATTTAATGCCAAGCTTGCTGTCAAATCTTTATTTACATCATTGTTGTCTATTTCTCTTCCCCAGTGTCTTTCAGTTTGGAGTGTTTTGCCTCTCCCCTTTTCTATTAATTCATTTTATGTGGGTCTTCCCACAAAAAACCCCACTCAGACCCCATCCTTGTGTCTAAAAATCATCTAATGGGGCAATTTAAAAATAACTAAAGAACTGGGTATAGTGGTGCATTACTTAAATCCCAGCACTCAGGAGGCAGAGGCAGGTGGATTTCTGTGAGTTTGAGGCCAGCCTGGTCTACAGAGTGAGTTCGGGAAAACCCAGGGATACATAGAGAGACTCTATCTTAAAAAAAATTAAAGAAAAATTTAAATATATAAAATAATCACATTCTACTAGAAGGGAGTAACCATGCTACCTCCACCTTCTGCCCTTTCGTGTGGTATCTTCAGCTAGTGAAGGTCTCTGCCTCCAACCCCAATGGCCTGAGTGAGTTTGATCTCTGGGACCCACATGGCAGGGAGAGAGAAGCTACTTCTGCAGATTATCTCTGGCTTCCATTGGTACACTGTGGGACATGTGCTCCTGTGCACCCCATAAGTAAATAAAAAGTAAATTTGAAGTTTTTAAAGAGGGAAATTTTCACTGTTCCCCCTTCCTTAAACTTATGGTGTTACCAAAGACACAGGGGAGGGGCTTGAAGCTGATCATGATGCTGGGTTTGACCCTCAATGACCTTCAGGCCTTCTGATGTCCAGTTAGCCACCCAACAGCACTGTTCACAATAGCCAAGTTACAAAATCATCTTAGATGCCCATCAATAGAGGAAAAGATGAAGAAGATGTGGTATATTTACACAATGGAGCTTGATTCAGCCACGAAGGAGAATGAAACATCATCTGCAGAAAATCACATGGGATTGGAGACCATGCAAGCCAGACCCAGAAAGACAAATACTAAAAGTTTTCAGGAAGAAGTAGGGGAGAAGGGAGAGGGTAATGGGGAATGGATATGGTCAAAACTCTGGAACAAAAATGTCATCCTGAGACCTGTGGCTCTGTACAATGAATATATGCTGATAAATATATGCGTTACCTTTAGCTCCCCCAATAACTACTTATAGCAGCCTCTGTGTCTGACCTAATACCTTCCCAAGCTCTAGATAGGATTCTTGTAGTATATTGATACATCTGTAGCATCTACTACCCTATAAGCTTAGAATGTGACAAGAAGGGCTGAGAAGATGGCAAAATGTTTGGCATGTAAGTGTGAGGTCCTGGGTTAGATCCCTAGCAGCTATGTAAGAAAGCCAAGTGTCTTAGCTTTTGTGGCTGTGAAGAGACACCATGACCACAGCAAGTTTTATAAAGGAAAGCATTTAATTGGGGCAGGCTTACAGTTCAGAGGTTTAGTCCATTATCAGCATGGAGGAAAGCAGCAGTATGCAGGCAGACATGGTGCTGGAGAAGGAGCTAATAGTTCTACATCTGGATGGGTAGACAACAGGAAGAGACAGTGAACCACGAGGCTTGGTTTGAGCTTTTGAAACCTCAAAGGCCACCCCTCCAGTGTCACACTTCCACCAACGAGGCCACACCTACTCCAACAAGACCACTCCCCCTAATAGTGCCATTCCCCATGAGTCTATTCATTCCCCATTTTCATTCAGACCACCACAACAGGTGTGATGCTGGGAGGTGGAGACAGGAGGGTCTCTGGAGGTCACTCAACAGCCAGCCTGGCTGAATCAGCAAGCTCCAAGTTCAGCCAGAGACCTTGTCTCAAAAAAATGAGGTGGAGAGTGACCTAGGAGAAACCTGATACTGACCTCTGGTACCATATGCATTTATACATATGTGCATACATGTTCTCTGTCTTTCCCCCTCCCCCCCTCTCTCTCACACATACACACACAAGGTGGGGCAGGGATGCAAGGAAACATTTCAGCAAACTGAGACTCCACTTGGTTTGGGTGATACACAGACCTGTCTTCTAACAACATGTTCAGTAGCCTGGGAACCACACCTGCATTTACTGTGCACACACCTGAGCACCTAGCAACACTTTAGCAACCAAGACCCTCCCCACCTGGATCAAGTTGCATGCACGAACTTCTCTCCAAACAATGGAAAAATTTCTCCTCCCTTGAACAGCCATCAGACATAGTTTCTATTAAAATGTGCTCCAGTTACACAGGGGACAGGGGTAGGAGGACCAGTGCAGCCTGAACTAGTTTTAGGTGCATGGACAGGAGGGCAAACTGTCCTCTGAGAGAATAGGGGAGAATCTCTTATTTACCATCGTGTATACCTATGCATGTTTGAGTGTGCATATGATTACAATCAGACCCATTGTGGGAAAAGACGTGTATAGTAGAAGAAAAGGCTATGTAATTTGAATCTGTCCATCAAAATATAAAACCATCCAAATTGTGCTGTGTAGCAAACAGCTCCTTCTTTCTTTAGAGCTCATAAAAGAAGTCCCAGGTGTAAACCTGGGACCTGAGTATTCTCTCATTCACGTGGCCAACTGTCACTCTTGTTAGCATATTTCTGATCTGTTCTAGCATCTTGATTTTGATACTTTGCAGTCTGTGTGCTCTTATTTCAATTCCTGGAATATGATGCCAATAATCCAGAAACACCTGGTCCAGATAGAGACCACTGATAATGCAAGAATATGATAATATACCAGGCCTGGAGAGATGGCTCAGCAGTTACGAGCACTTTCTGTTCATTCAGAGGATCCTAGTTCAGTTCCCAGGCTCCATGGGCACCAGGCACACATGGTGAGTGCACAGAAATACATTCAGGCAAAGCACTCAAACTCATAAGACAAAATAAATTTATAAAGGAATAAACATCTAAATCCCACAGAAGAAACCTCCACTATCTGAAGACCCCACCTGTGAATTTTCTTTGTTCTTTTAATACAAAAGTTCATATTGTTGTGTGTGGTGTGTAGTGGAGTAGGCCATGAAGACAAGGCTGGTCTTGCTTCATGGCAATTTCCAGGTGAGCCAGGGTTATACAATGAGACCCTGTCTCAAAAAAATAAAAACGCTCATATATCCTCTTCCATGATGGAACATGCCATCCAGTGTTACTAGCATCTGTGTTCCCAGGTCAAGGTCACTGATATTTTGATGATAATCAGGTGTATTGTTATGTCATTATGAGGATGCCTAACTTAACATCAGTACTGCCATGACAGGCTGCAGACTAACAATTCTGAGTCTAGGCCTCACCCTTACAACAACCAGAAAAAAACCCACAAACTGTACCGTGTGGGGGACCAATCAGAATTGAGATAAACAAGGAGTAGATATTCCATAATGTTAAGGAAAGCTTATATATTTTGTATATAGGTTGTTGATTTCCTTGCACCAACACCAGTACCAATTCTTGTTTGACAAGACTTCTGTTGCCTCACTCCTGTCCAATCAGGTGTTTAACCCCTATCTCAATCCAGAATACTCCTACCCCTCCATCCTTTACTCCGTAAAAACCCTGCCATAATTAAGCTCAGGGCTCTCCCTTATCCAACCACTGTGTTGTATTGAGACAGGGTGTCTTTCTATAGCCCTGGCTGTCCTGGAACTCGTGAAGACCAGGCTAGCTTCAAACTTAGAGATTCTCCTGTCTCTGCCTCCAGAGTACCGGAATTAAAGCTGTGTGCCACCATGCTTAGTGGCCATATTGATAGTAATAGGACAAAAGAGGTCTGCATGAGCCTTGAATCTTGCAAATCCAACCTACGAACAGAAATTAGCACAAGCCCTGCCCTCCCCACAGAGGACAGGATTTTTCCTTCCTCTGAGCTTTGTGAAGCCCAGTAACTTCAGTAAAATAGCTTATGAATCATAAGGAAAAATTTCTGCAATGTCCTAGTTTAACTGTAAAAGGGAAGCAGATGGAAGGAAGGAGGATAATTAGTCATGATCCTCAGGCCAAAAGGACACAGACTACTTTACAAACAGGAATGTATGTTAAAATCTAAACTCAAATACTATTATCACCCCATAGGTATTTTTCTTGTGGTTCAGCCTACCCAGAGCCAACCCTCACTTCTTCCTAAGGACTTTCCTTCCTGTTCTAAAACTTTCCCTGTTACTCATAATCCTGCCCCTCTAACAAACAGGATTTGCAGGCTCAAGGTACACATCTTCTTTTGTTAAAGCATTCTATAGTAGGTTTAAGTGCTTAGGAAGTACTAGAATGATTCACATGTGATAGGATAATGAAGAATATTTTCAGTCAAATAATGATGCTGATTCATTGTTGAAGCTGCATTGCTATTGGCTGAGAGGTAGGACCTCAGCAAGAAGTAATTCCCTGTGTGAAGTGTCCAGGAACACAGAGGTCCTCAAAATAGAAACTTTACAGAGACTCAAGAAATTATGCTCGATGTATTACTTGTTATATTAGTGACTTCCCTGTTGCCATGATAAAATATAATTGACAAAAAAAAGGAACCTGGGAAGCCCAACAGTGCTGGTGCACACTTTTAATTCAGGTACAATGACACATGCTTTCAAAACTAGAACTGTAACTGGAGTTTCTGTCCTGCCTGGTCCCACTGCCCACTTCAGCCCCAAATGAACACACAGATGCTATATTAATTATAAAACTGTTGGCCGGTGGCTAGGGCCTCTTATTGGCTAGCTCTGTCTTATTTATTAACCCATAACTACTAATCTATGTATTTCCACATGGCCTTATCTTACCAGAGAATGCCTGGCACATCCTATCCTCCAGGTCTCTACATGGCATCTCCTTCAGGCGGCTCTCTCCTCTCTGCCTCTCTCCCCAGCATCCTCCTTATCTCCTAGCCCCACCTATCTTCATGCCTCTATTGGACAAAGAGTGTTTTATTCTTTAGCCAAAGAGAAACATATATACAGAAGGACATCCTCATCATAGAACATAGGAGGCAGAGGCAGAGGCAGAGGCAGGCGGACAGCCAGGTTAAACAGAGAAATTCTATCTCCAAAAAAACCAAAACAAAAAACAAACAATCAAAAAGGAACTTTGGGAAGAGAGTTTCCAGCTGATGTTTCCAGAAGGATGGAATCCACTGGCAGAGAGGGGAAGACAAAACAGCAGGGGAAGCATGGCAGAAGTTCAAATCTGGCCGACCACAGCTTCATCCACACATAGGAAGGAGAAGGGGGTGGGTGGAGGAAGACAGATGGGGAGAGGGAGAGAGAACCGGAAGTGAAGTGGAGTTGGGCTATAAAAATCTCAAAGCTGGCTGCCAGCGATGTACTCCTCCAGCCAGGCTCTACCTTGGAAAGGCGCCATAACCTCCCAAACAGCACCACCCACTTGGGAACAAGCATTCAAATACAGAAGCCTTGAGGAAACAGTCTCATTTATACCCAAAGCTGTGTTCAGATGGTTCCACCTAATGGAAGCCAACTAGTGGTTGACAGGGGAATGCTATGACTAAGACAACCAATGCTGAGACAGGCACAAGATGCCCAGAGCAGCAAAGAATCCTGCATCTTAAATAGTCTTTGACTTACAGAAGAAATGCTTTCATTCAGTTTGCTTTCTGTCTTATTTCACATTTGTTGTTTCTTAAAATATGTTTTTTTTTGTTTTATGTGTATGAGTGTTTGCGTGTGTGTGTGTGTGCGTGTGCATGTGCGTGTGTGTGCGCGCGCACTTGCGCGCGTGTATATCACATGATTGCTGCCCGCAGAAGACAGAAGAGGGTGTCAGATGCCCTGGAACTGGGGTTACAGGTGTATGTGAGCCACCTGGGTACAAGGAACGGAACCCAGGTCCTCTCCAAGAACACTGAGTGCCCTTAACTGCAGAGCATCTCTCCAGCCCCTCATCTGTTACTTGCTGATGTCTCATCTTGGTGTTCTACTGTTATCTCAGTTGTACAAGAGAGGGGCTGACAAAAGTCTGGAGTCCATATGAGAGTCACAGTGACAGGGAACAACAGTTTCTCCCAAGTCAGGCACTGTGGTCAGGGAAGGCAAATTGTTGCCATAAAAATAGTAAAAAATCCAGGCACAAAATCCAGGCAGCCTTTCCTTCCCTTTATAGTATTTATCTTTTTCTTCCATTCTTTTTTCTTTTTCTTTTTCTTTTTTCTTATTGAGACAGGGTCTCTCTGCATAGCCTAAGCTGTCCTGGAACTCACTATGTAGACAAGGCTGGCCTCAAACTCTGCCTTCTGGGTTCTAATTTTGAAAGCATGTGCCATTACACCTGGCTCTAGTGTTTATTTTAAAGAGCTTATATTTTGTTTAATTAAGTTCATAACATCTTATATAAACATATCTCTTGTTATAATTCTAAAACCATAAACTCTATAGCTCTGAAATCCCTAAATATTTTATTACAGTTGTAGTAAGATCAGGTGTTCACTAGTACAATGTCTCTTTTGCAAAATGGAACTCAAAAATTTCAAGATTTAAGTCTCCAGAGGAAGGGAAGCTTGTCCACTGGGGGCCTCCTAGCCTTGGGACTCCCATACACCAAGAACCATCGCCAACTCTAGGACCCACTTTCAAGAGACCCAGAAGCTATCTGTGCCTATGCAGAGCTGGAACGGGATTGTCAGAAGAGGTTTCAGCTCTGAGTAAAGTACGTTAAGCACAACGCAGCCAGTCTCCTCCACTCACTGAAGCTGTGGTGAGAATGATATACAGAGTACTGGAAATAAAATGACAGCAATGGTGTTAGAGGGAAAGACCGAGCGCAGAGAACTAAAGTACCAGTGTTGGTTTTATGATTTCCCCCGACTTGAATAAGACAGAATTCTATAACTACTGAAATAATCTTCAGAGTGAAGGTAAAGGGAAGACTTCTGAGAAAAATGAATGATCCATTATTGGAAGACCCCGCCTGTGGTTGTTGCTTGAGAGACGCAGTAACAGAAGGGAACTGAGAACATTAGGAGTGAAGGAACGGGAAACGAATGTCTGTGTAAATATTCCAATTATCTCCTCTCTACAACTGAAACACTTAGCTGGGAAAACAGAAACAGTAACTCTGTAGTATTAATTTCTTTCCCCGCTGCTGTGATCGAATACCATACAAAAGCGGCATAAAGAAGGAAGGACACAGTCTGTCTCACAGTGCTAGGAAAGCATGGTGGCAGGACATGACCCCCTGGTCAGGCGAGCCATCACTCGCAAAGCAGAGAGTGATGACGAGGGTGCTCAGGTCACTTTGTCCTTTTTATTTAGTCTAGCAGTGGTGTTGTCCACACTCACGATGTGTTTTCCCTCTTGGGTTAAAGCTTTCTGGAGATATCCTTATAGATATACCAGAGGTGTTTCCAACGTGATTCTCAAACCAATCAACTTGGCGATTACTCATCTCAGTTGCCTAATATTTTGTTTCATAGTCCTGGGGACCTCACACATGCTAGAAAAGTGTCCTCCACCAAGCTACAGCCCCAGTCCTTGATAAGGTTTCCAGTGAATGTGAGTGTAATAGATAAGACATATACCAAACTATATGGTAGCATGGTGATTTTCCTAAACGAAAGAATAACTTTAAAAAAAAAGGGAATGATATTGGGTAGATCATATAGCAAGAGAGAGCTTCTCTCCATCTGTCTCAAACCAAAAAGATGCGAAACTCCAAGTCCCTCCCTACTCCCTCCTATGGATCCATCTATCTGCCTTCCTGGCTACTAGTCGCTGCTCAGCATCCTGATCCAAGGTTGATTTTATTAACACAGTCTCAGGTTTCACAGTGCGATCAAGTATCTGGTAACACACAGTAATCTACAAATGTAGTACAGGAAAAGACAAAACCGTTAGAGAAACAGTGATTTTAGAGGCCTATGCAGTATAGGTGGCCAACAATTGAATTTGTATAGAGCAGAAATTGGACAAAGATCCTTTCTCAACAAGCAGTGTTGACTGTGACATCCATATGCAAAAAAGCCAACTGCATCTTAAACCTCACACTTCATATAAAATTAATTTATGGTGCATCTGACAGTGTATCTCAGTGGTACAGTGCTTGTCTGGCATGCTACAGTCCTTGGTTAGACTCCTAACACTGACAGCAAATCCAACCAAAGTCCTAAGCCAAGATGTGACATGTAAAATTATAAAGCTTTTGAAAGAAAATCTTTGCTACTGAATTAGGATAGAATTCTTAGATATGATACTGGAAGACTAAATGGCACATGAAGTACTGGGTTTCACAAAGGACATCATGTTTTAAAAAAAGAAAGAGAAAAGGGGGGGGCTAAAGAGACGGTGCAGCGGTTAAGAGCGCTTGCTGCTCTTCCAGAGGTCCTGAGTTCAATTCCTAGAACCAGGTCAGGTTGCCCACAACCAACTGTCTGTAAACACCCCCAAACCCACTGCTTGTTTCCTCTGGGGCCTGCACTCACCACATCCACATGTAGACACACACACCTACATGTAATTAAAAACAGTAAGAATCCATGAAAAGATAAGCTATAGTTGGTAGGAAATATTTGTAAATCAAATATTGGACAGAGGAGTTTAAAGTTAGTATTAGACACCAAAGTGTGACATAGACTCCCCCACCCTTCCCCTTCCTCTCTCCCCATCCCGCCTTTACCCTCTCCCTGATCTTTTTTCCTTGTCCATGTCAGGTGTTCTCTGCCCACCCCCACCATCCTTCCTCAGCACCTATTTTCCTCCTCCTTGGTCTTCTCCTTAGTTTGCCTTAGAGTTAACCCACATACATACCCTTTGCAGACATGTTAGAGACAGGATCCACATATATGAAAGACCATGTGGTCTTCATCTTTCTGAGTTGGGTCACCACACTTAACACTATACTTTCCAGACTATTCATTTTCCTGAAAATTTCACCTTTCTTTTTAGCTGAATAAAGTTCCACTGCACGTCTGTACCACATTTTTCTTATCTATCCATCCATCTGTTAATTTCTGTTTCCTTGCTATATAAACATAATAGCATAGGATTTATTTTTTTAATGGTTTATTTTATGCAACAGGAAGAAAATAAATAATTCAATTTAAAACAGTCATAAATTGTTTAAATTATGTGTGTATGGTGCTTTGTCTACAAAAATAGCCAGATTGAAAAGGCACTTGGCCAGAGTGTGTATGGATGCCAGTTAAGCACATGAAAAGATGTACAACATCCATTAGGAAAGATCAGATTGGAAAACCTAAGTATTCCCAGTACTGGTTACAAATGCTGATTCTTTTTTGTGTCCTCTAACCTGAAGAGCAAAATGGTGTTTTCAGCCTTGCAAGTCTTCTCTCAAGTGAAACAAATCTTGCAATTAAAATGTCTGACGGGACTGGAAAGATGGCTTAGAGGTTAAGAGCTTTTATTGCTCTTGGAGAGGACCCAGGTTCAGTTTCCAGTACCCACATAGCTCACAACTATTTGTAACTCCAGTACCAGGGGACCCAAAACCCTCTTCTGGCCTCTGTGGGCACCTACAGACAAGCAAGAAAACACACATATACATAATTTTTTAAAAGTCTGATTTAATTGCAAGTAAGGTAAATCTGTGTTAAAATCTATAAAACTGCCCAAGGAGTTAAGAAAGGCCTTCTCCAGCTAGCTATCTGTTGCACATCTTAAATGCTGAGAAGGCTGCCACTCTGGCCCCTGTTTGATCTGGCTACCCACTACAAAACTTCAAAGCATAGTGCCTGGAGGTGGGTGAGTTCTGCTGGCACCTTACTGAGTCAGACTAGAAATAGCTGGACCACAAAGCTCCTCTGATTAGAACTGTAAGAGGCTTTGATTCAGCAAGGAAGAGCTAATCTCCCCTTTCCCTCACACACTGAATCTCATTCTCAGTGAGCTCTCTTCAAACCGCACCTCAGGGGATACGTGTCTCATGCTCTAGCACTGAGACATCTAAAAATATTTTCTATTTTTGACTATAAATCATGGGAGAAGGCACAGATGAATTTCCAGACTACAAGAAAGGCTCCTGGGAAATTTTGGTTCAAGTTCAACTTGTCAATCAAGAACTATATTCCAGGTGGTTGCAAGTATTAGCATCATTCAGGTGGGTGCCATTTAAATATTTCCTGCCCTGGGGAAACTGGAGTAGAGAGCAACCTTTGAACATTCCAGATGAGTATCCTTTTAGTATATCTGGAAGTTTCTAACCAAACATTTTTAGTGGGAAGTCATTAATTTCTGAATTCTTAAAAACAACAACAACAACAAAAGGTGGCAGTTCACTGACATTCTGGACTCAGAATATTCTGATTCAGTTAAAAAAAAACCAGGAAGGCTAAGGCAGGAGGATGCTTGGGTCTGAGAGCTCAAGGATAGTGTGTGTGATACAGTGTAACTTGGCTCAAAAACAAACAAAACAAGCACCTAGAGATTGTTGATCTTTGCCGATAACTTGGTGGAATCTAGAATCAAGAGACATGCCTCTGGGTGTGTTCTGTGCTAGAATTTTCTTTAAAGATCTTTTTATAGAGCGCACAGAACCTTCCAGCCCAGGTACAAAGAGATCTGACGAATGGTACTTTTAGCCTGCTGACATGGAATCCTTGTCTGTTCAGCTTTCCAATGGAGACTAAATACCCAGTCTGCTGTGGGCCATCATGGCTGCATTTTCTTTTAAATGACAAGGACCTGACCATGTCTAGAGGGCAGAGTACCACAATCTTGCTAAATTCTGTTACAATTAGAAAATACATAGTTCACATAGCTTCTGGCAGAAATCCCTTAGATGTAAAAGGGTTGGATTTTTGTTTTTGTTTTGCTTCTGTGGGTCAGGCTCAGAGGGTAAGAGCATTGGAACTCTCCCAGAGGATATGGGTTTGGTTCCCTTCCCCACACAGCAGCTCACAACCATCTGTAATTCTAGCTCCAGGGGATGCAATACCCCAGACAATGTATGCGTGTGGTGCACAGACATACATACATGCAAAACACTCTTACACACAAAATAAAAACAAATGAATCAAATTTTAAAAATTTACATTGTGTGCGTATTTGTAGCGGTGTGTGTGTGTGTGTGTGTGTGTGTGTGTGTGTGTGTGTGTGTGTGTGTGTGGTGCATTAAAGAGCACACAACTATAGCCCTCATCTGGAAGTCAGAGGACAACTTGTAGGAGTTGGTGTTCTTTTTCCACCATGTGGTGCCTGGGCATAGAGCTCAGGCTTGGTGGCAACTACCTTTAAGCTGAACCATCTCAACAACACCCCCCTGGATTTAAAGACACAGATTCTAAGACAGAGAGAGTGCTGGGGTCTCCAAAAACCTCAGCACCCGTGTTGAAAACTTAGGAGTCTGGACATCTCTGACTCACACAGCTCTCAGCCTGGAGACAAGGGTTAGCACCAGGGTCATACTGCAAGCAGCAGCAACATTCTCATGTATTAGGAACCAAGAGGACCAGGGTCCAGTGCCGCAGAGTTGGAGGGTTAACATCCGGTGGACACTCTCCACTAGTTACCAGACCTGTCTTCTTCCTGTTTCACCGTCTTTAAAGGATGGGAACAGCCAGTAGCCTTCATTCCACACCAGACCTTACTCTTACACCTGCAGGTCATTTTTGGGGACAAGGTGCTGTGACCTCCTCAATAGACATAGAGGGAGGGAGGGAGCCAGAGGGAAGAAGGGAGGGAGAGTCCCTTTCTCCTAGGGCTGCTAAACTGAGATGACACAGTCTTGAGGTTATCTCCAGTTATATTCTTATTCTCCTAGCCTGGCAAACTCAAGCTCAGTAGGAGAGTGAAGGTCACAGAGAGACCCAAGGTTGAAGAGGATTTGTTATGGGGGGCTCTGCCCCTGGACAGTCAGCTTCCTATCACGCAAACCAGAGAGTTAGTTCTTCCTCATCATCACTTCAGATTTGTTTGAGTTGTATTTCTGCCACTTGCAAATGGAACAGAACTCAGAAAGCTGATAGAGAACTGTGTAAATCTGAGGTGACAGAAATTATAAAAGAGAGGATCAAAGTCAGAATAAGAAAGCCAATGTTCTTATGCCAACAAATACAATGTCTAAACTTTAAAAGATTGTGTGTATGTGTGTGTGTGTGTGTGTGTGTGTGTGTGTGTGTGTGTGTGTGTATGTGTGTGTCTGTGCACGCGTGTGCGCTGTCTTCTAAGGTACACTTGCCTGTGTGCTCAGGCCAGAAGGGGCACTGGATCCCTTGTAACTGGAGTTCTGGGTGCTTGTCCGGTGCTGGGCTTGTTATGTGAGGCTGACATCAGCACTCTGATCTTCGTGATTGCACAGTGAGCCTCTTGGGGCTGAGCTGTAACTCTGTTATGCCACTTCCTATTATGTCTTGGAGCTGCTGGCTTAGAGTATAATATAAAGGAAATAGTGCTGTTTGTGAAATTAGAATTCAGCTCTAAAAACTTTGTTGTTTTGGAACATATCTGACATTTACTAAGTATTTACTTGATTCCAGGCATTACACTCCTTAAAAGATTTGTTTTATTAACCCACCATTTCAAAGAGGAGAAGACAGACTCAGATGTATGCATTCTTTAAATTGTCAAGGAAATCTGGAGAACTGCCATAGCCTGGAAGTTGAATGTGCTCCAAAGGTCCATGTGCTGAAGGTTTGGTCCTCAGGTCCCCAGGATGGTGTCATTTGGAAGCCCTGTGGACCTTTAGGAGATGAGGCTGTAGAAGAAGCCCTCAGATCACTGGGGATGCCTGCTGGAGGGCATCAGAGACTTTGCTGCATTCTTCTTGCCCTTTGCTCCCGGCTGCTGAGATATATGTGTGTGCTCCTTACAATTGCCAACTTGCAAACCCCACAGAAGACTAAAATAACACCCGTCAGCTTTAAACTCTACAGCCATCGAGCTGTGCTGCCCCTTCTCTCACGGGGCTCTGTACGTAGATTTCTCTGATGTTAGAGCACATACTTGCTTTTTACTTTAAAAATATATTTGCTAAGTCAGGTGTGGTGGTATCCGTTGTCATCCCAGCACTTGAGAGGCTGAAGCAGGGGGATCATGAGGGCAAGGCCAGCCTGGGCTACGTAATGGAAAGCTATCACAAAGAAGTGAGATATAATTTACATATTTTAACATATATCAAGTTTATCAATTTACAGTACAGTACTCATTTTTGGGGTATATTCAAAGGTAACAAGCCATCACTACAATTTTAGTACATATTCATCACCTTTAAAGGGAATTCCGTATTGTTTATCATCTTTGTGTCTCTTTTATGACTATAACAAAACTGACCAAGAGTGAGTAATTTATACAGAATAGAAATGTATTTGGTTCACAAGAGATTGGGAAGTCCAAAAGGCCAGCCTCTGCTTGCCTTCTTCTTTTCGTTATATTTATTCTTCTCTCATACAATACGTCCGACCGTAGCCTCTCCTCCCTCCACCCTTCCCAATCCCCCACCTCCCCTCTCCCTCAGATTCACTCCTCCTTCATTCCCCTTCAGAAAAGAGCAGGCCTCCTAGTGATTGTGGCATAGACACAATCTCACATCTAGGTCGGACCAGGCAACCCAGGAGGAGGGAAAGAGAGCAAGGGCAGGCAAGAGAGTCAAAGCCCCCTACTTCCACCTTTAGGAGTCCCGTAAGAAGAACAAGTTAGACAACCACAGGTAAGCCAAGCACAGACCCATGAAGGCTCTGTAATTGCCACTTGAGTCTCTGTGAGCCCCTAAGATCCCTGCCTAGCAGATTCTGTGGGCTGTGTTCTCCTGTTGTCCTTGACTCCTACAATCCTTCTTCCTCCTCTCCAGGGAGTTCCCTGAGCTCCGCCTAATATTTGGGTGTGGGTCTTTGCATCTACTCCCATCAGCTGCTGGAGGAAATCTCTCTGATGACTACTGGACAAGTAACCTATCTTTGAATATAGCAGAATATCATTAGGAATCATTTAATTTACTTTTTCTTTGTCAGTTGTGTTTGGTTCTATCCTAGGTTTCTGAGGCTTCCAGTTCCTGGCTATCTGGGCTGTGTCTGGCATGGGCCTCTGCTTGCCTTCTAGTGATGGCTTTATTGCTACATCATGACATCATAAAATGGCCAGAAAGAACAAGCATACTAGTGTGGGTATCTCTCCTCCTCGTCCTCCTCCTCTTCTTCCTTTGCCTCAATTGAAGACACACAGGTATCATGTGGGTCTTATCTACATGATATCATCTAATCTCTAGAGGTCTTTTTTCAAAATACTATTGGTATATGAATTTTTGTTTCTAACATGCAAGTTTTGGTCAACGCATTAGAAGTAATACACCCTTGTCACCATCTCACCCCCACCCCAGTCTTTAGGCAATCAGTAATCTATATTCTGTCCCTATTGAGTTCATTCTTGTGAGCCTACCTGCCTGTCTTCCTTTCTCCCTGTCTCCCTCTTTTCCTTTCCCCATTTCTCCTGCTTTTTTGTTGTTTTGTTTTTGTTGTTGTGTTTTGAGACAGGATCTTGCTATGTAGTGTAAAATGGATTCATTATGTAGGTGGGTGGTACTTGATTTCATAATCCTGCCTCTGCTTCCCAAGTGCAAGGACTATAGGCATGTACCACCATGCCCAGCTTGGACTTTAAAGTTTAATCACACAGTAAACAATCTATTGTGATTATTTTCATTTAGCATTATATTTTTAAAACTCATTGGTCGTGTGGCAACTCTAATTGAACCCTTTGAGGAGCTGCTAGGCTGCTTTGCAAAGCAGCTGCATCCTTGCCCCCACCAGCGATGCATGGAGCTCCATCCCTGCAGACCCTTGCAACTCTAGAAACCTAACTTTTCGATTTTAGTCATATCTCATTGTGGCTTGGATTTGTAATTCTTTAATAATTAATCGTGTTAAGAAGCTTTTCATAAATGTAGTGGCTATTTATACGTTTTTTGGAGTAATATCTGTTTGTATACTTTGCCCATTTAAAAATTCATCTTTGTCTTTTGTTATTATAGTTCTCCATATATATGTGTATATATATATATATATATATATATATATATATATATACACAATCTAAATATATATTCATATGTGTGTGTGTGTTAAAATTCTTTGTCAGATACAAGACAGGCAATTATTCCATCCATTTTCTCATTTGTCTTTTCATGATCTCTATGGTGACTTTGAATTTTAAAATTATATTTATCTATATTGTGTGTGTGTGTGTGTGTAAAATTTATTTGTATCTTATCCTTTTTAATCCTATTAAGAATGTAATGTGCGGAGTGGAGCTGCAGAGGTGGCTCAGTTGCTCTTAGAGAGGACCTGGGTTCAATTCCCAGGACCCACATAGTGGCTCAAATTATCTGCAACTCCATTCCAAGGCATCTAACCCCTCTTCTGACTTCTGTGTGCCTGACTTCAGGCATGCAAGTGGTGCACATACACCACATACACCACACATACATGCACACTCATAGGCAATGAATACATAAATAAATAAATGTAAGTTTTGTAAAACTTCATTTTTGGAATGTTGGCTTCAAACACATAGAAATAAAATAGAGGCCTTCCCTCCATTCTTGCTCCCCACTCCCCTGTCCTTCATCCACCTATGGATGCCATCTCCTCCACAAACATAGCAGTACCGAGCAGTGTCTGCCTGGCTGGCCTGGAGTCCCAGGACTTAGACAGACTCCAGAATCTTGGCCTTGGCTCACATGCTTCATAAAGTCAAGCCAAAGGCCTCAAGGTACCTTTTCTGGGACCATGCTGTGAGGAGATTGCATGGGATCAGAGTTCATGAATGCTGCCAAGGAAATGTTCAAGGCTACTGC
Source organism: Cricetiscus sungorus (assembly GCA_030556225.1). NCBI lineage: Eukaryota > Metazoa > Chordata > Mammalia > Rodentia > Cricetidae > Cricetiscus > Cricetiscus sungorus. Next base: position 50,856,792 of record JANBXA010000734.1, read on the forward strand.
TGTCTGGGTTTAATTCCAGGTGGACCCTAAGCCCGGTGTAGAATGGCTTCTGAGAAGTTGGAGCAGGTTCAATTCCGTGAAGAACGAAGTTACCATCACTAGAAAGATGTACACCCCAATGGAGTATGAGGTGGAATTAGCCTAACGAAGACAGAAGTTGGTGACAGGGACTGGGGAATTGCAGCTGTGATAGACCTGACCTTGATTTTGTTTGGAGGAATTTGGACTTTGGTACTTTGGGTTCAGAAAGCAGTGGAATGCTTTAATCACTGCCTAATGGGCCACACCAGTGGAAGCATGGAAGACAGTGGTACTGAGTGTGATTTGGTCAACTGTAGGGGCCTGGCTCAAGCTGTTTCAGAGAAGAATTTTAGTATGTTGCCTAGAGATCATTCTTGTGATATTTTGGAAAAGTAAGTGACTGCTTTCTGCCCTTGTCTGAAGAGTTTGCCTGAGGCTGAAGTGAAGAGCTTTGTATTAATTTCATTGACAGAGGAAATCTCAAAACAACCTAGTAGAGACTCAGTTATGTGGTGATTAGTGGTAACCTTAATGAAGATTTATAACTGAAAAGGAAAAAAAAATGCAAAATGTATGTATTGAGAAAAGGGGCATCAGGAAATGGAATAGAACCAAACACTATGTTCAACGAAATAAACAGATTAAGAAATGGAATAAAGAAAGTGGTGACCTCAGGGAAAGATCCCACCCAGCTAAGCTTCTAATTTGTGAAAATGAGATAAAGAAAAGCTTAGAGTTGGGTGTGTGGTGTCCTGGGCAGACAGAGGCTGGTGGATCTCTGAGTTTGAGGCTAGCCTGGTCTACAGAGCGAGTTCCAGGACAGCCAAGATTAGGCAGTGAAGGACAGAAAGCTGGTGAAAATGTAACTGAATGAGGCAGCTATGTTCCAGCCCCAGCAAGCAGCAGAACTTGGCAGCTTCAGCCACATGGTACTGGAGTTAAGGATAGAAGGAAAGCTGCTGAGGGCAGGTATGTGTCAGCGGTGTCCCCAAGAGGACCAGAGAGGCCATTGTGTAAAGCTGTGAAGTTGAATTCGCCTGGATTGCCTTGGAGAACCCAAGATGTTAGAGATGCCAGAGACACAGGATACCTGCAGAGGAGAGCTGCTAACAGGGAGTGGTCCTAGCCCAAGAGAAAGAAGTATGTTGCAATCAACAAAGCTGAACAGACTTGGAGATCTGAAGAGCATTTTGACATCAGACATAAGATGCTGAGTTTGGGGTTTGCCCAGATGGTTTTTGGTCTTGCTTTGGTCCAGTATTTCCTCTCTATGCTCCTTTCCCTATGTTTTGGGATGGTAATGTATATCCAGCGTTATTATATGTTGGAAGTATGTGATCTGGTTTTTAATTTTGATTTTTACAGATGATTACAGTTAAGAGATTGCACGAATCTCCAAAGAGACTTTGAACCTTAGAATTTTAAGTAAGTTTGGGATTGTTATAGGCTATGGAGATTTTTGAAGTTAGACTAAATGCATTTTAAATTGTGATATTGTTAGAAGCTTATATGGGCCAGGGAGTGGAATGTGGTAGTTTGAATGTGATTAGCCTCCATAAGCTCATAGGAAGTGGCACTGTGAGGAGATGTGGCCTTGTTGAAGTAGGTGTAGCCTTGTTGGAGGAAGTGTGTCACTGAGGGGGTGGGCTTTGAGGTTTCTTTCACTCAAGCATCACTTAGTATGACAGACAGTCCACTTTCTGTTGCCTTCCAATAAAGATGTAGCCAGTACCATGTCTGCATGCTGTCATGCTCCCTACCATGATGACAATGGACTGAACCTCTGAACTGTGAGCCAGCCACCCCACATAAATATTTTCCTTTATAAGAGTTGTCATGGTCACGGTGTCATATCATGGCAATAAGAAGCATAACTCAGACATACAGCCTTGTGGACTGAACAAATACTGGATCCTTGGACCATCCAATGGTAGACTGACACTGCTGGACTAGCTGGACCACAGCTTGTAAGCCAAATCATATAGTAAATCATATATATTCATTTGTATAATAAGTTACATTTATTCATTCTATGAGTTCTGTTCCTTCAGATAACCCTGATTAATACAGCACCTAGATCAAGTTTGAGACAAGGATCACAGACAATTAATTGCTCTGTGCAGCTGGTGCAGAATCCTTCCCAGTTTGATGAGCTCATGATGCCCAGTCTTTATGGGAACATTATTGACAATCTGGCTGCTGGTCTTGTTAGGGGAGTTGGTGTGGTCCTTAGTGAGAGTACGCAGTTTTTTGAGATGGGGGCCTGGCACCCATTGCCCAGGCAGTGGCAGGAAAAGAGCCAACCCCACTGTATGCTGCCGTCAGCTTCCAACACGTAGACATCTCAGTCATCAGTGTCACTCCAGCATGATACAGTGAAGAGTAATCCAAGAGGGAAAGGTGCATACTCAAGACTTGGGTGACTACAGCACCACAGTGAAGGTCATCAGTCTGTCACAGGCCACCTGCACACCAAAGGGGCCGTGATTCCTATCCCTCCCCTCAGTGCAGTGGACTAGCGAAGAGAGCTTTGACCTTTAGACAGTAAATCGCAATCCTTTCCTGGGCAGAGGCTAGCTTGTCCTGGGGCTGGCTTTGGAAGGGGATGTGGTGGGTTGAATAAGAATGCCCACCATAGGCCCATATATTTGAGTGCTTAGTCACCAGGGAGTGAAAGTATTTGAAAGGATTAGAAGGCTTAGGAGGTGTGGCCTGGTTGGATGAAGTGTGTCACTGGAGATGGGTTTCAAGGTTTCAAATCCCCATGCCAGGACCAATTCTCTCCCCCCGCCCCCTCTCCTCCTTATCCCTATCCCTGTCTTCCCTCCCCCACCCCCATGGATCAGGATGTAAAGCTCTCAACTACTACTCCAATGCCTACATGCAGGCCATCATGCTCCCCTCCATGATGATAACAGACTAAACCCCTGAAATGAGAAGGGAGCCCCCAATTAAAATTTTTCTTTTAAGAGTTGCAGCGGTCATGTGTCTTCTTACAGCAACAGAACAGTGACCGAGACAGCCCCCATAGACTCATATGTTTGAAGGCCCGGTCCCAAGTTAGTGGAACTATTTGGGAGGATTAGGAGATGTGGCCTCATTGGAGGAGTTATGCCACTGAGTGTGGCTTTGAGTTTTAAAAAGTCCAGGACAGGCCCTGTCTGTCTGTCTACCTCTACATGTTGCCTGTGAATCAGAATGCAGAGCTCTCAGTTGCAGCTCCAGAGCCATGCCTGTCTGCTTCCTGCTATGATGGTAATGGACTAAGCCTCTATTGTAAGCAAGCCTCCAATCGAATGCTTTCTTTTATAAGGATTGCCTTGATCCTGGTGTCTCTTCACAGCGTTAGAACAGTGACTATGACACTGGAGGGGTTTGTGGTGGTGGGTGTCTGTGGCTAGGCCATCACAGGCCCCTCCTCCCTGAGGTTTCTCCAAACCACAAATTTTTCAACATTTACAGTTTACTCTGTCCCCTCCTCCCAGGATGGCCTGGACCTCACTGTGTGTTTCCAATTGGCCTCAAACCTGTGTCAGTACTCCTGCTCAGCCTCCCAAGTGTTGGGGTTGCAGGCAGGAACCACCACACTTGAGTTTGACGGCCTCTTCCCTAGGAGACGCTGGAAAGCTCCAGTTCTCCTACTGGCTAAATTAAGTAATTGTTAATCAAGCGCAGAGTTTTAGTTAATTGATTTTATTTTTAAACCAAATGACTCTTCTAGGAATTCTCCAGTGCAAGGGAGTTGGTCAGTTCTTCCCCTGCCACCTGTTTTCGTTCATTGGGATGGGCATTCTGCCTTGGCCCTTAGGACTCCAGAATTACATGTGTCAAGAAGAAAACATTAGTTTCTTCCATCGTTTCTTTCTTAGTTACTTTTCTGTCACAGTGATAAAATACCACTCTTTTATTACTGAAACAAACCACCTTCCTTCCAAAGTGTACTTCTTACACACCCTAGGACTACATTCTTAGAGATGGTACTGCCCCCAGTGGGTCAGGCCCTCCTTTACCAATCATCAATTAAAAAAAATACTCACAGGCTTATTTATAGGACAGCTGATGGGGACAATGTTGTGGAATACTCCGTTACACAGTGTGAAGATGTGTCACTGTGATTGGTTTAACAAAGAGCTGAATGGCCATTAGCTAGGCAGGAAGAGGTTAGGTAGGGTTTCCGGGGACAGAGAGGACTCACAGAGGAAGAAAACAGAGTCACTAGCCAGACACAGAAGAAGGAGGATGGGCAGTTCAGAGTAAAGGTGACTGAGACATGTACAAGAACATACATTTAAAAATACCGGTTAAATGCTAAGAACTAGTTAAGTACAAGCCTAAGCTAAGGCTGAGCTTCGTAAATAATAATAATAAGTCTCCATATAATTATTTGTGAGCTGGTGGCCCAAAGAAAAAGTCTGCTATAGGGCAATTTATTTTACTTTATAGTGTGTGTGTGTGTGTGTGCCCGCGCACTTGCGCACGCACGCACGCACGCGCGCGCACACACACACACACACACACACACACACACACACACACACACACTGAAGCCAGAAGTGTGGGATACCCCTGAGCTGGATTTACAGGTGGTTGTAATCCACCTGATGTGGGTTCTGGAAACTTAACTCTGGCCCTTTACAAGAGCAGTGCATGCTCTTAACCACTGAGCCATCTGTCCAGCCCCTGGGAGCATCTTCTCTACTGACTCTAGCTTGTGTCATGTTGCTAAGAAAGAAAAAAAAAAAACTACCAGCACACTTCATTTCTTTCTCTTTAACCCGGGACACTTCTCGCTATTGTTTGTAACAAGCAGCCTTGAGAGCTAAGATAAGGGCTACTCTTAGATGATGAACAGGCTTACTTTGTCCTGTTGTAAAAGCTACAACCATTAATGCTCCATGTTCTTCTACACTGCATGGTCAGGCATCTATAACAGGTCTTACCACTCCTGTGGAACTCGGGGGAACTGGAACAAGACACATTGCTGAAGATTTTGCCGTGCTGTGATGTGAATGATCAAGTTCCTCACCTCTGGCTTGGGAGGCAGTCTTGATGCTCCTGCCATCATCAATGAAACTCGAGGTGGACCGCTTGTTAGTTAGAAATAAAACCTCAGACCCTGAATAGTTGGTCCTTGACAATCACTGTCGTGTGGTTTTCTAGATGTTAAAACTGATTTATTTTTTCTTTTTCAAGTCCCCCAGGAGCATATCCTGGGTAATTAGACATCTTTAATCAGAATGGTTTTTATGAACAGATTAATGTTTGTCTCAGTTAAGCATCAAAAGCCAGGTGTGGTGCCACACACCTTTAATCCCAACACTTTAACAGGCAGAGGCAAAGGCAGGTGCATCTCTGAGTTTGAGGCCAGCCCAGTCTACATAATGAGCTCCAGGTCAGCCAGGGCTACACAGTGAAACCCTGTCTCCAGGGGAAAAAAAAGGAAAGTTTACTCTAGTTGATTGCATCCTTATAGCTTACTCTCAGAACTAAGTGTGCCAATTTAAAAACGAATTGGTGTATTAAAATCTCTAAACAGATGGAACCAAAAGGATGTATAAATATCTGGAAAGAGACACGGAATCCATCCGTGTGACCACAGAGGCTGAGAAGCCCTCACAAACATGTTTATAGGCTGTAGACCTCAGGATATACTAGAAACACAGCACAGTCCACGTCTGAAGCCTTCAGAACCACAGAAGCTGGTGGTGCAAATCTCACCGTGAGGTCAAAGGCCGTGGAACCTTAGCGCCAACTGCTATTCATCACTGGAGCTCGCTCACAGCGGAGAGAGCCCATGATTCTGGTGTCTGCTACTCATCACTGGAGCCGGTGATTCTGGTGTCCGCCGGAGGCGTGGAGCGCTGTTCATCAGCTCCCGCTGCTGAACACACATTTTCACTCTCCCTCGGTGCTAATGCTGTTGTGTGTCTTGCTTTTACTAGTCCTGTGCTGATTGGATGGTGCATGCTCACACTCAGGGTGGATCTTCACGTCTCTGGAAACACTCGTAGACACTGTCTCCTACCCCCACCCACAGAGAAGATGACATTTTTTTTTCTTCTCATTGCTGTAACCAAACACCTGACAAGAAGCAACTTAAAAGAGGGAAGCCTGACCCACAGTTTAGGGTAGAGTCCATCATGGCAGGGAAAGTGAAGCAACGGAGTGGCAGCAGCTTGAGGCTGCCTACCTACGTCTGGCCAGTAGCATGAGGCCGCCAGCTCACGTCTGGGTTGATCAAGGCACAGAGAGAATATTAGCTCAACTGTCTTTCTCCTTTTTCATCTTCTCTTTACCCAGCTCTTTCTTCCCCCCTCCTTTCTGTTAGCGCCAGCCCCCAACCCGTGAGGATGGTGCTGATCACATTCAGGACAGCTATTGCCCATCAATTCACCCTCTCCGGAAAAGGATACACTCAAAAGCGAGCCTACTAACACTCTAGGCATTTATTAATCCAGTCAAGTTTACAAACAAACGTAACCTTCATAAATGTCTTACCAGTTTCTAAGTATTCCTTATTCCAGTTGAATTGACACCTAAAATTTATTACTGTACTAACTAAAGTATGCTGTTGTTATTGTGTGCAAAAATTCCCTAGTCTGGCTGTGAACAAAAAAAAACCAAAAACCAAAAAACAAACAAACAAAAAAAACCAACCAAACAAACAAAAAAAAACCACACACAAAACAAAAATCTGCTGTAAGTAGTTTCTCTGTGTGCAGAGACCAATGGACAGACTGGATTTGCAATGCTGTGGAGAAATTGGAATTTTGTAGGTTCAGAGGCTAATTGTTTTATCTCAGGCTAGTTTTAGTCTTCTGGGACAGCCATTCCTTGTTCTAATCTGTACTTTGAACTAACACTCATGTTAATAAGTAAAAACCTCGTAGAGGCTATTTTGGCAGAACACTAGCTTCCACTAACCCAAGAAGTAAGAATTCCATCAGAAGCGCGGCAGAGGTGGCACATGCCTTTGATCCCAGCACTCAGGAGGCAGAGGCAGGCGGATCTCAGTGAGTTCAAGGCTAGCCTGGTCTACAGAGCTAGTTCTAGGACAGACAGGGCTACATGTGGAAACCCTATCCTAATAAATAAATAACTAAATAAACAAACAAACAAATAAATTAATTAATTAATTAATTAATAAGAGAATGCCATCAGATAGCATCTTGGGCCTGTCTCTGTGGTGCACCCACCAATGTATTTCAAATTTGCCTTGATTTATGACTTTCTTTGCTCTGTAAAACTATTTAAAAAAAACAAAACAAAACAAAAAACTTGTGAAATTTCTTCCACATTGTGGTAACCAAATCTGTGTTCCTGGGCCATGGCCACTCAGAACAGCTCCAGAATAAATCATCCCTTATTCCCTTTAAGTTGAGAGCTGTGGTATTTTAAATCAACATTATGTACATTTGGTTTTTTGTTTCTTTTTAATGATTCTAGTCTATTTTTTTGCCCACACAGTTGGTCAGAACTTAAAACCCATTTTTATGTTTGTTTTGAATTTGCATAGCTTGATATGCTTTTAGTAAATTGACCTGAAACTGAATCTGGTATTTATCATTTAAAGTTTCAAATTAATGTTTCTAAATCTTTTAAAACTCTTGCTGCCTTTCTGATGAATTAAAGGTTTCATGGTTGCCTCTGTCTCAGGGTCCATTGTTCTTTAGCAGACAGGTTTGCTCTATTATTGTAATCGGAATTTAGAGCTAAAGTCAGGACTCCGGTAGCACCAATAGGCTAGGCTTAGCTCCCAATATGCCAGTTAAAGAAGTGGGTAGCAGTGAAACACAAGTAAAAGAGATTCAGTCGGTATACATTGGGACGACCAATAGATAAAGGACCCAGTGACCCTAAGTTTATCTGAGGGGTACTGACACAAGCTGTGGGTTTAAATAGCAAAATGAATAACTAAGCAGTTGATAGTTAGCCATGAAGTACTTGGGTATGATCTGAGTGCTGGTTCTCCTAGTTTTTCCTGAATAAGTTATTTCTATCAAGGCATCATCATCTGAGATGATCAGTCTGGCACCTATCAGATAACCAATTCTGCTCCAAGGAGAAGTCAAGGCCATTATAGTAATTGCTCTCATTGAGGCAGGGACTGGAGGATGGTTGTATGTCGTATGACGAATTCCTCTTCCTGGAATCCAGGTGTGATTGCTGGTTTGGGACAATGACTGACTTTTGTGCCTTCAATCAAGGAGTGGGAAAAACAGGTTAGGTAAACAGATTAGTCTATGCAGGGCGGATCAGAGTCTGAGTCAAAGTAAGGTAGACACACTAAATATGGGTGGAGATGCTAGGATTCATCCACTTCAGGCTTTGCGAACCCAGGTGAGAGTCAATGGTTTTAGCAAAAGCAGTTCCTAAGTGACCGCCCTATTACTCAAACAGCTAGAACTGTGCGACACATCCCTATTAAGTAGGTAGCTTTGTGTAGTCTGTATTATGGGAAAGGGGGAACATTTGTTTTAAAGTCGGGTATGTATGATAGCTACATAGGTTTAGATTACCGTGCTTAAGAGATATAGAAAGCAGAAATGCCTGTAAGCTGTAAGCCACCCCCCAAATTCAGATAATGTCCTGGAACGCTGGTGCTGTTGTTCGTGTAAGGTAACTAGCTGCATGCTTTTTGCTTCTGTAAAGAAGTTTGGTTGCCCCAACTGCACAGGATGTGCTTGATCACATATAGGCAGGAAGTATGTCGGGATGTTTGCTTGCCTCTGCTTGGACGAAGAGGGAACTATGTAGCCTTGTGGGATTTGCCTTTGTAAATTTCCGACTAATGTAATTCATGGCCATACTCTGAGAATCCTGGGTATGGGCCTGGCCAGTGTCCATCATCTAGGCCAGTATGTAATAAATTTTGCTTCAAATTTGGCTTGAAACTGTGGTAGTAATCTATTCTTGCCCAGTGGGATTAATATGTAGTGGCATACATTTATAATCCCAGATGAGACAGAAAGATTGCACTTTTGAGGCCATCTTATATAGAGACTTATCTAAAAAAGCAAAAAACAAAGCCCTCAAAACATTTGTTTTGAAATATATGGAGGTGTTACAGCTGATAGACAAACCCTCCAGTCTTTCCATTTCTCTAGCCTCCTGTGGAACCTCTGAATTCACTGCCAGTGTTCAGAGCTGCACAGATCTTAAATGGAATCACGGATAAATCATCTTTTCCCATTGGGTCACAGCAACATGCTTAGTTATTATTTGGGAAGAGGGTCTCATTTTAGTGCAGGTTGATCTGGAACTCACCCTGTAGCCCAAACTGTCCTTAGAGCAGTGTTTTCCCTTTTCTTATTCATAATACGAATGTGCCACAATATATTAAACATCTCCCTTTTGAAAGTCATTTGCATCTATTGCTATAAGCCCTGTTGTGATAAACACAGCCTTACAGATAAAAAATGACCAGTGTCTTAGTTTGCTCAGACTCCAATGATAAATGACCACAAACTCTGGATTAAAACCACAGAAACTGACGTCTCACGGTTGTGGAGGCTGAGGAGTGCACGATAAAGGGGCAGCGCTGTTGGCTTCTTGTGAGACGCACTTGCTCATTCACAGACAGTGATTTCCTGCTGTGCAGGAGCTGTAGGCAGCTCTCCCTTGTGCATGTGGGCACTAATCCTCCCCCTGGGGGAGAAACTGTCACTTCTGCTAGGGATGCAAGCTGAAATTGCCAGCTCTGCCACCCGAGGAGTCCCCCTTAGGAGCTTCCACTCACAAGTACCAAAGGTATATTGACTTGAATTCAAGAAAAGTATTTCAGATAAGTCAGAATATAACAAAGTTAGAACTCATTGGTTAAGCGAAAGGAAAGATGCATGGAGAGAGTTAGGGTGGGCATTAAGAATGTGCCCAAATCCTTCAGCAGCAGCTGTATGCATGATTTGGAGCTCTTGAAGTGGCAACCTGTAATGAAGACTGTTGAAAGGTATCCGTGTATACACATACTTCACATTGAAAGAGCAATACTCAACTTCGTACGGAAAAACAAAAAACCCAGGATAGCCGAACTATCCTGTACAATAAAGGATCATATCTGGGGGCATCGCCATCCCAGACTTCAAGCTCTACTATAGAGATATAGTAATGAAAACAGCTTGGTATTGTCATAAAAACAGACAGGTGGACCAATGGAATCTAATAGAAGACCCTGATATCAAGACACACACCTATGAACACCTAATTTTTGACAAAGAAGTTAAAAATATAAAATGGAAAAAGATATATATTCAACAAATGGTGCTGGTATAACTGGCTGTCAACATGTAGAAAAATGCAAATAGATCCATAGCTATCATGATGCACAAAACTCAAGTCCAAATGGATCAAAAATCTCACTATAAATCCACCCACACTGAACCTCATAGAAGAGAAAGTGGAAAATACATTTGGGTAAGATTGTCTGTCTGTCTGTCTGTCTGTCTGTCTGTCTGTGTTTCTCTATTTCTCTTTCATTTCCTGTCTTTCTATCCTGCCTCAGAATTTACATAAACTCTACCTGATAATCCATCACATTTCAACACATGAATTTTGGAAAGACATGGGCATAGAACAATATTCCCCTCCTCCTTCTCTTCATCTTCCTCTTCCTACTTGAGCTGCAGATTGAACCTGGAGCCTGGTATAGGCAAGAGGCTCTGAACTACAACTACAAACTACAACACAGAGCTTTCCTCCGTCAAAGGCATACTAGCAGCTGTCCATCTCTGCTTGACCTTCCATATACAAAGACTCTTGGAAAAATAGCATCAGTAATAATCTGTTCTTGGACCACTTCAGTCAAGGGCATAGTTTAAACTTCACATATCAGTCACCATTGTCTCTTAGAGATACCATCCATTTTTGTTTTGTTTTGGCTCGGTTTTGAGATAGGCTCTCCCTACATAGCCATGGTTGCCCTGGAACTCACTATGTAGTCCAGACTGGCCTCAATTGTTTGCCTGGGTCCCAGGGCATCAGACTACACACATGTCCCGGGTAACATTCTTGCAGAACAAGCTTGGGAAAATTTCTAGGCTGTCTGCCTGATTTTTGTTTTGTTTTGTCTTGTTTTTCTTTTTTCTCTAAGTACTAGTTCTGATTGTTTTTCTGAATTATACTTGTTTGGGGTTGTATCATTTGTAGTGGTATTTAAGATGTTCCAGGGTTTCAGTTATGATAAATTATGCCTTTTACAAGAACTCACAAGTGTTTATATGAATAGTGCATTCATTTCTCTTGAGTAAATTAGAATCGATGGGGTAAATAATAAATGCTTTTATTAACTGTACCATAAACTTCAAGATTGTTTTCCAATGTGACTATACCCTTTCATGCCCTCAACAGAAAAACAAGAATTCCAGCTGCTCTGTTTTCCTTGGAAGTTGACATTGCCTCCTTCCTTCCTTCCTTCCTTCCTTCCTGTCTTCCGCTCTCCCTCCTTCCCTCCCTCCTCCTCCTCCTCCTTCTTCTTCTTCTCTCTCTCTCTCTCTCTCTCTCTCTCTCTCTCTCTCTCTCTCTCTCTCTCTCTCTCTCTCTCTCTCTCTGTCTTTCTGTGGTGGTTTGAAAGAAAATGGCCCCTAAAGGGAGTGACACTATTAGGAGGTGTGGCCTTGTTAGAGGAAGTGTGTCACTATGGGTGGGCTTTGAGGTCTCTTATACTCAAGCTTCCCTCAGTGTGACAGTCAACTTCCTGTTGCCTGCAAAATGTAGGACTCTCGGCTATTCCTCTAGCACCATGACTGCCTGCATGCCGCCATGCTCCCCACCATGATAATAAAGGACTAAACCTCTGAACTGTAAGTGAGCTCCCCCATGGAATATTTTCCTTATAAGAGTTGCCATGGTCATGGTATCTCTTCACAGCAATTAAAAAAAAAAACTTCTTTTTTCTCTTCTTTTTATAACAACCTTTTATATTATTATTTTATTTTCTGTGTATGGATGTTTTGTCTGCATGTATGTCTATGCGCACATGTGTGCCTGGTGCCTGAAGAGGCTAGAATAGACCCCCTGAGTTACAGATGTTTTTAAGCCTTCTTGTGGGTGCTGGGAATTGAGCCTGGGGCCTCTGAAGAGGAGCCATCTCTCCAGCTCCATGTCACTTTTTTTTTTTTAACTTGGACCATTTAAATAGGTGGTAAGTGATACCTTATTATGATTTTTATCTGCATTTCCTGATGAGTAATAATGTTGAGGTCTTTGCTTATTTTACATTTATTTACTGTTTTGTCTCTGTGTGCATATGAGTGTGTAAATGCATACATGTGGAGGTCAAAGGGCAACCTACAAAAGTCATTTCTCTCCCTCTGCCATTTGGGTTCTGAAACCATAAACCAAAATAAATACTTATTCTCTTAAATGGTTTCTGTTACGTATTTGTGAAAACAATTGGAAAAGCAACTAATTAAAAAAAAAAAAATCAATACCAGAGAAGTGGGGGTCATTGCCAGGCCTGAACCTGACCACGTGGTTCAGACGCCTTTGGAAAGGTTTACGGGAGGAATTTGGAAATGCAGGCTGGAGAAGCCCTGCGGTGCTATAGGCAAGGCTTAGTGGATGATCGTGGTTGGTGTCAGGGAAAGAAAACTGGACACTCTTCCCCCAAATCCTGGCTGTTAGACAAAAGCCAGCATTCCCCAGGAACTTGTAAAGCCAGTTTCTCTCTACCAAAGGAGCCAGGTCCCTTACCACTGGACAGGACAAATGGCTGCCTGTGGTGTCTGTTAGCACACCAAAGCCCATGCTGGCCTCCAGGCTCCCTCAGTATCATAAGTACCTGCTGCACACTTCAGAGTCCACACTGGCATAGGGTTCTTCTCACCTCCCCCACCCCAAACTTCTCCACCAGCTGCTGGCTCTCTTTATAATCCCGCTCTTTCAGCTGTGTGCTCTCCTATGACCCCCTCTCTTGACTCTGCCTTGGTTCTTTCTCTGTCTTCTTCCTCATGTCCGCCCCCTTCTCTGCTTTTCTCCTGCTTCCCCGGTGGCCATGTCCAGTTTACTGCTTTCTCTCTCTGCCCTAGACTCTTCGGGATGCCTCTGGCTGTTCTCTGGTATCTACAGCAAAAACTTCCCCCTTAACCACACCATAGGGCAGCCATGTCATCAGTTTACACAGTGAGTGCACTGGAGGTCAGAATAGGAGCAAGAGTGTGGACAATGAAGGCCACAGGGCTGCTGGGGTTTAGGAATTTGACACTGGCTATTTATGTATTTATGTGTAGCCTACAAAGAAATCATCTGTATTTTATTTGTGTCCTGAGTCTTTGAGTAAGGGTAAATTTAAAGGTAATGGATTAATTATCTTGGAGGAAATTTCAAAAACAGTGAAATAGGACGCAGGCATTTGTATGCTTAATGCAGGGTGCTTTAAGCCAGGTTTACAGTGAGAATTTGGGACAAGTGGAAAGTTTTGAAAAATTATGCAATTTGGCTAGAAGTTAGAAGTGTTTTTTAAAGTTTTGGACAAGAAGAATCTGGCTATGAGATACTAGTATCATTAAAAAGAAATAAACCACTTTAGTGCAATAAGAAAAATGTCTTGAGGGCATCTTAAGAATTGGCCAGACACTACCTATCACAAGCTTAGAAGGTATGGAAAAATAAAATCTTCTGAAGGACTTCCTCCAGGAGAGACCCTGAGCCTAATAGCAATTGTGTCACGGGAACTCTGTTACTGTAACAAGATACCTGAGACAATTAACTTAAAAGAGGAAGAGTGGGCTGGAGATAGCTCAGTAGCAAGAGCTCATTCCCAAACACCCACATGACATCTGATGACTGTCTGTAACTCCAGTTTCTTCTTCTGGCTTCCATGGGGATCAGGTGCACACAGGGTGCCCAGGCATGCCTCCAGACAAAACAGCCAGACTCAAAAAATTAAAAAAAGGAGGCAAAAGAGAGAAAGTTGGTGTGGATTTTTTGTCAGGGATTTCCGTCAGTGTTTGGTTTGCTTGCTGCTTTGGTTCATTGGCAAAGCTGAGCAGAATGCCTGGGAGTGTATGTTAACCTGAACCCATTAATCAACTGCTCATGATAGCCAAGAAGCTAAAGAGAGATGTGGGTGGGGTCCACAATTCAATGGAATAAAGCTACCTACTAGGACTGTGTCGTAATTCAGTGTGGGACCCTTGTTTGCCAAGCACAACACCCTAGGTCCAGTCTTCGTAACTACAAAAGCCTACCACTAGGCTCTAATTCTTAAAGCGTTCACTATTTCTTAACACACACCTTGCTGGGTACCAACCCTTTAATCCATGGGTCTTTGTATGTGTGTGTGGGGGGGGGGAGATGCATTTCAGATCCAAGCTATATCAGTAGTCAACTATAGCTCCTGTGTCCAAGAAAGAAATGTTTATTCATTCCATTTCAGTCTTAGTCCTACCCACTTCAGCCTTCTGTGGGGTTCCAGGGCAGCAAGTGCTTACTGTTTGGCAGGAAAGAGAGCCTGAACAATGTCTATAGCGGGAATATGAGCTCAGGGGTCAGGCTGGTCCCGGAAGATGCTTTAGGGTGGGCCAGCTGCCCTGGGCCTGTCTATCCAACAAGGGTCAGAGACAGTTGGATCCTTAGGTTCTCTCTGCAGATTGTTGAGCCCTCCAGCAACACAATGCCCCAGGGACAGAGCAGCTGCTCCCGAAGAAGTCTATGTTCCCGTGAGGGTTTAAATGATGCAACCTTTCATGTACATGTGAAGTTCTTTGTGTCCAGTGTAGAGGCATATCTTACACAAGCTTCTATGGGCTCAGAGTCATGCCATAGCTTAGACAGGCATTTATATAGCCACAGACCAGTTGGACAACGAAAGGGTCAAAACAATCCTGATGATGTTAAAGTGGGGTTTGGGATTGAATTTGTGGTTCATATCGAGAAGATCTAGCATATTTTATGCCAGTGAGATGGCTTAGCAGGTGAAGGCACTTGCCACTAACCCTGAGTATTACCTGGGTCCTACGTGATAAAGAAGAAAACTTTTCCCCTAACCACCACACTTACATTATAGTGCTTGCATGTACACACACACACACACACACACACACACACACACACACACAAACATGCACACACACGTACACACACAGCACAAAATAATTATAAAAATTTTTAAATGGAATAAATTTTACAGAACTGGTGTATCTTAACATTTTGTTAGGGAAGGAATAGAGGACTGCTTTCATGTTTAGCATTAGGATTGAAATGACCAAGATAAACTGCGTGTGAAAGGTTAGCTTCTAACTTCATAAATTTTTTTTTTATTTAAAAGAATCTTTTTAAGATTTAGTTTTGACTTTTATTATGTGTGTATATGTATGCACTGTGTGTGTGTGTGTGTGTGTGTGTGTGTGTGTGTGTGTGTGTGTGTGTGTCTGTCTTTGGAAGCCAGAAGAGGGCATTAGATCCCCTGGAGCTAGGACTACAGCCAGTGGTGAGCTGCCTAGTGTGAGAGCGGGAACTCACACTCAGGTCCTCTGGAAGAGCAGCAAAGGCTCCTAATTGCCTGCCATCTTTCTGAGCCCATTTTAACTTCAAACATAATCTGCCTGGTAAACAACAGCCAGGAAGGGTCTGGTGAGCACAGACCCAAGCCTGTGCGTTCTGTGCATTTTTTTTCTTTCTTTCCTGATTTATGTGGGAACTTCTTGGCTGTTTCTGGGCTCTCGGTCCTTGATGGTTATGAGTGTCTCTATAGTTATCCAAAAGGACGGGTGGCAAATCAGCTGCCAAGGAGAGGGCTGATGTCACAGCTGTCTGTCAATCAAACTTCATTGACACCAGCATACAGTACCCTGAGGCTTCAAGATGAGGAGTTTATAACTGAAGGATGACTGACAAAGAGGGTAGCGGAATGGCTGCCTGATGGGAGATTCTCTAAGGGCACACAGCTGAAGTGCTGAGACCAGGCTGTGCTCGTGAATCCCAAATTACCCTGTTAAAGGACGAGCAATAGAATAAAAATTACAAACCAACTTTAGCAGAGAGATGGAGAGGCCAGGCCAGAAGAGGCCTAGAGGTTTAGCAGAGGAGAGGGGCGTGAAGGATGCATTTGGAGTGCAATTGGTCTGTGGGAATTTGCAGTGGCACTATGTGTGCAAAAGAGTGTCTGCATCTGCCTGAGTGTCTTGTCTGTGTCTGTTCCGCTGTGCCCAATGTGGGATGTTTATGGTCTGCATAGGTACGTTGCCTGGATAAGATTTCTGTGTTCCCTGAATTTGTTGCTGACTGGCGTGGTTACCTTTGACATACTTGTGTGACTGGGTGTCTGTTTCCATGTGGGTTGGCTTCAGCCCCTCCTTTTGCCCCCACTTTCCACCTGACACATCCCAGCTGCCAGCACTATTTACCGAAAATAATGGCTTCCCTTCCCACTGTCTGGATTCCCATGGGTCAGGCTGGCTGCCCAGGTCCCTGGCCCTGTGGCCTCTGGAGCAGGCCTGACCTTCGGAGTGCTACATGCTGGAAATCCCCAGTGTGGTTCTTCCTATCTGAGGACTGAGAGAAGTTATGGGGAGAGGGGCAAAGTGGGGGGAGCTGCAATGGCGGACCCAGCCCTAGCGCCTGCATTGTCCAAGTACTTACATGCCTCCCAAATTCCCGGCTGCCCCTTCTCCCTTTTCTTTTTCTCCTCCACTTAGTCCTTCTCCTCGTTCTAGTTTGCTTCTGCCACTGTGACAGCCAATCAATAAGATGCCCACAGGCCCATCTGATGGAGGCAATCCTCAGTGGAGGTTCCTTCTTCCCAGATGTGCCGTTGCTGAGGCTGGCCTTCTGCTCACAGTTCTTCCTCAGTCTCTTGAATCCTGGGATTACAGATGTATGCCACCACGTTCACCACTTGCGTTTTCCTCTCCTTGCAGTGGACACAGAAACTGTTACTGTCCTTCTTTCCATGACCCTCCTGGCCTAGGCGGTGGGCTGACTATTCCAGTCAGGGCATTAGGCCTTGGTAGGCTGGTGAACCCCGAAGACTCAACCACTGCCCCATGATGCAGTGTGCTCCCATGTGACATATGCCTGTGTACATCCTGTGGTTTCTGCCCTCCCTGCTGGGCTGCAGTGAAGTCAGGCAGCTGTACGCTTGATCCTCTACAAGCCAGTGTTTAGCAGGAGTGACGTACAGAGGTTGTTCTCCTCCTACCTATGTTCAGTTACCTTCGAAAAGGTCTGGCCATTCACACAGGCATGCCATGCTAGGAGTGAACTATAGATTTCTAACCAAATGCGGATGTAAGAGCAGTGATTAGTGAATTATTCTTGAAAACCTGTCTGCCTCTGTCTATCTGTCTCTTTCTGTGTGCCTGTCTCTCTGTCTCTGTCTCTGTCTCTGTCTCTGTCTCTGTCTCTCTCTCTCTCTCTCTCTCTCTCTCTCTCTGTGTGTGTGTGTGTGTGTGTGTGTGTGTGTGTGTGTGTGTGTTTGTACGTACCTGTGTAGCTGTGGAGGTCAGAGGACTACCTGAGGCTTAGGGCCTCACTTTCCACCTAGGTTGAAGTACTTTTCTTTTGCTCTCCATAGCATATTGGAGCTAGCTGCCTGAGGCTTCCAAGACTCTCCCGTCTCTGCTCCCACCTTGCTGCAGGAGCACTGGGACTGCAGATGTGCACCCGACTTTATGGGTGGGTTCTGGGGATTCAAGCTCAGGCCCTCACCATTGGACACCAATCCTTTAGTGGCCGAGCCATCTCCCCTGTCTTAGGATAGTAAAATATTGCATTTGTGCCTTCGTGCGGCTTTTCCTTCAGATTTCCCTTCTTTTAAGTCTAAGGGAAGGTAACAGGTAGGCTTGTGCTCAGCTCAAGGGACCGGAGTTTCATCCTCCACCAGCATCCTGTTTGAATCATCAGCTCCGGCTCCTCATTCCCTACTCTGCAGAGAACTCAGGATCCTGAAAGTCTCTTGTTGGTTCATTTCTCCATCCCTTTGTTGTGGGAGGTTGGTCAGCAGCATGAGCCCATGGTGGATTATGACAGACAGCACCTGTGAGGTGCCACCGGAAGGAGCTGCTCCACCCTAAACCAGGATGTGTAACCCACCTTCCTACCTTGGGCCACTGTGACCCTTCCAGTCAGTTCCCTTAATCCAAGGCCTCTTCTGGTCTTAAAGCCCTGTGGCTGCCTGCCCATCTATCCACCAGCAGAGAGGATGCACCTGTCACAAGACCTCCTTTTCATCTTTGGGATGCTTCAGGAAAACACCTGGAGTCTGAGTTGGCTCAGTAGGCTTGAGCCTTGCATCTCCAGGACCAGCTATGAGCTTCAGGCACAGACACACCACTCAGAGAAGGGAAGCACCCATTCTTCTTGCCCTCCGGGCTCTCTACTAGAAGTAAGTACATAGTGCTATATACTGTGGAGCCCTGTCCTCCACTACTGCTTCTTGGTTTGGCCAGATTGGTTAATATTTTCTTAGAAACCCAGAACATTCATGTTCTCACGAGTCATTGTAAAGGAATTCAAGTGCTCTTACTTCGGCCCTTGCTATGCTGTGACAGACTAGAAGGAGGACATAGAAGTGTCACCTTCTGAGAGGTATACCGTATCCAAACAGAGGCCCATGACATCAGGAATCCCTTGTCTTCCCGATTTCCAAGCTATATTCTCATCTACTCTATCTATATCCGTGGCTTTTCTCATTGCGGCTCAAGGGAGGGTTATTTGCATTGACTCACATTTTAAGGGAGTTTCCGTTCATCACAGCATGGAGTGCACGGCACTGTGGGAGGAGCTTGTGGGTGGGGATCAATCCACACTTGGAGGTAAGGAGGGCAGGCCACAAGCAGAAGGGATTATTACCTTCAAAGTTCTGCTTGTAGTGATCTACTTCTTCGAGCCAGCCTCAACTCGTAATGGCTTCAGGGTCTTCAAAGGAGTGCTAGAAGCTGAGGACTGAGCACTGAAACACAAGCTTGTGTGGGACACCTTGCAGTCAAGCCATACGATGCTCCCAGTCTATCCTTATCCCTTTCTGAATATGAGGTTGACACCCACACTGTCTCTCAGGCTCCACACATTCAGAGCTTTCCCTGGGATCTGGTCCTATGCTTCAAGAACATCTGCTTCACATACATAGTCAGTGACTTCCTCCACATTTTCATGCCCACCTATGCTAACACTGCTACCCACTCCCTATGTCTTGTCTGCTATATTAGGGTTTTCTGGAGGAACAAAACTGAAGTAATATGATTTATTATAGTGGCTTACAGGCTGTGTTTTGGCTAGTCCAACAATGGCTATCTCCTGACAGAAAGACAGAGAATCCAGTAGTTGTTCAGTCTATGAGGCTGGATGCCTCAGCTGGTCTTTAGTCTATGTTAGAATCCCAAATAAGTAGGTTCTAATACTGGTGAAGGAATGAATGACTCAGCAACAGGATACATGAACTTGCCAGTGACAATGAGGCCAGCAAGCAAACAGCAAAAGGACAGCCTCTTGCATATCCTTTTATGTGGGCTCCACAGAAGGTGTAGCCCAGATTTAGGGTGAGCCTCCTGACCTCAAATGATCTGGATTCACGGTGGGTCTTTCCACCGCAAATGATCCAATTCAGAAAACTCCCTCACAAATGTGCCTAGCTGCTTGGGTTTTAGCTGATTCCAGATGTAGTTAATGAAAGGTTATAGCAGGGAAGGACCATGGCAGACACAGGCCAGAGCATGGCAAGCATGGCACTAATGAATAGGTGTTACCTTTTACCATTCTCCCCATTGCTAAATCATAGATTACATCCCCAAATCTAGCCACCGATTTCTATTCCCTTATTTGACCTCTACTTATTCCTGAGACTGATCACCAAGGTCCAACTATCAAAACCTCAAGGTCCTATAATCAACGTTCATTATTTTGACTAGCCTAATTAAAATACTCAATCAGAATTTACCAACTCACCCTAGCTCATTCTAACACAGACCTCCCATTTTCCCCCTTTAAAACTAACACTTGCAAAGCTATTTGGCGCTGTTTCTGCCCAACTCAGATTTCTCTCTCTCTCTCTCTCTCTCTCTCTCTCTCTCTCTCTCTCTCTCTCTCTCTCTCTCTCTCTCTCTCTCTCTGCCTTGCTTAACAAAGGATCTCTTTGTGTTTGGTTTGTGCTTGGAAGTTGGTGTTTGGGTGTGGTCTGTGCCTAATCCAGGGTCCAGAGGGGGACACCTAGCAGTATGCAGATCCCTTCATTCAAGTCGAAACCAAGATTAGCCACATGCCTGTTAACATCCAGGATCTCTAAGTAACCTCCAGTTTTCATGGGCCCTTCCTTCCCTGCTATTATTCCTCCTATGTCTCTGCTGGCCGTCACCTATTTTGGAGAGAAACTCTTCTTTTGGTACCGCCAAAAAGACATCTGTGCTTTCAGTCAGGACCCATCTCTTGAGTTGGACACCCCATCAGTGCTAGCTGTGTTATTATGAAAAAGGAAAATGCTGTGGTAATTAGATAAGAGGAAAGCTTTCTTTTGACTCACAGTTTCAGAGATTTTAGTTCATGATCAGTGAGCTTTGCTGTTTTGGGCGACGAGGCTTCTTATCATGATCAGCAGCTTATGGCCCAGAAAAACTGCTTATCTCAAAAACTCCAGGAAAACAGTAGAGATGAAACAAGAAACCAGTGTCCCTACTGGCTTCTCACACATTCACCCATCCTCCCAACCTCCTTCACTAAGCCCTCACCAGCCTTACCTCTCTGCTGATTTGCAGTTACTTTCCCTTTGCTGTGGCAATAATGCTTGATGAAAACAGCGAAAGGAAGAAGGGTTTAATCGGCTCACAGTTCGAAAGAAGAAGACTCTTCTTCTTTCATTGTAGAGAAGGCATGGAGCTTGACTGGAGCTTGGTCACATTGCATCTGCAGTCAGGAAGCAGGCAGATATGAATGTGAGTGCTCAGCCTGTGTTGAGTCTGGGACCCGAGGCTGTGAAATGGCTCTTCCCAACTCAGCTAACCAAATCTGAAGGATCCTTTACAGAGAAGTTCAGAGATTTGTTTTCATAGCAATTCTGAATGCCACCAAAGTGACAGTCAAGGCAAGCCTGGCATCCATGCTTGCAGCATATAGGCCCTTTGAGGACATTTCAGACCCAAACTACAGCAACATTACTCTCCCTCCTCCAAAGCAGCATTTGGATCTGGCCGTTCTTTCCTCGCTTGCTATTCGGCACGGTTCATTTATTCCTCTTGAACAGAGCTTTCCCACCTCTATTCAGCATGCTGTGTCTCTTCTTTCAAGGAAACCTAGGTGCTGGGGATAGAGTTACTCTCATTGGCTAATAAAGAGTTGATTGGCTTATCGCTGGACAGGAAGAGATTGGTGGGAGAGCCAGACTAGAAGGATGCTGGGAAGAAGGGCAGAGTCTGAGGAATCTAGAGCTAGATGTGGAAGAAGCAACATGAAGTTCATAGATGAGGTAAATGAGCCTCAGGGCAGCACATAGATCAATAGAAATGGGTTAATGTAAGTTGTAAGAGCTAGTTAGTAATAAGCCTGAGCTATTGACTGAGCATATTTAATTAATGTTTAGACTCTGTGTGGGTAATTTGGAAACTGGTAGTTGGGAAAGAAAAATCTGCCTACAAAGTTCAGCACCTTCAGCACTTTCCCAACATTACATGAGACCATGGAATTGATTCCCAGGATCACAAACAAACCCACACTCTGTGGTGTCTCCATTTCTTCCTATGACTTTTCTACACCTCTATGGGATGAACCTCTTGAAAAAGTGATTCCAATTGTAACTACCAGTTGTTTCCCTCTGTTTTCTCATCAGTCCACTTCAGTTGATGCAGGAGAAACTTGAAGTAGTAAAATTGATATTATAGAGGACTTACTAATAAACTTACTTAGGAGCTATTAAGTTATGTAGGATCTAATTAAAGGTGTTGCCTCCAATAGGACAGTATCCTTGCTGTGTAACTCTCTCATCTGCCCCAGTGACCAGACTTGCAGTCCCCTGTCTGTTTAAATCAAACCTGGAGCCGGGACCTAAGAGAGATTTAATATGACAATGTATGTGGAATACATAAGCCCACAGCATATATGAGTTAAAAAATCTTCTGTTTGAGGCTTGCTCCTTTTTGAGCATTAGCCAGAGCTGGATATGTGCTATTATTAAAGGGCGTTTCCTTTATTAATGTCTAAGTGTGTAGAGTGATTTCCCTTACTGGGAAGGCAGATTATTTCTACAGCACAGTTACACCTTTACTTCCCCTTCTACCTGAGTCTATTCTCCTGGAGACCATGAGTCTTCTCTCTGTTGGTAAATCTAACAGATTCCGTCTTGCTTAACCAGGTGGCACCTTTTCATGCAGTTTGTGTGTTTTCCTTGAAATGTCCTCCTGGCTTCTGTCACACCACCGCTCTTCTGGTTTTCCTGACACTGCAGTGGCTCCTGCTTATTGGCTATTCCTTTTATACTTTTTTCCTTGACCCTATTCCTCTACGTTTCCCTTCTTTCCTGTGTTTTTCACAGGAGCAGAGGTATGCCTAGTTCCAGTCCTAGATTTCTCCTTTACTTATACTCACCCTTGATGATCTTATCTGGTATGTTAGTTGGGCTTTCTATTGCTATGAAGAGACACCACAACTATGGCAATTCTTATAAAAGCAAACATTTAATTGGTACTGGCTTGCAGTTCAGAGGTTTAGTCTATTATGGCGGGAAGCATGGTGGCATGGAGGCAGACACGGTGCTGGAGAGATACCTGAGAGTTCTCTATCTGGATCCACAGGCAGCAGGAAGACACAGAAAGCATCTAGGCCTGGCTTAAACTTCTGAAACCTCAAAGCCTCCAACACACTTCCTCCAACAAGGCCACCCCTCTTAATAGTGCCCTTCCCTATGGGCCTATGGGGGCCAATGTTCAAACTACCAATCTGGTATCAAGGCTGTCTGTCTGTCTGTCTGTCTTAGGTAGCCAGGACTAATTTTGTAGTAAATCAGACTGTTGGTAATAGTGTCTTAGGATAAAACAGAGACTAATTATGATAGTACCACAGTAATGATAACAGTAGAGAGCATGACAACTGGTCATAGTTGAGATACAATTTTGAGGGAAAAGACAACAGGATTTTCTGACAGACTGGATGTGGTCTGTTAGAGGGGAAAAGTCAAAGATAGTATCACTGTTCATGGTCTGAATAACTGGAAAGATGCAGCTGCCATAATATAATCTTATGATTGGAACAGATATAGTATCAGTGTATAGGTTTGGGTCTAGAATCCAGGACTTTATTTTTGCATAATTTGAGATATTAGCCTTTTAAGTGTACACACTGATTTGACAATTTGGATATGTTTCTATCACATGTGTACTGCTTAGATTTATTTTGTCAACTTGGCACAAGCTAGAGTCTAACTAGAATAGGGAATCTCAAGTGAGAAAAGAACCTTCATCAGATTAGCCTGTAGGCAAGTCTGGGGGGTAGAGGGCATTTCCTTGATTAATTATCGATCACATGTGAGTATCAATCTAAGCAAGCCAGTAGGGTAAAGCCAGTATGCAGGCTTCCTCTATGCTCAGTGCTTGAGTTCCTACCTCCATGTTCCTTCCTCGGCTTACCCCAGTGACTGATAGTGACCAGGATGTATAAATAAAACAAAACAAAAACTTTCCTTCCCAAGTTGCTTTTGATCATGGCTTTATTTATCACAGCAATAGAAAGCAAACTAGAACAATATGATGAAATCAGGAGCTAAGTGCATTATAACAGGTCTGTGTGTTTGTCATAGCAGTTGGCACATAGTAACATTCAAATATTTATCAAGTGAAAGGTGATCCTGAAGGCCACTTTTATTGTGGACTTTCTGGAGTTCTCTTCATTAGCTGAGTACTTCCTTTTGTGCCTGACAGCATTTCCCATAGGGCTCATCAAATGGATACAGTGGTTCCTCTGCCTGGTAGCCCAGACACTGGGCTTATCTAATATATTACTGTGTATTAGCCACTGTCCTAGTTACTCAAGACACTAATTTAGTTTCTAAGGCAAGGGAAGGGCTATCTGAGAGTTAGCAAGGTTAGAGCTCAGTGACCATCTGGACACAGGGACTGAGCAAACAGTGTAGCAGTGAATCTGTCCCCTGATGCTGTTCAATAAGGAAGGTGTTTGGAAAGGTTTTAATCAGTATGCATTATCTCTGGAGGAAGATAGAGCTGTAGCGTTTTTGTTGTTGTTGTTGTTTTGTTTCTTAATTCATCTGTATGATTTAGAGCTCATATGAAATGCCAGACCAGAGAATGACTTTGAGAATCATCTTTATTAATATTTTAACAATTTATTATATTAACAACAATTGAGGTTTTGGATATACATGACAAGTTTTATCCTTCCCCACCCCAAAGAAAGCGAGGCTTAGAAATGTTAATTTGTCAGAGCTGAAGATTGTTTCCCACGTTCCATTCTTGTCACTTTGACCTTAATCTGTATCTTTCTCCCAAGGGGTCATACAGTTGACCTAAGAAGTCTCAAAAATAATAAATAAATAAAAACAAATAAATAGACAAATAATAAAAACAAGCAAAACACTCAAAGATTTTGAAACGTCTTCCTCATGTTATGTTACCACACACACACACACACACACACACACACACACACACACACACTCACACACACACACACTCACACACACACATACACACACACACACACACACACACACACACACACTCACACTCACACACACTTTGACTCATATTTGTCATCTCTGGCCACTTGAGTTAAAAGTTTCTTTCCAACTCAAATCTTTAACTCTATGATGCACTGTTGTGCCAAGGCTTTTTTTCTTTTTTTTAAAAACAAGTTTGAGTTTCCAGTCTTCTCCCCAGGGATATCAGTGTTTGCCCCAGCCCAAGTAATTAGAGGAGGAGAAACAGTCTTCTGTCCTCATAGGCTTGAGGGAATGTGAGGATAATGTGAAGGTTTTTGTGTCCAGGGCCTTTGGTGGTGAATCACCCACTCATTGACAGGGATGGGATTGTAGCAGGCCCCTGGACCTAAGCATAACCCACTCCATGATAGAAATGCCATTCAGACCTTAAAACTCAGCACACAGACACCACCACCTGTCAAAATAAAAACAAAGGCCTACTCCATCAAAGTGCATACATAGTTCTGGGAAAGTCTCCAAATGTACTAATCTTGTTTTTTGACTTCTGTAGTTCTGCTTCTGGCTAACTGTTCTTGTTAGTTGAAGAATGTCAACCCAGGATGTGATTGGAGGAAGGCTTGGGGCTGCACTGGGGATCCTGAATGCCTGTAGTTAATGGCCAGCTAATGAAGAGTTCTATTGGCTTACCACGTCTAAGGAGTCTTCTCTGGTGGACACTCCACAACAGATGAGAGTGAAACACAAGCTGACTGGACTAAACAGGCAACAGGAAAGACTTCTAGAAATGTCTCAGCAGAGCAAGCTCTTTGACAAGCCCTCAGGCCTCTGGGAGAGACTACATTTAGTCTGAGAAAGATAATGTAGACTAGGTGTAGTTTGAAGCTTACATTTCAGATTTGGCTGACGGTCTCCCTTAGCTTGCTTTTAGCCTATTTATGTTCTCCATTTCTTTAGAAGAATTACAGAAGACCAAACACAGCATCCTCATTAGTAATAAATAGATGTCCCTGAAATAGCCAAGTAGTGAACAACAAAACAAAGCAAAGGGGCCAGAAGTCTGATCTGTGTGAACGGATGCCATGGCTGCTCCATGGTATGGTTAAAGGGAGGGTTAGTATTGTAGATATGAGAGAGAGGACCACAAGAGGCTTCTAGAAAAGTCCAGAGCAGAGACAGAAAGTTGTAGACTGAGCATGGCCAGCAGACCACCTGGCCATGAGAGAAGCAGGAGCAGAGAGATGGAGGGGCACCAAGAGGAAGACAGAGAGAGTGCAGGCAGGAGAGGGCAAGACAAGAAGAGCATGGCTGAAGAGAGAGGCGTGAGAATGAGTAGCAGAGGGAGGCAGACGGGGAGGCAGACCGTGAACTAAAGTTGAGGGGAGGGGAGGACTCTGAAGTGTGTGAAGTGTGTAGCAGGTACTTGTGATACTGAGGGTGCTTGAAGGCCAGCATGTTCTTTGGTGTGCTAATAGACGTACCAGACATTCCTCCCTTCTGATAGGGAAATGGCTTCTTTTGGTTGAGAGGAATCAGCTTCATAAGTTTCTGAGGAATACTAATTTTTGTTTTGTTTTTTTTTGTTGTTGTTGGGTTTTTTTTTTTTTTGGCCTAATAGCCAGAATTTGGGGAAATTCTATTTGGGACAAACTGGCTATAGACTCATATGCTATAAACTCCAGAATTTTGATCACGTTTTGCAGCTGTTGAGTGGATGGAAGCCTTTCAAAAAACCAAAAGTTCTTTTGAAATGTAGGTGAAGGGTTCTGATGCCTTCTAAAATGCAGTGGGGCATGAAGAAGAAGCCTGCTGTGCTGGATACCTTTACATCAACCGGCTCGTCTGAGAGGAGGGAATAGCAGCTAAGAAAATGCCTCCATAAGACTGGGCTGTACGCAAACCTGTGGAACATTTTCTTAATTAGTGACTGTGGGGGAGGGCCCAGCCCAGTGTGGATGGTGCCATCCCTGGGCTGGTGGTCCTGGGTTCTATAAGGGAGCAGGCTGAGCAAGCCATGGGGAGCAAACCAGTAGGCAGCACCCCTACCATGGCCTCTGCATCAGCTCTGACTTCACATTCCTGCTCTGACTTTCACCAATGATGGACTTTGATGTGGAAGTGTAAACCAATTAAGCCCTTCCCTCTCCAACATGTTTTGGTCATGGTTTTTCATGAGAACCTTAAGCAAGCCGACAGGTGAAGAAAAAGAAGAATGACAGAACTTGAGGGTTGGTGTTGTCAGGCTTTTGTGGAACTGTCCTTGGAGGGACAAAGTACAGGAAGTCATCCTCTGAAGGGCAATTATGCAGATCATGGGAGTGCATTTAGCTGGCTGAGATCTGTTGTGAAATATTTAACTATGCAAAGATGTGTTGCATTTGTTTAACTATGTAAAAATGTGTTGCATTTGTTTAACTATGTAAAGATGTGCTGTGTTTAACTATATAAAGATGTGTGGCATTTGTCTAACTATGTAAAGATGTGTTGCTGTTTTATTACTTTGCCTGCCTAAAAAATCTGCTTGGTCTAATAAAAAGCCGTACGACCAATAGTGAGGGAAGATGTATAGGTGAGACTTCCAGGCAGGGAGAGTAAGTAGGAAGAGAAATTTAGGCTCTGAAAAGAAAGAAAAAAGAGACACTAGGGAGAAACAGGGCCAACCAGTCAGACACAGAGAAAGCAGGAAAGTAGGGCATATAGAATGAAAGGGGGGGGTGGAAGCCCCAAGGCAAAATGTAGATGACTAGAAACAGGTCAAATTAAGAATTTATAGTTAATAAGTCTCTGTGTCTTTATTTGGGAGCTATATTGCTTAAGCTCGAGAGATGACTCAGTGGTTAAGAGCACAAGCTGTTCTTCCAGAAGGGTTTGATTCCCAGCACCTACACATCTACTCCTAGCTTCCTGTAATTCCAGCTCCAAATGATCTGATAGGAACATAAGGGAAACCATTTTGTGTAACTTAAAAACCAGCTTGTGACTTAAAAAAAATGTGCCTGCCAGATAGGAGCCTGCCACAAGGCAGCTCGGGTAGGGGCTGAGCCCAAAATAGTTTGATATGCTAATGAACTAACCCCAAAGTGGCATTGCTAGGCTAGTGAACCAGACTAGGCTGTGAGGCCCCATTGTGCAAAGGTAAGGCCCAATGAAATGATACAAAAAAAAAAACTGAACTTTTACAGTGACCCCCTAGGGTCACATTGCTGTGCTGTGCTTCCAAGACAACATCTCAAGTTCTGATACCAATCCTCTATCCCCAAGGCAACGTGGAGACTGGCCTCTGTGTGTGGCCCTGGCCTTGATGACCCATTTCCAGCACAGTTGCTCAGCTCACACATGCCTGCCTTTGAGCACCGGCATCTATCTTAAAGCTCTCAAGGACCTTCTGGAACCTCCACAAGTGCCATCTTCCTGGCTGGACACAGCTAACGGACTTCATAGTGGGCATGGGTGGAGTCACCAAACTCCTAAAGCATCCTAACTGGAAGACCAATGGTGGTGCACACTCGGGAGGCAGAGGCAGGTGGATCTCTGTGAGTACGAGGGCAGCTTGGTTTACAGATCAAGTTCCAGGACAAGCTCCAAAGCTAACAGAGAAACCTTGTTTAGATAAACCAAAAACAAAAAGAGCAGAAGCATCCTAACTGGAGAAGATTCCCTGGTGGAACACAGCTGCAGTGTTATCTGCCCAGTTGGTCCCCACTCGGGGAGCTGTCTGACCTTTATAGTAACATGACATTGTAATGACTGTGTGAATAGTCTGGCATATTTGAAAGGCAAATCTCATGGGGACAGCCTAATTTCTGACTACTTTAGTGTCTACTCGCCATGCTTTCTGCAGGATCTGATGCCCTTTTCTGGACTGTGGGCCATGCACATGTGTAATGCACAGACATATTTGCAGGAAAACCACCCATACACATAAAATAAAAACAAAATGAAAGTATATTGGGAGAGGAAGGGAGGCAGAGTGAGGGTGGGGTAAAAAGATGGAGGTGTGTGGGATATGAAAAGACATGGCTGTAGGGCACGGTACAAGCTGTTGACCCTAATGGTCTCAAATATGTCACATAACTTTACTGCTGTAGATCTCTGCTGGGACACTAGAGCTCCATTCACTCCTTTATCACAGGAGCAGCTTACAGTGGTCTCACTCCTGTCCGCCACGGCTGGGCCTTGGGCTAGCCTCCTGTTCAGGCTTGTGTTGGTGCCAAGAAAACTGACCCTTTGTTCCTTGCTGATCAGGACCACAGCAGCTTTGTCCCAAGCACAAGAGCTCCCTCTATATGTCACCCACCTTCACTGGATCCTCTTTCCAGAGGGCACCTAGCTCACAAACAGGCTGATGCATTCTTCTAGGTTGATCTTAAAAAAAAAATATTCCCAGCACCAATGGGGTGAACAAGGAGATTCCATCACCCAGTTGTGATGTCTGTTGTAAATGATGTGTGTTCTTTTTAGCTATTTGTTTTTGATAAACTCAAAAGCACCCCTTGAAGGTACTAATGGTCCTTCTCTAGAACAAATATGAGAATTTGGGGCTAAATCTCCTCCCTGAATGGGATAGATGTAATTGCTTCCTTCATACCCTTAATAATAGACAGCAGAGGCAAGACAAGACAAGACAGAGGACTCTTTGTTTACAGATACAGAATATATTTTGGGTGGTTCTTTAATCCACCTGTTTGTTAAAGAAAATGACAACAGTGCTCTTTAAAGGGTAGCGAGGAAGGGGAGCCAAGAGGCTGCCGTCACCCTGAGTGGTCTCCATTAGCAGAACAACACTTCTGAGGTAAACCTGGAGACCTAGGGAGGGTTTCTGTGTTGAGTGGCATAAGCCAATCTAGGACAGTGCCGAGGACAGTGTCGGGGCTGGCCTGATACTGAGACAGAGCCAAGCTGTAGAGAGTGCGGCCTGAGCTTACTGTCTAGAATATAGGGAGCAGTTAAGAAGGATGCAATCACTGACTTCTCAGAGGGCACAGATTGGGCCTTGGGCCCTCTGAAGTTCTCTACCTTAGTTTTCTTGGTGGGGCTTTTGGCTTGAGGCAGACCCTTGTCAACATTTTCTTTACTGGTTTTGGTCACTGTTGCAGGTGTCAAGGCCATGGGTTCCACGTGTGTTTTGCCTTTTATCTTGGGGTTAATAGAGTGAAGAAAGGATTTCACCTTATTTTTCAAGCCAGCCTCTGGAAGGCTGGGGCTAGTGTGAGGAGAGGTTGGCATCACCCATCCCCGTGAAATGTGGTCTTGCCTAGTTTGGACCCAAAAAGGCTTTCCCTGCATTGGCGGGCGCGGGAAAGGCAAGCCCTGGGAAGCCTGGGAGGCCACAGAACGGCGGACCTCAGCAATCCTTGCAGGCCCTGGGATGGCATATGCCTTGGTTTGACTGTCTTGCATGCCATGCTCAGGTTCCCTCTCCATGAGGACTTCTGGGGGTGGATCCGGGAACTCCGGGTCAGGGGATTCCTGAGGGCTGGGTGGACAGGGATCGTCAAGATGACAGCTATGGCTGTGCTGTGAGGAGCCCTGGGGTGTCCCGTGCACAGGCTCCTTTTGTGGCTCCTGGTCTCCCTCACGGTGTGTTCTTTGGCTGATCAGGGGAAGCCCAAGACCTGTGTCCCCTTCTCCAGGGTCCCCCGCTGCCTTGGGTTTCCCTGGCTCTTGGCTCTTTTCTGTCTCGCTCTTGCCTGGGCTCTGAGGCTCAGTGCTAAGGGCTTCCTCTAGGTTGGGCACTTGGGTGTCGGTGATATTCCTGAGTGGGGAGGTCTTGGAGACTTCCTGGGCAGAGTCCTGGGGCACTGCTTTGGAACTAGGTCGCTCTTGCTTGTGGCACACAGCCTGCACTGCAGTGGCTGGCTGTTTTTTCAGGTGGGCCGTACTTGCATCTGGGGCTGGAGGAAGATCACCTGAGTTGGGCAGTGTCTGTAGCGCTGTGCTTTCTGGGATACTGACACCCCCGACCGGCTTCTGTGGGCATTCACTCTCGGCGCCTGCTGCATTGGGTGCTTTGAGTTTATTTGCTGTTATAGGAATTCCCAACTTTATCTCTAGGACCTTTTTTTTCAGATGGAAACTCAGTCTCGCCACCATCTCTTTGTTTGCTGAGTTGGGGCAGGGAATCTTGCTCTCTAGAGGTACCATCTCTGTCCTTCCTTCCACCTGCACTTCAGGCTGGACCTCTTCTGTAATGTCCACAGATGCCTTGCTGTCATCCTGAGGACAAAGGCTGGGTGCCTTGCTCTTATCCTGAGGACAAGGGCTGGATGCCTTGCTGTCATCCTGAGGACAAGGGCTGGATGCCTTGCTGTCATCCTGAGGACAAGGGCTGGATGCCTTGCTGTCATCCTGAGGGGCAGGGCTTGAAGCCTCTCTGTCATCCCCAGGACAAGGCTCAAGCCCACTCAGACAAGGGTCTTCATGTGGGGTCACATGTGTTAGGGGTTCCTGTGGGATTTTAACAGGTCTAGGCATAATCTCTGTGATTACAGATTGGCCAACAGTTGCTGGGGATGACGCTCTGGAGGGGGTCACACAGTAAAGGGCAGGCAGGCCTGACAGGAAGGCCAGATACTTATGCCTTAAAGTTGTCTCCAGTTTCTTAATGGTTTCCTCAGACAGGGCTTGGGGCCGCTTACAGTGCTCAATGAAAGCACCTGACACAGCCTGCTTCTCCTGGTCACTCCTTGGTTCCTGAGGGACAACTTTGTGGTGTAGGTCAACGTTATTTTCTGTCTGTGGCTCCAGGGGCTGTCCTGGTGGAATGCTTGGGAAGGGAGTCCCTACTGCCAAGCTCCTGGAGAATTCCCAGGAGCGTTGGACACAGGCAGGGACCTTGCCCTGGTGGATCTGATCATATTTGGAATCAACGTGGATCTTCAACATTGCCTGTGCCTGGACAAACAAATGAGGCATGGAGATTGGCCCTTTTTCCACTGCGAGTGAGGACATGTCACCAGACCCATCTGCCTCTGGGTTGTTGCCTGGCTGCAGGATGCTCACACTGGGTAGCGCCCTGTTGCTGCTGCAGGACAGGGTCTGCTTGTCAGTAGAGGAGAGGAGCAAGCTAAGGGAGCGCTGGATCCTCTGGGGCAGGCCCCAGTGAAGGTGAATCAGCTGCTTCTGGAGGTGGAATTCCAGCAGCCTGCGCACGTGCTCTGGGACAAAGAAAAGGTCTCTGGTGAGGACTGAGAAGCACTTTCCTGGCACTTTCTTTAAAGTCTCCTGTGGCTTTGTTTTATTACCTGGCTTGTAATGTACGTGGCTCGGCACATAGGGAGATCCGGGGATGACAGCCGGCAGGCCCCACTGAAGCTGAAGCTGTCTTTGCAGAAGGTGCCATTCTAAGGTTTTACACTCAGCCAGAGTCAGAACTGGCACGGTGATCTGAGCCTCTCGATGCTCATACAAACACCCATTTGGAGAAACTGAGGAAGGAGGAGAGGCTGCCTTAGGTGGAGTGTGGGGCAGCAAGGACAAGCCTGAGGACTCTCTCAAGAGACCAGAGTCTTCACAGGAGGGTCTAGGTATGTCCTTGGAGAGACCTTGAGTGCCTAGGAAGGTAGTAACCAAGGACTCACTGTGCATAGAAGGGAGGCCGCAGAATAACTGAGTGAATTTCTTCTGAAGATTGTCCCGGGAGTCGTTAGCCTGTCCCTCGGGCTGCAGACCGATGCCACATACAGCATTATGGTCAGGAGTAAATAAGGGCCTTTCCCCAGGGCTTGGGGTTTGTTCACAGTGTTGTTTTTGTTCTGGATCCATATTAGACCACTCAGAAACCCAAAAGGTCTGTATAGGTTGGCTGTCAGTATATGAGTACCAGCTCTGGTGGGAAATACTCCCAAACCTATTACCACAGTCTTGAGAAGTATTTAGAATAAAAGAAACTGGTTGGCTATTTTCAGGCTGGAAATATGTCGGTGGGTTTGACATTAGTTGACTTAGGGACTCCTCTACGCGTCTGGGGAGCCCCCACCTTTGGAAATGCATCAATCTTTTCACATGTAGCTCAAGAAGCCTTACCACTTCAGGATTGAGGAATGGCTGCGGGTCAGTGGTGACAACAGACAGGGTCATAGGATGTGTGACATGAGTACTCCCTGTGTACAGAGTTTGAAAAGGGATCTGTGAGCTCAAACACTTATGGCTGTGAATCTGCTGGACAAAGCTTAGATTTCTGGGCGTTGTCTCTCCAGCATCCACTAAAACCACAGACTCCATAGACTGTGAAGAAATCATAGTCTCAGAGACCATGGCCATATCTGCCTGATGAAATTCATGTCCTACCTGGAAATGATTGTCACAGAATTGTTGAATACTAACTGCACTGGTTGACTGTGATGAGTGTTCCAGTAGTGTTTGGCTCACAGGTACCAGTGGGAAGTCTGTGGAGTGCCCGGAGTAAAACTTCATATTTTGGTCAAAAGGCACACTGGATATGGGCAACAAGTCGAGGCAAGAAGAGCTCTGTGGCAGTCCCAGCAAAGCAGGGGAGAGCTGGCTTTTATCACTCTCCAGCAACTGCTGAATCTCTAGAGTTGCAGAATCACAAATTTGGCAGCACGGATCTAGACACAGGAGCTGCCGCACATTTCCCTCCGTGGGGATCCAGCTTTGGCTAGGAAGAGAAAAATGGCCACTGTTAATGGTGGAATGACATCTCCCTCCTTGGAGGGATGAGTGTGGGGATTGCTGTGCCCTTTCCTCCAGTCCCACTCTTCTGAGCCTACACTGGCAAATGAGGTCCTTGTTGGAACCACTCAAAACATGGGATGTCCCTGCTCTGTACCCAGGGAATCACTGGGGACAATTCACACTCTCTAGACATCAAGTAGAGGATATGATGATGGGCTGAAGGTGTCCCAGCAACTGCTCCCCTGCTCCCAGACAGACAGGAGGTAATATCAGTGGGGTCCAGCCAGATCCAGGGCTTTGCCCTTGATAGAGGGTAGCAGGAAGCAGGAAGCAGTTATGACATGTGACTGCTTTATGCTAAATCCACTCTTGATGGGGGATGTCCTTCTGTATGTTGTGAATATATGTTTCTCTTATTGGCTGATGAATAAATGCTAATTGTCCAGTAGCCAGGCAGGAAGTATAGGTGTGGCTACCAAACTAGGAGAATTTGGGGAAGAGGAACAGAGAGAGTGAGAGGCTAGGGGGACACCACGTATCTGGTGAGGGAGACACCACGTAGCTACTGAGGGTGTAAGAGGGCTGGGCATCACTGTTAAGCCAAGACAATCTCTGTGGAGATACACAGATTAATAGAAATGGGTCAATGATTAAGAGAACACTAGCCAATAAGAAGCCTAGGCCATCGGCCAGTTTATAATTAATACAAGCCTCCATGTATTTATTTGGACTAAATGGCGGCAGGATCAGGCAGAACAGAAACTTCTATCTCTTGACAATTTGGTGTCTGAGTGCAACACCAGCAATGTCCTTTACAAAGTGTGCACTAGCCAGTTCTGAACTGCAGAGCTGCAGAGATCCTAATGGAGAATTGGGCACTGGGTATCTCTTCCCTCCTGAGGTGTGTGTGAACCACCTCGCCCTGACAACCCTCTCAGCTGCCGAACCTGGCTCCAGTGTGTTCTTCCTTCCCATCAGTTATTCCCTACCCTCTTTTCTTTCTTCTCTCATATATTATATCCTGACTGAGTTTCTCCTCCCTCCATTTCTCCCAGTCCCCCCTCCTCCCTTCTCCCCAAGATCCACTACTCCCCTGATCCCTTCAGAAAAGAGCATTAAATTTGCAGGCAAATGAATGGAACTTCCTGAGTGAGGTAACCCGGACCCAGAAAGACACATGTGGCATGTACTAACTCATAGGTGGACATAAATTGTTAAGTAAAGAGTAACCATGCTACAGCCCACAGACCCTGAGAGGCTAAGTAACAAGGAGGGCTCAAGGTGAGATGCATGAATCTCTTTGGGAAGGGGAAATGATAGATTTTTGTGGGCAGACTGGGGGTAGGTGGGAATAGGAATAGTTAACCCTTTTTTCACCCCTGGACCAGAGTAGGCCTAAAAATCATTACAACTTAGAGACCGCAGAGTTCAAGAGGTCACCTTTTCATTATAGAGAGCAGCTCCCACGGCTTCTCAGCGTCTTCTTGGGAAAGTCTCCTGGCTGAGGAATCAGGACACAGTGTTATGTGGCGAATGAGCATTTTAAGGATGTTCTATGGGAATCTGAATGCTAAGTCTTAAGCTCAACAAGAGGAGTCTTAACATTCTGCAGCATATTTGCATATAGCATCATCATTTATAGTGCATTTCACCATTCATTTCACCATGAAATGAATTCTCATAAATGACCGTCAATGACTTCCTCACTTCTCAATTCTATGTTGTCAGGGGAGTAAGGCTGGATTTTTTTTTTTTTTTTAACATTCTTACTTTCTGATTTCCCATCCAGAATAGTCCTTTGAAAATGTCATCAGTTAGTGGCTCTGGAGCCTCAGAAGTTGGAGCACTCTGCCCTGGGCAGGGTCATGGAAAAGAGGACAGTGGGGAGCTCTCCAGGGGGCAGGGAGTCAGGAGACACTGGTACTTTACCTCTTGACGCTGCATCTCTAGCCCTTTGCCTGACTTTTCGGTGACGCTTAAAGAGAAAAATGTTACAATGTGAAGCTGGAACTGTTTTCTTTTTCATGTCTGTAATGTGATAAGAATCATATACATTTCCTTTCTATTATCTATGTGCAATTTTGGCACTCTCCTGTACTGCCCTTTGCTATGCTCCATCCTTTTGTCCCGATCTCCCTTCTCGGCATCCTTCTGGTTCTGGTGGAAACTGAATTCCATTTCCTAGCCAAGTACTGAGTGAAGTTCTACTGGAAATTGCAGATAAAACAATAGACACATTGTAGGATGTGTTCTTATACAAAAGGCCTTCCACATATAAATGACATAACAAATTAAACTGGGAAACTCTCCTGTACTGGGGGATCTGATATAATAGTAGTCTATTCAAATCAATAGAAAAGTTTTTTGCCTTCTGCCTCATGAAAGTCCTGGTAAGGGAAGGCTTCCAGCCTCACAGAAGAAAGGTATTATACACTTGAAAGTATCATATCCCAATTGTAAGATAGGGGTAGTGGGGCCATGAGTGGAAGGTGGGCAGACACTGGAACTTGAAAGTTTCTCAGCTAGCTCAGTAGTAGTCAAAATGTTTCCTACCCGACAGCAGCTTCTTCTATGTTCCCACTTCAATCCTTGGTAATTCTGTTTCACTTGCCAGATAATTAGGATAATGATGAAGATGTAGAAATAGGCATATAAGGGATATTCAATATCCCACAGAAAGCAGGAAGAGCTTAACATGGTCCAAACCTCATTAGCACGAGGAGACCAGCCATCCCTACTCCTAGGGCATTCAGAGTCCTAGTGCCCAATATCTCCCAGGGCTGAGCCTCACTCACCCACCTCACAGAGGATAGAACTGGGCCACCGACGGCATCACAAAGGCCCCCATTCCATAAGAGAAGCGTATATAGTAATTCAGTCTGTAGAAGAGGGCATGCAGTCACCTTTAAAGGCTATGTACCCTGGGTTTGAATATGTCACATTCACAAGCTGGCTTGTTCCCTGCTTTTACTTCATACTCACTCTCACTATACCAGCCTGCTGGCTTGACTTTTTTCTTCACAACTGTGTAGTTGTACTGGTTACTACACCTAACTGTGTAGGCATTGCTGGTGTTACTGGTGGCCAGTCTGGGCTTGGCGCTCCCAGGTTCTTGACAACTTATTCAAAACATTGAAATTTTGCACACACGGATTTGCAAAGTAGAACATTTGATTATAAACAAAGTATAGATCAGAAAGAAAGAGTGCCATTATAATAGTGACAGTGGGCTACATGAGTAAAGGAACACAAGCTCCCCAACTACTGTTTGGCACTTGCTTTTATGGAATTTGAGAGAAGAAAGAGTTTGATTGCATAGGTGAGTCTTATCTTGACTGACAGAATGTTATATAACCTCTTTGCTATTGTGCATGCTTCTTCCCATAATGCATCTGATCTTAAGCATATGCAGACCCAATTATTCTGTACAGACATAATCATTATGCACAGTCATACGATGGCAAATAGGGAATTCACCTATAGTACATCCTTGTACCTTATTACACATGCAGCCCAAATTAATTCAGGCCATACTACTCCTTCTACCCTCTTTCCAGATGTACCTGAAACATCTTTGAATAGGAATTATCTAAGTTTGATTGTTGTTAGGAGTAAAGAAACGTATCCAATTCATTAGAAGTGGCTATGCCTGCAGCTAAATACAAAAGGGGGTCCTAGATTGTTGGTAGGTATATTATTTAGAGATGGGGTATGTGTGCATAGCCCAAGAGCACTATTAGAGGGCTGTGTGCATGGTCCAAGCCAAGTGGAGTTCTAGGTTGCTAAGCTATTCTTATTTATTTATTTATTTATTTATTTATTTATTTATTTATTTATTTTGAGACAGGGTTTCTCTCTTAGTCCTGGCTGTCCTGGAAGTCACTCTGTAGACCAGGCTAGCTTCAAACTCAGAAGTCTGCAGGCCTCTGCCTCCCGAGTGCTAGGAATAAAGACATGCTCCACCACTGCCCCACTTGCTTGTCCACTTGTAAGTAAACGATCCTCAGAAAACAGTACTTTGGCACACCAGGCATGTTGTGAGGAAGAGTGGCTTGGACAGAGGAACTTCTCCCAAACTCTCCTTCCTTACCTGGAAATATGTCTGAGAAGCAAACAGGGGCTCAGGGAGAGATCATAATTAAGGGTCAGAAACAAAGACCTTTGATATTTCACTTAAAGGGTGATCAGACATCAGGAATTCAAGAAGGGCTGCTGTGCTAGGAAAGCTACGGTGGTAGCACCTTTTTATTTTTAAATTAAGCAAACTTCCATTGAAACTTGCATTGTAGTACAGAAATGCATTTGAAGTACAACATCAGCTAAAGGAAATTATGAGACCAAATCTACTCCCTAAACACATTGAGATTATTATCCAATCTACAATTTTCATCCCCCTCCCCCTGGCTTTGTTCCACACAAATCTGCAAAATTTCAATATTAGAATTCTGAATTCTACTTGAGGAAAGGGAACAAGAATTAGACCTCAAGTCAACAATATGTCACTAGCTCTACTAGGTTACTGTTCAAATCCGGTATAAGCACTGCGTCTTCAAGCAAATCAGTCCACTAGGTGCTGCACTCATTACAGATTTGATCAATTGCATACTTACACTGAAAGCCCAGGTGGTGACCCAATGGCAAAGACAGCACTGTCTTTAAATGGTACCATTCCAGGTTGAGTGGAAGGAGATTGTAGTGTTGCTCTCCATGGAGGCTCACTAAGGAAGCTTACTTCTGGAGCTCTGTCCAAGGCTGTGAGTATCTGGAGGTCTTTCGATCCATGTTACAGCATCCTGCCTGCTCAGGGCAATTAATGACAAATCCAACAGCTGCTAGTTGCTGTTGGATATTCTTATGAGAGTTTTGTTTATTTGATGTGCATTTAAAAATCTAAGAAACAGGGCAAGTGTTTTGCAAGTCATTTCTAGGGCCAATCACTCTTGTGCTCTGTCCATCAGTTTACGCATTTGTGTTACCTGAAAATCTTTTAGATTATCTTACCCAGTAAGAATGGCCTCATAAAAACCTTTATATACCAAATCTGTGGAAAGTCTATTTCATACTTCCCCCAGCATCCAGCCCTCCACCCTGCTGTGTGATGAGCACCCATTCCCAAGTTGAGTAGTTTCAGGGTGTGTTAAGCATCTTTCCATCTTCGTGACAAAATACATGAGCCCAACGGAGGAAAGATTCACTTGGACCTATGGTTTCAGTACACGGTCAGTGGGCCCATCATTCTGGGTCTATGATGAAGCAAAGCATCTTAGTGGGATGAAAGCAACTAGCAAGAAGATCTCCACTCACTTCATGAATTCCAGAAAGTAAAGAATGAAGGAGCAGAAAGAGACAGGGACAAGATATATCCCCAAATGCACCCCAAGGAACCAGTCCATTTGTTAAATAACCTCTAAACATTTATTTAGTGTGTGTGTGTGTGTGTGTGTGTGTGTGTGTGTGTGTGTGTGTGTGTGTGTGTGTAGGTACACATGTGTCATAGAGCACATGTGGAGGTCAGAGGACAACTTTCAAGAGTTGGCTCTTTCCTTCCACTTCCTCCATGTAGATTCTAGGGATGAAACATAGGTCATTGGGCTTGGTGGCAAATGCTTTCATCCACCGATGCCTCCTACCCACCTTTACCTCTTAAGTTTCTATTACCTCTCAATACCTCACTGAACTATGAACCCATTAATGGAGCAATCCATTGATGTGTCAGAGCCCTCATAATTGAATCACTTCAGCAAAGCCTGCCTCTGAAGGTTGATACATTGAAGTGAAGACTTCACCATGAGCCCGTGGAGGTCTTTTCAGATCCAAACCGAAACACAAGTGTATGTGAGAATACATACTTGTGAATGAATTCTTGTGAGAAATACTATCTTCCTGTTCTCCATATGATTGACAACCTGGTTTCAAAGACGAGACTAATTCACAAGTCAATGGTTTATTTCAAATCATTTTATCTGTCCACATTAAGAGTTTCAGGATTCAAACATAACTTTTTTTTAAGGGGTGGATAAGATGACCCAACAGGTAAAGCACTTGCTACACAACCCTGACAATCTGAATTTGACTCTGGGAGCAACATAGAAAATTGCATGTGGCAGTTTGCATCTGTAATCCCAGCCCCATCACCCTGTGGCAAGGTGAGAGAACGAGCCTAGCTGGGAGGCTCAGCAGTGCAAGGACAGCGTGGGTTCACAGCTCTGTGGCAGAAAGGACAAGGAGAGAGAGACTGCCTTCAGAGCAAGTGGAGAGTCCAGAGGTTGAGAGCACTTGCCACTCTTACAGAAACCCGAATTCGGTTCCCAGCACCTATGTGGCAGCTTGCACCGTTTCTAACAGTTCTCTCCTTGGGTTCCAGGCATGCACGTGATGCACTTACATGCAGGCAGAATACACACAAAGTTTTAAGAATGCCTTAAAAACAAGGTGAAAAGAACCAATTCCAGAAGAGTTGTCCTCCGACTTCTACATGTATGCTCTGGCATATGTGTACACACACACACACACACACACACACACACACACTACATAAAGACAAATGCCGCCTGCAGCAAGGACCAGGCCAGGTCTCCTGCTCTGGGGTTATTCGGTTTCTGCTCTCCCACACTCACTCCACCAGGGCCAGCTCTACTGTTTGCACAAGTGAGGTGGAGGGGCCATTCTCTTGATTGCTGCAGGGGCATGCAGGGCATTGGGCAGGATCAGCTCCCCTGCTCTCATGTCCTCGGAGTCAATTCTAGTGTGCAGCTCAGATAAGGGGCAGGACCCCTCCCTTGTGTGCTGCACTTTATGAGGGGCAGGGCTAGTTCTCCTACTCTTGTTACTCCAGGGAGGGTATAGAGCATCTTTCCCTCACCCATGCCTCCACATGGCAGACAAGGGGGGGCCCAGGGTCATCTCTTCTGCTCCCACACCCTCAGGGCTGGCTCATCTGGGCCCCCTTCACCAGGGTAAGCTCTAGTGCACTGCCCAGGTGAGTGCAGGCCATCTTTCCCAAGTGCAGAGGTCTGTTCTCCCCTGAAGGGTGGGACCAGCTCTACTGCTGCAGTGTTCAACGAGGGACAGGGCCAACTATCCCAGGGCCAGAGAAAGGTGGGGACTGCTTAGCAAGGACCTGGAACTTCAACACACATGGCTGCTATAGTCCCTGTGGTAACATAGACCATGAACATCATCACAGACCCAACGGTAGCAGGACCATGGACCCAGACATGGCCCTAAGGAGCAGCCCAGACCCCTGGTATCAGCATGGCCTTCAATGGTGTCAAGAGCCACA
The DNA here is from genome assembly GCA_030556225.1 of Cricetiscus sungorus. Classification (NCBI taxonomy): domain Eukaryota; kingdom Metazoa; phylum Chordata; class Mammalia; order Rodentia; family Cricetidae; genus Cricetiscus; species Cricetiscus sungorus. Next base: position 50,897,321 of record JANBXA010000734.1, read on the forward strand.
GACATCAATACAGACCCTGCCTTCAGTAGGGTTATGGACCCAGACATGGCCATCAGCAGCAGTCCTGGCCCAGAAGACAACATGGCCCCAAGTGACAATGCTGGTCACTCAAATCATCATGGTCCCTACAGTGGCACAGCTCTTGGATACTGGTGTGGTCTCAGGTTGTGGGCTAGACCCTGAGCATCTGTGTGGTCTTTGGTGGTAACATAGGACAATGGACAATGTCATTTATTAATGGCTGAGCAATATTCCATTGTGTAAATGTTCCATAGTTTTCTTTATCCGTTCTTCTGTTGAGGGACATCTAGGTTGTTTTCAGTTTCTGGCTGTTATGAATATAACAGCAGTAAACAGGACTGAGCAAGCATTGCTGTGGAAGGATAAAGCATCCTTTGAGTATATGCTTAAGAGCGGTATAGCAGGATCTCGAGGAAAGATCAATTCCCAATTTTCTGGGGAACCACTACCAGTGTCTGTACAAGTTTGCATTCTCCCCAGCAACTTATGAGTGTTCCCCTTGCTCCACATCCTCACCATCTAAGCTGTTCTCACAGATGTAAGATGGAATCTCAGAGTGTTTTGATTTGCATTTCCCTGAAGGCTAAGGATGTTTAACATTTCTTTTAGTGTTTCCCAGACATTTGCATTTCCTCTATTGAGAATTCTCTGTGCAGATCTGTACCCCATTTTTAAATTGGGTTCCTTGTTTTCTTGATTATATAGGTTGGGGTTTTTTGTTTGTTTGTTTTGTTTTGTTTTGTTTTGTCATGTTTTTTAGCTCTTTATGTATCTTGGATATGCACCCTCTATCAGATGCATAGTTTGTCAAAATCTTTTCCCATTGTTGCTTTGTCCAAATGATAGTGTCCTTTGCTGTGCAGCAGCTTCTCAATTTCAAGAGGCCCTGTTTATTGTTGATTTTGGTGGCTGTGCTAACGGTGTTCAGTTCAAAAAGTCTTTTCTGTGCCAATGAGTTCAAGGCTACATACAATACCCCCCCCCAAACAAGCAAACAAACAAAACTTCAGAGACTGCTCCAATGGGATCTGTAGGGTCAGACAAGATTCCTGGGGTAACAACATTGGAGCTTAGTCTAGAACTACAGGTTTTAGGACAAGAAGTGTTCCCAATGGGAAAGAAAAATAACAAATCTGGAACACTGAGGAATGGGACCCAGGGTTACTAACACTGCTGAGACAAGGCCTCATTCTATAGTCCTGGCTGGCCTGAAAGTCACCAGGTAGACCCAGTTAGCTCTGAAATTGCAGAGATTTACCTGCCTCTGCTTCTGCCTCTGGAGTGCTGGGATTAAAGGCATGCATCTAATTAAAGGAGGCCAGTCAAACAATTTTTTTTAAACAGAAACATTGGCATACATGTACATAGTATGCAAATGCAAAGGAAGATAAAATTTGTCCTATATGCACCCTTCAATGTCATCTCCCACTTGCATCTTCTTGTTGTCCTGTGTGTGTGTGTGTGTGTGTGTGTGAGAGAGAGAGAGAGAGAGAGAGAGAGAGAGAGAGAGAGAGAGAGAGAGAGAGAGAGAGAGAGAGAGAGAGAGAGAGAGAAAGTGTACCAGCTAGCTAGCCCAGGATATTTTTGTCTCCAATGAATTCTATTTTTAACTTGTAGATTGGATTTGTGATTTCCCTTATAATCTCTCCATTTTGTTTCATTGAGCTGTTGTCTTTTCCTGGATTCTGTGTCTGAATTAATTTATGAAGCTTGATTACAAAGAAAGTTCAGGGCCAGGTAGAGCTATAGTTTTTTTAGTTGCTGGAGTTTCCTTCTATGCCTTGTTTGATGAGAGGGGGTTTTGGTTTGGTTTTTGGTTTTCGGGATAGTTTCTCTGTAACTTTGAAGCCTGTCCTGGAATGCATTCTGTAGACCAGGCTGGCCTTGAACTCACATAGATATGCCTCCTCTGCCTCCCAAGTACTAGGATTAAAGGTGTGTGAAACTATTGTTCCCGGATGAGAGGTTTTTTTTTTGTTTTGTTTTTGTTTTTTTGTAGTTAAAAAAAAAAAAAACCTCAGAAGATGTTGAATTTAGTCAAATGTCTTTTCTATATCTATTGTTATAATCATGTATTTTTTCTTCTTTATACTGTTATGGTAGTCTATACTGATTATTCACAATTTTGATTTAGCATTAAGCTCCTGGAATAATTCCATTTTGGTCTTAATTTACATATTGAAAGGTTGGACTTGCTACTATTCCTTGAGGATTTTTTGCTTCTACATTTATGAGTGATAATAATGTGTATTTTACATGTTAATTTGTTTGTTTATTTGGCTATCAGAGTAAGTCTGACATCAGAAGCTGGGAATGGTGGCAAGCATCTCCCAGGACTTACAAGGCCTAGACAAAGGGGAAAGGGCAACTTCAAGGTTGATGCCGGATACATAGTGTAATGGTTTGAATAAGAGCAGCCCCCAGAGGCTCCACTATTTGAATGCTTAATCACCAGGAAGCACAACTGTTTGAAAGGACTGGAAAGATTAGGAGGAATGGCCTGCTTGGAAGAAGTGTGTCACTGGGGGTGGGAGGGGGTTGAGGTTTCAGAAGTCCTTCTCCTCCTTATCTCTCACCCCTCCTCTCTCTCCTCCCTCTCCCTCCCACCCTCTCTCATTGCCTGTGGATCTGGATGTAGCTCACAGCTCCTCCTCAGGCCCATGTCTGCCATTCCTGCTGCTATGCTTCCCACAATGACAATGCACGAACCCTTTCAAACTGTAATCAAGCCCCCAATTAAATGCTTCCTTTTAGAAGAGTTGTTTTGGTCATTGTGTCTCTTCAGAGCAACAGAACACAACTAAGACAGAAGTTGGTGCCATGAGTGGGGTATTTCTGTGACAGGCCTGGCAATGTTGCTTATTGGTGTAATGTGGCCTTCGGGACTTGGGACTAAAAAAGTTGTTGAGGCTTTAAGAGGGGTTTAATGAGCCACACTAGTGGGAATATGGAAGACAGTGCCACTGAGAGTGATGCAACTCAAGAGGTTTCAAAGGGAAGAACATTAGTAAGTTGCCTAGAAATAGTTCTTGTGATATTTTGGGGAAAGAATGGGGCTGCTTTTCACCCTTGTCATAAAAATCTGTCAGAGAATAAATTAAAGATTTTTGGATACATGAGACCCTATCTCATCCCAGTCTTCCTTCAAAAAAAAATTAGCTGGAAACTTTCCTGTGTCTTCTGTTTTCTAGAAAAGTTGTGTGTTATCAGTGTTTCCCATGGTTCTGGTTAGAATCCATCAATGAGATCATCTGGGATAATGTGTCATCAACTATTAACATTGACTTTAATTTCTTTAACCAATAGAGGACAATTGGGTTATCAGGAAGAGAGTGAAGTGTTTTACACACAGCCTGCAGATACCTTGGCTCCATGGAAGATCATCAATGCCAGCCACAGCACTGTAGCACTCACTCTTTCTGTTCATCAATTCCTATGCACTATAGCAATGCCTTCTCTTTCCTTCCTCATATCAGCAAATTTTACCCCCTCAGGAGATATGATTAGCGTTTCATTTTTCAAGGAACCAGAGTTTTCAGTCTACTTTTAGTTTGCTTCACTCTTTATTACCTCTCTTTGTCTGCTTGCTTTGTGTAGAATTTATTTTTTCTAATTTTAGTGATAGATATTACTGCTTTGAAATCTTTTCTAATATGGACACTTAGTGCTATAAGTGTGTGTGTGTGTGTGTGTGTGTGTGTGTGTGTGTGTGTGTGTGTGTGTTTGAGAACACCAGGTGTGTGCAACTGCACCTGCAGGCCAGAGGACAAACCTCAGATGTCAATTTTCTTGAGATAACAGCTCGTTGTTGTCTTGGAGTCTGTCAATTAAGGTAGGCTGAAGATGGACTAGCAAGATTCAGCAATCTACCTGCCCCACTTTTCCAGTGTTGGTACTTACAAGTGTGAGTCACCATGCCTAGCTTTTATTTTTGAGAATGTCCACATACACACAAATACAATCCTATCTGCCTCCTTTTATCCCTTCCAACAGGCTCCCCTTCTAACTTGGTGTCTTTAAAACAAAACAAAACAAAACAAAAACCCCCACTACACCCAATTAGTGTTGGCTGTGTGTGTGTGTCTGTGTGTGTGTGTGTGTGTGTGTGTGTGTCTGTGTGTGTGTGTGTGTGTCTGTGTGTGTGTGTGTGTGTGTGTGTGTGTGTGTGTGATTCAGTGGAACATGGGAATCCAACCAGTAACCACATACATAATGATTCTCTCTCCCCAGCAGCTATCAATGCTAACAGCCCCTCAGCAAAAGGAGGGGCCTGGAGACCACCTAATCCCATTTACATCAGGGTTTCGCCAAGCTTGATCTTGTACAAGTTTTGTGAAGGCAGCCGTGGCTGCTGTGAGATCATGAGTGTGATAGGCATGCCATGCTCAGAAGATGGCATTTCACAGCTCTCCTCCCCATCTTATATCTTCCCATCACCTGAGCCTTGGTGGTGTGGTTGTGGAGGGTTCCTATAGATACTCCATCTATGTTGGAGCACCCAGTCTCATTCCTAGCACTATCATCAGTTTCACATCTCAGCATTGACTTATGTCCACTGCAAAAAGAAGCTTCTCTGACCAAGGTTAAGAACAGCCAACGTCTATGGGTATAAGCATAAATATCTAGAAGACAAGTTGGCAGCATGAGCATTTAGCAAACTAGCAATAACTGGTTCTACCCTAGGGTCTCTGACCTCCCTAGACATGGGCTTTTGACTAGAATTACAGTATCAAGCATGAAATTCCCTCCTGTAACAGGTCAATATGATCAAAATACATTGTATAAATGCATGGAATTCTCAAAGAAGTAACTTAAAATATTATAACTTCTGCTTTTCTAAGGATACTGTTAAGTTGGGCATGGTGGTGCAGGCTGGTAACCCCAGCACTTGAAAGTATGAGGCAGAAGGAAAATGAGTTCAATGCTAGCCTGAGCTTCATAGTGAGACCCTGTCTCAAGAAACAAAGAAGCAAGGGAAGTAAAAGAAGGGGAGGAGAAGAAACAAGGGGTTGGGTAGTAGTTCAGCAATACCATATGTATTTGCATGTATGTGGTCCTTGGTCTCAAGCCCAGCATGGATAGATAGCAAGCTGCAAGGAGACATGGAGGAAACTTAAACACATATTACTGAGTGAAGGGAACACTATATGATTTCAATATACAGCATCCTGGAAAAATCAGAACCATGGAGACAGTTACTTAGCAATTAAATGTTCAGTAATTAAGACAGCACGAGAAGCCCAATTCAAATATAGGCAATAGATTTCCATAAATATCTCTCTAATGACATTATCAGTCGTTAAAGAAATACAAATCAAAACTAAAGTGAGATGCTACCTCACACACTTCACAATGACCATTGTAAAAAGAAAAAAAGTATTTGTGAAGATAAGGATGAAATGTAGCCCGGTACATTGCTGGTGTGACTATAAAACGGTACAGCTACTGTGGAAAACAGTTTAGCAATTCTTTGAAAATTAAAGATACTGGCTAAAGAGATGGCCCAGTAGTTAGGAGCACTGGTTGCTTTTCCAGAAGACCCAGGTTCAATCCCCAGCACCCACACAGCATCTCACAACTGTCTGTAACTCCAGGTTCAAAGGATCTGACTCCTTCCTTCTTCTGGCCTCTGAGGGCATCAGACATGCACACATGCAAAAGTAAATGTTTAAAAAAAAATCTTTTTTTAGAGAAATTCCAAGATAGGATTATTACAATGACTCAGCAATTTTGTCTCAAAGAAACACAAGGCTTTGAAAAGATACTTGCATATCAGTGTTAAAGTAACAATATTCACATTAGCCAAGTGGAAACAACCCAACTGCTCAAAAAATGTAATGTATACACAATGGGATATTAAACCCACAGAAGGAATAAAATGCTGATACATGATACAATATAGATGATCTTTAAAGATGTGAAGCAAAATAAGCCAGAAGCAATAAGACGAACATTGTGTGACTTCATGTAGTGTGAGATGTCTACAATAGGCAAATCCTTAAAGACAGACAGCAACAGGGGGTTCCCAGAGCCTGGGTTGATGAGGAACAATAGTGAATCATTGTTTATTAGCTACAAGAGTTTCTCTGTGGGATGAGGAAAAGGTTCAGGAAACAATGATCCTCATGTAAAATTATAAATGTACTTAATGCCACTGAATAAACAATGAAAAATAACTAAAATAAACCAGGCAGACGGGCACATGCCTTTAATACCAGCGCTCAGGAGGCAGAGGCAGGCAGATCTATGTGAGTTCAAGGCCAGTCTAGTCGATATAGTGAGTTCCAGGACAGCCAGAAAATATAGTGAGACACTGTCTTGAAACAAACAAACACAAACAAACACAAACAAAATGACTACATGGGAGCTGGGGAGATGGTTTAGGTGTTAAGAGCTCCTGCTCCTCTTGCAGAGGACCCGAGTTTGGTCCTCTGGGCAGCTCACCACCACCTGTAACTCCAGCGGATCTGATGCGTTCTCCTAACCATCGTGGGCACTCACACTCGTGTCCACACACACACAGACACACACTCATACTCTCTCTCCTGCGCTCTGCATATCTTATGACCTACCTTCTAGGATGGAGTTGGGTGGGGGGCGGTGTAAAGGTTAAGAATTTGTGGGGAAGACAGCGTGTCCTTGGGGTCATCACCACCTCTGCTTCTTACAATCTTTCTGCTTCCTCTTCCACATGGAGCCCTGAGCCCTGAGTGATAGATTTTAATAAAGACATCCCATTTAAGGACCAGTGCTCCACAGTCTCTCTTTCTCTCCACATTGTACAGAGTGGGTCTCTTTGTCAAGCACCATCTACTGCAGAGGGTTGAGTGGTGTCCTGATTTGCCGTATCATAAATTTATGGGTATCGATATGTGAGTAGGGAGAATTTGAAAGAAGTTGGAGGGAGGGGAAAGATTACGATAAAAATATATCCTATGGAAAACAGAGTAAGAACTATTGGGGATCAGTTGCCTGATTTTGCCACGAAATGGGAGCCAGTTAACAGCATGGAGGAGGGCATGGGAAGAACCCACTCCATCGTAACCCAGGAAGTGCACGCATTAACTCGGGTTCCCGCCTGAACCAGTCAGTTCCCTCTCCACGGGCCTCCCTCTAGCCGCCCCCCACCTCTCCACCTCACTCCACCCACCCACCACCCCCACCACCCGCTCTGTGGATTTCTGCCCAGCTTCTAGTGGGCAGAAAGGATGCCTGTTGTAAGGCCCCCTTGATCTTTGGTGATGCTCCAGGAAAACCTGAAGGATGTTGGCTCTGTGAGCCTGTGCCTTGTGCTTCTCCGCTTTGAGGATCAACTAAGGGCGGGCCTTCCTTCCTTTAGACACAGAATTACCATTGAGAGGCAGGATGACACACACTTCCATACTTTTTCGCACCTGGGGGTTCTGCATCCTGCTAGCATTGAACACATTGCGCTGAACATTAGGGTCCTATAAGAGGAAGCAACTCCCATTACCCCTTCCTCTCCACTTGATGGGATGGTGACAGATCCTGGATTTCCTTATGAACCAAAGGTAGCCCACCCCTGCCTCACGCCGCATCACAAGGGAGCACAGGGCTTCCTGCCCTTGCTTCTGCTCCCCCCCTGACATAGGCTAACAGGATGCAGCAGACATGCTGCCTTCTGAGGAATATAGTGGCCAATAAGGATCCATCCCATGTATTTAAGAGTGCCCTCTCTTCCTTTCTGACTCCCAGTTTTCCTCCCAGTCCACTTCCAAATCCTCCCTGATCCAAGAGGAACTTAGGATGCCCAGGCCCTGTTTCTCATCTCTAGTCCCTGCTCTTCCAGGATCCAGATCCATGGATTCAGAGCTTTCTCTGAATCTCCCTTGCTGTTTCCAGTTTCAAGAGTACCTGCTCCACACCTGTGATCAGCAGCTCCAATTATCTTTCCTACCCATCTGGGGTCTACCTGCCTCCAACTCCTTAGTGACTGACAGTTTCTATAGTAACCTCCAGAAACCATCACCTCTCCAGCTCCTATTCTCCAATCGCTCTCCCCTTTAAAGCCAAGGCTCTTTCCCAGCTTGCTCACCCCTCCCTCTTGGTCTTTTCCCACACTCCCTTGTCTATGGAGAGACTTCCTTTTCCTAACCTTCATTAATAACAGCACCAGCAAAATGCAATCTAGCTGTTCTTGCGTGTGGGTGCTTAGTCTCACTCCTTCCAAGAGTTCTTCACTTGTTTTTCAATCCTCAGTTTAATCTCTCCTGACTATCTCTGCTGTCAACTGCCAATGAACTGTTTGGGGGTTCTTGTTGGTTTGGTTTGTGTTTTTATTTATTTTGGTTTTTTGTTTGTTTTTGTTTTGGCTGGTGGGGATGCTTTTTGAGACAGGGATTGTCTATGTCAGGCTGGCCTCAAAACTCACAGAGATCTACCTGTCTCTGCCTGTCGAGAACTGAGATTAAAGGTGTGCGCCAACACTGCCCAGCAGAACTGTTTTCTGTCTTTAAGAACACACAAAGACCAACTCTGGAGGGCAGTTGATACCTCACTGCCTCTTGCACTGTGCTCAGTAACCCTACAAAAGAAAACAGAAGCTGCCTTTGTGGACCCCACACCCTGACAATTGTGCTTCTACGAAACAAAAGCCCTCAAGAGAGCCAATTCTATTTGTTGTCACCAATGCTTTCCTGTCGATCCACTGCAAGTCTTATCTGTTCCTTGAACTATGGTCAAGGCCATGAAGGGCCTCTACATTTCTCAATGTGACAGTCAGCACAAGTCCTGTCTCACCTGCTAGCCTGGCCGCTCTTCAGCTGGTGATAATTTCCTGCTTGAGCTGTTTTCCTCCTCTGGTTCCAGGTCTGCGCTCTCCTGGCCTCCCTCCTGCCACTTTGGCTGTTGCTTCCTAGTGCCTTGTGCTCACTGGTTCCCTCGGGACTTTCCCTTTCTTTTCTTCCCTTCCTCCATTCCTTCTTCTCTTTCCTTCTGACTTCCAAACCATTTTATTGAGTTTCTGAGGTACATGGGTAGAGCCGACAGAATAAGTAAATTGTCAAAGGGAGGGAGTGACCAATACAGAGATAGATTGAACGTTTTTAAAGGGAAAGATAGGCTGCTTGTTTCCTATGGGAATTCAAGCCTGATCTATACTTTTAGTTGAAGTACCTTAACAAGGGCCCTTTCTTCTCAGCACAAGTCCCATAGGAATTGTGTCAAATGCAACCCATCAAAACGAAAGGCAGACTTAAGCACCTATACCACAGGAAGAGCACTTTATCACTTTATCACATACAGCAATGGACACAAAAGAAAATCCAGCTGGCTCTTTGCTTACGGGTACAGACTATATTTGGAGAATACCATGCCTCACTTGCACAGTACTGGAAATGACTGTTGACAGCCTTTGTTAGGGAAGGTGGAGAGCTTTGGGAACCTACCAACTCTTCAGTCTTGAAATGGTTATCCTCTCTGTGCTAACCAGCGCCTTCTGCTGAGGTGAGAGGAGATCTGGCATTGATTTTTTTAGCTGGGTGACACCAATCAATTGTGGACAATTTGTGAAGCATTTGTGGGAGTAGCCATGAGGCCCAGGGTTGGCTGGGCCGAAGCAGGTGTTCCTGGAGCTGTGTAGGCATTGTCAGAATGGAGGCAAGTCAGTTGGTCTTCTTGGCACGGAGAGGCTTGGCCTTTGCGTCTTCCGTGGTGTGCTCCACACCGGCTCTTTTCTTGTGGTCTCTGGCAGGAGTTTGGCTCTTCTTCGGCTCTTCCGTCTTGGGTTGGGCCTCTGCTTCAGACTTAGGCAGGACAATGAGTTCTTCCAGCCTTTCACATTTCACTTCAGGGTTAACCCAGTGTGAAAAGAACGTCATCTTATTTTCCACTTCAGGTTCTGAGGCTGCTGGAAAGGTGGGACTCTAGTGAGTATGGTCTCCTCCATCAGACTTTCCAACTCCCCGCCCTACCAAGTTTTACCCCCTGAAAAATGGCCTGGAAGAAATTTTTTCCGGTTAAAAAATGAAGCCCCTTTGAACACTGAACTTGCAAATACTGGGCCAGCAGATGTTGGCCCAATAAGTTGGCATTGCAAGGTCTGGTCTTATAAGAGCTGGGCACCCCAGGCTGAGCATTCCCAGGAACCTTTGAGTGAGATAGTTTATTCTAACAGCTGTGCAAATAATTTTTATCTGTCCCAAGGAATCCCGAAGGATGCCCTGGGAGCCAGTGAAGAAACTGGTGAAAGTGTTGGCATGGAAACCAAAAGCCAAGGGGATAGAGATGGTGGATCTACCAAGAGAGGTCTTACCAGTCCCTCCTCACTGAAGGCAACTTGCTTAAACTAAAATTCTACCTGAGAAAGAGCCTAAAGAGGTGATGGGAAGCCAAGCAGTCCTGAGGTTCTGCTTAGAAACCTTCTCCTGGTCCATAAACCTCAGCAAAGTGTTTGTGCTCTGTAATTCTCAGGGAGTGGATTCCACTAGGCCCTTCGTTTTCCCTGCTTAGGTAAGGACTGGCCTCCACTCTGGTCTGAGGGGTCCTGGGGACCTTTGGGTTGGATTATTCACTTTGGTTCCCAGCTACATACAAAATACCTGGGTCTTTATTGTGCCCCAACTGCTCGGTGGGCAGAGCCTTAGGACACTGTGCTCAGTCTAGGTCACCTTCGCTCTACTCTACTGTCTTTAGTTCGGCTGAAAATTCTTTCAGGAAGACCCACTCTGGATCTGAGGGACTTGGGGACCCTATTGAGATAGGAGTCTTGGAGCAGTGTTTTCCTTTACTTGCTTAGATTCCCAAAGACCCCCTGTGTAGAGACCAAAAAGTGTTCCCTGTCTTGTTTGAATGGGACTTCTCCAAATGTATCTCTAGGAATTTCTTTTTTAGGTAAAAATTTAGTTTGGGAACGATAACTGCTCTGAATGATTGTGGAATGTCATTTGTGTTTCAGCCTGGAATACATCTCTGTATACGGTGTACGGGAACTGTGAACACATGTGAACACTATTAAGGTAAGACTGACTCAGCGATTCTGATGGAGCCCCGACCCCATCTCTGTGATTGTGTACTGACTAGGAATGCCAGAGTAATCACCCAGAGAGATCCACAAAGCAGCAGGCAGCCCTGGCAGGAAAGCAAATGTGTTTCCTGTTTCTAAATGGCTGTGTGAGACGAGGCTTGGGCAGCTCAGGGCTAGTGGTAACATCTGGCGAGTCTGTAGCTTCTGGCCGAGCCTGTCAGTGTTCATCAGTCTAACCTAAGTAGGGATCTGATTACTATCTATGTGTCCCAGACTTGTTTTCCAGTGAAGAACAGAACCAAGTTGCTGCCAGAGCTCCTGGAATACTGTAGACAGTAATTTTCAGTCTCAGAAATTATGGAGGCAAGGATGGTACCCTTGCAGGTCTTCCTACGTGTAATCTGTGGGCTCTGCCACAATGTTTTTGTCTAATCAATCAACTATGGACTGGCCCAGTTGCCACAATAGAGCAGTACAGGTCATCATTGTCAAGGGCTGCTAGGGCTCTGGAGGAAAATTCACCAAAGATTAGGATTGGGCTGCTTGGGGCAGGCGCTGCTGCTCCTCAGAGCCAGATAGACTGCTTGCTGGATCTTTAGGGACCAGTTCCAGCAATATTAAATCAAGCTGCTGTTTCAACTGCTTCTGCAGGGAGAACTCCAGCAAGCACACTCCAGGACAAGGCTGCTACCCTCTTAAAATCAGAAAGGACTTTTAATCAGGGCGATCCCTGGATCTGATGAGACAGGCTCTAACACATGTCAGAGCTTATATTATGTGATTCCCTGCATCTACAAACCCTCTGGTTGTGTGGCGAGCCCCACTGAGGCTACCACTGCCATATTCACAGGTGTCGCCAAGACTTCACACTTGACCCAGAATCTGGGTTTGTCAGTGGAAATGCCCAAGTTTGAGAGTGTGAGAAAGAGGCTGGTAATAACTGAAATGCTGGGAAACTTAGGCATTATGGAGATAAGGGAGTAATTGAATGAGAAAGAGCCATGACCTCCCCGTTGAGGAAAGATCCCTAAAGGCAGACTCAGAACCCATGTGCAGAAGGTGAACTGCAGAAAGAGACCTAGAGATGTCACCCTGCTGTTTCAGTGTGACGACCCCAGTCCCCCCCACACACCCCTTTAAGGCCATGTATAAAGGCTACTTAAATAAAAGATAAAAGGAGAGAGTAGAACCTAGGCCATGGGATAGGATTGGAATCTGTTCTGTGTGGCCTTCTGTGGATGCTAGAGTCAACGGGATGGTAGCCCATCCTTCAGTGGTTGTCGGTTGTTGGGTTTCTGGGCTCTGAACATATGGGAAGTGAAGTAGTGTTCTATAAGATGCCCCAGGAAGTCCTCCAAAGATAAAGGGAAATTTCAATGTTTAAATGCACACATTTATATCTTCCTATATGCAGAGGCACCTTGGGGCCTTTGGGATATAGGAACAGCTGGTGACAGAAATGTAAGGTCATAGGGCATTGCTTCGGGTTCAGGAAGCTCTGGGCCCTAGGAGAAAGAAGGAATCTAATACTCAAGGGCTGCTGACCTTCACTGTTCAAGACAAAATTCTCGTTTTTCTTCCTCATCTTTTGCTGGTTTGCAGGAACCCCGGATTCTTCCACGCTTGACGAAGACAGCGAGCCTGCATCTTGGAACACGTTTGACTCTTGAGGTGTCTGCTTTTGCTGATGATGATCAGGACAGTAATATTGGATGTTGGCATCACCAGTTGATGGGGCAGCTGACTGAGTTGAAGATTTATGGTCTGTTGATTGTGATGGTGTGAGGCTGGACGTCAGTGAAATGTCTCTGGAGTGTTGGGAACAGAGCTCTGGACTCTTGTCAAACAACACTTTTGACGAGGACAATGCCTCCAGGCAAGAAAAGCTCTGGGATGTTCTCAGTGGAATAGGAGAGGTCTTTTTGCTCTCACCCCCCAGCAGCTGTTGAATTTCCAGAGCCATAGCATTGCAAATTGGGCACGAAGGATCTGAGCACAGGAGCCTCCGCACACTTCCTTCCTGAGGAAGCCAGCCCTGGCTGGGAAGGAAAGTGGCAACTATTAAAGACAGCATGGAACCTGCCCCCACAGAAGAGGGTAAGGATTGCTTTCTTTCCTGCACCCTACATGGCCTGGCCTACACTCCTGATGTCTGCCACTCTGCTTTTCTTTCTGGGAAAATCTGGGTCAGTTTTCTGCCAACTGTATTGAGAAGCTGAACTAGAAGGAAAAAAAAACAAAACATGCAGGTGGGTACCAAGTGATTAGCTGATGGGCATCACCAAGGACACCACCACATAAGGCCTGAATAGGTTTTTTTTGGGGGGTGTGGGGGCTAAGAAACTTGGTGCCTGGTAAACGGTATATCCAAACTGTGAGAGATGAGGTCCTCATTCTAAGAACTGAGGTGTCCCTGTTGCTGTCCCTAGCATCTCTTAGGAATCACTCCCACTCTAAAGAAGTCCTTAGGGAGAGTATAAGATGACTGACTGAAGGTATCCCAGGCCTTCTGAGGAGATATGTGTGTCAGCAGAAGTCAGCCAGACACAGAGCTCTACTCCAGAAAGGATGTAGCTGGAAAGAGATGGGACAGTAACGGCTTCCCTATGCCACAGCTATTCACTTGTCTCTTGACAGGAACAATGTCAGCACTAGTGACTCCTGAAATGCAGAACTACTAGGACCCTGAGTAAAATGGGTGGCTTTTCCCTCTTGAGGGACATAAGAATCCTCTCGCCTTGGCAGTATTCTCAACTTGGACTGATACCTTCACTCCATGGTGCATCTCTCTCTAATCAACACCCCCATTCTCTTCCTTCACCCAGGCCAGCCAGGGGTTGGAAGACTACAGAGAGCAAGCAACAGGTCACCTTTTCATAATAGAGAGCAGCTTCTGCAGATTCTCAGCTTCTTCCTTGGACGTTCTCTTAGCTGAAGGAGGGGACACAGAGTTAGGTAGAACAGAAAGTTGAGACGGCAACCTATAAGCTGAAGGCAACTGGGCGGTGGCGGTGGTGGCGCACGCCTTTAGTCCCAGCACTTGGGAGCCAGGGGCAGGTGCCCAGCCTGGTCTACAGAGTGAGATCCAGGACATCCAGGGCTACACAGTGAGGCCCTGTCTTGAGAAACAACAACAACAACAACAAAAAGAGTCTGAAGGCTTTTGAAGGACAGTGACCCACAACCTCAAAAGTAAATGCAAATACACAATGATTTGCCACGCTGTCCTATCACCAACCACGCTATTAGTGCACATTTTGTGGACAACAAAGATGGAGGTAAGTGACTTCCACAGGGCTTTAAAACCGCAAATGACAGGATTAAGGGCCTGGGCTCCACATCCTTGTACTTTATCTCAGGAAGGTCAGACAGAAGGTGGAGTACGCCTGGTCTCATTCCCACCCTCATGTCTTCTTTAGTCACTGATTTATAGCACGGTCTTCAAGGGCTGTAAACACCTGGCTTCCGGTGCCAGTCAGCGCAGAGGGTCAGGATCTGTGGAAACCTTGCCCACAGAGGTAGGGAGTCAAAGGAACTGGGATTTACCTCTTAATGTTCTATCTCTCGGCCTTTGTTTGATTCTTCGGAAACACTTGAAAGACAAAAGCATTAGAGTATGAAGTGGAAACACAAATGTTTTTCACATCTAAAGTGAGACAACATCCAGAAATGTCCCCTGGTCTTTTTCTCTACTCTAGCTTTACCTTCCCATCTCAACACCCTAGTCTTTCTCTTCTTAGTCCTGACTCAACTTGAGGCTCTTCCTGAGCTATACCTTCCTTCCCACTTCATGGACAAGTTCTGTGTTGGATTCAAAGGGCAAGAAAAAGACGGGACAAACTAAACTATGGGCAACACTACTCCCCCATGGGCTTCAGTTATCAAAAGTCCCAAATGTCAACCAACCAAGGTAATGACCCAAATCAGAGATGATCTGGGATCCAGTGAAAGAAATCCTCACTAAAAAAGGAAAAAAATCAAGGGGTAAGATAACCAAGCAACAGTGAGGGGTTAAACTCCTTGTAAACAATGGACTCAGACCTGGTCATAGTTTTTTCCCTACCTTGTAACAGCTTTTGTTAGATCCCAGCCTTAATTCTTGTTGGCTCCTTTTCACGTGCCAAATAATTAGTGCAATAATAAAGATAGATCCATAAGTATATAATGGGTACCCCACATCCCACAGAATAAAAGTAGGGCTCAACATCATTCAACTTCCCTAGTCATCCCTCTCCCAGGTTTCCAGGGTGTTAGAATGCAATGCCTCTGAGTTCTAGAGTTTGGCTCTTTGCCTCACAGAAGAGATACCCAGGCCACCACACTACCTCACAAAGCCCTCCTGTTCCACAGAGCAGGCACAGAATTGCAAACCTTCATCCAGCTTGGATAGAGTCATGTGGTGGGTCAACAGTCACATGAGGGTGTCACAGGCTGCAGAGCCTGTGACAAAAGATGTCACAGTCACAGGTGGCATGTACCCCTTTGTGCTTCCCTACTCCCTGCACTGTGACAGCTTAGTTCTCTGTTGATCCCATAGTCTGGCAATTGTCTCCAGATAACAGTCTTTATGCACATTACATACACCTTAAACAAGCCAGAGGCTAAGTCAGAGGAATACCATAAACTACATTACCTGTCCTGAGAAGCTAACTAAAATCATACAGCAGGGTTGGGCAGGAATTATATGGTTAAATCTTTAAACGGATAATTTTAAAGTCACAGGCAATGACTGATAGTATTGAAAGGTTTAGGAAGAGGCTCATGTAAAATAGATCAGGGTGGAAAAAATCTATGTAGCTGCTGTCCTAAATGTTTCTGAGAATTACAGGACTTGTGCTAGGCTGTGTAGTCTATCTTGAAATGGGCAGGATTATATCAATAGCACCTTTCACGGAAGCACATGATTAAGACTAATTTAGAAAGCTCCAGCCCAGGCATGGTCCTTTACGATTGTCTCTGAGGGTCTTGAGGCACCTGGCCTATTCCTTTAGATAGGTTATTGGCAAGACCTTCATCAAGGGCTACTAACTGTTGAATCTTTAGTTGAAACACCATGATTACAGTATTTGAAACAGTGTTTATGAAAATCTGAATGTCCTTAAGCATAGCAAGATTTCTTTCATTCAACCCCATTGCCTACCCTTCCTATGTCCACTCATTCACAAATTAATGTCAACTTCATGGCCTTTAGTGACAGGACAATATGTCTCCAACAATTTCTTTGAGAAATTCTTGTTCTGATTAAGAGTGGCCTTGGTTCAAAGTCTCTGAAAAGGCTTTTGGCCCTTTCTTCAGCATCCAGCCCTCCATCAATCAGACACGGTAAGTATTTTATCTGTGCTCACCCTTAATTAGACAGTACCAAAAGGTAGATAAGAATTTCATTGCCTGCTTGTTCACAGGACACTTAAAAAGGTTCAAAGGCAAAACTAACTCATTTGAAGCAAGAGCCATTCTTTCCAGGGACTGGGAAAATATGAAATAGCATTTAATAGCGACACTCTCTGTTCTGGAAATTAACAGTGGTAATGACACTTCAACATTTGAATGCCCTTCGTGCTTCTGAGCTATCCACTTGTGAATGATTAAGGGATGGACACAGAGCTCACTGAGAGACCATTTGCCCAGCAGGTAGAAAGCTTGATCCTAGCACCAAAAGAAATAAATTACAAGAAAAATTATTAAAATTGTGACTTTATTTTATAATAAGCATATCATAGCAAAAAAAAGTTTTTAAATCTGTTGTTATAAGGACTTTTTAAAACTAGTTACAAGGAAGAATATTCTAGAATTTTTTTCATAATTGGATCAGTGAATGTTTTCCATAAATGTCTCCTATCTACAAAACAAAATCAATTTTTAGATTAAAGATGATTCAGGAAAAGTTTCCATGTGACTATGAGATGAATTTGAGCCATTTCAACATCCTTTATGCATTTTCAAATATGAAATGAGATAGGAATGGGAATATTTCTTCAAACAAAGAGTACTTAATGATCCGTTAGCAAAAGCCAAGTGAAAAGCAGCGTGAAGGTTTGGATGGAGCCCCACAGGCTCTTCTTTTGACTCTGGGGTCTCTGGAGACCTCATGAGGGGTCGAGCTGGCAGAAGTGATTCACCAGGGCCAGCCTCCACAGGTTACAGATCTTGATCAGTCCCCTTTCTCTACTTCCCGGCCCACCACCATGGGAACAGCCGCTGCCTCCTGTTCCCACTGCCTCAGGCTGAGCCACCCTTGCGGCTTCCCCACTGTGAAACTGAAACTGTAATCCAGCCAAGGTAAACTCACCCTCCCGCCTGCCTGTCAGCTGTTTTGGCTCCAGTGACACAGTTCATACAATTGGCATGTCACATGCCTGAAAAGAGATTTCTTTTACTGTCAAGGACCCCTCCCTGCTCTGAAACTCAAAAGGTTCCAAAGTCTGATTTTCTAAAAACTCTAGCGTGATGCCCCACACCACACGGAAAGTTCCGTGCCTAATCTCATGTGACAGGCCATAGTCAAAGCACAGGTGCATTAAACAACCTTAAGTCTACATCCGCAAGGTATCCATGAAACCTGAGTGACTTCATGGAAGTTATGTATGTGCAAACATGTCTGATCTCAAACCTTCCAAATAGTCAACCTGTATAACTTTTTTTTTTTTTTTTTTTTTTGAGACTGGGTCCCAATTTGTCACACAAGCTAGCCTTGAACTCCTCCCACTTCAAGCTCCTAAATGCTGGGACTGCAGACTTGCTCTCCCAGCACACCCCACTGAGTTTTATTACATTCGGTTGACAGACTCTGACTTCCAGCGGCATCTGCTGCCCTCTAGGCTACAATGGAAGATCTTCCTGACTTTTTACCCAGGCAAAAATCAACAAATTCTGTAAACCTTGTGCCTACTCCTACTAGGGCACCATTTACTACCCAGGTGACCCACAGCCACAGTGGCCCCACCACGCCACTAAGACTTCCTGCGGCACACCAGGCTCTGCTCATGTCTCAGGGTTAAGGAGTTGGAACCCCGTGCTAGGGCAAAATGCCTGTCTGCAGAGTGCCTGCCCTCCAGCATAGTCTCTTTGCTGACTTGGGGCTAGTCAGCAGAAGGTGCCTGCCTGCACGGACAGCACAGTGGGATCTGAGTCCCTGAACAAAGGCGCCATCAAGCAGTGGACACACGAGGCCACTTAGTCATGAGTTATGGATCATCACATCTGTCCCAGCTCGTGTCTGAACAGGAAACAAGGGAGATAGATGAAGCCTATGAGGCGTCTTTGTGGTCACTGGGTGTCCACGGCACAGTATGGGGCCCTTATCGGTTCGTTTTTAGGAGACACGCTTAAGGGCGGGCCCTGCTAACACTGCAGTGCCATGATTGCTGTCATCCGATTTCTCCGGGAAGCTGTTCGTGGCTGTAAATTCATAGGTGCTTGTAAAGACATATCTGGGTAGACACACCATGGGTGCCAGTGTCGCCTCTCCAAGAAAGCCTTTGGAAAGATCTACCTGCGTCTCACACTCAGGAAACAGTGGTGACAGCCCGGAGGTGTTCTAAGAGTCTGGGGACAGGGATCTATGACCACTTTCCCACACAAGCACCTTTACTAATGTGTTGCACACAGTTCAGTACCTCCAGGGGGCCACTGGAGGGCAGCACAAGCCCACCTAACAGTCCCAGTCCCCCGCAGTGGCTGCAGGGAAGACCTTTTAACAGGCCTTCCACTCCAGTGGCTCTCCACGCTCGTGTCAAGCCTCAGGGAGGCTGTAAAAATATTTTTGTTCAGGCCTTACCTCAGACAAAATGAGTCAGAACCTCTAGAGGGAGGATCTAACAACTTAACATAATAAGTAAATATTAAAATTAAAATCTTATGTAATAGAGATTATTTATCCAGATCTGACATCAACTGACCTCCAAAAGGGGGAAATTTCTAGACCCAGATGAAATTATGACCTATCTTTGTTTCTTGGATTTTCTTTTTCCTTTTTTTCTCTCTTTTGTTTGTTTTGAGATAAGTTTTCTCTATGTGCCCCTGGTTCTTCTATAACTCACCATGTGGACTAGGCTGGTCTCAAACTCTTAGAGATCTGCCTGCCTTTGCCTCCCCAATGCTGGGATTAGCTGTAGAGACCACCACACCCAGCTTATGCCTTATACTTACACTCAATTTTTGATTTAATGTCAGGGCATGGACTTGTTGTGGACAAGGAAACCCTAAAACCTTGGTTAAGAAACTTCAATATGCGGGTGGTAGTGGCACACACCTTTAATCTCGGGAGGCAGAGGCAGGAGGATCTCTGTGAATTAGAGGCCAGCCTGGTCTACAGAGCGAGTTCCAGGACTCCAAAGCCACAGAGAAACCCTGTCTGGCAAAACCAAAAAAAAAAAAAAAAAAAGCTGCATGAAACTTCAATGATTCACCCAAGCCAAAGAACACAGCGAAGATATGGGACCCTGATCAAGGCCAGAATCCTTCATAGTCTAAGAAGTTATAGAAAAATGGGGAGGAGGGTGGGTGTGGGGTAAGGAGGTACAAACCACCTGTGCTAAGATGAAAAGAGGTTACTAAGAGGGTAACAAAATTGTAATATGGACATTTTAATGTCTATAAATGGACAGATTGAGTAAACTATCATGGCTTGAATATATTCCCTGAAAATATGTGTATCAGAAAGTTAACTGGCAGAACAACAGTGTTAGGAAGGTACGCCACTCTCAAAGCAATTGTGGAAGCTCACTCCCCAGCTCTTTTGCTTAATGGAGACAGTCTCAACTCCCTGTTCCCTCACAGCTGGGACACGGCATCTACTCTGTTCCCCTCACAGCTGGGACACCGTACCTACTCTGTTCCCCTCACAGCTGGGACACGGTATCTACTCCTTTGCCCTCACAGCTGGGACACGGTATCTACTCTGTTCCCCTCACAGCTGGGACATGGTGCCTACACCTTTACCCTCACAGCTGGGACACGGTATCTACTCCTTTGCACTCCTGATTTCTTCCATTTGAGGACACAGCAAGAAGGGTCTCATCAGAGTCCAGAGTTTTCATCTTGGACCTCCAAGCTTACAACTGAGAGAATAAATTTCTCCTCTTTACAATTTCACCAGTTTTAGCATTCTCTTATAGCACCACAAAAATGGGTTAAGAGATAACGACCTATTTTTTAAGTACAGAGGATCAAACAGAAATAGATAACTTGAAGAGTCTTCTATCTAAAGAAATCACATTTTTACTTAAAAATCTCACTGCCAAACATTGTAAAGAAAGTTTCAGGTACATATTTGTTCACTGGTGAATCCCACCAAATATTTAAGGAAGAAATAACGTCAGTTCTATACAAATTCTTTCAATTCTCACACACACAGAAATACAAATCTAAATGTAGACTCCACATATGAGAGAAAAAGCACACAGTATTCATCTTTCTGAGTCTGGCTTATTTCTTTTAACATGGTTTCTACTTCTTTTTCACTGGAATTCTATTATGGATGAAAATGTAATAAATTTTCTTTAACCACTTATCTTTTGATGGACAACTAAATTAGTCCCATCGTTTAACTATTGTAAAAATCAATGCAGCAACAAACACAGCTGCGCAAACATCTCTGTCACAGGACTTAGGGTCCCTTGGGCATACCCAGTGTGGTACAGCAGGATCATATGGTAGACCTAATGCTAGCTTGTCAACAGTGCTTTTCAGCGTTGTCCCAGAAGTTCTGCCCCGGCCAACCAGGCCGGAAAGAAACAGAAGGCAAGCGTCAGAAGGAAACAAAACTGCCCTGGTTTGCAAACAGCATGAGTAGACAATGCATGGGATCTTTTTTTAAAGTTACCAGGATCAAATGAGCTTTTAAAAGTGGAAGGATATAAGATCATTGTACAAAAATCAACTGCATTGTCATGTACTGAAAAAACTAGAAATTAAATTTTGATTTTGGTTTTTTGAAACAGGGTCTTTCTATGTAGCCCTGGCTGTCCTGGAGCTCACAATGTAGACCAGGCTGGCCTCGAATTCACAGAGATCTGCCTGTCAAGACTTGGGATTATAGGCATGTGCCACCATGCCTGGCAGAAATTGAAAATAAAATTAAATGTCATTTACATTTGCACCAAAATTAAGATAGAATCAAATTTAACAAAAAATGTAAAAGACTTATACAATGAAAGCTACAAAATCATTCTGAAAGAGTTTAAAGACATCCACAAAAAGATAAACACACATTGTTCTTAGGTCAAAAGACCTAATATTATTCTCAAAATATCTAGAAACTCAAGGAAATCCTCAACAAAATCCCAGCAGGCCCTTTTTTCATAAATTGATCCGCTGACTCTAAAAATCAGGGTAATGCCAAGACCCTAAAACAGTAAAATCTACTTTGAAAAAGACTGAAGTTTGAGTCTGGTTTCAAGACTGTGGTACTGACATGGGAACTGCCCCCAGGTCTGTGGAACTGAGACAAAATGGCCCAACTCTCCCTGGATCGCAGGCAAGCTAAGCATTGCTAAATACCTTTCAATACTGTTGGATGCTGTTGTGAATGCTTGCTTTATGTAGAGATTTCATAAGCATTGTAAGCACCCTGAATGTTTTCTCTGTGAATGGGTGAAGCTAACTAGGGGAGGCCATTCTGGCTTAAATGACAGCAGATAGAATTTTCCCCCAGCCTGGCAGCCTGGAATAGGGAACTGCCAGCAGCCGTTCTCTCGAGAGCAGCCACATGGCCACCCAACTGTTCTGGGCACTTTGTGATATCTGGCTGTAAGGACCACTGTAACTGGCAATGCAAGTTCGGATGCAGAAGACTTTGCTTCAATCCACAACTGTTGTAGACTAACTACCTGCATCGGGTCTGAATAAGACAAGGCTTGACGAATCTTAGATGCCTCTGGAACTAGTCTCACTCAAAATGGGAGGAAAGTACCTCCCCAGTAACTCAGCAAGAAGCCAGTGATGAGTTAGTATTGTGTAGCAGTTTCCTTTGAGTTTAACCTCTTAAGACAGACAGGGAGGTGAAACAACAGTTTCTTCTGAACTATAGCTCAAGACAGGAAATGAGCAACTCAAAATATCTTCAGCAAGTTCCTGAAACTGACCAGACACACAAGGCTTGTCCTCTCCAGGAGCATATAAGCAGTAAGGACTTCTGAAGCTCACGCTAAGACAAGTCAAGCCCAGCCACCTAGAAGAAGCAGACACCAGCTGGGCTGACAGAAGGAGGCTCAGACCACCTGCAGCACTGGGAAGAGAC
Organism: Cricetiscus sungorus; assembly: GCA_030556225.1. Lineage (NCBI taxonomy): Eukaryota > Metazoa > Chordata > Mammalia > Rodentia > Cricetidae > Cricetiscus > Cricetiscus sungorus. The sequence goes on from JANBXA010000734.1 coordinate 50,919,565, forward strand.
CTCTCCAACCTGCTGAGCTGCCTGCAGGCGGTGCAGCTGTTCATGTTTCCAGCTTTTGTGAGCCGTCCCATGTTAGTGTGGGCTTTGGTGATGCAGCTGTCTTTGAGTCATTTCTACTCCTATAAACCTTTCACCCATATGCCTATAAATAAACCCAATAAAACTCATTGATTCACCAAGTTGGACTTTGATGGTATCCATGCTTTTGTCTGTCATAGGCTTCCGAACTGGCAATAAATGGTGTGTGTGTGTGTGTGTGTGTGTGTGTGTGTGTGTGTGTGTGTGTGTGTGTGTGTGTGTGTGTGTGTTTGCATCTTCCCAGAAAAGCCTGTTACACAACATGTGATTCGGGACTTATAATTGATTCTTATACAGGGCCTGTGTGGTCCCTACATAGGGTTTTTGGTTGGTGGAACTGGAATCTGAGCTGTGATTATCACAAATACAATCCTTTGTCTGTAGGTCACACCCGTACCACATGCCCCTCCTGGAGACATTAACAGGTGGTCCCACTCACGCATTCAGTCAGCTTGTACACACTGACTTGTGCGACCCATGGTGTTGTGACATTTGGGCCCCAAAAAGTTTCTCCATAAAGTCTCTTCTTGCCTGTTTTAATCTTCAGCATGGGTAGAGCAGACTGAGTTGGTAACATGGAGATGGTGGCAGTGACAGCAGGAGTAGTGTTCGAAGAGTGTGGAAAATGAAAAAGAAATAGCAATATCAAGACGACATATGTATAAAGCCAGGAAAAGATCAGAAGCTCCTCCCCAGTTGGGTCTCACACGGCACAAGAAGCATGCTCAAGAAGAGCTTGCAATGCACACCTATGGGAGAGAGCACGTAGTGTGTCCATGGCCTGTAAAGGGTCATGCAGTTCACAGCCCAGCACTTTGGGAAAACATGTTCATCCCTCAGCTTGCTGGCCAACTTCCATTCTCATGCATCTTTCCCTTCTTAATAAACTGCTTCCATTTCTTTTTCAAGCCATGTGCCCTAGGACACAAGAATGTATAGATAGTCTCAAATTCACACGTGCAAAAGTAGTGACAAGCAGGTGCCTGAAGAGTTCCAGAGAGTGACTTGGGGCACAGACTGTGAACAATGGTGAAAGTATTGGAAAAAGATGTGAATAGCCCGAGGGCGTGTAGTTCCAGGGAGCTACAAATCCTTGGGGTCATAGGTCTAGACACTTCAGTTCTAAGGCATCGTCAGTGCTAAGACTCAAGAACTATGACACTCACTGTAGCTGTGAGCACAACAGTGCTGACTGCTGCTACTGTTAGCTGCACTAAGAGGATTAAGTTAGCTGCTGAGTGCCAAGCCATCAAAGCCCACAGAGCTCCTGTATCCATAGTCTTTGGCCTCTAGAACCTGGATCTGTAATCCCATAGCTCTCGGGGGTGGATACTTAAATCTGAGAGAGCCAGCAGAGCTCAGTAGCCTTGGCACTCAAGGGCCTAAGCCAGACAACACTAAAAGAGCCAGTTCTTATTTGGTCATGATTTTTAACTGAGTAAAGCAGAAGGCCAGCCAGTCACAAGCGAGCAGAACAAAACCGGGTTCCACAGACGACAGAGCCACACATGATAGACAAATGATTTTTGACAATAATACCAAAGCAATTCGGTGGAAAGGTGAGTCTTTTCGATAAATGGATTTGGAATGATTGATATTAATATGTAAAATCAATTTGTTTTCATTGATTCCTCTCACTATATGAAAATAAGGCAAAAGAATAAACCAGAAATATAATGATTATAAATGTATTTCATGCTATTGAGCTGTACAGTTAAAATGATTAAAATAGTAAATTTATATATTTTATTATAATAAAAATGCTGTAGACATTTGATGTGGGGTAAACACATTTGTGGCTATTCTTGAGGTTATTACACAACATAGCAGAAAAAGTCAGTATTTACAGTTCAACCACAGATATTCCTGTTGTTTTATTGTGACTACCTAAGTTGTCCTTAGGAAATATAAAATAGTCAGTTTTTAAAAACCAGCATTAAATATTTAAACAGAGAAGTCCTTACAAATGCCATTTAAGAGTAAAACATGTAGTCTCAACCTTCTGTGGAATTATTCATTAAATGTCATCTATATTTATATCAAGATTTTGTGTTACTAATAGATCAGAAACAATCAATATTTGTCAGTATAAAAAGATTTTATTAGGTTCAGTGCTCCTAATAAATGGACAAAATTTTAATAATTAAAGAACCGAATATATAACCTAAATGAAAATTGTCTGGAGAAAACATTTGTGATCTTGGATTATGCAAAAATTTGTCAAACTTTACTCCAAAAGTATGATTCATATGACAAATTAACCAATTAACAAGAACTGAAATCTGGTCAGGTGTGGTGATGGGCATCTCTACTACCAAGTTGAGGTAAGTACATCATGTGTTAAAGGCCAGCTTGGGATACATAGTGTCTTCTAAACCAACCTGAAAGTCCTAGTTAGGGTTCCTATTGCTATGATAAAACACCAAGACCAAAAGCAAGTTAGGGAGTAAAGAGTTTATTTGGCTTATAGTCCTGCATTATAGTTCATCATTGAAGGAAATCAGGACAGGAACTCCAACAGGGCAGAAACCTGGAGGTAGGAGCTGATGCAGAGGCTATGGAGGGATGCTGCTTACTGGCCTGCTTTTTTATAGGACTCAGGACCATCAGCCCAGGGATGGCATCACCCACAATAGTCTGGGCTCTCCCCCTATCAACCACTAATTAAGAAAATGTCCTACATCTGGGTCTTATGAAGATGATTTTCTCAGTTGAGGTTCTCTCCTTTCAGATGACTCTAGCTTAGGTCAAGTTGACATAAAACTAAATACTGAGCTAAAGAGAAAAAGAAAACACTAAAAGCTTCAACATCAGACTTTGAACATTATAATAAATTAATGAACATAGCCATTAATAATCAAACATCACTAATGTTTTACACATATACACCCATGTATTATGAATATTCTGAAGAAAGTATTTAATGCCACTTACGAAGTATTATTGTTAAAAAGAATTTAACTTAAATCTCTTTAAGTCCTCAGATCTATCCACCACTTGGAGGAGGAAAACGTAGAAGGAAAACAGACATGCCCAAACCACAGGGATGTAATTAGTAAAACCAAGACTGTAGTCAAACTACCTAGTTTACTTAACAGCAAGATTCAGGGGGAAATGAGATCAATTGAGAAGCACCTATGTATTAATAGGTATTTACAGGGGCGGGTGGAGGATTAACCAAAATGAAGAAAGTTTGAAATAGCCATATGGAAGCCTACTTTGTAAGCTAATTTTAAAACACACTTTTTCAGAAAAAGAGTTTGAAGGGAAGTACCTTGCATGGGTGGATAATAGCTCCCAGAAGCCATAGGTTATTAGACAAAACCCCAGTGCCAGGTGTGGGTACCTCCTTTTGAATTACTGGTCAAAGAAGACTCAGACGCCCCCACAAAACAGCACAGGGTATTGTCGTTGCTCCTGGTTGCCCCCCCAGGGTATTGTCGTTGCTCCTGGTTGCCCCCCAGAACTAGATGATAGAACCCAGTTACTGAAGACACACAGAGGATCGAGCTGAAAGTGGGCTGGAAGCTTCCTTCTTGCTGCCTAGCTGTCGTGTAGCTGGAAAGCATTATGCAGGCTACTGAGAGAGAAGTCACCAGTAATTAGCTGTGAGTCTTGTGAGCTGAAACCTCAGACTGCCACGCAAGATGTGTCCACTATTGCAATAGTGTCATAACTACTTTCTGATTGGATTTTGGTCAGCTCCTGAGGAGGAATCCATACTATACACCAGGTCAGAAGCCCTTGATGGGGAAGCCATAGGCCCCATAGGGAAATCTACCATTATTTTGCTACATAGACAAGGATGTCAAACTGCCTTCTAAATATTTGTGTTTATATTCATATACTAGTGCTACTCTCAGCCTTCCTTAGAGAAGCTTCTGTTTACAACAGGCAACAGTTGATGCAGAGGATTATAACTGGCCAAAATGCTAAAAATAAGTGGAAGTTCTGTGCTCGGCCCCAGATGGGACATCATTATAACTCCAAGGCTTAGGGGACACCTCAGAAGAGGAAGCAACAAGAAAGTAAAGACCAGATGCTGGGAAGCAGTGATGGGAAACAACGTCTTCTGGACAGTCATGGTTGGATATGCCGTGAACTCACAGCAGCAGTGGCTGCTGCACAAGACCTCGCAAGACAAGGCCCATACTCAGAGTTCAAGGCCACCCTGGCCTACATAAGAGTGGAGAGTAACAGAGCTCACACCTTTGATCCCAGCACTAGGGAGGGAGAGACGGGAGTGATATGGCTGGGCAGAGAAAGGAATATAAGACAGGAGACAGGAACCCAGAGCTTTTGCCTCTGAGGATTCCTGGAGTCAGGATTGCCATTTCAGCTTGGTAGAGGTAAGAGCCAGTGGCTTGGATGCTTTGCTTTTCTCTTTTCTGATCTTAAGCTTGAAGCTTGGACCCCACTAACTGTCTCTGGGTTTTTATTGTTCATGTTACACTTTGCAGCAGGCAGGGGAAATGACCAGGGTTAGCTAAGAATGAAACTTGGCTCAGTCTGATTTCATTGTAACAGGTGCTTCATCTGGACCAGGACTTCTAGAGTCTGGCCCAGATCATTTTACCTTGGCCATATTTAATCACAGAACAATTTGGGGGGAAAAGATTCAGATAATAATTAACTCAGCTCCGCAAGTACAACAAAGCTAAAATATGTTTATAATGCAGCTCTTAGAAAATTACACATGACTTCATGGTAAGATGGTTTCTTGTTGACTTAGAGACAATGTCAGGATAAGGAGCTAGGGAGATTGACTGAGATAAACATAACACAGAAGGTGTCAGGACTAAGCTGACCCTGAGATAACACAAAAGTCACTTAGGCTGTTGTAAAGCACACGCGGCATCACTCAGAAGGATAGGTTTTACGGTCAAAAACGCAATGCTAAAGATTTAGGAGGAAAGGGTCTGAGGTAAGCAAATTCTGGGAGGGAGGGACAGGGCCTGTCTCATCAGACATGGAAGGATCACCAGGTTGTAAAACTACACCATCTCTGGCATTCCACGAAGTACAGCTAAGCATCCCATTCCTTCAAAGAGGTGAGCTGTGTGTTTAGCTTTTCCTGGCTTCTCCAGGGCTCCTCCCTGTGCACAAGGCCTTTTTGCCCTCTGTACATTACTATGATTACCAAAACAAAGTCTACGTATTATTCTTATATAAAGCATGCCATTTTTATTAAATACAACTGAGTTACCTATTCGGTCATAGAAAATTCATTTCCCTCTGCCCTGAATATTACTACGTCTCAAAGAAATTTTGCAGATGAAATTTTGGTTCATGATTTTAACATTTCAGGATCTACATACCCTCCCATTTAAACAAATGCTTCTAAATGTTTGGAATTTGATTATTATCCATGAAAGATGTCAGTTAAAAGCAAAGGAACTTTTATGTGAAGGGTCTGAGTAAGGATTGCGGCAAAGATTCTTAAATTTAAAGCAACAGGGTCAATAAAAAGCCCTTTTGTGGAAGGTGTGTGTGAATGTCTCTGACAACGATTTCTCTCTTGTTGAGATGGTTGTAAGCTCAACTAGAGCAGATCTTAAGACCAATCAGAGAGCTGCTGGTTACTACCAAGGTATGCATGCCACTACTACATCCTCTGGGATATTAGTTTGTGTGTGAGTGTGTGTGTGTGTGTGTGTGTGTGTGTGTGTGTGTGTGTGTGTGTGTGTTTTATTTTGTTCTTTGTTTTGAGAGTGAGAGAAAAAAGAACAATCTTAATAGAATCTGAAAATAGGAAGCCTAAAAGAAAAACTGGACCCCAAAACCTACAGCATCCTACAGGTGCACTCCTGGCTCTTCAGACTAAGTGTATACCTCAACCTGTTAACAGAGACATTGGGTTGTCCAGTCCAATGATAGTAGCACTGGCACGTTCACACTTCTGACTTGATTGCAAGTTCATCAATCATTTTCTGAAACTAGACCTACAAGAAGAGAGTGTCCTGACCTCCAGGGTGGCAGCATGCCATGTCCCTGGAGCTGGAGGACATTTCCCACTATAAACTAGGATATTAGCCTTCTAATGCACCCTTCCATCTCATTTCAGTTTAATCTCAATGGCTCATCCCAAAGAAACCACTTGGCTCAAAACTCAGCAAAAAAATCAGAGCCTTGTGGCTGCAGAGGAGAGGGATACTGACACCTGGTTCTCCCCACTAACTATGCCTCAGTCTCACCCTGCTGTCCGGATGCAGAGGCAGGGAGACAGTTCTGAGCATCAGGCTGTGATGACCACACTCCCCAACCTTCTAACAAAAGGACAGGAGAGCTACCATTTCCCCTCTGAGCTTATCTCTCCCTAGGCTCCTCCCCACTCTGGGATGGAAGCATTGGCCACTAAAGCTTTTTGACTGTAGTATTGTGGCGGATATAAATTAAATCTATCTTTTTAACTTAAATATTACATGTGAGCCATGGCATCACACATTTTTAATCCCAGCACTTGGGTGTTCAAGGGCAGCCTGATCTACAAGGCAAACTCTAGTCCAACCAAGGCCACACAGTGAGACCCTGTCTTAAAAATAAAAAACTAAAATCATGTTTTGAAGCTGTGGTGATAGCTCACTCAGTACCTATAGCTCTCTTCAGAACTTAGAGTTGTTTTTGTTTGTTTTGCTTTGCTTTGCTTTTTAATCAGGTGTAGTGGTGTACTCCTGGGAAGACAGAGACAAAGGATCCCTGGAGCTCACTAGCCAGCCCACCCAGCCCACTTGGCAAGTTCCAGGTAAAAGGCTTTTTAAAAAACGAATGATGCCTTAGGAATGGTACTTGATGTTGTCCTCTAACCTCGCCCATGGGCACACATGTGCATGTGCTCCAGGACCTGTCCAGAGTTACACGATTTCCTAGTAGGAATTACTAGGTATCCATCCACACAGTAGTAATCAAAGTATCTGAGGTGTGCCTGGAAAATGACCTGCTATACAGATCTATAAAGAAGAGAGATTGTTTGGGGTGAGGCTGCTGGGAAAGCTTCCTGTAGATGAGGGTACTTAAGCCAGTGCTTGGGGCAGAGAGGTTTTTCCTATGAGTGATTTGAATGTAGGAATCAGCATGTGTAACCTGCTGAAATCTCTGTGATGCTGTGTGGGGCTCGCAGAAGGATAGCATGGCTTCGAGAGTATTTTATCTTGTATATAGCTAATCTGAATTCCGTGAATTTGGGATTTCATTTTGTCTCTGTGTGGAAACTGGGGTTGTCTCCCTGTGGGTATATTTTTTCTGCATCACATGAATAGAATCTGCGGAGACGGGTCTTCTGAACCTGACCATATGTGTTTCTAGGTATAGACATCTGTGTGGGTGCGTTTCTCCACAGAATTTTTGTCATTGTGGGTGTGTGCACATGCAGTCCTAAGGGGATGAGAAGGATAGAGAAAGGGGCTGGAGGGGCTGGAAAGAAAGGACTGAGAGTTTGTTAGGGGAGCCTCTGTTCAGAAGCTGTGGGGCTCCACACATTACACTTCATGTCATCAATAACTGAAAATTTTGCCATGATGGCAGGAGCTTGAAACCCCAGAGCTGGGGAGGGAGGGATCGCCAGACTCCTGGGACTCATGGCCAGCCAGCCTCACCCAGTTGGCAAGTTCCAGGTCAGTGAGAGAGCTGGCCTAAGGGAAAAATAAAATAAAAAAAATTTAAAAAGGTAAAGAGATCCTGAGTGAGGAACCCATTTTCCTCTGTCTGTCCCACATGAACATACATGTGCACCCACACCATGATCATGAACCCACAGCGTTCTCACCAAATAAATACACAATTCGCTTTCATTAGCAACTCTTCAGTTTTTGCTTGTTTTAAAACATGTTTACATGGTAAATTTATTGTCAATCCAAGTAAATAAATACTTTCGAAGTCTAAAGGAAAAGAAATACTTATCAGACAGTTTGTGTTTCTTTGTGTGAACACTAAGCATACAGTTGCATAGTAGCCTCTATAATACAGTTGCATGCTAATAAGAAACAGATTTAATTCAAAGCAAATGTAAGAAATTTGGATACAATTCTGGATCTCTAAAATTTAGCTTACCTCACAGAAACACCAACATACAAGATTTTGGTTTTTATAAGATAAGTGAATAATTTCCCATGACCCAAAGTCCCTGATTTTTCTAATTTAGTTTTCTGAGTTAAGTGAATTATCCCTTCTACCAAAACTTCCTCTAAATTTAAAAATGCATGCATATGTATGTCTAAAGCACTGACAGTTATGGGTATCTTTTTGAAGGGGTACAATTTTATGAAATTGCTGTAATTATAGAAACCATAAGCATGTGTGTTAAAATAATTGTGACTTTCATACTGGGCTACAGGTCACTGGAAGAACAGTTGCCTGGCATGTATAAGACTCTGGGTTTGTTCCACAGCAGTGCTAGAAAACTAAACCAAAACCTGTCATTTTCAGATCCTTAACTAACCTTAAGAGTTTAAATAAATTGTAGATAAGTTTTTGGATGCATGAAATCTTTCCAAGAAACATACAAAACATTGCTCACTAAATGTAACTTTGATTTATACCTTTTTTCCTTAGAATAGCAATACATGTGCAAATGTATTAGAGGATTGTCTGCTATCTCAAAGTTGTTGATATGGTGTGTAGTGGATTCTCATGAAACAAACTAGCTAAATAGCTTCTGGTTTTCTGTCTCCTCGTTTCTCTTTGTCGTCACTAGAAAAGAAAGAAAGAAAGAGAGAAAGAAAGAAAGGAAGAAAGAAAGAAAGGTTTCTTACTTTAGTTAAAGATGATAACATAATTGATTGACTATATAAGATGATATATATAATATACCATATAGAAAATGGAATTAAAATAATAGTTGCTGTGATTTACCACCTTCTCCTTTCATGCTGGAATTTAATCCACATTGTGAAATATTAACAGCAAAGAATCAATGGATTTGAAGTTAAGAATAATAGAAATTTTCACTCTGAAAAGCTGGAGCTGCTGGGAGAAACGATGGACTAGAGGTGTGTCTCTAATGCTGTCTCTGTGTGACTGAGTGAAAGAGAGTGTACTGGAATACGACAGGGCCATCGCACCTGGCATTTACTCCAGAGTGATGGTCACTTGGGCCTTGGAATTATCTCTTGTGACGATCAGTGATTGTTATCTGAGATTTATGGGGTTGCTCTTTCTTAGCAATGTGAGAACCTTAGCACACCCTCAGCCATAAGACCTGGAATTCTTTTAATGACTGCATTTGCTTAGGTAATGGTTTCTTAAGACAACTCCTAGTTCAGATAAGAGATTTTGGTATTCGGGAAATGACTTGCTAAATGGCTTTCTGTGTATCAATAAAGGGAACTTCTGCAGAGCTTCTGGCCAATCAGCCCATGAAGACTGATTCCTCCTACTGCTTTTGCTAAGTCTAAACCCATTCTGCAGCTGTCTCTGTTTCTTTGATTGACCCTCATAACTCAGAACATGGACAGGGGAGAGTCAGAATAAGAAAAAGAAATTGTACCAAAGAGTGAAATAGAAGAGCATGGAAATCCATAAAAGTGAAAAGATACTGGAAAAGAGCAGGGGAGAGAAGAGAGAACAAACACACCGAAATCATGCTTAAACACTACCTAAACTATTCAGTCCCCTGGCAAGGGGGTGGGACAGAGTCCACTTCCCAAGGTAACAGGAAAGTTAGGCAGCCCTGCCTCCAGGACAAGCCCTTCCAAGCCAAAAATGCACTCAGGGTTTAGTGCCAAAGATATTCCTCCACGGTTCAGACAGCAGTAGACAAATTCCAACATGGCACATTATATGACTTAGAAGGAAGTGACTGGGCACCACTTAAAAAAAAAAAAAAAAATCTGTTGTTGAGCTGGGCATGAAGGCACACACCTTTAATCCCGGCCCTCAGGAGGTAGAAGCAGGTGGATCTCTGTGAGTTCAAGGCCAGCCTGGTCTACAGAGCAAGTTCCAGGACAGGCTCCAAAGCTACACAGAGAAACCCTGTCTCAAAAAACAAACAAACAAACAAAAAGAGATAGCGATTGGCTGGCTGGATTGAAAAATAAAAAGAACAGATTAATGAGCTCAAGAAACACACTGTTACTGGCAAGGGTACCAACAGTGAGGGGAGAAAAAATGCTCTAACAAGTGAACAGAAACAGAGAACGAGCTGCAGCAGCTACTGTGATGTGGGAGGGAATGACCAAAGCTCATCAGAAAGGATAGAGGAGGCCAGCATGTGGGGATGGATGGAGAGATGGCTTGCTGGGCTGCCCTTCCAGAGGACCCAGGTTTGATTCCTGGTACCCGTATGAAAGCCAATAACCACCTGTAACTCCACTTACAGGGGATCATCCAGTGACCTCTTCTGGCTTCTTCAGGCACCAGTCATGCAAGGGGTGCACATACATAAATGTACATGCAGGCAAAACACCAACACATATAAAATAAATTTTAAGGAGGGGCTGGAGAGATGACTCAGCATTTATGAGCACTGTCTGCTCTTCAGGGGGTCTTGAGTTCAATTCCCAGCAACCACATTGTAGCTCAGAGCCATCTGTAGTGGGATCTGATGCCCTCTTCTGGCATAAAGACATACATGCAGATAAAGCACTCATGTATATAAAATAAATAAATCTTTAAAGAATTAAGGATTAAAAAGGTCACCACATCGTAACGAAGAGAACAATTCACAAGAAGATTTAACAATTATAAATATATATGCACCAACTGTTGGAATATATATATATGTAATATAAACATGAGGGACGGGGCTATTCAGGGGTACTAGAGAGACCACCAAGAAGGATTTAAAAGGGAGGTAGGGGCAATGAGGTGACAAATAATGACATATAATGATATATTGTCAGGATACATCCAAGAATGGAGTTGAGTGAGGGGAATTCTGAGTGGTTGGTGAGAAAATTCTAAGTAAAGCAGACAAGAATCTTGTAATCTGTTTCTCCGTAACATGAGTTGTTCTTGGAATGTGGTTTTCCCTGCCTTCCCAGGTGTAGCAGACGGAGAAGTTTCACTTTCAATTATTCCTTACAGCCGGCTGTTATTTGTCTTACGTCTCTATGGAAGCACATGCTTTTGCCTCATGCAGCTTGTCCTTGTGACTGTAACCAGCTTGAACTCATGAGAACTTTGCTCAGGTGCCTCTTCTTAACCCTCGGAGTATGAACTGTCTGATGCTCTGAATAAAGTTGGCTGTTGCATCAGACTTTAGCCTGCCTCATTTTTAGTTGGTTCTAGTTGGTTCGTGCCACCGACTAGACTGATAAACAGTATATATGCATGAGAAAAAGAAAAAGCATCTAAAATTATGAATGCTACCATAGAGGCCTTTAGAGTAGTATCGGAAGAGTTCAATTAATGCCAGAAGGATTACAGGGACAAAAACACTGACACAGAAACTGTATTTGAAGAAATGATGGCAGAAAATAGCCCCAATTTAATGAAAGTTACAACCTTTCAGATTCAACGGTCTCGGTGATTCTCAACCTATGTAAGAAATCGGTGCCTGTTAATGTAAAACTGTTATCCCAGCTCCCAAAATCCCAGGAGAAGCTGAGGTAGTAGGACCACAGTTCCAAAGCCTGCCTAGGCTGCAAACAGTAAAGGTCAGCTTGGGTAGCCTAACAAGGCCCTGTCTTAAAATAACATTTTTTTTAAGGGAAGGGTATGCGAGGGATATATAGCTCAGTGGCTTACCATGTATGAGGAGGCCCTACGTTCAATTCCTAGGACCAAGGGAGGGAATTGCAGGAAAACCATGTCTTAATCATGAGGGGAGAGGTGACTGATTTATTCTGATTTATTGAGTTGAAAAACAACTCAATTCTTGTGATAGAGAAATATGTCATATAATTCACTGTAAAGAATACTGTAAAAGGACTAGAGCCATGACTGTTCTTCCAGAGGACCCTGGTTCGGTTCCCAGCACCCCAATGGCAGCTCACAGCCATCTGTAACTCCAGTTCCAGGGGACCCAATGGCCTCTTCAGGAACTACTGCACACAATGCACAGACATATAAGCAAGGGAAACACTCAAACACATAAAACAAAGACTTAAAAAATTCTTTCTCCCCATGATTCTATCATCTTTATTATCTAGGAAATATTAGGAATATTAATGAAATCCTAAAATTAAACTTTGCATAGTTAGCGGGGCAGTGGTGGCACATGCCTTTAATCCCAGCACTCAGGAAGCAGAGGCAGGCAGATCTCTGTGAGTTCGAGGCCAGCCTGGCCTACAGGGTGAGTTCCAGATCAGCCAGGGCTACACAGAGAAACCCTGTCTCTAAATAAATAAATAAATAAATAAATAAATAAATAAATAAATCAAAGAACCAGATGATAAATAATGTAGGCTTTGTGGATAGTGCTCTAAGAAACGCCAGACAGTAAATTATTTAGGCTTTGCAAATCCCGTGCTGGGAAATCCCTCCTCCAGTGTCCTTCCCAGAAGGCAGTGCAGGCAAGGTGAGTGGGGAGCTGTCCTTGGGCTCTCAGACAGCCTCCCTTGCCTGCTCCTGTGTTGGGGCCCCAGATTTTCTTCATCAGTTTCTGAGTAAACCTTTAAATGCTTTGGGAGGGGGGATACTGCAAGTGTGTGAGGCGTGGGAAAGGAGATTGGGGGAGTGGGTCTGTCATCACACGTTCAACATACTACCACCACCACACACACACACACACACACACACACACACATATACTCTCTCTCTCTCACACACACACACACACACACACACTCTCTGACACACACTCTCTCTCACATACACACTCACACACACACTCACAGACACACACACTCTTACACACACACACACACACATATACTCTCTCTCTCTCACACACACACACACACACTCTCTGACACACACTCTCTCTCACATACACACACACACACTCTCACACACACACTCACAGACACACACACTCTTACACACACACTCACACACACACACCCTTCCAGAGTTTGTCTTTTTCTTTTTTTCTTTTTGTTCGGCAGTGTTAAATTTTTTTTCCTTTTTTTTTTATCAATAATATAATTTAAAATTTTTAAATGTCGATCCCAGTTCCTTTCCCTCCCTCCCTCCCTCCCTCTTACCCTCTCTGCCCTGTCACATGCACCCTGACCACCCACCCCTCCCATCCCCCCAACCCCCATTCCACTTGTAGGGCTATGCTATCCAGGTTGGGTCATGCAAATCTGTCAAGTCATTTGAAGTAGGGAGTAGGACTTCTCTCCTGTCTCTAGGTTAAGGGAGTATCCCTCCATGAGGGCTGTGTCCACAAGGTCCTTTTGTGTACCAGGAATACATCCTGTTTCTACTGTCTGAGCCCCCCCCCCAGACTGCTCAGTCCTTCTAGCTGAGACCCACATTCAGGGAGTCTGAGTCAGTCCCATGCTGGATTCCCAGCTATCAGTCTGGGGGGGGGGCATTAGCTCCTCCTTGTTCAGGTCAGCTGTCTTTGTGTGTTTCTGCAACCTGGATTCTAGTTCGACTCACTGTTTAGTTATGGGTGTTTGCTTCTGTTTCCAACAGGTACTAGATGAGGGCTCCATGATGGTGGATAATTTAGTTGATGATCTCACTATCAAGGAAGGGCATTTATGGTAGCCTTTCCACAGTTAGTTCTCTAGACCTTTCTTTAGGTTCAGTTTTCTCTTCAAACCAATAATGGCTCCCTCTTTTATGTTCTCTCTCTCTCTCCCTCTCCCTCTCCCTCTCCCTCTCTCTCTCTCTCTCTCTCTCTCTCTCTCTCTCTCTCTCTCTCTCTCTCTCTCTCTCCTGTCTTCTATTACTACTCTCCTCCCTTTCTCTTTCTTCTAGTTCTCTCTCCCCCCACTTCCCATGTGCTCTGGGGGACTTGTCCCTTCCCCCTTTTGTGAGGGACCATATATGAATCTCTTAGAATACATCTTGTATCCTAGTTCCTCTGGTGGTGTGAATTATAGGCTGGTGATCCTTTGCTCTAGGTCTAAAATCCATATATGAGCGAGTACATACTCTGTTCCTCTTTTTGTGACTGGGTTACCTCATTCAGGATGGTTTCTTCAAGTTCCATCCACTTGCCTGCAAATTTCAAGATTCCGTTATTTTTTTCTGCAGAGTAGTATTCCATTGTGTAGATGTGCCACATCTTCTTTATCCATTCTTCAGTTGAGGGGCATCTAGGTTGCTTCCAGGTTCTTGCTATTACAAATAATGCTGCTATGAACATAGTTGAGCCCATGTCTTTGTTGCATGGATGTGGGTCATTTGGGTATATACCTAAGAGTGGAATTGCTGGGTCCTGTGGTAAACTAATTCCCATTTTCCTGAGGAATCGCCATACTGATCTCCAAAATGGAGGAGCGAGATCCAGAACCCACCCAGGGATTTCCTGGGGAAGGATGTAGGGGAGAATCCACCCCAGTGGAATTAGACCCAGACTCACCTCTAGCCAAGGCCTGGCGATGGGGGACAAAGGCTGGGCTGGTACTCCGAGTTTGTCTTTTTCTTGTACCCCACTCCATGGTATTTAGCCGTCCCTTTCTCGGGGCTCCCAAATAAGTCACCACCAGTCCATCTGGTTTTCAGCTCTCAAATTTTGAAAGTCTTTATCAGCTTTCATCTCACTCTTCCTTCATCTGCTCCATTTTTCTTTCTCTATTTTCTTAGACTATGAGTTTATTCATCTTAGTGTGTGTGTGTGCCTGTGGGTCCCTATGTGTGTGTGTGTCTATGTGTGTCTGTGTGGGTGGGTGGTATCTGTCTCCATGTGTGTGTGTCTCTGTGTTGTGTATGTGTGTGTTTAAGAGTAGTTTTTCCTTGCCGGCTGGTCTGGTCCCACCACCACGCCAGCCCCAAATAACATACAGAGACTCTGTATTAGATATAATTCTGTTGGCCAGTTACTAGTTTCTTATTGGCTAGCTCTTTCTTAAATATTAACCCATTTCTATTAATCTAAGTACTTCCACGTGGTCTCATCTTACCAGAGAGAGGGACTCTCCGTCCTCAATCTTGGATCTCTCCCTACTCCTTCCTCTCTCCTCCAAGTCTCCTAGTCCAGCCTATCTTGCTTTCCTATTGGCCAACAGTGCTTTATTCATTAACCAATAAGAGAAACATATTTACAGAATGACATCTCCCATCATCTCCTCTTTTCTGTCTAAATAAAAAGGGTTTTAACTTTAACATAGTAAAATATATAACAAAAGTTACCAAATAAGAACCATAGTTAACAATTTTCAGTCCATTAACATTTAGCAATATTTAAAGAAAATATTCCACCATCAATCCTACCTTTGTGAGTCTAAAGTCCTATATGTAACTTATCTTTAATCCTAACTAAGGAAAACTATAACCATGACTATCTGTTTTCAACTCCTTCAAAGACCACAGAAGGTTAATATATAAATTCTAGAAATAACAGAGACATCTTACTACCTGCTCAGGCACCTGAAGTTCTTCTGTAATGTTCCATCTTCAGCCTACAGGCCAAAGTGTGTCTGGCAGACTCCTCAGCAAAGCAGGAAACTTTAAACTGTCTACCTATGTTGGCAGTTTGTCAGTCACTTTTCTCTGTGTCCTGTAGACTGTCTGGCTGTCTGGCAGACTCTTCCATGAAGCAGGAATCCTGTAGCAATGTCCATCTTGTATCAGCAGTCACTTTCCCATGGGTCCTGCATGTCCAGTTTATATAGCATAAAGTCAAACAGTCTAGACAAGAGCAGTATCTTGCCCAAATGGCTAGTCTTGCCATATTGGAAGTAAGCTCCATAACAAGTTTTTTCAATGTCAATCTTCCTTTCTGAAGCAAGTGATATTGCCAGGAGCAGTTATATCTAACTGTTAAGAAAAAACCCTAAACCATTTTAAATGCCATATTCTGTAGGTCTTTGAAAGGTTTGAAGAATGCCTATCCATCTCAAATACATCTCTGTGTATCTTGAAAAC
Organism: Cricetiscus sungorus; assembly: GCA_030556225.1. Lineage (NCBI taxonomy): Eukaryota > Metazoa > Chordata > Mammalia > Rodentia > Cricetidae > Cricetiscus > Cricetiscus sungorus. The sequence goes on from JANBXA010000734.1 coordinate 50,935,564, forward strand.
CTAACTAACTTAACTCTAAGTTTTGACTATCATAAGTAATTATCTATAATCTGTACTACATTATACATTTCTAAATGAGCTATATAAACACAATACCTAAACAAAAGGAGAAATATATATCTCAAAATTGATCTTAAATTTGTATCAATAAATGAAAATACATTCTAAAACAAAGTATTTATATCTATACCATAATCTCTTTTTTTACCTTTAAAGAATTGGTTGTGATCATTAACCATTTATAACCAAGCCCATTTAAATGAAAACAAACATTTATAGACAATATTTGGGAATTTGGGCATCATTCTTTCCAAACTGTTTCCTGCTGTGTATCTGTGCATCTCTATTTATGTATGTGTGTATGTCTATTTGTGTGTCTGTGTCTCTGAGTGTGTCTATGTCTCTATGTGTGTCTGTGGGTGTGTCTATGTATGTGTTTATGTCTCTGTGTGTGTTGATAGTGGAGAAGGATTAGAGGCAAATGAATACAATTATAATTTGACTAAACTCCCAAGTTCCACTGGGACATAGATAAGTACCACTCTTTGTCAGCAGGGACTAGTGAGGTCCTTCAGCACACAATTCAAGCTCTTCTTTCTACCCAGGAGAGTTTCTTCTCTTGTACCTTGAGTTGCTACCTCTGTTCCCATCCCTAGAATAAGCCTCTTATTTCTGTCTTTGGCTCTATGCCTTGTCCTTCACATCTGCTGTACTTTTTGTTTTAATGGCCTAAAGGCAGTTCAAAAATTCAGTTCACATGTTAGGAATCTCTTTCTTAAATTTATTATTTTATGCTAGGAGGTGATGGCACCTGCCTTTAGTCCCAGAACTCAGGAGGCAGAGGCAGGCAGATCTCTGTGAGTTTGAGCCCAGCCTGGTCTACAGAGCAAGAATTCCAGGACAGATAAAGCTGCTACACAAAGAAACTCTGTCTCAAAAAAAAATATTATTTTACTTTAGTGCGTAAGTGTTTTGCCTTCAAATATTTCTGTATATGATGTGCATGCCCATGGAAATCAGAAGAGTGTTAGGTCCCCTGGGACTAGGGTTAGGACAGTTGTGAGCCACATGTGGGTGCGGTGGCTGGAACCCTGGTCCTCTGCAGGAGTGACAGTACACAGTGCTCCTCATCACTGAGCCATCTCTCCAGACCCAGGAATCTTATGTTTGCAGCTCCAGCTGAACTTGTTACATAACATTTATTCTATTGCAATATAGTCTCTCACCTAACACCTTTTTCAGCTTTGTTCCCATGACACCATGGCCTTTTCTAATCATCTGTCTATTTGTGATCACTTGCATTTTATTGAAAACACTAGCAGAAACCCTTCAGCAACATGTGCTTTAGTATCTGAGTGCTGTGTCTAAGGCAGATCTCCTTACATTATGGGTTGCCAAAGGTCCCGATGGGAACTTTTTCCCATCATTGAATTAAAATAAAAATGCCCTATCTGAACAACAACCAAATCAAAGAACAGGTAAAACTAAAAACAACCAAGTAAAGATGGAGACCTGGTCCTCTCACCTGCACACGTGACACATGCCCACCCACACGTGACACACAACCAAACAAATGTATTGGCTTTTCTAGACAGGGTTTCACTGTGTAATAGCCTTGGTTGTCCTGGAACTCTCCTTGTAGACCAGGCTAGCCTGGAACTCACAGAGATCTGCGTGCCTCTACCTCCCAAGTGCTGAGATTAAAGGTGTGCACCACCACCCTCTAGCTATATATATACACAATTATATATGTGTATATAAAATATATATATATATATATATATATATATATATACACACGCACACACACACACACCAATTTTTATCGAGAGTCATACAAAGTTAAAAATACAGAGATGATATTCCTTCTAATCCCATTGTTCTTATGTTTGGTCTTTTTGTAGTGTTCCAGATTTCCTGGATGTTTTGTGTTAGGAATGCTTTAGGCTTAACATTTTCTTTGACTGACAAATTTGTTTCCTCTGTTGTGTCTTTAACGCCTGAGCTTCTCTCTCCCATCTCTTGTATTCTATTGGTGATGCTTGTGTCTGGAGTTCCTGTTTGCTTACCCAGATTTTCTATTTCCAGAATTCCCTCAGTTTGTATTTCTTTTATTGCTTCTACTTCCATCAGGTTTCAGATTTCCATGAACAGTTTCCTTTATCTGTTTGTTTGTTTGTTTGCTTGCTTGCTTTTTCTTAGCTTTCTTTTAGGGATTTGTTGAATTTTTTCCAATTTGTTTTTGTTTTTTCTTCTTTTTTTTTTTTAATTTTATTGAGCTATACATTTTCCCCACTACCCTTCCCTCTTGAGTTCCACCCTCCCCTCTACCCCTTACACTCCCAATTTACTCAGGAGATCTTGTCTTTTTCCCCTTCCTAGTCAGATCCATATATGTCTCTCTTAGGGTCCTCTTTGTTTCCTAGATTCTCTGGGGTTGTGGCCTGTAGGCTGGTTGTCCTTTGCTTTATGTCTAATACCCACTTGTGAGTGAGTATATATTTTGTCTTTCTGAGTCTGGGTTACCTCACTCAAGATAAAGTATATTTTTAAAGAAGAAAGCAACCAAGCAAAAGATAGGCAAATAGGAAAGGTTCTGTGCTGTCTTCCCGGTGACAGCTGCTGTGGCACTGTCTCATCCTTCTCATTCCTACTTCACCCCTGTCAACAGTGCCTGCCCTTCAACCTCTTTGGAGATGTAAAATGCCATCACAACTTGCTTTCTGCCACCATCCAGCGGCCCAGACACCTGCTGATCCTGACATCCTCAGTACTCCAGGGTCTCCCAGGAAGCTGTGAACCTCTGCATTCCAGCTGTGCATCCATCCCTGGGAACCCAGGACTATTTGGGAATCCTAACTACACACCTTTATATGTCAGAACGCTTCTGCTAGGCTGGTACTCTGCCATCAGGTTCCCCTATATTTTTTGTTTGTTTACTTTTTCTTTCTTTAATTAAAATTTTTTCTTTATTTTATATACTGACCAGTTCCCCCCTTCTTCTTTTCCTGTTCCCTCCCCCCATTTCCATCTACATCCTCCTCATCCACTGGCTCCTCCTCAGTCTCCATTCAGAAAGGGGCAGGCCCTGTGGGCTTGAACACAGCATGAGGCATCAAGTTGAGGCAGGATGAAGCGCCTCCCCATGTATAAAGGCTGGGTAAGGTAATCCAGCATGGGGAAGAGGTTCCCTATCTTGATGTTTCTTTGCCTTCTCCCATCTTCATACTGTGGCACCTGCTTCTTTCCAGTCCCCTGTCCTCTGAGAGCAGTGTGCCTTTCGTGGGTGTCCTTGTTAAAAGCAAGCACTGAGTCTGTGGAAATTTTATAGGTATGTAGGATTAGAGTGTCAATATATGATTGTGATCCTCACTGGTTCATTGTCCATTCAAGTCCATTATTGTTACCTACACCACAAGCTACAAGTCTCAGGTGGGTGCTACTCCCTTGCCTGGTCTCTTTACTGCTGTGCCTTCTGTATATAGCATGAGGCCTGTAGCCAACAAATATTTCCACAAAGAATAAAGGACTGAGAGAGAAAACTGAAAATCAGGAAATGATGTTTATTTTATTGGCACTGGGACTCCAAGCAGGGCTTAAAGTGATGGGATTTGTAGGTGGTTAAGTGTCTTCAAGTTATTGTAATCATCGGAAGCAGCTGCCTGCATTATCACCAGCCAAAGTAAGAGCTATTAAATTGAACCTCAACTGCATGTTGTGCAGTAGGAGAATTCACTACTGTAAATATTCACATCCATAAACTAGCCTCCTGAGAAGAGCTGAACAGACATCAGCAACCTAAGACAGTAGCTGCCTCTCCCCTCCATCCTTAGCCATGCCGTCACCCCTCCCAACCCCCTCAACCACCCCCACCCCCACCTCCACTATAGTCAATCCAATGACATAGCATCTTGTAACCTTCTCCGAGAATCTCAGCTCTGGTCTGGATAACTTAATCCCCTGCATAGTTTGTAACACTAAAAACTCAGTATTCCTACATTTCTATGTTGTAAGAATAAAGAGTACTATTATAGAGCATCAAATTCATACATGAAATTATCATCTTATCAGTATTCCTACATTTCTATGTTGTAAGAATAAAGAGTACTATTATAGAGCATCAAATTCATACATGAAATTATCATCTTGTTGGTTGTCTCTCTAAAATCTCAGGGACTTAGCCACGCCTGGAGTTGAAGTCTTTTGCTTCAGGAAGGGGCCACCTGCCTGCACGTGTTTCTCAGTGCAGGCGTATACCTTGGGTTTCTTGTCAGAGGCTGACCTGGCCAACTTGTCCTCTGCTAAAATAGAGTGAACCTGACATCTGACACACCATTTGGGAATTGTCACTCAAAATGTTTAACAGCTCTTGTTCACAGAGCAGGATGAGACTTTCCTTATTAAAAGGCATCATAGCGGGGAATATGGAAGTAGGTAGGCAAGCATGATGCTGGAGCAGTAGCTTTCACATCCTCATCTGCAACTAGGAGACAGACAGACCTAACTGCAAATGACATGGGCTTTAAAACCTCAAAGCCCACCCCCAGTGACACACCTCCTCCAACAAGGCCACACCTTCTAATCCTTCCTAAACAGTTCCAACAATTGAGTACCAAGTATGCAAATAAATGATTCTATGCATAGGGGCCATTGTAATTCAAACCACCACAATAGTCTAAAGTCAAATATGTAAATATAGTTAAAAGTTTCACTTTAAGTATAAACAGCCGGTCTATACGAGACTGTCTTTAAAACAAAATGCTATTCTATATATTCAAGAAAAACTTCTCTGCACACTTTCTAAATATGCACTTATCATTGCTTCCCTGCCTTCTATCCCAGCCTAGCTCACCACAAAATGTGAGCCCCTCCTCCCACCCCAGAAGACAAGCTTCATGGGAGCAGGAATTCCTGGGGCCTTCATTGTTGTATCCTAGCTCCAAAAACAATGTTTGGTAAATGTGAGTTACTCACTAAATATCACAGAATTAATTTAACAAAAGTCTGTGTAACTCTCTTTTAGCATTTGTACGTATGTGTCTTGTGTGCGTCTGTGTGCATATGAGTACCAGTACCCACGAGGACCAAGTTGGATCCCCTAGACCTGGAGATACAGCCATTTGTGTTTACAGGCAGTTGTATAAGCCATCCGAAATGGGTGCTGAGAATTGAGCCCAGGTCCTCTGCAAGAACAGCCCGTAACCACTGAGCCATCTCTCCAGCCCTACTCTTTATCCAAAGTCAGGTGTACTAATGCAGTTAGGGGAGACAAGGCAAATAAACTTACTGCACATGTTTTCTGGAGGAACTTTAAAAAAATTGTTTATCTTGTGTGGATGGGTATTCTGTCTAGTGTATTTCTGTGTACCACATTAATGACTGGTGCTTGTGGAGGCCAGAAGATGGTGTTGAATCCTCTGGGACCTGGGTAATAGGAGGTCGTAAGCAGACATCTGAGTTCTGGGACTCAAACTTGGGTCCTCTGGAAGATCAATCAGAGCTCTCAGCTGCTGAGCAACCTCCCCAGCCCTCTTGCAGGATTTAGGACATTCATTATGTAGATACTGGGTCCTATAAGCAGTTGACTAATGAAAACTTTGTGATATGGACCCTATGGTTAGCTTTATTTCTAAAATCCTGGGAAAAACAGGAGCTCAGAGGGGTTAGCACTGTTGTTAGCTAGTTTGGTAAAGTTGAGTGAAACCTGAGTCAACCTCATGAGTTGTTCTTCGTGTTCTAAATCACAAAAGACAGTGCCGGAGTTCTCGTTGTTTGGATTCTCAAAATACTCAGTGAGTAGACGGGTGCTGTGAGGTTTTGGATTCCTCAGTCGTGGTATGCACCATAGCAGCTCAGATTCTTCCCAGAGGACAAATATAAGCATGTAGTCACGTTGCCCATGTCACAAGGCTAAGGAGAAGGAGCATTAATAAATGATTACAAAATTCTTTGTAAATACAGGGTACCATAGAAATGCAAAACATTGACAACAACAGTAATTAGTTCTAATTACTACCTCTATTCTGTGTGCAGCTGTCTCTCATAGCCCACTTGAAGAGCTTAATCATCCCCATCAATAAAGTCACCTCCCTCTTCCAGACCTGACTGACAAGCTGTCCTTGGCTACCCCCCACTGGCCATCCTCCTCTGTGTTCCCTTTTCCTGATCCCAGATGGTCAACAAAGTGCTAAATACTAGTATTAATGTGGAGAGCCTGCCCCTGAGCCTTTCAAATCCCTCACTTTCAAACAGGAGTGTCAGGGCCTGGAGAAGCATACAGACCTTTCAAACTGCCCCCCACTGGCCCCTTATACAAGAGAGGAAAACTTCTTACAGAGCTCCAATCGAGATCACAGAAGATGCAGTATTGATTTTACTATTGTGTTGTTTTGTCAGAGTCTCCCTATATACCCTGGCTGGCCCGGAGCTCACTCTATAGACCATGCTGACTTGAACACATAGGGAGCTGCCTGTCTCTGCCTCCCAAATGCTGAGATTTAATTAAAAGCATGTGCCACCACCCATGCTTACAGTATGGATCTTGAATGTCCCAAAGGTACACGTGTCAATGGCTTGTTTTGTTTTTTTTTTTTCTTCTGTTTTGTTTTTTTGTTTTTTATCTGCTGCACTACTGGAAAGTGGTGGAATCTTTCAGAGCCTGGGCTAATGGGAGGAAGTTAGGTCACTGGGGGAATGCTGTGTTGAAGGGGCTCTTGGGGCCTTTGCCTCTTCCTGTTTCTTTGTTTCCTGGATATCATGAGGTGAATAGTTCTCCTCCACTCTCTCCTACAATGGAACTCCCCAGGCCCAAAGCAACAAAGCCAGGTGACCATGTACCGACACCTCTCAAAACTGTAAGCCAAAATAAACCTTTCTTTGTTTTAAGATTCTCTTGGGCATTTTGTCATAGCGATAGGAAGCTGGCTTCTGGTAACTATAGTGAAACACTGGGCTGACAGATCATTATTTGTTTAACAACATAAAGCACTGAATAAATGTAGCAGTCCTAACAATGATCATTTCAACATTCAACATCCTGTATGTTCTGTCTACAGCTTCTTGAATGGTTGCAGTGGAAACCATTCAAACTAAAGGCATCTATTCTCTGGTCTTTTACAGAAGTAGTGTGACAACTCCTGACAGGGTCTAGATAAGAGAGAGGAAAGGTCTTACCCTGAGTCAATATTTAAAAAACAGGACTAGCTCGTGATATAGGCAGAACATTTGCAGAATGACCTGCCCCTAAAGCCAGGTAAGAACGTTACCAGAGTTGTTGGAGTCAGAGCCTGAGCCCTAGAAGGTCTCGATGGAGGCTCGGCCACTGGCCCTCAATAGAACAATTAAACATGGACAACAGAAAAGGGATCAGTATTCACTGTGGCCACACTGGGAAAGACAATGTGGCCACGTTGGGGTTTTTGCATAAGGTTTAGTTTTAAATAAAAGGCAAAGGGTATACACAACCAAGCAGTCCTGCTCAGCGCTGCCCGTCATCATTACCTTGGCTCCAATCCCTCCTGCAATGGCTGACAAGTTGTCAAAACTGAAATCTCCTTCCCTGAGTCACCAGGCTTTAGCTTTTTCTTTCCCCCAGCTGGAGATTCCACAAGAAATTCTAATGTCTTGGGGTCTGTTATTTCAATAGTCTGATAGCTACAGAAAAGAGCACGTGTGTCTCTTGAGAATCTTTGTTCCGGCCAGGATGGTCACAAGAGCAAGAGATCAGCTACAGTAGAGGTGCTTAGAGGGAGGCAGTGCAGGAGAAACACATGCCTGGAGGCTGGCGAGGACCCTCCCTAGGGGAGGGCTTTGCTAGACAGGGGAGCAGAGAAGAGCCTAACTAAAAAGGGATTTGTAGCATAAAAGAAGTACTTTGTTTTGTGTGGGGTCTTTGTAAGGTAGTATCTCATGACATCTTCTGTGCTGATAATTTGGAAATGGCCCAGCAGAGCTAAGAATAATAAAATTAAAGGCTGACAAGGGGAAAGGAGGGAAGCGATAAAGCTATGATACACTCTGGGCTGCACTGGGAAAGGACAGTTGTAGCTGTTTGAGTAAAGCAATTCCCGTGTCACACACACAAAAGCACCCTCAAAAGGAGAAGTGGAACCCAGAACAATGAAGGAAGGAACAATGCCACGTTAAAGGCTCAGGACTGGTCTCTATCGATGGCATGTTGAAGAACGGCCATTGTACCCGCCCAGGATATGCTTCATCACCAGCTGGAAGCAGACCATGGCAAGCATGGGAACCCAAGGCAGCAGAAGCCAGGACTTCCAGGGCCTGATTCCCACCAAGATACGCTCCAAACTGTATCTTTCCCATCATTAACATTTCCAACACCTAGGATAGCCTTCAGTCTTCTCCAGTGTCCGTCGGGGATGTAGTATTGCTTCTATATTGCGGTCTTGATTGCAACTGGAGGAAAGGTCAGTTTGAAAGCTTTTTACTTGGCCTTCCTTACTACAGCATCTTTTACCCCAGTGGCCATGAAGCCAGTGTGAGAGCTATGATAACATTCGAGCACATCAGTGCCATTGGGAACAGAGGGAACAACCGCAGGGAACATCGACAAACCCAGCAGCCCATCTGACACTCTGATCCAGGACTTAATACCTGGTCCCCATAGGTCCTTAATGTATTATAACATCGATAGTGCTTTTCTCTTCACAGATCCCTTTGGAGAAAGAACCGAGCAATCATTCATATATATACATATATATATCTTCATGGTGTTAGTCCTTATTTTTCTTCTATGTCAAGCCCATTGCTTCCCTCTCTATGTCCTTAGAGATCATTACATGATATGGCTTCTTACATTGGAGTTTTTTGTGCTGTGTGGTACTAAACAGTCCAGATGTGTGGCCTCCTCTACTATCAGCCTGAGCTGGAAAAGAGAGCCACCACTGTTATGCCAGTGTCCCCCGCACCAGTGTTTTGGCAGTGGCCTCGTGAATGGTGTCTCTGGGGTCTCCCGTGGAACAGAATCAACTGTGTTGTTATGATTTCATACAATGTAGCCATTCTGCTTGCCCATTTTCCTTTATTTCTTTATTCTTTCTACTGTCTTCTAGGTAGTGCAAGCATTTCTCTTTTCCTCAACATTGGCCATCACCTTAAGCACCTAATAAACACTCCATCCTCTTGGGTTCTTAGTAGGCATTAAATTTCATGTCAACAAACACACATGCACACATGCATACGCATGCACGCACGCGCGCGCGCGCACACACACACACACACACACACACACACGTACCCGCAAATCAGTGAATTCTTGTTTGTCCAATCTTAAAGTACCCCTTTGAAAGCACCTTCAAGGGGGAGATGGCTCACTGGTTAAAATCAGAGGATCCAGGTTCGGTTCCACCCACATGGCAGCTGACAACCTTCTACTACTCCAGTTCCAAGAGATCTGATGCCTTCTTGTGACCTCTGCTGATCTCCGATAGCACCAGGCATGCATGTGGTACACAGATACATGCTTGAAAACACACTCATGCACATAAAATAAAATACATCTAAAATGCAAGCGTCCCCAAAACACAATCTTGAGTACACTGTCTTGCTTCTATCAGCGTGTGCCTGTTGAGATTTTAGGTTCTAGAATATACAGTATCTTTTTCTCTGTTACCAGGTGCAGACCCTCCCTTCTAGGTTGTGCTGATGTTTAGTCCTGCATTATTGGCCTAGCAGGAGGGGAGGTAGGGCTCCTGAGGGGAATACCTACTGTCCGTGGGGGAAAGGGCAGAATCTGAAACATCTATTAAAATGCTAAGCGCTGAGGCTTACTAAAGAAGAGCAGGCCATGCCTGCAGTCTTGGCATTCAGGCAGGCTTCAGTGCCAGCATCCCCAAGAGCGTTCATCCAGATGTCTCTTCCCATATGTCAGGGTCCAAGATGTCTCCAAGCAGGACCCTGAACTTAGCACAACAGATTTGCTTTGACTGATTATTTAGGTGCCTGGAGCACTGCCACTCTAACTCCCAGATCGTCTCTGGGCTGCTTGTCTGTGTCCTCTTTTTACTGCCATGTGTAACGGTTCTCCTGCTTGAGTTCTAACTCTTTGTTAATGGCCTCTGATCTCATTATCCCGCAGCATTGGCCACGTTAGCAGTAACTAATGAGCTCTGCTGCCTTTGTTCGCATTGCCCCACCACACCAGATGTTCCAAACAAATGATTCACTGCACCACAAAAGGCGATCCTTTTAACCATGATGCTTCCCTGCTCACCTTCAGAGACGGCACCACCACTGTTGGCCAGGGACTAGCCACCAAGAGGAAGCAATCTTTGCCCATTGGGCAATAGGTGAAACATACCCAGAATGTGTTCATAGAATATTTTTTCTTGGACCATGTAAGTCAAGTAGATATCAAAATGAAAGGAAACACATACAGAGAAACCTCAGAAAAAAAGAGACAGAGAGAAAGGATAAATATTAGACTGCATGCAGTTCTAAGAAAATTCCAACAAGACCATGGGAAATCCTCATGCCAAAACAGCTATCAAATATGTGTCTAAGCAATAGTCCTGCCCTAGACTCCCTGCTGGAAGCCCTCTCTTGCTGAGAATGTCCATAGAGACTATGGCCTTGGTGTAAATACAGTGAATTCAGTGTATCAAGCTCAAGTTGTCAATCATATTATGCAATATGATGTGTTCCTTTTCATGGCTACCACAATACCTCACAGAATTATTTTGAATATTAAATAACATTCACAGAATGCTTCATTTTATCTAACACTAGCAAGCACAATAATTTTGTTGGCTTGTAGAATTATAATTTCTATTAATAATCAGTGCCTGTTCCATTGAGAAGGCATTACTGCATGGTCCCAACCATTTAGATGTTACACCATAACATCCTGACATCTTTATTTCTATGTTGCCCACCAAGAATTTTAACTTTGTCTGTCTGTCTGTCTGTCTCCGCTTTTGTTTGTTGTTGTTATTTTTGTTTTGTTGAGACGGGTCTCCTTTTGTAGCCCCAGCTGGCCTGGAACTCACCCTGTAGACCAGGCTGGCTTCAAATTCATAGATATCTGCCTACCTCTGCCTCCTGTGTCCAGGGATTAAAGGCCTGTGTCACCATGACCTGCTGGCTTCTCACTATTCATCTAGTAAGATTCAATAACCTAATTTCCATACTCATTCAAAGATATGCATTTGCTGTTTTATAGGCTTATGGGAATAATTTTATATTAATCTAAGAAAACCAGTATATGACATACCAAAAATTATACTTCTAAGTAAAGTACCTCTGACAATGAGTGAAAGCATCTTAAAAAGTATATCAGAGTTTCAATAAAATAAACGCTATCATTTTACAACAATGGTGACATATGGGTAGTTTAAGAAGTTGCTTTTAGAGAGGTAGGCATGGAGATTTACATTGTTTCCTCAGCACTTGAGGGGCTGATGTAGAAGCATTGCTGCTTTCAAGGCCTGCCTGGGTTCCATAGCAACTTCCAAGTTAGTCTAGACTAAAATATGAAACCCTCTCTTTAAAATGCAATTATACACCAGGCAGTGGTTACCCACACCTTTAACCCCAGCACTTAGGAGGCAGAGGTAGGTGGAGCTTTGTGAATTTGAGGAGTAGAAACTTATTACCATAAGCAGGCATGAGGCCATGAAGAGCTGCACTAGAGCTAAGACAGTATTTGTGATGGAAACGAAGAGAGAAACTTTCAGAAAGAAAAACATCATCAAAAGCTAGTCATTAATTTGCTCTAGTGGGTAAGGAAAAGAAATTAAAAAAGATAAAAAATAAAAACTCCCGGGTCCTAAGAAAGAAAATGGACCAACTGGGAGTACAAAAAGCCAGGCATTGTGTCTAGTTTGGTTTTAATATGCCCATCAATCACTTTCTCTTCTTCCAACAGCAACCCCCTCAGAGACCCACACAAATAAAATTGTATAAGAATTAAAATAAATTTAGAAAGACAACATAGACCAAAGCAATGACATTTCTTGAGAATCAACACTCAACTCCACCTTTTAAAAAATGTGTTTTAGTTTGTGTGTCTGTGTGTCTGTGTCTGTGTGCTCACGGAGGCCAGAGCCATTGGATCCCCCCAGCTGGAGTTACGGGCATGTGAGCTGCCTGACTTACACACTGAGGACTGAACTTAGATACTCTGCAGGAGCAGTATACATTCTGCTTGAAATTTTGTATACATTTATTTTACATTTCAGCCACAGCTCCCCTCCCTCCTCTCCTCCCAGTCCCCCCCCCCCATGCCATCTGCTCTGTTCCCATCCTCCAATCCACTCCTCCATTTCTGTGTAGGAAAGGGCAGGTCTCCCATGAGTATCAAAACTCTTAACTGTTGAGCATCTCTCCCCAGTGTAACGATCCCAATTACATAAACCTTTTCTTCAACATATTTTCTTTTGCTGGAATTAGACTTCTTTCATTTGAAAGTGGAGCTCAGACATTTCAAGAGTGAAAGGATTCGATGGGTAAATACGAAGCACTGGAGAATTTAAAAGGAGCCAACAGCAAGACAAAAGAGGATACATTTACAATCTAGCTGGTGATCTTAAATAATACACCATTTTTTTATATTTAACATATTTTTATTAGCATACGTTAGTTATGCACAGTAGTAGATTCTACTGCGACATTTTAATACACGTAACTAATGTATTGTAGTCACACCCCACCTCTGCTACTCTCTCATCTCTCCCATTCTGGATGATGCCCTCCCTCGTCCCAGATGGCTCCCCCCCACTACTTCCATGTTGTCTATACGCATGTGACTGTGTGAGTCTCACAGTGTCTGTGACCCATTAAGTTTCATTAGAGCTGTTTGCGGGCATGAGAGTTTGTTTTTAGAAGCATGGGTGCCAGTTAAGGTAATATTTTGGCAAATATCTGAAGAAAGTGGGAAAAGAGTTCCAGTAAGAAGTGAGAGAGTATTGTAGACAGTAAGCAGCCAGTGCTAACATCCTGGGGCAAGAGTGTGCTGGGTGTGAGCTGGGGACAGCAAGTGGCCAAAGTGGAGTGTGGGAGGAGCTAGAGATGAACTATTGGGAAGCAAACATCCTCCAGGCTGGCTCCAGTCGTGAGGACATTATAGATGAGATCCAAGGGTTTGTGGTGACTATACACTGTCTTGATATCCATGTGGCTATAAGCTTGGAGAGAGCACTGTGTAAAAGACATCGCGCGTTGTTTGTAAAGTTCGGATGCCAGCACTGAACAACTTTGTCATCTTGGGCGATGTAATAACTGACATTTGCCAGCATACACTTTATGTCAGTCCTGATGCAAAGAGCTTTATATGCATTACTTTAATCACTTCACACTTAAGGAGACAGAATCAGGACTATTGAGAACCCATCCCAAAGACACTGTATACTCAGTGTGGCTTTGCAGTCTGAGCGCAGACCTCTCACTCCAGACCTTCGGCTCTTTGCCACATCACCCCGCCTCTCTTGTGGTCAATATTTATCTATCATGTGCAGCTAAAATGCTTTCAAATCCCACAGATGTCACTTCCTAACATTCATAATTCCTCTGCTCACTGGAGTTCTTTAAAACTATTGAACAAGTATTTGTTTTTCAGATACTAAAAAATGCTGGTTTCATTCTATCTGTGCCTTTGAGGGCTACAGCAGGGAGCTTTAACTCCCTCTTCACACTAATACTTTACAAGGGCCCAACAAAGCTGTCTTGCTGTAAACAGTAAATTTTGTAGAGAACCACAAGAAATGCCAAGGTCTTGAACCATCCCTTCTCTCTCATAGAAACCCCACAGAGAAGCCTGGAAAGTTCAAAATGACCCCTTTTCTGCTCTTCGTGGTCCTTTGTCCAGGATATAAGGGAAGACCCAGGACATGATAGCATAAATCCTCGGTAGATAGATAGGCCACACCTCTCTCCTTCCTTTATCCAACACACTTAGATAAGTCTTCACTATCATTTACGATCTCAGCAAGGGACATTTCCCACACAAAAGTCCATTAGGCACCATGGAAAATCTTGTTAAGTGTGATATGCTCACCAAACCCCTCTAATGTGGACATTTATCACGATGGAGACACTGGGAAGATGCATCTTAGAATTTCCCATTATCTTCCATAACCTGTCCAGTCTGGTTCCTGCCATCAAGCGCTTCACTGAAATTGCATTTGAGGCATCCCCAGTAACACCCACGTTGTTCAATGCAGTGAGTGTGTCTAATACACACCATTGAAATCTGTCATTAAAACTTTTCACACTGACAGCCTGGTGGCAAATGCTTCCAACTGTGGTGCTTGGGAGGCAGAGACTGGAGGATCTAAAGGCACATGGTAAGTTTAAGCCAGTCTAGGCTGCTTAGTAAGACTGTCTCAGAAAACCACAGGAAGGGGGGTGGGGTGGCTCACCCTGTAGTTCTATGGTAGAGCATTTTCTTAGCATGTATAACTGGCTTCTGACTCCCACACACCCCCTACCCATCCACTCCTCACCTACTCCCCAAAATAAGACTATTGCTGACACTCAGCAGGAGCTCAACCCTAACCCTAACCAGACTCCCTCTGTCTGTTCCTTCTTCCTGCTTCTAGTTGTTTTCTGACTTCAGGCTCTCCTAGTTCTTCCCTCTTCCTCTGACACTCTTCTGTCTCTTGCCAAGACTTTGCTGCTTCCCCTAGCTCCTTAGAAGAATGTGTCCTTGATCTCTTTCCGTGTTCTCTCTATCTACACTGCCTGAGTGATCACAAGAATTACACGGATGCTCCCAAATTTGTGTCTTCAGCCCTGGCTTCTCTTGTGAACTCCCTGTCCATACACCTTTCCTCTGCATACGGGTGCCTAGTTGGCTTCTCAGACCAAACATTATCTCCCATGAGCACCTGGACCTTCTCTCTCAGGCCACGGCTCCAGTAATGGCTGTGTGGGTCACAGTCTACGGTTCTTGGCCGTGAACAGCCAGAACTCTACCACGCCCTCCCCTGCCACACCAGTACTCCAGCTGTCTTGCTTTTACTCATCTCATTTCAATTTTACACACCCTCTCCTAAGCAACCCTATGAAACCTTGATTTTTTTTTTTCTCTCACACCACCTATCACAATACAGGATTGCCACTTCCAGCTTGCTTGTCTATACCTTTGATAGACTTCAAGCAGGGGGGTTATTTATCTATGTTAGTATTTATTACTTCTATTTACGTACATGTGTGTACACCTATGTGAGGTACCTGTGGAGGCCCAAGGGCATCAGATTCGTTGGAAACTAGAGTTACAGGCACTTCTGAGCTGCCCAATAGGTGTGGGAGCTGAGAACTGAATCAAGGTCCTCTTCAAGAGCAGTAAGTGTTCTACTCATTGTTCTAACCTTAGTAGCTAACACAAATCCTGAAACTCGATAGGTATTCAAGGAGCGAACAAATGCATTCCTAAGTCTTAGGCTAGGCTCACTTCCAGGAATGCTTACTGTGCCTCATCTGTTCTGCTCCAAATGACTCCAAATCATTTCTTGGCTACTGCGTCACTTCCCTAACTCAAATGTCATGCAGTTTCTAGGATGATCTTTCTAAAGCCAAATTAGGTTACAATGCTTCTGACTGAAAGGTTCCGATGGATTAGTTAGAGCTTCCAGCGCAGTTCAAAGCCTGAGCGTAGTGTAGCACACAGAGGGGTCTTTGCTCCCTGCGCATCTCCGCTGTGTCTGCGCCATCAACCTCTAGCGGCTCAGTCCTGTCAGTAGCCCATTCACACACATACGCTCTTATTTGTTCAACAAAATGTCTAACGGCTACTCGAAGAATGCCAGGGAGAACACGCCAGGACACCAAGATGAGGATATACAGGATGTTTAAACCCTCCTGCCCTTCTGGAGTGCGTTTTCAACATCCTCACATGCCGCACTGACCTAGAGCCCTTGTTCAGTGCTGCTTCTGTAGAATGTGTTTCAGTGGTCACTGAGCCTGTTAGTCATGTTGGTCTAGGTTTTATGAGTACTGAAGTTCATGCAATTTGGTTATGCCTGTGAGAATTTGTGAGGGAAAATAGCCTGTCTCGGGGCCTTGGAAAGCCTGTACAAGTCACTTCATAGTAAATCGCCCATATTTACCTGTACCTGTATCTGTTGCTGAACTATGAATTCCCACTCAAGGTGCAGTCCATGCTAGCTCAGAATCCTTCTTCCCAGGTCTGTGATCTCTGTTTATACTAACCCACAAAGATCACTGCAGGACCAGAACATTGCCCAGAGTTTATCTGCATTCTTTTTTAGGGTAACAATGCCCTCCAGCTTGTTTGTGACCTAGAGGATCACTCATCCTAACACTTCCTTCCAATTCTTGTAGCTTTTATTAGAAGTAGGAATCTGGGGCTGGAAAAATGACTTGGCAGGAAGAGCACTTGTGCTGCTCTTGCATAGGACCTGAGTTTGGCTCCCAGAACCCACATTACATTAGGTGGCTCACTGCCTGTAACTCCAGCTCCAGGGGATCTGACAACATCTTCTGGTCTGCAAACATGTACTCTCTCTCTCTCTCTCTCTCTCTCTCTCTCTCTCTCTCTCTCTCTCTCTCTCTCTCTCTCTCTCTCTCCCCCCCCCTCTCTCTCCAACAACAATAATAATAACTTTCAGAGAACTACTCACTGATTCCAGGACACTTCAGTTGTTTGCTCTCAGTCTGATCCCATAAGGCACTGGACCCTTAAAGCTGATTAAGAACATATTTAAGAGTGTTCCCTACTCGCCAAGAGAGTTCAAAGCTAAGTACAATTTGGACTGCTGCTTGTACAAAGGACCTACATAGAATCTAGACTTTTAAAAATTCCCTCTGGCTTCCTCCCTAAGCCTACATAAGCTTCTCATGCTAACTAAATCTGTAGTTTTCTTTGTCTAAGATTATTTTGTCTGGCTTCTCTGTAAGTACGTATTATAGTCATCTATTTCTTAAGCTGTCCAAAATCAAAGGATCAAAATCACTTTAGAGTAAGGAGAGCTATCCGGGCCCTTGATGTGTCTGTTTTGAGTGGAGTGTTCTGAGGTAGTGCACAATCTAATTCTCAGAGACCCTGGGAAGATCTAGGTCTTGCCATGAGCACATTTTCTACCTATATTATGATCTTTCCTTCACCTCTCAGCTGTGAGCCTCTGAGTTTAAGCCATTCCCATTAACAAGTCACATGCTCTGTCAGAGAAACGATCCAGACAAGGCAGCAAAGTTCTTAACTCTTCTCTAAATGTGGTAACAGACTCAGAAAACTGCCTTTCTAATATCTCTTTCCTGCCTTTTAATATATTAGAGTGAGGCAACATATCCTGGAGTCAGCTAAATTTCAGTAACCAGAAAAAGAGCAACTGAGCTCAAAGAAAGAGCCAAGGGCTGAGGCCCCGGAAACACCCGCATAATTGTCAAGTTCCACACTGGAAATTATTGTTTCGAAGCAAATAAAGAATGAAGGAGCACAAAAGATAACATCCACAAAACATCTGTGTTTGTATCTTTGAGTTCCCATCCCTTCTCAGCTTCCTGCTCTTAGAGTCTAGTCCACCAGAGTGAAGCAACAACACATCATGTTGCAAACTAGTGAAACGATGATGGAAGTAAGCATGGGACTCGGTGCAAGTCTGGGTGAGGTGATAACCAAGCTAGTGTGGGAAGTGATGCCTGGCCTAATTTATACAGAAAAGTCTCAGACAGTCAAACTGGAGAGCAGAGTGGCAAATGCGCAGTCAGACACCAACCTACAACTTCGGCTGACTTCATTACAAAAGAAGAGGGTTTTGCTTTTTGTTTCCTTTTTATTTATTCATTTATTTTTATTTCAGAGGTGGTGGTACATGAGTATTTGGGGGCAGTGGTTTGCACATGAGGCAGGAAGAGGACATCAGGTACCCCGTTCTAACACTCTCCTTTGAGCTGAGGTCTCTTACCGAACTTGAAGCCAGGCTAGTGGTCTGCAAGTCACAGTGATCTTCCTGTCTCCAACTGCCACAGTGCTAGAGGGTTACTGGTACAGCCATGCCCAGATTTCTACATTCATTCTAAAATTTTTATTTTACGTGCATGAGTGTTTTACCTGCATATGTGTCTGTGCACCAAATGAGTGCCTGGTGCCTTCAGAGGCCAGAAGAGGAAGCTGGGACTCCTAGAACTAGATAAAATTACAGAAAGTTGTGACCCACCATGTGGGGCAATCAAATCCAGACCTCAGGAAGAGCAGCCAGTGCTCTCAACCATTGAGCCATCTCCCCACCCACACACCCAGGTTTTAAGTGAATGCTGGGATTTGGACTTAGGTCTTTATGCTTGCACATAAAGTTCTCAGACCTTTGGTGATATTGGTAATAGTGTTGGTACTAGATCCTGGGTGCTAGTATCTAAAGGTAGATCCCTAGAGCACAACACCCATCATCCCATTGGTAACTTGTAAGAATCACAGAATAAACGAGTCCTGAATCATATAGGAAGAAATTTCAGTGGTAACAGATTAAAAAGAGACACCCATGAAATAGATGGGTAAAGGTTAGGCATGGCTATACTCCCAGCATATAAGAGACTGAGGCAAGGGGACTTGCAAACGCATTGCTATCCTAAGCTACATAGCAATGTCTTGCTTAAGACATCAACCCAAACAGGCTGGCAAAATGACTAGAAATACTTCCAGCTTGAGTTTGGTGGGCTGAATTTGATTTCTGGAATCCATGGTAGAGAGAAAGTTGTTCTCTGGGTCTCTGACCCTTCTTTCATGCTTATGCCATGCTCTGTGCATACTTACACACACACACACAGAGAGAGAGAGAGAGAGAGAGAGAGAGAGAGAGAGAGAGAGAGAGAGAGAGAGAGAGAGAGTTATGAGCAGTTTGCCACCTGCCTGGTCCCACAACTGCATCAGCCCCAAAATAACACAGAGAGACACTGTATTAATTTTGAAACTGTTGGCCAGTTACTAAAATTTCTTATTGGCTAGCTCCGTATTAAATATTAACCCATTTCTATCAATCTAATTGTTTTCACGTGTTCTTATCTTACCAACGTTCTTACAGAGTTCTTATCTTACCAGAGAGAGGGTCCAGACCTCTCCTTTCATGTCCTTCATCTTGACTCCGCCTTACTACATCTCCCAGAATCCTCGTCTCCTAGTCCCGCCTATCTTGCCTTCCTATTTTCCATTAATGCTTTATTCATTAACTAATAAGAGAAACATATTTACAGAAAGACACCTCCCATCGAGAGATTGGGTTCTCATCACCCATGTGGCAATTTATAGCCATTTGTAACTCTAGTTCCGAGGGGTCTGGTGTCCTTTTATGAATTCTGCAGGCAACAGGCACATACCAAGTACGTGTACAGATAAAATAAATAAATAAAATTGTTTAAGATAAGTAAACGCACCTAAGTAAACAAACTCCCCAGAACCCATGTAGGCAAATGTCCTGTTGGAAAAGAAGAGTCCAAGGCAACAACCCAACCTTGCTAATTTAAGAAATTAAGAAAATGTGAGCAAACGCAAAACAAGTAGGAGAAAATAAAGACCTGAGTAAGATCATTGGGATACAATACAGAAAATAACTAGTCGAAGCAATAAAAGCTAAAGTTATTTTTAAAAGCAACAAAATTGACAACCTTTTGGCTAGACATGCCAAGAAACAAAGAAAAAAGACCAAAAAAATTTACTGAACTAAGGGCTGGAAAAATGTATCAGTGGATAAGCTGCTGCATCAAAATCATAAGAAACAGAGTTTGGATCTCCAGAACCCACACAAAAGCTGTGTGGGCATAGAGGCCCATCTGTAATTCATGCTCTCAGAAGGCAGAGACAAGGGTCCCCCAGGGCAACTGGCTAGCTAGCCTAGTCATCAGCAAGGCCTAGGTTCAGCTGAGAGATTCTGCATCAAAGAATCAAGGGAAGAGACCAGAAAATTCTGGATGTCAACCCTGGGTCTCCACCTGCATGTGTGCACACATACAAGTGTGCCCACACATACATACACATACACATACACCCACATGCAAAGGTGCACGCCTCTATAGCACACAGCACACATAGATACACTTTTTAAAAGGTCACTGAATAGAAACAAAAGGAAAATTGAACTGCCAACTCTAGAGCAATTAAAGAATTCTAAGAGCTCCCAGGTACTTTGGGTCTGTGGACAGCGTGAGCCCAGGAGCTCTAGAGCACCCTAGGCAACACAGAAAGATCCTGTCTTAGAAACCAAAGAACAAGATGGCTGGAGAGATTGCTTAGTGGTTAGGAGCACTAGCTTCTATTCCAGAGGACCCATGTTCAATTCCCAGCACCCACATGGCAGCTCACAACTGTCTGTAAGTCTGGTTCCAGGGGATCTGACACTCTCACAGACATACATGTAGGCAAAACATCCAAGCACATAAAATAAAATATTTTAAAAAAATAATTGTTCTGTCTGTGCGTTCTTCAAATCTTTCCCGCCTTTCTTTCTGCTCTTTTCTCTTAAAAAAAAAAATGATAAAAGTGAGTCTGTATAAGAAAACTTCAAACTTTACTCTAAGTTGAAAAATAGAGAGAGGACACTTTGATAACTCATGAAAGAAACTCCTGGAGAAGAGCGAGACAAAAGTTTCCTTACACTGAGAAGGAAGATGGAAAGTTGCCCTGTCCACAGATCCCTGGTCAGGGAAGGGTGACAGAAGCGGCTCCAAGACAAGCATCCTGAAAGCTGGGCAGTCCTACCCTCAAGACATGCCCACAGCCCTCACCAGCCTCAAGTCCACTTGTGGGTTTAAGTGAGACAGTGATTTCACCAGCAAACATCAAGCAGCAGAGGAAAACTCCATTTAGTCCCACTGTACCACTGATGCACGGTAGCTGGGAGTCATGTTTCAGAGGGAATCTGTTGTTAAAAACTGAACTACTCTAGACAGGGTCTTGCTATGCTACCCAGCATGCTTTAGAACTCCTGGGATCAAGCTGTCCTCCAGACACAGCCTAAAAGTACCTAGAACCTCTTAAAATCCTTTTAATTTCTCCATGGTTGGCAATCAATTCTTCCCTTCTATTCCTAGTTCAGTAACTATTAACTTTAGCACGTTTGTGTTTGTGATGAGTGTATATGTGAGTATGCATGAGTACGTGGATATTCTCGGTCACTCTCCACTTTCTTCTTGGAGGCAGAGTCTTTCAAGTGAATCCAGAGCTCATCCATATGTGCTAGGATCCCCGGTCTTTGTATCTCAGAGCTGGAATTAGACGTGTGCCTCTACACCCACCCAATACTTACCTGAGTTCTAGGATCTAAACTCTGGTCTTCATGCTTGATTGGCCGCAGCTTATCCACTGAGCTGTCTTCCCAGACTCTAGTAATTTTTTGTCTTTTTGATTTGTTTCTTGGTGGGTCTAGTCAATGGTTTCTCAATTTTGTTATCTTTAAAAACACAATTTTGGGTTTTATTGACTTATTTCCTGTATTGCATTTCAATTATTTCTTTTCTTTTTTCTTTTTTTATAAATTTTATTATTAAAAACTTGCAAATAACTAAAAATATCACACAACAAAATTAATCAGACCCACCCAAAGTCAATACAATTTAATGGACTTCTATACAGTCATAAATGGCATTCCAAATAGAAACTTCATGCTAAATTTTATTCTTTCAGTATTTTATATATGTTATGACACACTTAATAGCAATTTCTGTTCAGTTCTTTACTATTTTCTTCTACTTGCTTTGCATTATTTGCTAATGTTGCCCTGATTTCCTAACTTTAAATCATATGCTATTGATTTGGAATCATTCCTTTCCAATATAGGTAATGAACATCTGTATGGGTGTTTGTGGATATTGGTGTGTGTGTGTGTGTGTGTGTGTGTGTGTGTGTGTGTGTGTGTGTAGATGTACACATGCCATAGCACTCATGAAATGTCAGGATATAGAGAAATCAAGCTAGAACTGATTGAAAGCTTTCTCCCTGCTGGCTATCTTTCTTTCCCAAAGAATCTCTAATAAGCTCTCTTATAACCAGCATGGGAGTTTACAAAGTCATACAATACAAAAGTGGCGCAAAACCAATCTTATGGACTGCAGACATAACTCAGTAGTAAAACATATGCTTGGCATGCACAAGGTCTTGGGTTCAATCTCCAGTGCTAAAAAAGTCAGTCATATTTACATTCTAGCAATGAGCAACTGGGAATTGAAGTCATAAAAACTCATGAGATATAAAATATTGCCTTTAATCCCAGCACTTAGGAGGCAGAAGTAGGTGAATCTTCTGAGTTCAAGGTCAGCTTGGTCTACAGAGTGAGTTCCAGGACAGCTAGGGCTACACAGAGGAACCTTGTCTCAGAAAAAGACAAGCAAAAACCAGAAAATAAAAAACAAACAAACAAAAGATATGAAGTACTTAGCTTTAAATACAACAACATATATGAAAGACTTATATAGTGAAGATTTTAAAATAATGGCAGAAATCAAAGGAGGCCTAAATAAGTGAAGAAAGATGCCCATGTTAAAGGTTGAAAAGGTCAGTCTTGGAATGGAAAATTCCCTCATGTTAAAGATTTAATATAATTCCAATTAAAATATCAACTGAATTTTTTACACAATAAATAAGCTTCTTCTAGAATTGGCACGGAAAGATAAAGGACTTAGAATCCTCAAGGACATTTTTAAAAGAACAAAGAGGATTCATACTACCTAAGCTTTAAACAGTAAAGAGCGTCCCTATAAAGAGGACAGTAAAGAGTGAGCACAAACACTATGCAGTAAGTAGAATCGAGTCCAAGGGTTGAAACAGCCAATGTCTCTCTTTCCTCTGTTCTCACACCATCTGAACAAAAGTCCTCTGTGACCTCGGATGTGTGGGAATCCTTCCCACTACAAGCGAGTGATTCTGCATCAGCCACACATCCACCAGTCCTGCCCACTCTGACACTGTCACCCAGAACATAGCTCAGTGCACTTGCAAGGCCCTGGGTTCAACCCCTGGCACCCAGGGAAGAAGGAAAGAAAGGAAAATGGAGGGCAGAATGGAGAGACAGGGGGAAGGAAAAGGGAAAGGGAGGGAGGAAAATGTGTCCACGTTGCTGACACAGCCTTGAAGTAGCATCAGGTCACAGACTGGTGGCTTAGACCCCAAGGCTGTCCCATTCAGACCTAGCTGTGGGTCTAGGACTCCAGAAATTCTGACAAACTCACTACAAACTGGACTTCTCATGACGTCCTCTACAGATTTTATTATTTCACCAGGGTCACACAGAACTCAAAGAAACACCTTCCTTACACATAATCATAAAGGAGCTCTTAAAGAATATAGAAAGGATCTCAAACATGGGAGTCTCTACCCTCTCAGCATGCAAAACAGTCCATGGTCACCTTCCTGCAAGTCTCTGCATGTTCAGCGTCAAAAAGCTTTCCAAATTCTGTCCTTTGGGGTGTCTGTGCAGGCTTTATTGAATAGTTATGAGTTCTAATAAACTGGTCAGGGAACCCCAAGAACGGCCTGTCTGTTCAGATTCTTCTTGGCCTGTCTATGCAGTGCCCTTCAGTGTATGGGGCAGGATTCTTCTAGAATAAGGGAGATCATATGATTTACCATGTAGGCATCTCTATATAGCTACCTGAAGGCAAGGAGAGATTAGAGTTTCTATAGCCCACATCTGGAGCAGGGATTATAAGCCAGTAACCATGGTCATAAACAGAAATATAGGACTGGGATGGTAGCTCAGTGGTAGAGTGCTTTGTCTGCTATGTTCAATGCTTAGTGAATGCACACATATACACGCACACACATACATGTGCACTCTCATATACATGTTCTATTAAAAGGCCCATCCAAAAATGGGCAAATGATTTTTAATATTTTTAAAAAGAACTATATACACTTAACTTGTGGAACCTGAGCTTAGAAACAGACTAGATAATATCTTGTCCATTTCATGCTGCTGTAAGAATATCACAGACTGGATGATTTACAAGCAAAACTTTATTTGGCTCATGGTTCTGGAGGCTGGGTTGTCCAAGGGTGTAGTCTTTGTAGTGTGTCACCTCATAATGGAAGGCAGAAGGGCAAGAGCGGGGGAGGGGGCTGAACTTGCTTCTGTGATCAGTGCACTCTAGTCATTAGCCTATCCCAAAGGCAGCACCTTTCTGAGCAATCCACTCAGGCCTCACTTCCCAACACTGTTGCATTGAGGATTAATCTTTCAATGCATTAAAATCCCAACCAGTAACAGAAAGTAGTTGGGATAAGACAATATGTCAATAGAAAAGCTTCTTAAACATGATCCTGTTTATAGGCTGAAGGTGGGGGAGCCAATAAGGGAGAAAGTTGGGGTTCAGAAGGACAATGGATACAGCAAAAGAAAAACAAAGGGAAACGTGATCAAAAGCACAGGTGGGTGGATGAGTTGATGGTCTGCAGAAAGAAGCTTCTGTCATTCTGAAACTATGGGAAAGGGAAAGAGGATGAGTATATATGGGTGATTTCTATTACCGTTAATGCTTAGGATAAAGATTTCCAAACTGAAAACCATGAGCTCAGTTGTGAAAACTCTGAGTCCTTTATTTTTACCATAGCAGTTTCACATGAAGCTCTTCAAATGCCAGTTGTCTTGGGGTTTCTATTGCTGTGAAGAAACACTGTGACTACAACTCTTATAAGGAAAGCAGTTCATTGGGGCTGGCTTACAGTTCAGAGGTTCAACCCATTACCATCATGGTGGGGAGTATGACAGCATGAAGGCAGACATGGTGCTGGCTACATCTGGATCAGAAGGCAACAGGAAGTCAATTGTGACACTGGGCAGTATCTTGAACATCAAAGCCAGCCCCAACAGTGACACACTTCCTCCAACAAGGCCACACCTACTTCAACAAGGCCACACCTCCTAATAGTGCCACTCCCTATGAGATTATGGGGTCCAATTACATTCAAACTACATACCAGTCCTAATAGCAACAAAGCCCGTGGCTTCTTTGGCAAAAGGGTGTAAAGGGATTGTTGTATTGAGGATATAGGCTTCTATTCCTGCACACATGTTTATTGTGGTACTGTTCACAGAAACCAAGATATGAAATCAGCTTTGGTGCCTGTCTTATGGTTTCTATTGCTGTGCTGAATTACCATGACCAAAACCAAGTTGGAGAGGAAAGGGTTTATTTGGCTTACACTTTGGGTGACAGTCCAACATTGAAGAAAGCCATGACAGGAACTCAAACAGGGCAGGAACCTGGAGGCAGGAGCTAATGGAAAGGCCATGGAGTAGTACTGTTTACTGACTTTCTCCCTGTGGCTTGCTCGGGCTGCTTTCTAATAGAACTCAGGATCACCAGCCCAGGGATGGTACCACCCATCAGTCAGTAATGAAGAAAATACCTTACAGCTAGATCTTACAGAGGCATTTTCTCAATTGAGGTTCCCTCCTTTCAAACAACTCTAGCTTGTGTCAAGTTGGCATAAGACTAACAGGCACAGTGTCCATCAACAGAACAGAGAAATGGAAAAGAAAATATAATATAATATATATATATATACATATATATATATTATAGGGTTCTATTTAGTAATAAAAAACTAAATCATGTCATTTTTCAGGTAGATGAGAGTAGAACTAGATATCATCATGTTGAGTGAAATAACCAGACTCAGAAAAACAAGTATTATGTTTTCTCTCATACACGGAATCCAGCTAGATTCTCTTGGAAAAACAAAACCCTGAAAGTGGAAGAGTGAGTATTTGAGAAGAGGAAGGGTGTGAGCAGAGAGCAACAGGGATGAAATAATCAAAGCAAATTACATATACTGTGAAAATGCCAGGATGAAACCCACTTGTGGGGTGTTGAAATAGTGTTGTGTAGCTCAGAAGGGGCTCAAATTCACCAGTATTTTAGAATGACTTAGTCCTGGGTGCTGGTATTACAAGCACGCTCCACCACACCCAGATGGAACCCAAGGTGTCAGGTACTGAATTGCTAAGCTGAGCTATTAAAAGCAGAACTGAAGCTCTCTGCAGTGTTTGGAGATGGGGTTTCTATCACTGTGAAGAGACACCATGACTACAGCAACCCTTATAAAGGAAAACTTTTAATTTAGGTGATGGCTTACAGTTTCAGAGGTTCAGTCCATTATCATCACGGTGAGGAGCATGGCAGCATGCAGGCAGACATGATGCTGGGTGCTGGATACATCTTGATCAGAAGGCAACAGGAAGTAAATATGACACTGGGCACTATCTTGAGCATAGGAAACCATAAAGCCTGTCCCTATCGTGACACACTTCCTCCAACAAGGCCGTACCTACTCCCACAAAGCCATACCTCCTAATAGTGCCACTCCCTATGAGTTTATGAGAGCCAATCGTATTCAAACTACCACAGAGGTTTAGGGAAGTGATTATGATTGCATTGGGTATTAGGGTGAAACCCTCATGGATGATGTTACAGCTCCTTGACAGGGGTACTTGCCTTTTGTTTCAATGAATGGCATATTGCAGATGCACAATACATACTTTTGAATGAAAGAAGGAATTAACCAACAAACACTTCTATGGGGACATTATAACAGCCTCCTCTTCCATATAAGCCCATCAAATATCCTACAAATAGAACACTAAAGACAGTTCTGTGGCCCCTGTCTGAAACTGTTGGAAAGCACAGTCTGCTCTTCAATGTTAAGTTTCAGGAGAAAAAGATAGTGGCTCGTGTTAACTCTAATTTTGTAGCTCTGGGTAGTGATGCCTAGCTGCCTCTCAGTTCTCAGTAGCAGTTTGGGTTCTGCTGTCAGAACACCCGGATTTCAATCTCACCTCCATCGCATAGTAACTGCCACTTTAGGCAAGGTGTTTAAGCTCTGTGCCTCAGTACAATTCCTCCACAGCAAGGTGTCTTAACCCTGTGCCTGTAGCTCATGCTTGCAACCCCAGCACTCTGGGAGGCTAAGGCAGGAGGGCTGTCTGGCTGCCTGGTGTTTGAGGCCAATTGAAGCTATATAGTCAGTTACCGAGCAGCTGTAGCTACACCGTGAGTGACATTTAAGGTATTTAAAGTTGCATCTTTGCACTTGGCATTATTTTTATTATCAGTTGGGTGATGATAATATATACAACTATATTTACATAAATCCTATGTAAAGGGCAAAGTATCCCCCACAACGCCTGAAAAGTAGAGGTGGGGGTAGGGGACTACTAGATACTCAAAAATAACGTGAATTGTGTGTGAATGTACAGGAAAATGAAAGTGTCTTTAAAATGTAATTTAGATAAAAGAGGTCTAGGAATAACATGTCGTCTGTTATTTTCCTATAGTTGCTAGATGCTTTGTGACTTGGTCTTTTTCTTGCCCTCTTCAAAGCATGGAGTTTGTTGCAATGCGCGTTATAGTTCTCAGAAACACTGGCGGCCTGACAAGCTGGCTGTTTGGCTAGTCTGAGGGCTGAGGTTGCTGCAACAAAAAGTGGGTTACATGACAGTACAGCTCTGCTGCTAGAGATAGAGGACCAATAGCCTCCAACCAGTCACACGGGACCAGATGGAGCAGTCAAGGTCTTTGTGAAGGTTCCTCTGGCCACTGCCGATCCCCGAGGGTAAGTGCCCCACGGTGCGGAGCGCCTGGAGACCTGGGCGGTGCGCTGGCACGGCCGGCAGGATGGGTGAGTTCTTCCCAGCCCGAGCAGGTGCTGGTGGCAGCATTCACACGTACCCACCTCTGCCCTGGGTGACGGCCGGTGGGAGAGTCGCCGCAGCCCCTGCAGCGCAGACCCGAGCCAGCTCCGGGGCGCGCTGACCTTGTCGCGCGGGTGGCCAGGCTGGCGCAGTCCCCGCGCCGCAGTGCCGGCTGCTCGTGCGGGCGCCCCCTGGCACCGCGACCGCCGCCGCGCGCCCCTGCTCCCACCGCGCGCCACGCCCGCGGCCAGCGGAGCCGCGCGGCCGGCGCCTGAGGCTCGGGAGGGTGGGGCGGTGCGCGCCCACGGGCCGGCCGAGGGCGCCTGGCGCGGGTGCACGCGCAGCGGGTGGGCGTGCTCCGGGCGCGCGCGCCGCCGCCTCAGCCTGTCGCCCGCCCGCGCCGCCCGCTCCCGGTGCTCGGCCCAGCACGTCGGCTCCGGAGCGGCCGTGGGCAGCGCGGGCCCGCGGCATTAGAGTCCGCCGGCCTCGGACCCGCGTCCCGCACGCGGACTGTCCCGGTAAGCGAGGGCGGGGGCGGTGGGACCCGGCCGTCACCCTGAGGGGCGGGTCTGCGGTCCCGGACAGTCCTCCCGGACTTGGATGCTGGTGTGGGAGCCGCCCCCAGGGGGCCCCTGTGCAAATGGATGCACCCCAGTGATTGCTGCCTCTACCCCAGAGGGAGTCCTCCAGGGGGCTGTGTGAAAGGAGACGCCCAGGGCGTCCTGCACTTTCCTCCTTGCACAGCCCTAGTGTGGAGGGCATCCTCCCCAGGCCCCCAGGGAGGCCTTCTGTGTAAGTAGAGTGGCATCAAGGTAGTCTCTGGACTTGGCTCCATGGGAGACCATCTGGGAACCCCAGGGACCTTCCCGGTGGTGTTGGTGAACCCCAGGTGAGCTCAGCCTATGCCCCAGAGATGCCCAGAAGGAACCCTTGCTTGGAAAAATTGGGTCCATTTGTGGCATCATAGCTCCAAGGACTTCGGTACTGACCTCCTATGGGGCTCACTCATACCCCTCAACGTAGTGGAAAGGAGAGGGCACTCTATGGGGCTGTGGTCTTTGTTCATTCCAATTCCCACCCTCCCCCCTTAGAATTTCTCTTCTGTATGATAGCCCGATTGGCTTCAAGCTGGACTTTAGGGGAGATGGAAACTGCTTCTAAGAGCACAGGGCCCAAGAGGTACCAGGACCAGTGAGGCCTCCAAATCAAAGAGAGGAATCCAAGCTCTTGCGCTTGACTATCCAGAGCAGTAAGACCAAGTTTCTGGAGGAAGGGATAAGGGAAAGGAGAGGATTTTTGAGCACCCCTGTGCCAGGCACTGTGCTAAGTGTTTAAACATCTTATGTAATACTTAACAACAGCTTCATAAAATTGCCCCATTTAAACATTAGATATTTGTGACGCAGGCTTAGCACTTTGCTCAAGATCACAAATGTTAGAATGATGAAGTCCGTTCTTCAAATTTAACTCAGCGAAAAGTATCAAAGAGGGGCAGAAGAGTGGGTGTCTGTGACTAAGTTGTGTTGAAGTGTCAAGCATGGACCTTTGCAGCCTCATCCGCTCAGCAAATGCAAAGCTTACACAGATGGGGACAGTGTAACTGAACTTGGGACCAAGGGAGCAGCTACCCAGTGAATCCCCAGATTGTCAGAAGGCCCTACCACGGGGTCTCCTGGGGCCCTCCTCCCCCTTGCAGGATCTTGGGGGCAAAGAAGGGGAGACACCGTCACTTCTGAGCATCATCCACACTTCCCTGGTGGCCCTCTATGTGCACCAGTGGACACGGATCCATAAATACCACTCAGGACACTTAGCCGAACAGTGCTCTATGAGAGAACCAGGAGACTGGGAAAGAGAGAGCCAAGAAAGGCATTGGTAATCTGCAGTCTGAGAGAGAGAGAGAGAGCCTGAACCTGATGTAGTAATGGCCCTTGTCTCACCCCCTCAACATTATCATTACAGCTGAAACCTAAGGGTTTAACTTGGGGCCCAAAGATAGATTCTGACTTCTTATCCAAAAGAAGAGTGGTGTGAGGGCCAAGCAACGGAATTTACCTCAGAACCATTCTGGAATGTTCCAGTTCTTCTTGGTCCTCCTGCACAGCCAAACCTAGTAGCATCCTCCTTTAATAAAACTAGCCTCCCAGAGCTGGGCTCCAGCGAGAAATGCCAGATCAGAGCAAAGGTCCATCAGCCTTGGTCCTGGGTTCCTTTGAAAACATACATACCTACTTAGAGACTGAGACAGGGGGATTGCCACAAATTGAATGCCAGCCTGAGCTATAAGGAAAACTGTCTCGGAAGACCAAACCCAAATAAACAAACAAGAAAACATGTTTTTTTTTTCCTGCACTGGTTGTGGTAACATATGCCTATTATTCTGGCACTTGGGAGTCGGAGGCAAGAGAATCTCAAGTTCAAGGCCAGTCTGAGCTACATAGCAAGTTCTGAGTCCTGTCTTAAAAACAAACGATGATAAAAAGAAAAAAAGAATGCTTCTCTGGGCTTCTAAAGTTACATAGTGAGGAAACTGCATAATCTAACCAGTTGTTAGCTGGGCTTTCTTTTCCTTAAGGACTTTGCCCCTTTAAGGAGGTAATGGTTGTGGTACCTCATGCATAGCTCAACAAACAAATTTCAGTAAAGATTCATGTTGGTTGGCATCTCTGTTATAGTTATTTATAATCCCCTTTCAGCTTAAACCCCTCTCATTAGTTCAACCTCCAAGATAAACACATATTTTAAGAGAAAACTGAGACCAAGCCTGCAAATATGGTGAGTTTGTCCTATTTCAGATAGTTCTTTGTTTGTTTTTGTTTTGCTTTTTCAAGACAAGGTTTCTCTGTGTAGCCTTGGCTGGCCTGGAACTTGCTCTGTAGACCTGGCTGGCCTCAAACTCAGACATCTATCTGCCTCTGCCTCCTGAGTGCTGGCACAAAAGGCTCTCAGATATTTCTTGTTGAAGTGTTGTTGTTATTATATTATTGTTGTTGTTGTTGTTGTTACTAAACTGATCTCTTCATCAAGGGCTTTGAGCATCATACTACCTGGTAACCTTGTGTTCCCCAAATCTTGGATTCTCAATACCATCCCCTGATGTCTAGTGTTGAGTAAACATTATATATCAAAATTTGTCAGAATAGTACCTAAGCACATCCTGAGTCAGAATGTGTATGACAGGTGTTACCAGGCTGTCTTAATCTTCTCCAAAATGCTTCAAAAGAAAATAAAGGAGAATGTCCCTTTCCTGCCTGAGTAAACACAAATTGGTATGGGTGTCTCAGCCTTGACTTCTCTGACCACATTCTAACTGCTTTTTTCTCCCAGCATTACCCATGTATTTTCTAAGTGCTTCCTTTTCTTGGAACATGGATAATAAAACCTCCCCAAGTCCATTTCCCACACTCCTTGTTTTCTCCCAGTACACCTGTTCCTAAGTGGTTCATATGTATGCTAATAGTCTCCCATCTCTTCAGCTATAGTATCCATTGCCTTTCAGTCCCACGTGCCTCTCTAGCAATGCATCTTCATTCCCTAAATTTACTTATTCATATCTGATGGAAACATCATTATCTACTCAATCCTTTGATCTTAATGACTAAGTTCTGACTGGAATTGCTCTACCAGCTTTGGACCAAGAAGCTCGGGCTGTCAGAGTCCACCTGTAGACATGATTGTTGGTTTCATTATAGCATCTCTCAAGTCTCCACCCACCTTCCAGCAATCCCCTCAGAGGTCTGTGCACCTCCTAAGTGCAGCTGACTTGCCAGCGCTATGCTGTATAAATAGGAAACGTCTTGTCCTTGAGGAGTTTGCATAGGATCGGTCTGCATTCCTTCACTTGTTTACTAATAATATAAAGTGCAGGAAAAGTATTAGGGAAAATACAGGCTATGCATGGCAGTCAGTATTTTCCCAGGTGTCACTGACAACTAACTGCTCAGATGTGTTTCTACAAGCAGCCACATTCCAACCTCCCTTGCCACCGCTCCTTTTGTTTTGAATGAACTGGTCACACGTGCTCTTGCCTTCCTATGTTAGTCATATATTTGGATAGTGCATTACAAGTTCCAAGGCCTTTATGATTTCTGTTTGATTTTGAAAACATTTTCTGTTACTATGGTCTTCTCACTGGAACATTAAGTGGATTAGTGGCTCATCCTCTTTTTCTTGTTTGTGTTTGCTTTTAAACTTATGTCTCCCATAGACAAGGTCCCAGTGATTACTACAACTGCTACCTGCCAGGTCTTAAGTTGAGGGAAAGTGTTTCACGGTGCAAAGCTTGGAAGGAAAGGTCACATGGTGCACTCACTGCTCCACCCTGGGGTTTATTAGGACTGCCTCTCATCATCCTGGCCCAGCTCCCTCCCTCACTCTCCCCCTTCCCTGAATTCAAATGAATATTCTCTTTTAAACAAATATTTTAAGCATACTACATCAAACCATTTCTTTGAGCTGATGCTAATTCATATGTGAATACAGATTCCCTTGCCTATTTCTATCCAGCACCCAAGCTGGCTACATAGCTCTAAGTCATGATGGAGTCCCCATATAGCTCTATGCTTGGCATGTGTTTTTACCTCTTCCTGGAATGCTTTTTTTTTTTTTCTCATCCACTGGGTTAACTCCCACTCATCTTCAAAATTTAGCTCCAGCAACACCTTTTTTTTTTTTTTTAATTCTACACGTATGCCCCCTACACATGCACATACTCTCTACAGCCTCACAGGCTGAGATCCCTTTTGCTCATCCTATCAACAGCTATTAGCACTTGATTTGTGCCTAACACATAGTAGGCTGCACACACACACACACACACACACACACACACACACACACACACACACACTTATTGACTCAATAAGCAAGTGAATGGTAATGATTAAAGTGTAATAACTGCATAAGTAGAGCTGAATCTGTGCTCTAAGAGCAGAAAACAGGGAGTGGGGGATCTAAGAGCAGAAAACAGGGAGTGCCTCTCCATCCTGCTGGAAAAATTCACTTGCTGAGTGCAATCCCAGCAGCCAATCACTGCCTATGTGATGATGTTCCTTAACTGTTGCTCTGCTTCTGTGGGAAGTCAGAGCTGTAGCTTTTAATGAAGACAGCCCAATCCCCCAGAGGCTAAGGATCATGCCATCATTTTGTTCCCGTGTATATTAAAGCTTTGTGAGCTTTCAGTAAAATTAAGCAGCAGCAGGATGTCCCTCCTGCCTCGTTGCCTTGAGCTGAGGCCAGGAAGACAGTTTTACTCAGCCTTTAGCCTGTCTGCTTCTTAGAAAGTCCTGAAAATCCACAGTTTGGGTGACTGTGTCTTCCCAAATAGGCAGAAGTGGATGGAAGTAGATGGGGAGGGAGACCTTCGAGGTCTACAGACATGAGAACTGAAACCAATCTGTAGGTTACTGCGAGGCAACCGACAACTAGAAACGGACTCCAAGGATACTGAATTGAGAGATTGGATTCCTAAAGCAACAGGCAGAGAACAACTAGACCGCTTGGGTTGCCTCAAAGACCTACAGAGGGTAAGGGAATTCTTCGTGATAGCTTTTGCTTAAGTTCTTCGGGTTGATGCTGATATGTGTGGTGAGCTCAGGGTCTGCTGTACTCTCTAAGTCAGCAGTTCTCAACCTGTGGGCCAAGACCTCATAGGGGTTTGTGTCACCCTTTCACAGGGGTCGCAGATCAGGTATCCTGCATATCAGATATTTTCACTATGATTCCTAACAGTGACAAAATTACAGTTATGAAGTAGCAACGAAACAGTTGTGTGGCTGGGGGTCACCGCTGTATTAAAGGGTTGCAGCATTAGTTGAGAACCACTGCCCTAAGGTGGTTTTCCGAACTTTTGTAACTTTACCCTTCTGTGTTAAGTGTGCAGCTTCCTGAGGTTCTTGGCCAGTCCTTCAGATACATGCTTCCAGGAACAACTCAACCGGTTAAAATTCTGTGCCTGCACGCACAGTGCTGCTTCCGCTCAAACTCAGGACCAAGGAGATGCATTTTCAAGTCTCCTTATGCCCCTAGCAAACTGCCCTCCTGTGGGCCAAGCTATAGTCAATAGGACACAGAATAAGTACCATAGACTTGGAAATGGTGGTTTCTCCTGTCTTATTATTGTGGTTGTGAATACTGGCTTAATTCCAAAATTTCATCCCTCTCATTTGTAGACAGATAGTAGCAGATACTGCCCTTTGTGGCCAGAAAACCACTCATAGTTGCTATGTGGTAGGTGTTCTTACCACAGAGCCCTGACTCACCGTTTCGGATCCACCTCTGAGGGGGCAGCACTGACATGATGTGATGCACTGACTGTAGTTCCTAGGACTGAGTTCCAGAGACGTGTTCTGATCAAAGTTTGAGCCAGATTTGCCTTTGATTATCAGTTCTTAGTTCTGGGAATCAAAATGTAAGAGCCCAGGTGTTGGACAAGTTCTCTACCACTGAGCCACATCCCCAGCCCTCTTCAGTTTTTAAGACTGAGTTCTGCTAAGTTGCCCAAGTTAGCCTTGAATTCACTTCACAGCCCAAGCTGACTTTGAACTTGTGATTTCTCTGCCTCATAATTCTGAGAAGCTGAGATTATAGGCCTGCATAAGCAAGCCAAGCTTCTGGCCAACAGTGGTGAAAAGAAAGGATTCTGGAACCAGGGGATGGTACACACTTTAATCCCCGCACTGGGGAGGCAGAGGCAGGTGGATCTCTGTGAGTTCAAGGCCACTCTGGTCTGCAAAAGGAGTTCCCAGATAGCCAGAGCTGTTATACAAATCCTGTCTTGAAAAACCAGGAAAGAAGGAAGGAAGGAAGGAAGGAAGGAAGGAAGGAAGGAAGGAAGGAAGGAAGGAGGGAGGGAGGGAGGCAGGGAGGGAGGGAGGAAGGGAGGGAGGGAGGAAAAGAGGGAGGGAGGAAAGGAGGGAGGGACAGAAGGAGGGAGGGAGGGAGGGAGGGAGGGAGGGAGGGAGGGAGGGAGGGAGGGAGGGAGGGTGGAAAAAAAGGAAGCTGACACCATTTTTCCCAGTTAACTCTGCAACATTCATGTTTTGTGAAAGGCAGTGGGAGCCATGTAGATTTTCTACCCTTTGTCTTCATTTCTTTCTCAAGCTCAAACCCCCCTCTCTTATTTATCTATCATCTAGCTAGCTAGCTATCATTCATTTGTCATCCATCTATCCATCCATCCATCTCCTTCCTTCTGTCCCTCTGTAGACCAGGATGTCCTCAAACTCACAATGGGCCTCCTGCCTCAGCCTCTCAAATGCTAGGATTACAGATATATGCCACCTCCTCAACTTCCAAACATCCATCAGCCTGCTTCTTCGCCTGTCCCTGCCTAGGAAAGTCCTCACAACCTCCAGAAAGTGCCTTTTAAATGCTCTTGAGCCTTCCAAACAGCATTCATTCCTATACAAAGGATCAGGCTCAAGTGAGTAAATGTACTTTACAGTAGCATGCTGAATAAGGAAACTCCTGCCGATTGGGAGGGTTGCCCCTCAGCCTCTCCACAGCCACAAATCTCTATAGAGAGTGCCTGGGAAGAGAGGTTCCCTTGCTGCCTTCACCTTCCCGTTTCTTTACCAGCTCCTGCTGGGGTGCAAACCCTCTCCACTCCCACTGCTCTGCCCTTATAAATAATCCCATTGCATTCTAAGTAGGTGCTCTGCAAAAATGGGTGTGTCTTGCACACACATTCTAAGCTGCCCACATACTCGTTCTGCCTGACAAATACATCTAAACAGCCTTCTCTCGCTGAAAAAAAAAAAAAAAAAGGATTCTGATCTTTGCCATTTTCCCGTCCTCCTGTCCATACAGTCAGATAGCTGTACTTGACCACACTGTTACCTCCCACCAGCAGCTCCTACCCCTAGGGGTTTTCCTTCTCACAGGCCACAAAACCTTGAAAGTCACATCATTCCTGAGACAACATCTTCTTATCCCCTTTTCATTCTTGTTAAAGAAGAAGAAGAAAAAAGAAGATTCCACCCACCAGCCAAAGAAGTAGTCATTAAGAATAATTTGTGAAATCTTTCACTTCCTTTTAAGTTGCTCTTCTTCCTAGGACTTTCTCCCGGCACAGGAGAGATCAGGCTTTCTCACCGGGCGTTCTTTTTACCCATCACTAATCAGTGCCACTTGTTTCTCCAGGAATTAGAGCTGATTGTGTTAATTTCCCAAACACCACAGGTGCAGTCTCAGCTCTTTCAGCACGGTCGCTTTCAATCAAGGTGTCTTTTGTAGTCCGCTTCATTAAGCATTAAGAGATTTAACCATAATCTTAAGGCTTAATTCTGTTGTGTCCTCACAGTTTATAATCAAATCATAGCCATGTCATTCCAAAATGATGAAAAAGAAATGGCTTGAGGTCCTGTTTGGATCTTAATGGCTTCCTACTAAATGAACTATCTGAAGCAAAGTAGAATAGCTGTGTTCAAAGAAACTATGGCAAAGAGTATTATGTTATTTATTTTTTATATTTGACTATTTTTATAGAGTGTGTAAGCTTCTGTCTTCATAAAAGTTCCCCCACAAATAAACTCCCAAAACTATTGCAGTGACTTCATTACAACTGAGCTATCCTGATAGCTTCACAGAGTGAAAGTGGCTTCCTAACAGGGAACAGTGGGCAAAAGCCGAGCTGCAGTGTTGGGAGGTCTCTGTGGTCCAGACACTAATACACTGTTGATGAGTCTCTCACATGTACAGTGATGCTCCTAACGACATTATCTCCTGGACTTTTTGACATAGACTTTCCCTGCCCCCAGAATCCAGATACTTTACTATTTGGGAACCATTGTTCTTATCTTTGTGTTTAAAAAATTAAATCAAATTTTGTAATAGTTTGTCTATTATTTTGTAGTTTCTTATTAAAATTATTTCTCTCCTCTTAGCATTGTTTTTTAAATGTTTTAGTAAGCTAGAAGGGCATGGTAGTATACACCTTTAGACTGACTTAGGAGGCAGAATCAGGTGGATATTGTCTAAGTCAAGGCCATCCTGGAGTCTCAGGACTACATATAAAGACCTTGCTCAACAAAGTGAGGAGGGGGGGTCATTAATAAATGTTGTTTAAAACTGTGGTTTTAAAAGAATCAGTCTGTTGTGTAGAATACAGTTTTTTTCTCCTTCTATTCTCTCTTACTCCCTCCTTTTCTTCTTCCTTTTCTCCATTTCTCCCATCATCATTTCCCCTTTAAAAATACAAATCCAGGGACTGGAGAGATGGCTCAGAGGTTAAGAACACTGACTGCTCTTCCATTAGTCCTGAGTTCAATCCCAGCAACCACATGATGGCTCACAACCATCTGTAGTGAGATCTGGTGTCCTCTTCTGCCATACAGGCATACATGCATACAGAATATTATGTACATAATAAATAAATAAATCTTTCTTAAAAAATACAAATCCATTCTCTTTACAATTTTTGAAGCCAGCAATTGAGTACAGTCTCATTAGACTAACATTAAGGTATCCATCCACAGGGGAGCATAGCTCTCTGGAAGTTCCAAGGGTATACTGGCTTTCTTACCCTTTCCATCTTTTCCAGTCCACCTACATTACTTGGCTCATGGCTCCCTCTTTTTTTTCAAAGC
Source organism: Cricetiscus sungorus (assembly GCA_030556225.1). Classification (NCBI taxonomy): domain Eukaryota; kingdom Metazoa; phylum Chordata; class Mammalia; order Rodentia; family Cricetidae; genus Cricetiscus; species Cricetiscus sungorus. The sequence goes on from JANBXA010000734.1 coordinate 50,972,747, forward strand.
CAACTGTAGTCTTTCACAACTTTCCCTTGTCCCATTACAGAGTAGGCGTCCTTTGGCCAGTCTGTCACTGGTAGACCTCCCATCTACACACTGTTAGAAGTCACACCTGTCAAAAGCAAAGTTTTCCTTAGATCCTTGTGTTTATACATGACCATCTTAAATTAAAAATGTTATGAGCAGCTTCCCACCAGCCTGGTCCCATAGCCACATCAGCCCCAAATAACATACAGAGATGCTGCATTAGATATAACGCTGTTGGCCTGTTACTAGTGTTTCTTATTGGCTAGCTCTGTCTTAACCCATTTCTATCTATCTGTTTCCACATGGTCTTATCTTACTAGAGAAAGGGTCCAGACCTCTTCTCTCATGTCCTACATCTTAACTCCTCTCTACTATATCTCCCAGAGTCCTCTTTGTCTCCTAGTCCTGCCTATCTTGCTTTCCTATTGGCCAACAGGACTTTATTCATTAACCAATAAGAGAAACATATATACAGAATGACATCTCCCATCACTAAAGGAAGAGTGGGATAGAGTGCCTAAGTAACATACACAAAGCCCTGAGCTCAATCCCAGCACTGCCAAAGAAAAAGAAGTAGAATTCTTCAATTAAAAAAACATTGTGCCTAGCAGTGGTGGTGCATGCCTTTAATCCCAGCACTTGGGAGGCAGGGGCAGGTGGATCTCTGTGAGTTTGAGGCCAGCCTGGTCTACAAAACAAGTTCCATAATAGCCAAAGCTGTTACGCAGAGAAACCCTACATCAAATACATAAATACAGAATGAATTGAATGAAATGTCTCAAAAGACATTTATATAGAAAATAAACACATAAAAGAACTGCTCACCATGCTTTGTTACCAGGAAAATACAAATCTAAAGTGCATTGAGATTGACCTCACCACAGTCAGTTTATAGCTGTCCCCATAAAAACAACAACAACAACAATTCTGGCATGAATATTGAGTTATTAGTACAGTCCCTATAGAAATAAGCACAGAGGTTCCAAAAAAAGAAAAAAGAAAAGTAAGTATGGCTGCCATATGGTCCACTCCTGGGTTATATACCTGAAGGGACCTAAAATCATGTGGTCAAAAAACTCATAAAAATAAATTGATTTTTGAAAAGAATATACTTTGTCTGCTGAGGCATGGTTTCCTAGAGCAGTGCTTCTCAACCTCCCTGATGCGTGACCTATTAATACAGTTCCTCATGTTGTGGTGACCTCCAACCATAAATTACTTCATTGTTACTTCATACCTGTAGTTCTGTTACTGTTATGAGTCATAATGTAAATATCTGATATGCAACCCCTGCAAAAGGGTTGTTTGACCACAAGTGCTCATGAGTCACAGCTTGAGGACCACTGTCCTGGATCTTTTCAATAAACATTTAGCACCAACCTGTAAGATGGTCACAGTCTTTAGTTTTACATGTCTGGGCTTTTTAACCTTTTGAGTTTATCTTAAATTTTATAAATTAACATGGGAGATGCAGGTCTTCTCAGTTTAATCAATTCAAGAATATGGGTTTCTTCCATGTATGGTGGCATAAACCTTGAATCCCAGCACTCAGGAGGCAGAGGAAGAAAGATTTCTGAGAGTTTGAGGACAGCCTGATCTACAGAGTGAGTTCCAGGACAGCCAAGGCTGCATAGTGAGACCTCATCTCAAAAGAAAAAAGAGAGAGTATGAGAATATGTGAGTTTGCTTGGTAACAGAGAGTTGCAGAGTAGAAAATTGCATCACTGTGGTGCATACAAGCAATAAATATTTCTGGAAAGAATATGTGACTGTCACCAGGCATGGTACATAGTAAGGTTTTATTTGGAACAGCAAGACTTCTTGACAATTAACTGAAAAGATTTGGCTTGGGTTTTATCTTTGTGTGTGTGTATGTCTACATGTACAGAGGTGTGTGTGTGTGTGTGTGTGTGTGTGTGTGTGTGTGTGTGTGTGTGTGCCAAAGACCAACTTTGGGTATCATCCTTAGGAGCCACCCTCCTTGTTTTTTGAGACAGTGTCTTCCTCTGTAGCTCAGGCTGGTCCTGGACACAACAGCAGTCATCTTGCTTCAGCCCCCAGAGTACTAGAATTACAGCATGAGCCACCATGCCCGGCTTTGAAAATGTTTCACATCTGTTATGTTCCACATACCTCACTAGGGTGAAGGTTGGTATTGTGCAGGGTGAAATAGTCAGAGGAAGTTGACATTGATCAGGCAATCATCCCATGAAACACATGATGAGGAGTGTAAGAGCTCTATAGAGTGAAGAACATGGTCCTCGGAGCACTGGAGTCTGCAGTGACTTCCCCAAAGAAATGACACTTGAACAAGCTGGAAAGAGGAGGCAGTAGTTGGGGGTGCTCACGTTTCCCAGAAATAAACCAAGCATGTCCATAAAGACTGGGGGTAGGGCCAGTAGAGCTTGGGACACAGACAGGAGAAGGGAAGTCCGAATGTGGGTGCCTCGTAAACCACGGTAGACGCACAGACATGAAGAATCGAGTCCTAAAAGCCGTGGGAAGCCCTTGAAAGCACTGGTGCTGCTGTAGATGTCCCCCATCCTAGGGTCCCTTAACCCGTCATGCACAGACTCCAGTGACTTCTCTTACTCATTTCCAACTCCCTGGCTGCTACTTCTGTTCCTCTAAAACTGCCATCTGCCACTTTGTCCTTCAGCCAATTAGTTACCAGTTTATCCCTAAAATTCCCTAAATCTATTTCCATGGTGACAAATGCACTCAGTGTCATACCTGCCCTTACTTCAGTTTAAGCCCTCATCCTCTGGCCCAGGCTGGTGTAGTAGTCTTCTAATTGTCTCTACCTTGCCTTTTACCCACTGCTACCTTTACCCCAAATAAACTGATACATTTCCTAGGGTCCGCTGTGACCTGATAGTGTGGCCTCATACATTTTTTAATCCTTAAAAATAGCCAGATTGCTATATAATATTTACCATAAAATTTACTTATTTAAAGTGTAGCACTAAATTATTTTTAGCATGTGCACAGTTATGCAATCATCACCACACTCCAACATCTTTGTTTTTGTTGCCCCCCAAATAAGGCCATACCCATTAGCAGCCACATCCACCCACAAACTCTCCACAGACTTAGGGAAGCACCAATCTATTTTATTTCCCTAGGCTTACTGGACATTACACATAAACGGAATCACGTGAATATCTCCTTTCAAGGCTCATCTGTATTTAGTGTATGTCAGCACTTCTGTGTGCCAGAAGGATATTGCATTGTGTGGATAGGTGACATCTTTGCAGCCAGTCTCAGCTTCTTTAAGTAGCCCTGGAGTTCTGGTTGTTTCTTTGGAGTCTGATGCTTAATATCTTGAGTGGTGTGATGCTATCCATCTCCATTTCCTGTCAGTGCTTAGTACCGTGAACATGGCACTGTTCAATAAGCCTTGATTAGAATGTGTCAGGGGCAAGGTTAAGGTGGGCTGTTGCTCTGCTTAGAGCAAGCATTGCTCAGCTGTCTTCCAATGAGGCTCTTCAGAGTAGGAAGGAAGGAGTAGATCAGCTTTGCAGTGTGCCGTGTCCTTACTTTCCCATGCGGTATTGTGGTCCTGCAGAGAATGACAGGGATAATATTCCTTTTTTGTTTGTTTGTTTGGTTGGTTGGTTGGTTTGGTTTGGTTTGGTTTGGTTTGGTTTTTGAGACAGGGATTCTCTGTGGCTTTGGAGGCTATCCTGGAACTAGCTCTGGTAGACCAGGCTTGTCTCAAACTCACAGAAATCTACCTGCCTCTGCCTCCTGAGTGCCGGGATTAAAGGTGTACAGCACCACCACCCAGGTGGATATATTCTTTTTAACTTTTGAAAAGTTATGGACCTTATTGAAGGATATAAAAGCAAAAGTGAAAATATGAGCAGGTCATTAATAACGTCTTAGAAGAGCAAAAGGCACCTACCATAGAGCTTGAATAGACCCATTGCCTGTGAGAGAGAGAGTCCCACAAGAGGGGGCCGAAGGGTGTAAGTAATCTTGACCACATACATGGAGCTGACAGAGTTTCCTGACTGATTCAGGAGTCTTCTAAAAATAGAAATTCATTCACTCTGGCTTGAAAATTAGACAGCATTTGAGAAAGATAGACCCTAGGTGGACTGTTCACGGTACTAACTGGAGGTGCTTGCTTTCAATCAGAAAATCTGAAATGTGTTAAGGGAAGAGAAAAAACTGGAGTCCCAACCACCTCAAAGTAGCAGAAACCATGATACCCCTGGGCTAGACCAGCTCTCCAGTAACAAGGATGACAGTTACCACATGTGTATAGTATTCTACTTAATTAAGCACTGCTTTCTTGTATGTGGTGTGTGTGTGTGTGTGTGTGGTGAGAGAGAGAGAGAGAGAGAGAGAGAGAGAGAGAGAGAGAGAGAGAGAGAGAGAGAGAGAGAGAATGTGTATGCACGTTTTGCTGAAGTCAAACCCAGGGTCTTAAGCATGCAGTACAAAGCTCTCTACTGTGGAGATATACCCCCCATCCAAGTTCATTTTCTTGTGTTATCCTTATGGCAGCCCTGTGAAGTGTGCTGAACAGATAGCCCTCATTCCTCAGATGGGAAAATTGAAATCACACACACAGCCAGCCAAGCAGGGCCTTCTGACTTCTTAGCATGTGCTCTTTGCCATATGCCTTGCTACACTGTTCAATAGTACCTGCCTTTTCTGTAAACAGATAAAACTGGTTTTCTCCACAGAGCCATGGGGGTGTTGATGTCCAAGCGGCAGACAGTAGAGCAGGTGCAGAAGGTCAGCTTGGCTGTGTCGGCCTTCAAGGATGGGCTACGGGACAGGCCTTCCCTTAGACGTGGGGGTGAGCTTCCAGGGTCCCGCCGCGGCACTGTGGAAGGCTCTGTTCAGGAAATACAGGAAGAAAAAGAAGCAGAGACAAGTGCCCCCGTGGCCCAGGGAGAGAGCAGTATCAACCGTGCAGCCTGGGAGCGGCTCCGAGATGGGCGTGGAGTTGAACCTGAGGAGTTTGACAGGACCAGTCGATTCACACCCCCTGCCTTCATCCGACCGACCAGGAAGCTGGATGATGACAAACCTCCAGATATCTGCTTGGATCCCCGGGAGCCTGTAAGTGTTCTATTAAGGAGGGATCCCCCTGTCTTAGACTTTATAAGGATCAAAGAACGGGACAGAGAAAGCTGGGCGTGGTTGAGATGAGACTCAGAACCAGAAGATGGAGTTGGGTTCAGAACAGTCCTTTCCCCACAAGACAGGCTTAAATGTGTCTCAGTGTAGAGTGCTTGCCTTGCATGCTCAAGTCCCTGTGTTCTAACCCCAGTACCACAAAGGAAACAATATGTCATATGAATAAAATACTAGGTATAGCTTGAATTAGTCATAGTGAAAGACTTGGATGTTTGAGAGGGAAGGAATGGCAGCATGACAGATCTTGCACTAACCCATCATCTATGGATTCTCAACCACAGAGGATACTAACCCTTGTAGGGACATTTGGGAAACTGAGATGGGAGAAATGGGGTAAGATACAATAGCTGAGGATTTCTTCTGGCATATAGTGTCAAGATGGTTGGAGATGTTAAATGTCATGTAATGCTTGGGACAATCACACATATTATTCCCTGTGAAATATTAATTTTATCCCTGTTCAGAAACATAGTAACAGTGTCGTAAGCAGCTAGAAGAATTTCCTGGTTCTTGTCCACCAAGAACACTCTCACACCTTAGTGGTGGCTCCCGAGAGACCCAGACCCATGCAGCAGATATAGAATCTCCGCAGTGAGATATTTACTTTGTCCACACCTGTGGCACTGACCGTGACCTTTGGGGATGGAGACAGGGGCAGATGTTACCTGGGGGAACTAGGTCTGAGGAGGGGCTCCAGGAGAGCTCTCTTGCTTGCAACACGGGGACAGGAAAGCATATGGAAGCATCCTTGGGTCCAGGAACCCGCTGGAGTTCATCTATGTTGTAAGTTATTTCTCTCTGAATAAACATCTATTCAGCCTATTTGTTTCTCCTAATCCTTATTAAATATCTCAATATCTGGTGTCAAACGTGGGATCCAGATTTTCACAGGACCTGGGTTTCACCCATGCGGCAAACACACCTCAACTTGTGGGACATTTGTGTCTGCCCTACAACTACTTTATCTCTGCAGTGGCCCTGAGATTGCACTCACCACTGCTCATCTCCTGCCCATTCCCCCACGTTGCATTCCCACAGAGCTCTGTGCCCGCCCTACGTTGGATGCCATTTTGTTATGAGTAGGTTTTCCTGCCGGCCTGGTCCCAGAGCCACACTAGCCCCAAATAAAACACAGAGACACTGTATTAGATATAAAGCTGTCGGCCTGTTACTAGCATTACTTATTGCCTAGCTCTGTCTTAAATATTAACCCATTTCTATTAATATAAGTATTTCCCTGTGGTCTTATCTTGCTGAGAGAGGGTCCAGAGTTCTGCTCTCTTAGTCCAACATGTTGAATCTCTCACTACCTCTCTCTGAATTCTCCTTGTCTCTTAGTCCTGCCTATCTTGCTTTCCTATTGACCAACAGGGCTTTATTCATTAACCAATAAGAGAAACATATTTACAGAATGACAGATTCCATCATCTCCTCTTTTCTGTCTAAAATAAAAAAGAAGGGTTTTAACCTTAATATAGCAAAATATGTAACAAAACAGTTATTAAATAAGAACCACAGTTAACAATGTTCAGTCCATTAATATTTAGCAAGATTTAAAGAAATCATTTCATTGTCTATCCTATCTTTGTGAGTCTAAAATCTTATATGTAACTTATCTTTAATCCTAACTAAGGAAAACTATAACCATAACTATCTGTCTTCAACTCCTTCAAAGACCACAGAAGGATAATATATAAACTCTAGAAATGACAGAGACAATTTGCTTCCTGGTCAGTCACCCAAAGTTCTTCTGTAATGTTCCATCTTCAGCCTACAGGCCAAAGTGTGTCTGGCAGACTCCTCAGCAAAGCAGGAAACTTTAAACTGTCCACCTGTATTGGCAGTTTGTCAGTCACTTTTCTCTGGGTCCTGCAGACTGTCTGGCAGACTCTTCCAGGAAGCAAGAACCCTGTAGCAATGTCCATCTTGTATCTGCAGTCTCTTTCTTGTGGGTCCTGCATGTCCAGTTTATATAGCATAAAGTCAAATAGTCTAGACATGAGCAGTATCTTGCCCAAATGGCTAGTTTTGTCATATTGGAAGTAAACTCCATAACAAGTTTCTTCAATGTCCATCTTCTTTTCTGAAGAAGGTGGTGTTGCCAGAAGCAGTTGTGTCTCACTGTTAAGAAAAACCCTAAGCCATTTTAAATGCCATATTCTGTAGGTCTTTTAAAGGTTTGAAGAATGCCTATTCATCTCAAATACATCTCTGTATATCTAGAAAACCTAACTAACTTAACTCTAAATTTTAAATATCATAAGTAACTATCTATAATCTGTGTTTAATTTTACATTACATTTATAAATGAGCTATATAAACACAATACCTAAACAAGAGGAGAAATATACATATCACAAAATTGACCTTAAATTTTATCAATAAATGAAAATCAATTTTAAAACAAAGTAATCATATCTATACCATAATCTCCTTTTTTACCTTTAAAGAGTTTGGTTGTGATTATCAACCATTTATACCAACACCATATAAGTGAAAACAAACATTTATAAACAATATTCGGGAATTTGGGTGTCATTCTTTCTAAATTGCTCCTTGCTGGTAGGGGGCGCTGTCATGGGGATCCTAAGAAGACACAGAAATCCTGACTGTAGTGGTCTGCAAGGTTGCCTTGTCCCAGCTATTTTGAATGTTGGATAACCTGGGATGCTGTTTCGGGGGGCAGGGGGGATCTTGCTTGATCAAACCATGTTAGTCTGGAAGGAATCCACAGCTCTTCATTTTCTATGGAAACAAAAGATCTCCTCATTGTACTTTCAAATCCCATTCATTCCTGCCAGGTTGTCAACGATGAGATGTGTGATATCTGCGAAGTCTGGACCGCTGAGAGCCTCTTCCCATGCAGAGTCTGCACCAGGGTTTTCCATGATGGTTGCCTGCGCCGCATGGGTTACCTCCAAGGAGACAGTGCAGTGGAGGTGACAGAAATGGCCCATACAGAAACAGGCTGGAGCTGCTACTACTGTGTGAGTCTGGACTGTGGGACAGCAGGAAAACCTGGTGTTCTTTCCAGAGGCCCAGTCTTAAAAATGACTGTTTCTAAGCAGTGACTTGTGGGATTTCCTAATAGTGCAAGCAAAGGTCCTAGGACTAAATAATCAGTTCTTTTCTATGAGATGCATTATATGGCACTTAAAAAACAGTATGCCAGTAGCACAAAGGTCCAGTTGTAACCCACCAGACCTTGCCAGGTGTGTTTCAGAGGGAGCAAAACCAGCCTCGGCTAAGAGACATGGAAAGAAAAGGCCTAACCATTGAAAAGTAATTCTGCATAGGGCACTGCTGGATTCTCTGAAAGTCGATAGTTGTCTCTCCTTGTACTCACCTGAAGAGCCAACTGGGCGTCCTGAACAGTGCTCCCAGCAGAGGTAGATTCTGTCACAGGAAAGTGCTTTGTCCTGACGTCCTCACTTGACCTGCTGCCTTTTGTTCTCATCGCTGAAGTGATCATTATGTGAATTAAATAGCAAAGCTGTATTGATTCAGAACTCTGCAACTATATATAAATGCCTCCCAGCTCTTAATGGCAGAAAGAATCTGCAGTTTCCACTGAAAGCCAGATTCATAGCCACTTGTCCCCATGCCTGAGTAGAATCCCAGCCTTTGCCTCCTGCTGTACGGTCCTGCAGATGTCTACACTACCCTGTGGTTGAGTGTAAGGAGCAGCATGTCTCCTTCCGCCCCCCAGGCATGGGCTACTTTCTGACTCTCCACCTGTGGCTGCAAGTCAAGTTTGGAGGTTTCTTTCAGCTACTGAATACCTCCCCTCCAGAATACACCACAGAAACCCTGCTCTACTGTCCTCACCATCCTTCACCCCCAACACACATACACAGACACTGCCACCAGCTCCATACAGCCTTTTCACTTATGGCAACCCTGATTGCCAGTGTGCTGCTAGCATGGGCCTGGGTTAGTACATCTCTTTGCTCTCCCTTGAGAATGCTCTGCTTTCTTCCCAGCTCTGCGAGGGTCCTGCCATCACCACCACCACCTCTATGGGCTTTTTACAAAGACTTCCTCCAAGTTCATCTCTTTCTTTTCCCTCCATTCACAATGGTATTTCTTAGAACAACACCTCACTGTCTCCTGACTTCTGCCCCTCAAGCCTGACCTTGCTGAATTGGCTTGTACTGAGGTCATCAATAATTTCCTAATTGTCAAATCCAGTGACCTCTTCTTGGGTGTCTTCTTAGTCAGCTTTTCTGAATAAATATTTAGCCCTTCCTTATTTCCTTTTCTTTCCCTTGGCACTTATTTTCTAGATTTTATATGATATATGGAAACTAAAGAAAATGCTCACAAATAATAAAATCCCACCACACGTATATCACCACTGTTAATACCACTCCTACATCATGTCTCACTGTTTGCTTGGCATCCAGTACTCGCGGTCTCTTCCCGTCTTCTTTGATGGTTCTTTCTCAACTTCCTTGGTTTGTTTCAGTTCCAGGTGCTGTATTCCTCGGGATTCTATAGTCTTTCTCACGGTGTTTGCTGTCTTTGAGTGACTTCATCCTATAACCCACTATCTAAACATTAATGATTCCCATATCTGTGTGCAGACTTAAATTTCCTGTGTGTGGGCGGGGGGGGGGGGGAGGTTCCCCATCTTGATGTCTCACCAGCATGCTCGGAATGCCCCAGAATGCTCACTCATCTTTCTGCCTAAACCTGCTCTTTCTCCATTCCTTATCCCTGAAAAGTAAAATCATTTTCCAGTTCCTCGTCCCTGCTCTTCCCTGGCCCTCATCCCTCACAGCCTGTGGGTCACCATGTCCTATTGACTTGGCTTCTGACATCTCTCGCCTCTTTCCCCCTCCCTGTTTCCATGTCTGGGTTTAGACCCTCAGTTTTTTCTTGCCTGTACCATGCCAATAGTCACCTAACTGCTTTCCAACCACCAGATTTCACCCCTCTAATCCATTTCCCTGCAGCGGTTAGAGAGCTGACTGTGACAGCGCCCTTCTGTGTCTCCCCACTGCCCTTAGAATGAAGGCCTAAGTTACCGGCCTCCGTCCAGGCCATCCAAGGAGCTTCACAATCCCTTCCCTGCTTTCATTTCTCCTTGCACTGCCTTCACACTCGCATGCAGCAGCCACACCAAATACCAAATCCCACAGTGTTATGACATACCGCTGTACCCGGCACATACCCGATGCTCAAAAGGTGTTTACTGAAAGAGTCATAGGGCATGTCTGCAACTACTCTCGGCTGATATTTCAGGAGAAAAGTTAACCAACTATTACAAATAACTTTTTTTCTCTAGTTTTTTAAAAGTTTTTATTCACTATTTATTTATTTATTTGGTTTTTCAAGACAGGGTTCCTTTGTGTAGCTGTCCTGAAACTCACTCTGTAGACCAGGGTGGCCTTGCATTCACAGAGATCTGCCTGCCTCTGCCTCTGCCTCCTGAGTGCTGGGATTAAAAGCTGCACCACCACCACCCTACAAAGAACTTAAGCTCAACAGTTTAAAGACTGCATAGTAATGCTAACAGAGTAAGGTCTCAGTGCTTCCTGGTGGTTAGAACTTCTGTGGCACCATAGGAACATTTCAAACCCATCCTAGAGCCACTTAAAGCTGTGCAGCCCACTAGAAGCAGGGCCATTTGCTTTTATGACTAAAACGCGCTCTAAGCACAGCCAATGCTTATAAAGTAAATACATACCGAGTGCCTGATGGACGCGGCCAGGATCGACAGCGCCAAGTACTCAGGGTCTCTTTACCCCCTGCAGCAGCTTTGTGAGATATTTCTGTGACATCCCTGGGTTTGCTCACGGGGTAAATAGAAAGCTGGTATTTTGCTCGGTGTTGGTGGTGCATGCCTTTAATCCTAGCACTCAGGAGGCAGAGGCAGGCAGAGCTCTGTGAGTTTGAGGCCAGCCTGGTCTACAAAGTTACACAGAGAAACCCTGACTCAAAAAAAAAAAAAAAAAAAAAGCCAGTATTTTACTAAAGGGAGTCAGCCAGAATCAATATCTGGGTTCCAGGGAGGGATCTTTCCAAATTCAGACAATTCAGAACAAACCTTCCCCCTCTCTGGGGCCTTAGTTTCCTTAACTGTGTGAGAGGGGGCCGGGACCAGCTGAGTCCATCCCTCTTTACCCCAGGCTTCTCATTTGTCACTGGCCTGTGAGTCCACTAACACCGCTTTTACTTTCTCTCAGGACAACCTTAACCTGCTGCTTACAGAGGAGGAGATGTACAGCCTCATGGAGACCTTTCAACGGTGCAAAGTCATCCCTGGTAAGGCCGGCAGGCGCTGCTGAGGAGGAGGGGCAGCTACACTCATTCCCTTTCATCCTTTCTGGGGTAAACAGAGGGTGAAAAGAGTGTTCGGGATTTGGGGAGTAGGTATGAATGAGCTGTTCCCTCAGTCGTGGCCTTCAGAGGCAGCCACTTCCACCACAGCTCCCCTGAGCCCTCCTGCCTATGGGAGGCGTAACTCCCCCAAACCGGGACTGTGGGGCACCGAGGGTGCCTTGGAGGTGAGTGAAGCTGCCCAAGGCTGAGGAAAAGTGGGCATAGCCAGTAAGGATGCCTCCCACAGATTGCTCCCTGACACTGGAGGACTTCGTGCGCTACCGCCACCAAGCAGCAAAGCGAGGGGATAGCAACAGGGCCCTGAGTGATGAGCAGGAGGAACAGGCAGCTCGCCAGTTTGCAGCCTTGGACCCAGAACGTCGAGGCCATGTGGAGTGGTCAGACTTCTTGTCCCATGAATCTCTCCTACTGCTGCAGCAGCTGCGTCCCCAGGTGAGGAGCAGCGGTAATGAATGTCCATGGGTGGTGACAGAGGAGGCCTCAGATGCGTGCTGGGCACATTAAGGGAGCACTGGGAATGCTCTAAACAAGGGTTCCAGTCCGTCCAGTGATGAGTGACCAGTGTCCAGAGCTGATGAGACTACTGAAGAAGGTTGGTTGTCACTGGACTCCCCTAAAAATGTCAGGCAATCAAAAAACTCTGGGAACGTCCGAGGGGGACAGCAAAGTTTAGGTCATGGAAGCACAGTTCTCTGTAGTTGTCAAGACATTTTCACCTTCAAGGCCTTATCTCTTCTTCCCCAGAACTCTCTACTGAGGCTTCTCACCGTCAAGGAGAGGGAACGAGCCCGCGCCACCTTCCTGGCACGGGGCAGTGGGAACACCATCAGTGAGGCAGAGTGCCTCCAGGCCCGGCACTCTTGGTTCTGTAAACGCCTTGCAGAGGCTCCTTCTTGCAGTGTCAGGTCTGCTCCTCACCAGCCCTGCCTCTTAGCCCTCCTCCTCTTCCTTTTTCTGTCAGGAAGTCCTGGTGTATACAGTGTGTGCTTCTTTCTGCTCCTGTGGGCAGCAGATCCCCTTGTGAACTAGGTCGAGGACCGCGGTCCTACCGCCTGTGTGTAGGGCAGCCCTTGTCCTAGACTGTGCTGCCCCATGCCTAGGTCCATAGGTCCCAGGGTTTGGGAGGGTGGGTCAGGGCCTTTTGTTACTCTGCTCCTAACATACGCTTGTGTGTTCTGGTGACTCGCAGCATCAGCCACGTGGGCCCCATAGCAGACAGCAGCCCAGCCGGCAGCAGTAGCAAGAGTGAAGACAAGGTCCCACTGTCCACAGAGCAGGAGTCCAGGTAAGATGACCCTCTTTGGCTGTATATAGCCTCCACTGCCACAACACCCCTTGTAAATGAATACGTTACCACTTCCACCCTCGAAGTAGAAGTGCCCACCCTAGAAACCAGGCCCCAAAAGGACACAGTTGACCCCAGACAGCTGATCTCCCAGCTTTGTTTCATAGCGCACCCTAACCGTGTTAGTCATGAGGCAAGCTTCCCTGAGTTTCATCTAGCCCAGGGCAGCCTGCCACTGGGATTGGGCCTTGCGGACCTTCAGGCTCCGTACTCAGCCTTGCAAACCTGTCCTCTCCCTCTGCAGATATGTGGACTGGCCCACCTTCCTAAGAGAGAATGTCATCTACATCTTGGCCGCTCGTCCTAACAGTGGAGCGATTCACCTGAAACCCCCAGGATAGTGTGGGGCAGAGAAGCTCAGTGTTGGGACGGTGGCATCCCCTCCCTCCTCTCCCTTCTCTTTCCTCAACCAATCTCTGGCACTGAGACTCACAGGAATGGGGCATTGCCAGCACCTTAATTTGTCATGAAGTTTTATGGCACTGAAGCCACCATTCCCCTCAAAACAAAGAGTATGTGTCTTGCCACACCAAGAAGCCCCGAGAGCTGTGGCATCACCTGCTACTGGACCACCTCCTGCCCTCACATTGTAAAACTACCTGCCACCACATGCATACATATGTGCACAAGCACATACAGCCACATACATGCCTAGACATCCATGCCTTCAAACTCCTGGTTCTTTTTTTTGATGAAAAGAGACCAGAATCGCTTTGTGAAACCCTGGTGTAGATGAGATGGTCTCTCTCGCTCTTTCTATTGGCCAGCTCTGACTTCCAGTAGAAAGAAAGGGGCAGGTCAGCCTCACTCCCCCTCCAGGAGATGCCAAGAGGCCCCTGCCCACATTGAAACCCCCTCCGTGATGAGCTCCTGTTGCTCGTAAGTGTCTGTGTGTCTCTCGGGTATGTTGTGGTGGGAGAACAGTTAGAAATCATCCCTCAAGGTTGTGTTTAAACTCTCAATTCCTCGTGACAGAAAAGGAAACTAGCTTGTGGATTTCTGACTGGAAAAAGAGGAGACAGCCTCTCCCAGAGATCCAGATTCTAGGAACTTTTCAACCAGGCCATCCAGCTTCACAAGCCCTTAGCAGACCAGGAAAACCAAGGTGAGACTCCTGGACCCTATTTGTTGAATGGTATCGTGTGATCCAAAGCTCTAGGGACCTGAGTGGAACGAATACACTGGCAGGAATCACACCCCTCTGCGGGAGATGCTTCAACCTGGCTACCATGGAGGTCAGTGAGGATACAGTCTCATGGCAGAGAAGAACAGAGTAGGCTTTTCCTGCTTCCCAGCCCAACTGCACCACTGACATAGAAATGTGGTGTTATACGGAGGGCAAGCCAGCCTCGTACGTAGACTGGAGGAGCTCTACAGAATTCCTAAGCAGTCATGCTGAAACAGAAAAGAGGACACAACCAAGACTTGGGAAGATCTGTATCTCAACCATCAAGATGCCCTAGTCAGCATCCTAAGGGGGAAGTCTGTCCTTCTCCCCATCATGGAGATGGATGTAGCCTCAGCTGCTGCTTCTCCTGCTCTCCACTCATGTCATCCCCTTCACGGTAGGAGCTGGAGCTAGCCTGAGAGCTCTGAGAGGTGTGTGGACAAGCAGAGAGTGTCATAGGTGTACCAAGCTTGGCCTGCAAGCTTTGCCCAACCCCACCACCCCGTTCTGAAGCTCTCAAGTCAGTACGTGGTGTGGCTCAGCCCTTAGACCTAGGGTCTAGGTTCTGGATTTCTATTTTCAACCTGATGACTTAGGTGTGACAAGGAGGGGTTCTTCAAGCCATGCAGAAGTTTGCATTATGTTCTGGAGTGGATGATACAGAAGAAGGGGCAAACATATCCCTCAGTGTTGAGATGCTCAGGTGGAGCAGGTCCCGAAGCCAAAGCCTTGCCTAGAGCCCTGGGTAGTCTCTTTCTGCAGGAACTTCCTGTCCTAGAAGCAGGGTGATACACTGCTGGAGACAGATTATTTAGGGCTGAGATGGCACAGACAGGAGATACATGTGGGTTCATTTTGAAACCCACAGCTTTGAAAAACTACTACTTGAAGCTGGGAATGATGGTGGGTCTCTATGAGTTAAAGCCAGCTTGTTCTGAATAGTAAGTTACACGAGTGAGACTTGGTAACTACAATGAAAACTACTCAGGCACGATCACAGGACTGACCAGGAAGAGGGCCCATTATGTGATCTAGTCAAAAGGAAAAACAACAACAAAAAACAAAGCACAAAGTTCCTAGGCTTGAGGACTGTGTTTGTAGCAGCCAGACCTGGGTTTTCCATTGAGAAGATTAAAGCATGTTAAATACAAGGTCTCTTGCTCACTCTCCCGGTGAGTCACCATCTGCCCCTGAGGCTGTTTGCTGCTAGACCTCACAAGTCATTTTGAACAGAAATCATCTCTGGGCTTTGGGAATTGAACAGTGCTTTCCTACCACTCCCCAGTCATGGGTACTGGGAGCCCATCATGTCCATGGTCCTTTAAAGATCAAGAAGATGCTTGCCTCCTTGGAGCTGCAGTGGGGGCAGGTGTTGTTTGTTTGTTTGTTTTGAGTTTCTTGCTCCTACAGTTGAATGGCAGAAGACCACAGGCCACATCAACATGGTTGGGTCCCAAGACTTGCAAAGCCAGCCCCACAGCTCATCCACAATAGGACCTATTTGGGACCTATTACCTCCCTATCCAGGACAGTAGTTTCCCTGGGTGGGGGCCTGATGCAGAGGGCCCAAGGAGCTCTACCCCCAGCAAAGGATGGCAGTCCCTATCCATAACAATCCTGAGAAACAAAACAGCCCACACGACAGCTGGTCTCTTTCCCATAAGCATCTAGTGTTGTACCAAAGGGAGGGTCCATTGCTCCCTAGTCTGTTGTTACACAAGCCCACCCCAACCCCAGTGTCTACAGTCTCTCTTTGAGGTGGCCTCCTGGAGCCCCGTGCAGTGTATACAGAGGTGTACTTTCATCACCTAGTAGGACTCAGCCCTTTTCAAGCCTTCCTATCACTGTGACTGTCTGAAATCCTGCCAAGTGCAGAAATTAATGTCTGGCTCCGATGAGGGTATGAGAAAATGTTTCAGTCTCTTCTGTCTTGGCTGCCAACAATTAAGATCAATGCTTTTCCCAAATGGGAGGCTTGGGTTACACATATGCTTCTCCGAAGACTGCTTGCCCCAAGCCTGGTTTTTCTCCAGCAGTTCTCATCTATGTATTCAGAATTAAATTAAGGGGCCTGGGGGCGACACAGCAGAACTGCAGGACCAGAGTCCCGGAGAGTGGTTGAGCTCTGCACAACCTCTCCACATCTGTCCCTACCCTCCTCCCCTGAGGCAGTGACCCCAGGCTATCCCGGGGATGGAGTACTGTCCTCATTCCTAGGTACTGATCCAACTCAAGTGCTCTTCCTTCGAGGATAGCTGCAGCAGAAGCCATGAATACATTGCCTCTTTCTACCCCCAGCCCAAGCAATGGGCTGGTAGGGTAGACACTTGCCTTTCTGGCCCTAGTGCTCCCTATGGGAGGTCACCTGGACCTTGCTTAAGTGGCCAAGTTTTGGAGTTCCGCGTTCCTATCACCAAAACAGAAAGCACAGAATTCAACTGCCTGGGAAGATGGCACTTCACAGGAAAATGAATACCAAGGCCGCCCCATGCCTTAGCCCAAAGCACAACAATTACTGCAGGCATCACAGCTTCTGACAGTGCAGAGAACACTTGAGCTATGAGAAGGCTCTGCCCATCCAGCCATGACTACCCAAGAGGCACAAAACTTGAACTGGCAACAGGCTCTGGAATTGGTATTCTGTGTCTCCTTCCAACCAGTAGAGTAAAGGTACACATATAGGCATGCACTACATATGTGTATAGAGAGACACACACGCATGTGGGGTCACTCATGGCTCAGAGCACGGAGAGTAAGGCCAGGTCTTGTCTGGATCAGTCATTAAGAAGCCCAATTCCATTCTGGAAACACATTCTGAGAGCTTTGTCATTCAGTGCTCTTACACAAACCAAGACAGCTACCACATCACCAGGCAACATACTCTAAGGGACCACCATTGAACATGCCATCTGTTGTTGGTTGAAATGTCACTATGTGGCACATGACTATTCTGTACTTGGCACTAAAAGGCAAAACAACCTTGATGCCAGAATTTCAGAACACCCTGGCAGCACCTGTAACCACGGCCCCCTTTTAAGATGCCATTTACAGTGGCATCAAATCACCACATTCTCCTTGCATTTGGGTTTAATTTGCTCACTGTATCCCCCCTGGTCCTTGCTATGGCCCAGACAATGGAGATCTTAAGTGAACATGATCAGTGTATGGCCTGTTCCCACAGATCTGCCCTGGAATACAGTGGAGCTGAGTGTTCCTCCTGGTGTTGCTTGCTTTTTGCCACTATTTTTGGCAACCTTGAAAAGAAAACAATAGATTACAGAATTCCCACTAGTCCAACACTAAAGAAAAGCTGTTCCCTCTGGGCTGCATGCATTAATAACCCAGAGCACGGAGAAGAGGGTCAGGTCTTATCTGGATCACTGATTAAGAAGCCCAATTCCAGTACAGTTTGTAATGAAAAGGGCTGGCCTCTCCATATCCATAATCAGCAAAGGTCATCAAATTTAGCCTCCAACCATTAAGGGATATTGTGATGTCCCCAGCCAAACAGGCTGGGAGGGAGGTCCCGAGAGCCCTCCAGTAACTGAGGATCCAAGGCCTTCTGGTCCCTCATGTCTTCTTATGAACTTTTCTGCTGAAGGGGCCAGCCCCAGCCCTGTCTTCCTGTCTACAGCTGCATGCTCCTCCCTGTGACTCAGCCTTAACAGTACTCTAAGCAGGAGCTCCCAGAGGCTGGGCACTGCAGAAACCATAATAAAGACATTGTGATGTTGTTCCGGTGCATGTTTTCTGTTGTTTGGAATCATCCCATTTCTCTGTCATTTCCCATCACTGACCAATTCCCAGCCTGAGTATAAAGTAGGACACTGTAGCCTTCAGTCTGTCTTCAGTGGCCATATTCTTAGCAGTGTGTGTGTGTGTGTGTGTGTGTGTGTGTGTGTGTGTGCAGGCGCACGCGCACTGCTTGTCAAAGCACTTCAAGGGACCTATTGCAGTGTAGTCTAGCACCTCCCCTCTCCACTCCTCAAAATAGACCCAGACAGGAAACCAGGCTTGTAGCTTCATTACAGAAGTTTCACCACCTGCACAACTCTTTCGCTTACCCTGCTTCCGTACCTCTGCCCACTAGGCTTTTCCCACAGGGCAGGGAGGGTTGGTGACATCACATGAGTTCCTTCTTATCTCCAGACTCAGGTAAGTTGAGCATCAGGGTAGCAAAGGGCATAAAAACTAGATTTTTGGCTGTAAGATTGTTTCAAAGAGCAAAGGCACTTGCTGCCTAGCCTAATGACCTGAATTTGATCCCCATGGCAAATGGAGAGAACTAACTCTCAGATTGCCTTCTGGCCTCCTCATGTCATGGAATGCATGCACACAAAATAAACAAATATGCAATAAAAAATTAAAACCTTGTATCTCTGTGAATAAGGAAGATTACCTTCCCTCCATTCAGCAGTCCTAGCTGGAAGTTTAATCCTTGCTAGAATCCTGACTTTCACCAGCTCCCAGGACTTGCTGGAACTCCACCTCCACACAAACTTTCACCTGTCCTGCTCTGTATGTTCCCTCTGTCTCCCAAGAAAGTCATTCCCCAAAGAGAAACAGTGCTACTCAATTCTCTAAACATCAAGTTAAACCCAGTGTTCTCCCCAACTCCACTTTTCCCCTGAGTTCTGTGGATCTGACTTTGTGAACCTATTTCCTCGTCTGTAAAAATCTAGAGAACAGTCCCTGTCATGTCTGCCCTCTGGGCTGATAGAAGAAGGAGAATGAGGCTGGCAAGAGGAAAGGCGCTGAGTGAGCAGCTAGATTCCCTCTGAAGCTGTGTGTCATCACACCCCCACCCTCTTCCTGCGGTCCCAGGCATAGCTGGAGGTACGGCCAGTGGTCTCTGTCCACAGTGCTGAAGTCAGCCAGCTACAGACTGTCAGTCCTTTGTTTCCACTTTAAGTAAACATCAAATGTAGACATTTCCAGGCTCAAAGACTGCCCTCAAATTCAGAAAGTACCATCAAAATGTTTTTATTCAACTTATTTCAAGTTTTTTCAAAACCATAATAGACCAGAGATGAATCAGCAGCTCAGGCAAAAAAAAAAAAGCATGTGATTTTAACTTGGTATGAGTGATCTATATGAGTTAGCTACCAAAAAAGAAAAGAAAAAATTATATTAATGTAACCTAAGGTTATATGGAAAGAAATCTAGGCAGGAGAGTGAGGCAGGCCATGTTGTTCAAGCCTTGGTATGTCCAGCACTCCTAGAACAATCACAGACTGAAAGCCTTTAATGGCTGAATCAAACAAGGCAGATGAGATGGGAAAAAAAAAAAAAAAAAAAAAGGGGAAGTGGTGGTACACACCTTTAATCCCAGCACACAGGAAGCAGAAGCAGGAAGATCTCTGTGAGTTCAAGCCCAGCCTGGTCTACAGAGTGAATTCCAGCACAAACTCCAAAGCTACACAGAGAAACCCTGTCTCAAAAAACAAAAACAAACAACAAAAACCCTGAAGGCCTGAATCCTATAAAGGGTAGATGTGAACGATGCAGATGGAGAGGACAGATGTGAGCGGTGCACATGGAGAGGACAGATGTGAGTGGTACAGATGGAGAGGACAGATGTGAGCGGTGCACATGGAGAGGACTGATATGAGAGGTGCAGATGGAGAGGACAGATGTGAGTGGTGCAGATGGAGAGGACAGATGTGAATGGTGCAGATGAGGAGGACAGATGTGAGTGGTGCAGATGGAGAGGACAGATGTGAGTGGTGCAGATGGAGAGGACAGATGTGAGCAGTGCAGATGGAGAGGACAGATGTGAGCAGTGCAGATGGAGAGGACAAATGTGAGAGGTGCACATGGAGAGGACAGATGTGAGTGGTGCACATGGAGAGGACAGATGTGAGTGGTGCACATGGAGAGGACAGATGTGAAAGGTGCAGATGGGGAGGACAGATGTGAGTGGTGCAGATGGAGAGGACAGATGTGAGTGGTGCAGATGGAGAGGACAGATGTGAGTGGTGCACATGGAGAGGACAGATGTGAGAGGTGCAGATGAGGAGGACAGATGTGAGTGGTGCAGATGGGGAGGACAGATGTGAGTGGTGCACATGGAGAGGACAGATGTGAGAGGTGCAGATGAGGAGGACAGATGTGAGTGGTGCAGATGGGGAGGACAGATGTGAGTGGTGCACATGGAGAGGACAGATGTGAGAGGTGCAGATGGGGAGGACAGATGTGAGAGGTGCAGATGGAGAGGACAGATGTGAGAGGTGCACATGGAGAGGACAGATGTGAGAGGTGCAGATGGAGAGGACAGATGTGAGAGGTGCACATGGAGAGGACAGATGTGAGTGGTGCACATGGAGAGGACAGATGTGAGTGGTGCACATGGAGAGGACAGATGTGAGTGGTGCAGATTGCTGATTTGGCTATGGGGCCTATACAGCTGGAGGGGTCTCAAGGACAGCATAGATGAAAGGTGAAAACATATAACAAAAGTGTTGAGTCTGAAAGTATGATACCTGGTAAGGTCCTGAGTCCTCTTTACAGTACCAGTCCACATTGGGGGGTGGGGGAGTACACATTAAGCACCTTCTTGTACCTTCCCAGCCCTTATCCCAGTTGGTCTGAAGATACTTCTATATGCTCAAGCAGTCACATGACTTTAAAGTTTAGGTATCAAAACTAAACTTTAACTTTAGTTCACTGGTTGGCTCTTGAAAGCTTGCCATAAGAATCTTATGCTACACACCCTCTGCTGGCCATCACTAGAACTGCCATTTGTCCAAAGTGAGAAACTACTCTTTCAACCCCAAAGGTACTGATGATCACTTTTCTGTTTAGTTCAAGGTGCCAGGAAGTACCAGGAAGTTAAATCACTGGTTAGTGCTCAGTCAGTGAAAAAAAAAAAACAAAACAATGAGTTCACATGTCTAGCATTAAAATTAGGGCTTAACTATGTCTAGGAAATAAAAGATGAGGCTGAGGCTGGATTCAAGAGATTCCTTTGACCAAGATTATAACCAGAGTCAGTGTCTCAAGCAGATGCCAAAGCTGGAAGTCTGTGTGGGACTATCCCTATGCTCATATGTCAGCACATAGCATGTACCAAATGAGAAGTTAACAATTTGGCCACAGTCTGTATTCAAAGCAGCATTTCTAGGTCCTGGTAAAACATCACATGATGAGTAGCCAGTCACTGACTGGAGAACTACACCCATGGATGCCACCCAGGGGACCAGTAGGGGAGATAAGAAAGAGAATAAGGCAGCCCCTAGTTTCTCAGGAGTTGCTGGCTTTAAAAGTGGTCATGGGGCAGACTAAGGACCCCTTTTCTCCTCAGAAGGTATTGCAGTCCCAGCTTGATATTAAACCCTCCTCACACATCACACTGCCAATGCAAATCATAGGTTCAATTTGGGCAAAGGGGCAGCCCAAGAGCCAGAGCTGTCTCTGCATAGAGCTGGCAGCCATGGGGTAGTCTTCCTTGCCTCCAGGATTCTGTTTCTACTAGCAACAGGGCCTGGCATCCTCCCACACCCAGATCTTAGCAACCATGGGAGCCCCTGGCAACTGCTGCCATGGTGACAAGACAGGGAACTAGGAACAGGCAGAGGGGGGAAGCACTTCCTCTGGAGGATTTGGGATGTGCAAGATCGGGGCTCCCCCTCCCATATACAGTCTGGGAGGGAACATGAACGCCTGCTTAAACACCTCCTCATTGGTACCCACCCCCACTCCCCTGCCCACAGGTTCCGGTTCCCTTGGGGTGAGGAAATGAGGGGCACCTAGGGCTATGACGTCTCCATGAGGAGGGAGGACAAGCGGGGGTGTTTGGAGCCAACATGATCACAGATGCGTACATACACTGGCAGAAATGGTGTCAATGGCCACATCCCTCACTATTCGTCATGTAGTCACATGCCTATACAGCCATTTATTTAATCATACATGTGTGCTGATACAAATCACATACCTTTAGCAAGTACAGAATCAGCCATACTACACACAAAAACAATGTGCAGACACACCCTTACAAACGGAATCCTGATTACAACAGTAAATAACTCCCAATCAGACACATGCATGTGTAGTTGCACTCACACGCCCAGATAGCCCTGAATACACGTATGAGTTCATTTGATTGCATGATAATCACATGCCAAGCTCAGAATGAAGACCATTACACGTGTCACCTTAGTTAACCCTCAAAACAGCCCTGTGAGCTGCCACTGTTGCTTGGCTCGTTTGCCATGAACAAGTGAGGCACAGATGTGGCAAGTGGCCCCTCAAGGTCAAAAGGCTGACTGCTCCCAGCACTCACATTCTTAGTCTATGCTGCACTCTGATGCCCTGGACAGTAGGACAGAAGGCAACAGCAGTGATGCAGGGAGACAATGGAGTGTGGGCCCCACTTCTAAGGACACAAACCTAGAGTCCCCAAAGTCCATGCCCACAGTTTAGCATTAGCAGAACCAGGTAAAGGCTTGTGACTAAACTCGACCTCTGTGCTAGCATGGACAAGGCCGGGAGCAGCAAGAGCAGATTTGGAATTAGAAAAAAACTTGGCTAGCCACTGACAATTGGGGCCCCTCAAATCAGGAGAAAGGATAGTGAGAGCCCCCAAATCATAGGTGCCAGTACCACTCACAGGCCCCCTCTTCCCACACCACCCATCTCCATGCCACACTACTCCATTCCCTCATCTCTGCCTCATCCCTTCCTCCTCGTTCTTCCTCCTCTGGTCTCTCTGTCCCATTTTGCTGCTCCTACATCTCCACCCTAGCCCATCTCACCCCCTCACTTCCTCTTTACCTCCCTCCCTACCTTCTGGGCCCTTTCCTGTTCCCCACCCACCTCTTTCAGCCAGATACCTGTTAGTTCCCATACTGATCACCCGTCTCCCCTTCTTCATCACTCCTATACCCCACTTCCTCTCTTCACCCTAATTCCTTTCCTTACTCTAAGCTCAAATCCCTTTGCATGTGGCACATCAGGAAGAGACGGGCAGTTAAGAACATGCAGACATTTCCCCAAATTCCAGGCCCCCCTCCTGCCCTAGTCTGGGACCTAGGTACTCCAAGCCTCACTTCACAGTTCTATCCAGCTTGCATGGCCTCCTAGGTATCTAAACCTGTCTCTTGAAACTGGCAAAGAATGAGGCGAGAGCATTTTCTAAGGCCTTTTCTTTGTCACCAAATCTCCCAAGAACCCCCTCCCCCTCTTCACCCCCAGATTACCCCCTCCCACCCCCGCTCCCTCCAGCACAGATGGGCCTGGGAGACAGTAACGTGGGCGCCAAGCTCGGTGTCTGCTGGAGCGGCTGCTTCCGCTGGCGACCGCCTCCGCAGCCCCTCCTGCTCTGTATATCGGGGACACTGGGGCTGAGATTTAATGATTTACTGGGGGGTTGGGGGGGCAGAGGTGACAGTGTATGAGGGTGTTAAGAAAAAGGACCGTGAGAAGCTGAGGTAGGGGGTTGAAGGGAGAGCTATAAGCTATGATATTGCAGACCACAGAAATAGGGAGATGAATTAAGAGTAAGACAAAAGAAAAAAAAAGATAACAGAACAAGACTGAATACTGGGGTGAGGAAAGGCTAAAGAAAAAGCACTTAAAGAAAAGATGAAAGGTTGGTTGTAAGGGGTCTCAACTGGGCTCTGTGAACTCCCAGTGGCTGAGAAATGACTGCTCCCAAGCCAGCCAGCAGCCAAAAACTACGCAAAAAAATGGAGGGGAGTTGAACAGAATCGGAAAGGTGTCACTCCTGTAGTTACCAGTTACTAGTGCAGAGTGGAGATGACAAGGACACGTCTAAGGTCTATCCTGGTCTGTTTTGTGTTACAGTTAAGCCATGACAGGTCAACCCCAGATCAAGATAGGGTAAAGCTAGACCAGGCCAGGTCAGGTTGGCTCACAATTTGATAAAAGACAGGTAAGAAGAGGGGACATTTTGGCACTGGTCCAGAAGCTACACCTCCCCCGGTGCACTATTCTCTACCTACTTCGACTCTCCTAAATGAAGAAAAGAAAGAATTCCTGGTGTCACCGCCAACTGGTGAGCGCAGTTTTCCTATTAGGTTGTTTTTGAGGTTGCTTTCGTTCCAGAAGGTTCTTCCTGGACTCAAGCGGTGGCCAGCATGTCTCATCTCCATACTGGAGATTGGGCTAATGTAGTTGCCCAAAGGCTTAGGTCGAAGTCACAGGGACGAGCCAATAAAATCAAAGGGCGCCTGGAGTTGCCTCCCTCTGACCTTTTCACCAATGACACGACGAGATGGAGAAGAGGTGTGGTTGATTGATCCCGGAGGGCACCAATCACACCCACACCAATCACTGCCCGGAATGTGTGCGCGTGTGGCCGGGTGACAGGGGCGGAGAAAGGGTGGCTATCACCCGGACGCTCGTTGAGAGGTGTCCAATCACAGCAGAGTCTGAGCTGAGTGACGGGCAGGCAGTACAATGGGAAGCGCGGAGGCGGAGCCGTGGGGGCGGGCTCCCTGTCCCGCTGTCTGCGGCCGGCGGGCAGGCGACTCCTGTCCCGAGTGGAGGCGGCGGAACCGGAGCTGGGGGAGGGGGCAGCGGCTGATTGAAGGACCGCGGCGGCGTCCGCAGCTCCTCACCGGTGAGGGCGCTGAGCGAGGACTCGGGGGTCCCGGGAGTGGGGCGTCGAGAAGACAGGTTCTGGTGTGGGGGGTTGGGACACCGAGGGTCCATAGCCTCCGCTGTCATAGGGGTGCGGGGCCTGGAAGCCCGGGGTCTGCCAGATGCTGGGTGTCTGCGACGAGGGTCGGGTTGGGTCGGGTCGGATTGGGTTGCGCCGGGCGGAGGCGTTTCTGAGCAGGCCAGCCAGCCAGCTGGGGTGACATCACCGACCCCCTCCCCCGCGCGAACCCCCTTCCTTCCTCTCCCCGCCGCGCCTTTTGTCCCGGCCAGGCTCGGCTCTGCCCCGCCCCTCCCCGCCCATTTGCGGAGGAGGAGGCTCCCTGTCAGTGACTTCATTGAGTAGGTTCTTGGGGATTGGGCTTGGGTCCTCCCCAGAGAGGCGAGAGGAGCTCACAGCCTCTCAGGCCCTCACTATCATACCTGTCACAGGTACACACGCTGCCACTCAACAAGCACATACTGTCACTTCCATCCTCACTGTCACACAGACATACAGCCACTCGCATTCAGCCAGACACTGCTGTACCTGAGAGCAGGTGGCCGCTGGACCCTCTCCCTTCCCTCCGCACCTGGGGATCAGGTCCAGCCTCTGCGGCACGAGACGGGCCTTGCTGGGCAAGGGCCTCTGAGAATCTGAGGAGGTGGCTTCCAGAGCTACAGCGTCCCAAGCAGGCTCCGGTGGAGCGATCAGAGGTGAGGGGCTTGGCTGGGCATGTTTAAGCGCACAGTGCTCTCCTGCCCACCCCCAGCAGCACCCCCACTACAGGCTCGAGGAGCTTTCCGGAGCTTCCCACACTTCTGGGGAGAAGACTTCTTAGCCAGCTTGATGTTTAAAATTCAGCTGGAACCCTTAAAACTTCGAGCGTGGACGCTGAATGGGTTTGTAAAGTTTCGGTAAGTCCCTCCGGAGCAGGGCACTCATACCCATGCCGAGGCAAATTCTCCACATCAGCCATTCCCTGCACTCTCCCCTCCTCCCTGGCATCCTCATCTCATCCTTTCACCTCACCTGTATGTTTGAATGAATTGCACTCCATATCATTCATCTCCCACAAACTGTTTCCACAAACATCTCCAACACACCAGTCCTTCCGTTCTCCCTCTCAAGCCATCAGTCACCTGCTTTCCACTTCAACCGTTTGCTTTTGTCATTTCTCACACCCCACTGTCAGTACCCTCTCTCCTCCCTGTCCTCCACAGTCCCTTTTGCTATTTATCCTCAGAATTTCTTTTCTTTTCTTTTTTTTTTTCTTTTCTTTTTTCTTTTCTTTTCTTTTCTTTTCTTTTCTTTTTTTTCTCTCTCTCTCTTTCTTTCTTTCTTTCTTTCTTTTTTTTTTTTAATTCCTAGCTCTACCTTAACACATTTCTCATTCCTCATCAAAGGCAGAGCCATGCCATGGGTCTCCTTTGTCATTCTGCCACGTGGCTTGTGGGGAGGGAGCGGGAAGGAGGGTAGAGAGGTGGGAAAGGAGGCAGGTCCTGAGAGTTGGCCCTGTGTCTGTGGAGGCAAGAGAGTTACGGGTGGAGAAGGGCTAGCAGGTGGGTGCCAGAGAGGAAGGCAGCCGTGGTGAAGAGTTAATGAAGGGACCACAACAAGGTGGGCGGGCTGCTAAGCCATGCCACTTGCCCTCTGCTCGAGTTCCCTGGTGCCCTGTTGCTGTCCTAGGTTTCCTTCAATCCTGGGGTGAAGAAAGTGTGGGCTGAGGCAAAGATGGCAGACCACCCAATCTCCCTCTCAGACTGCTTTTAATGCCGCTTCCGAAAATGGCTGCCCTCCCCCAGATGCTCTTTCTTCTCTGCCTCCCCCAACTCCAGTCTCCCCCACAGACGTGACATGCTGGTGTGGGGAAATGGGGGAGTACCCGCCTTTATGGTGGTGCCTTCTCTTTGTCAGAAGGAGGTGACTCCCAGTACCATGAGTCAACCTAGCCACCTGCAGCAGGCCCTGTAGGGGCGGGGCTGAGGTCATTCTCTCTGCCTACCTGGGGCACCAGAGGCTTCTCCTAACTGTCACAGCTCTTACTTCTGCCAGGACATCTTGTCCATCTCACTACTGTGAAGTACTGGGGCAGAAAAGCAGGCCTCAGCTGTGGCTGCCAGAACATTGCTAGAAAACTCTGGTTCTCTCTGTTTTGACAAGGCTTGGCTGCACCTCAAACAGGCCAGAGGACTGCATCTGGCCACTCCCTCAAGTCCCCTCCCTTCATATCATCCATAGATCCACTGATGAATGCAGGTTAGAGTGGAAGAATCAGAGCCCCACGCTGATGTCCTTGAACCCCACTTAGAAGGGGTAATTGGAGGAGTCAGATCCTAAACCGTAGGGACAGGCAGAGGAGGGGCTTGCAGCAAAGGTATTTAGGACATGGTGGTTAGTGTCCGCCTGTCTCCTGACACCTAGGCTTAAGAAAGCCTTATCTCTGGTGCTTTTGTTCACTATCATTGGCCTTAGGCAACATAGATGTGTATTCACACTTCAGTGTGTAGATACTGGGAAACAAGCAAAGGCAACTGTTACCCTGGTTGGGGGATAGACAGTGTTCCCCCCACCCCTTGCTAATGAGGGTGTGAGAAACAGAAGTTCCCAAAGGCTGTGAGTCACTCTGATCTGAGTCACATGTGAAGCTTAGCATAGTGGGGGGGGGCAGAGAGATCTGGGGTCCCCAGTGGCAGAAAAGACTCCCAAGTCCCATACCCTGATTTAGCTGGTCCTGGGCTACTGCCCCAGCTGTCCTCAGCCCGGGCACCATGCCTGAGGTGTGGCGTAGGAGAGACTACAAAGCTCAGGTGACCTCACTCAGTGCACTGACCTTCGACAGCTTCTGTGTGAGTCTTGTCAGTTCACAGTGCCATCTCATTCAGAAAGGCCTCTCAGGGGTCCTCGGGCTGGCCCAAGGGCCCAGGACTCAGCCTAGTCCCAAGAAGTGGGCCATAATCTTCATCCAGAAGCTGAGAAAGGAACCACCGGATCCTAGCATGTCAGAACTGGAAGACATCATCTAGTCCAAAACTTTCATTTTACAGATGGGGACACAGAGACCCAGAGAACAGGCATGACCTATTGAAGGTCACACAGGGAATCATTTAAGGGCTGCAGGAATAGCAGGAGTGGGGCTGGGCTGAAGAGAACAGGGTACCTAAGATTGGCCCTGGGTTCTTGCAGAAACAAGGAGCCCAGCACCGGTCCAGTGGCTGTGATGGGAAAAGATTATTACAAGATTCTCGGAATCCCGTCAGGGGCCAATGAGGATGAGATCAAGAAAGCCTATCGGAAGATGGCCTTGAAATACCACCCAGACAAGAACAAAGAACCCAACGCTGAGGAGAAGTTTAAGGAGATTGCTGAGGCTTATGACGTGCTGAGTGACCCTAAGAAACGGAGCCTGTATGACCAGTATGGGGAGGAAGGTAAGACGGTGGTACAGAGGCCCAAACCTGGACCCCTGGGTTTCTCAGGAGCCCTGGGCTCATAGCGGGGTTGAAGGAGGAAGATTTCCTTAGAGTAGCTACTCACTCACTACCTGGTCTCAGCTCACTCTCCCTGTCTCTCTCTCTTCCCCCTCCCTAGTCCCCTAGAGAGTTTGGAGTCTGAGCCAGAGCGCCCCCCTCCCTTTCCTTCCCAGCCTTATTAGTCCTGCCCGAAGTCTCTGCTGCTTCATTGGCTGATCGGAAAGGTTGGGGAGAGTGAGTCTGTGACTCTGTGAGGATGGCATTTACAGTCATCAGCATAAAAGTCTGGCCCTTGAACAGCCAGGGAATTAACCTCTAGAGTTCTGAGTAGAGATGGCTATTGCCACCATCCCCCAATCCCTAGCCACTTCAGGCCAGCAGAACAGAGATTTGCCTCCCAGAGGAAGTGGCAGGGATCCAGGAGTGGAAAGGGAGATGTTGCTGGCATCGAATCCCTTCCCCAGGGCAGTTGGTGGACATGCACAGGGCAGGCAGCAGGAAAGGCCCAAATAAAGCCTCTAAGAGCCTGGCTCCTCCCAGCACATCCCACGGGCATGATGTAGCTGCTAATTCTGGGCCTGCCCCTCGGGGCCCGCCTGCCACCCGCCAGCCACAGGCACCTGTCAGGCTATATTAAGAGACACTGTCACAGCTGAGGACTCTCCTTTCTGGGAAGACCTGCCCTTCCTCCTAACGACATCCACCGTTCTTTGACACTGTCCTCCTCTTCACCCTCCCTGGCCCGTGCTCATGAAATGGGCTAATGGCACACACTGTGCCTGATTAAAGCAGGTGCTCAAGAGCATGTTCCTCCGGGCCCCTCTTCATTTTGTGTTGTCCATCTCTGCCCTTCTCTTACCTGTACCCCGTCTTCCCAGCCCCCTCTTTTCAGGCTCCATGCTGTGAGCTCATTCCATTTTTCCCTGGTCATTCTTAGCCTTGCCAATCTCAGAGACCCGGCACCTGCTCTAATCCCCATCATTCTCCTAGCTGAGGAGGGAGGATGGGAAGTGATGGGAGTAGGAAAGAAGGCAGGCAATGTAGGTACCATGCCGCCGTGTGGTCTTTCTCAGAATTGCATTCAATGCTGAACTTAGCCTAACCTTTGTTTAGGAAAGGAGTTGAAGAAGAAACTTCCTCCCCCACCTCATACATGACCAAACCCAAGTGAAGGCAACACCCAGACCCAGACCCAGACCCTAGGCAGCCCCCGGGTCCTGGTGTAGATCACATGCACTGTGGCCCAGGGAAGACCTCTGGGTTGGAGGAGGGAGAAACAGCCTTGGAAAGTCAGTTCTATTTCTGTCTACCCTGCTTCTTCTTCAACAGCCAGCCAGAACAATTGTGCACAGAGTCTGTATGAAGCTCGGGCTTGGGACAAGTTGTTCTCTGCTTG
Organism: Cricetiscus sungorus; assembly: GCA_030556225.1. Taxonomy (NCBI): domain Eukaryota; kingdom Metazoa; phylum Chordata; class Mammalia; order Rodentia; family Cricetidae; genus Cricetiscus; species Cricetiscus sungorus. Next base: position 51,002,258 of record JANBXA010000734.1, read on the forward strand.
AAGTGGGGAGGGGTGGGGTGGTAGAACAGGAACCCACAGTGAGAATTACCCCCTCTTGTCATCAGTTCAGTCTCCTACTTTCTCACCAAGCTTACTTAGGCCCCTCCCTCCCTCTCTCCCCCTCATCTGTTTTTTGCAGACAGGCTGACAGGCTTTCTCTGTGTAGCTTTGGAGTCTGCCCTGGAACTCCCTGTGTAGACCAGGCTGTCCTCAAACTCACAAAAATCTGTCTGCCTCTGCCTCCCAAGTTCTGGCATTAAAAGTGTTTGCCACCAATGCCCAGCCATGCCTAATTTAAACTTGCTTCATAGCTAGCCCTTCAACAGGAAGAAAGAACAGACCCCCAAGTCTTAGGGGAGAGGTTAAGCATTAAGCAGCAGCTGCCACAAGACCCTGAATGTCTGCTACTTACTTGCCCTCTCTAATGAAACCCAAGCCTGTCCTTGTGGTCCCATGAAATACGAGGATAATTTAGGCCCAGGTTCCCAAGGCCAATTGAAATTTTAGATAAAAGGCCTCAAAGAGGACTAAGAATACAGCCTAATGCTAGAGCACTTAGCCGAAGTGCACAAAGCCCTTGGTTCCCAAAATCACAAATAAATAAGTAAGTCTCAATGAGAGGGGCTTTCCCCTGGCCTGGGTCTCATCTGTGACTCTATATATTTTGTATTAGTCTGTGTTAATTCCCTCCCCCATATTTCCCACTATTCCATCACACACCTACCATGAAAGCACCATCCAGAAACCCGAGTCCCTTAGATGAGACCCAACTCCAGAGAGAGAATCTCTGGAGTCATCCCTTCTATGGTGCCAGCCCATTGATGTGTAGTAGTTGCTCCACATTGGATGTGGGATGCTGCAGGGCTGGTGTGGTGTAACTCTAAGGCTGATCCATTGTAGTCTGTGTCTGTACACTGTGTGAATGACAGCCCCTGAAGCTGTGTAACACAGAGTCAGGGTATGGAAATAAAGTAATTGAATTTTTTTCTGGGAAAACAGTTCCTCATTTCCATGTCAGTGAGCTTTCTTGGTTTTTTGAGGCCTCTTGATTTCCTGTTGGAGCACAAGTTTAGGAAAGATGAAGCAGAATAAAAGCTGGCTTCCTCCTAGACTGTGTCACACTTTATTTAGGACAGGTCACTTACTAGCCCCCTCTATGGCCAAACCCTATCTGTTTGTCTCTAGCCCCGTGTGTCTTGGGAAGTAAACAGAGATTTGGGGGTCAGGTATAGCCTGTCATGTGATACTAGGCCAGCTGCCCTAGCTTTTATGAGGCATGTTTGGACTGATTAAGTGGGAATAATTACATAACAGAAGCCATCTACTAAGTCCCCTAGTCCTAGCTTTTCCACTCATTGGTTAATGAGCTTGATGGAATCTAAAGATGCAGGTTCTTTGGGTTTGTGTTTTGAAACAAGGTCTCACTACACAGCCCAAACTAGCCTGAAACTCTCAGTCACCTTCCCAGTCTTTTGAGTATTTGATTAGAGACATGCACCACCATGCCCAGATACACATACCTAGATATGTATTAATTGCGTGGATATTAATCTGTCTAAAACTTTTCTTACTCTATTAGTCTAGCCCTCTCTGTGGGAATTAAAGATTGCTTCTTTATCTAGGCCCATGAGGTGGCAACTTAGTGGGCAGGGGAAAAAGACTGGGATGGGGCCAGGATGGGCCACACTGCCCCTAACTTCTCCTCCCCTTTAGGCCTCAAGACCGGCGGTGGCACGGCAGGTGGTTCCAGTGGCTCCTTTCACTACACCTTTCATGGGGACCCTCATGCCACCTTTGCTTCCTTCTTTGGTGGCTCCAACCCCTTCGATATCTTCTTTGCCAGCAGCCGCTCCACTCGGCCCTTCAGTGGCTTTGACCCAGATGACATGGATGTGGATGAAGATGAGGACCCATTTGGTGCCTTTGGCCGCTTTGGCTTCAATGGGCTGAGTAGGGGTCCAAGGCGAGCCCCAGAACCACTGTACCCCCGGCGCAAGGTGCAGGACCCCCCTGTGGTGCATGAGCTTCGTGTGTCCCTGGAGGAGATCTACCACGGCTCTACTAAGCGCATGAAGATCACAAGACGGCGCCTCAACCCTGATGGGCGAACTGTGCGCACCGAGGACAAAATTCTGCACATCGTCATTAAGCGTGGCTGGAAGGAAGGTACCAAGATCACCTTCCCCAAAGAGGGCGATGCCACACCTGACAACATCCCAGCCGACATTGTCTTCGTGCTCAAAGACAAGCCTCATGCACACTTCCGCCGAGATGGCACCAATGTGCTCTACAGTGCACTGATCAGCCTCAAGGAGGTAGGCATGAGTGTGTTTGTCTGTGTCTGTCTGTCTGACAGGAAGCATCTTCTTTCCTTTCCTTTCTGACACATCCATCCACCACCCCACCCCACCCCGTGACTGTGTACATCTTTTTTCCTTTCTCTCCTGCCTCCCTTTTCCTCACCCTCTGCCTTATTTTCCCCAGGCGCTGTGTGGCTGCACTGTGAACATTCCCACCATTGATGGTCGAGTGATCCCTTTGCCCTGCAATGATGTAATCAAGCCAGGCACCGTGAAGAGACTCCGTGGGGAGGGTCTCCCCTTCCCCAAGGTGCCCACTCAACGGGGAGACCTCATTGTTGAGTTCAAAGTTCGATTCCCAGACAGATTAACACCACAGACACGGCAGATTCTTAAGCAGCACCTACCCTGCTCCTAGATTGCCCTGGCCAGTCTGGAGCCTACCACAGCAATACCCCCACACTCACCCCATCTCATGTGGACCTGGCTGGGTGTCCACTGGACACTGGCACTTTTCTAAAATGCAAAAAAGCCACTGATTGTCAGGAAAATGTTCCTGTCCCCAACCCTTTCAGAGCTGGGCTGCTTTGGGGGAATGGGAGGGAGGTGGGGAGAGCTAGCCCAGGCCAGGGGTCAATTTTCTGTCACTAGCTTTGAATCCAGTCCCTACTCCAGTGACTGGAGAGTGACTTGAGTGCTACTTGAAGATATAGATTCCTTGTCCACGCCTGTAAATAGCATGTCCTCCTCCCCTCTCAGCTTTGCTAACACCTTTCCTCTCCCTTCCCTTTGGCTTCCTCCTGTTTCTGGAGAAAGAGGACAGAAAGGACACCCTTCCCCTCAGGTCTGTAGTGTCCAGGGCTATCCCACAAGTATTCATGCACATGATACACTCTGCTAAAGTGGTCTGTGTGTCTCTCTGGGAGACCAGAGGAGAGGACATAGGAAGGGAAAGTCCATTACCTGTGAACAAGGCCATTCATTGAGCACAAGACACTTTTCATTTGGAGCAGGGAGGTGAACTAACACTCAGGAGCCTCCCCAACAGCTGCCCTGTCTATACCCTGCAGAGTTGTAGGGTCTGCCCCTCCCACCCTGCAGCTGCTCTAAGGAGTGTTGAAGGGTGGAGAAAAGAGGGGCTGAAGCATTATAGCTAAGAGGTGGGGCAGGACCCATCTCCCAGGCATCATCAGGAAGGAAAAGGGCTTTGGGGTCAGGTGGCAGCTATCCCCCCCCCCCAAGAGATTCAGTATCACAGGTTTCTCCCCACATCTCTGAACTCAGGGCCTAGCCACCCCAAACTTCCAAACCCCACTTTGTGATATGTGAAGCTACTTATTTCTTACCTTTCTTGGAGGCTATGTCAGAAGTTTCCAGCCCCTCTCTGCCTGTGTGACCCCCACCCCTCTCCCACAGTTGTATAGAAGTCAAATAGTGAAGGAGCTGGGAGAAGACTACTTCAGCTGGTCCTGGGGTGGGGTCTTTAGGTTTTCTCACTTTGACAAGCCCCTGAATGTTTTTATAGTAGTTTTTTGTATTTTTTTGTAATGACAGTATTATGAAAAAAAAATAAAGTATTTTAAAAATATGGCCTCTGAGCAGGAGCAGGGCCCCTGGGTGCAGGCAGGAATACAGTGTCACTGTTAGCCTTCTCCCAGAGCCCTGATAACCCCCAGAAAAGCCAAGCAACCTCAGTATAAGCTGAAGCCAGCCCCTCCTTCCTGTAAGCACTGACTTTTTGGAATTCCAGAACATATACCCCAAACAACAAAGCTAGAAGCCACAGCCCAGCTATGTGCAGAGAAGATACCCTTTGCTGTGACAAACAGAGCCTGTTCTCCTCAGAAGCTGTGTCAACATGAGCTCTAACAGACTTGTCTAAACGTCCTCTTTGAATCAGAGACATTTTATTCCTTGGAAGGGATGGAGAACTTTCTGACTGATGAGAATAGGCACACTCCCAAAGACACAATTGAGCCAGCAAGTAGGCTGGAGGGATGGCTCAGCAGCTAAGAGCACTTCCTGTTCTTACAGAGGAGCCAAGTTCAGTCCCCAGGACACACACAGCTTCCAGCTGCTCAGGGGAACCTGACAACCCTGGCCTCCTCTGGAACCTGCACTCATGCACGTGCATACACACACATACACACATGCACACACAATTAATTAAAAATAATAAAACTAATTTTTTTAAAGTTTGGCCACAAAAAAAAAAAATGTAGCTAGAGAATGCTGGAAGGGCCTGGCTGGGGATATGGGTTTCCTGAAGGGCACTAAACATAGTTGCTCCTTGATTCACATCATTTTCTGAGGATATCTGTCCTGGTTCCTGGTGTGCCTGTCCCTGCTAAACAACTCTCTCAGAGCCTGGTTAACACTGCATAAAGGCCACTGCCTTTTCTACTTGGGTCTGAGTAGGAAGGGACCCTGTGGTTACAGAAATGGCCACCTTCAAGTATGCCAGCCACACTGATGGAGAGAGGTCCAAAACTAACTTGAGACCACTGTCCCCAGTACCACAAGGATGGCTGTCTTCTGCAGGTCCTGGTCCCCCACAGGTGGACACTGGGCTTCTCTAGACCTTTCTGACTATTCATCCTGGAGGCTCCTGTCCTCTGACATGAGGTGCTTCCTGTGGGAGGCTCTTCCTCCAACTCACCAAATCAGGGTATCTGGACCACAAAGATGTCTACTATGGGTGGGGTGAATCCCACTCTGCATAATACTACTCCATTCTCTCCTGCACTGGGAATTCTAGAGTGGTCTCACTCATTTGAAGCTAAATATTGTTTCTTCCCTGACACCTAAAATTTCAGGATCTGGACATCCTGGACCAGAATTCTCCTTCTGGTCCCTCTATGAACACACAGGACCTAGAAAGTTGTCCTGACTTCATGTTTTGACTGAACATATTTTTTTAAATTTTTTTATTGCATACTATATTGCATATAGTATTCTGTCTGTCTGTATTCTTCCAGATCAGAAGGTACCAGATCTCATTGCAGAATGTTGTGAGCCACCATGTGGTTGCTGGGAATTGAACTCAGGACCTCTGGAAGAGCAGCCAGTGCTCTTAATCTCTGAGCTATCACTCCAGCTTCAACTGAACACTCTTATGGGACCCTGCAATCCTAGAAACCATGCTATCTGAGGCAAGAAAAGCTTCTGTTGGAATGTACACACACACACACACATACACACACACACACACACACACACACACACACACACACACACACGAGCACGAAAAAGGAAAGAGAGGAAAAAGGAAAGAGAGGGGAATATAGGGCAGAATTTTATGAAAGTAGAGAAACTAGGGAGTGTTTTCTGGATGGGTCTTTATTGGATTTTCGCACTTAGCCAAATTTCTTTGTGTGTGTGTGTGTGTGTGTGTGTGTGTGTGTGTGTGTGTGAGTGTGTGTGTGTGTGAGAGAGAGAGAGAGAGAGAGAGAGAGAGAGAGAGAGAGAGAGATTCTGTAATGATAACTATGGCAATCATTTGTCTATTTTATATGACAATAATATGTCTTTAAGGGCTGGAGAAATGGCTCAGAGATTAAGAGCACCAGCTTTTCTTCCAGAGGTCCTGAGTTCAATTCCCAGCAACCACATGGTGGCTCACAACCACCTATAATGAGATCTGGGTGCCTTCTTCTGGTGTGCAGGCATGCAGGCAGAACAACATTTATATAATAAATAAATCGTTGAAAAATTTTTAAAAAAGAAAATAATATGTCTTTAGACTTGGCTAGCCTGAATCTTGAAACATCTTAAGTCACTGGAGTCACTCAACACTCAACCATTTAGTTTCTGGATACCTCTCAGCTCACTGGCTGTCAGGACATCTGATAGTGACTTGGACCTCCTTGGATCTCCTTGGACCTCACTTTTTCTTGGCCTCTTTGGACTATGAATGGCTTTCCAAATCTCCAATATCCTTCTAAAGAAAAAACTGAAAAGCTTCCCCTCTCTGTGATGCTCCTCTAGTCTTCTGCCCCTGAGCACTGCTCCTCCACAGCCGCAGTCTGTTATACAGTGCCCTCTCTCACAACTGTAACTTCAGTTGTGGGTGATCATGTGCCCTCTTCTGGCCTCCTCAGGCACTGCATGAATGTGGTGTACAATCATACATTCAAGTAAAACACTAATGCAAATAATAAAGTAAAATACACAGAGAGAGAGAGAGAGAGAGAGAGAGAGAGAGAGAGAGAGAGAGAGAGAGACAGAGACAGAGAGACAGAGACAGAGAGAGAGGGGGAGAATAAGGAGAATAGAAAAGCAAAATACAGAAAGAGAAAAGGGTTTTTTTTTAATTTAGTATTTTTTTTCCTTATTCCTTATTTAAATTAGAATCAAGCTTGTTTTACATGTCAATCCCAGTTCTCTCTCCTTCTCCTCCACCCCTGCCCCCGCCAACTCCCCATCCCATACCCTTTCTGCTCCCCAGGGAGGGTGAGGCCTTCCATGGGAGATTTTCAAAGTCTGTCATATCACTTGGAGCAGGGCCTATAACCTCCCCCATGTGTCTAGGCTGAGAGAGTATCCCTTTATGTGGCATGGGCTCCCAAAGTCCATTCTTATACTAGGGATAAATACTGATCAGCTACTTGGGAGTTGAAAAATATAATATCTGTAATGCAAATTTTGATAGGAATGTTAGCAGATTAGAAAGACAAAAAAATCAGCATGCTTAAAAATAGGTCAATGAAATTATTCAATTTGAGGAACAGAGAGATAAAAAGAATAAAGAAAGGGTAAGAAAGCCTTTAAGACCTATGAAACACCACCAAGCAAAACATAAATAATAGAAGTTCTAGAAATAGGAAAGGGTAAGAAATGTGCAAAGTCCTGGGTTGGATACCCTAGCACTACAAGAAAGAAGAAGAGGAAAATAAGGAAGATGAATGACTGAAAACTCTCCAAATTTAATGACAGAACATTAATATGTATACCCAAAAGTTGAGGGATGGAGATCACTGGTGAGTGCTTGCCTGGAAGGTGAAAGGCCTTGTTCAGTCCCAGCACAAGGAAAGAATAACCCCAGGTGGGTGGGTGAGTGGGACAATGAAAAGACCTGGGAAGATCACATCCAACTTCAGTAAGGCTTGGAGCTGATTGTAATCAGAAGTCATACAATCAGAAAGCACTTGTGATATAATCCAAGTGTTGGGAGAGAAATTCTATACCCAGAAAAACTGCCTATTAAAATGAAGGAGATGAGGTGCATTGCGGTAATCCCCACAATGATGAGACTAAGGCAAGAAGACCATAAATTTGGACTAGATAGCAAGTTTGGGACAACCTGGAGGAAGGTACATCTAAAGCCAGACACTAATAAAGGTGGCACCCACCTTTGATTCCAGCACTGAGGAGGAAAGGGCAGGTGAATATTTGGATGTTCAAAGCCAGCCTGGTCTTCTTAGTGAGTTCTGGGACAGTGAGGGCTACATGGTGAGACTCTGTCTCAAACAAAACCCTGACCTCAAGACATCCCTAGGTAAAGACTGAGAAAATGCATCACCAGAACATATGTTCTAAAATTCCTTAAGGTTCCTTCAGGTTGATATAAAGAAAATTAAGGGGTAACTCAGATCTACTTCAAATAGAGAACTAGTAAAAAGTAATTACACAGATAAAAGTAAAAGTATATACAAATATTTATATTTTTATTTTGCCACATATGACAGCTCACAACATCTGCAACTCTAGTCCCAGGAGAACCAACACTCTCTTCACTCTCTTGGACACTACACACACATGATGCAAAACATATATGAAGGTAAAAAACCCATACACATAAAATTAAATGTAAAAAAATTGAAAAAGAGAGTCCTGCATAAGTCAGTATTTACATTGCAAAAATAGTATGTTCAAAAGGGCATGTGTTTGTGCACACACACACATACACATGGATCCACACATATGCAAAAACAAACATATACACATGAAAATGGAATAATAAATTGAGATGAATAAATGTAAAAGATGATAGAACCGTTGTGCTCTGCATGGAAATAATGAGAAAGGTACCCACAGGGCAGTATCTCAGTCATTGAGGAGCCTATCTTGTGAAAACAAAATTCATTTGGAAGGAGAGACTCTGAACTAAGAATGCCGCTGAAGAGGTTCTTTGCTGGAAAATAACTGCTTAAGGATCTGTTTTTCTGAATTCAATTCCAAGGCACCAAGAGCACTACAGCTATGGTATAGTATGGCTAGACTACTTATCAAATGGATAGCAGAATTAGCACTAGAGGAAACTAATAAAAGTTTGGAAAAAAAGAATGCCTAGTAGCAGAGACGCTGTTGAAGCAGCTGAAGTGAAATCAAAGATTAACTGCAGAACAAGACAGGCCCACTAGGTCTTTAGAAGAGCTCTAAAAGGAAGGGATAAGCCAGAAGGCTCAGTGGGTACTGGCTGCCAAAACTAACAACCTGAATTCAATACCTGGGGTCCTTGTGGTGGAAAGAGAGGATCAATCTCCTGCAAATTATCCTCTTACCTCTACACATGTGCCATGCCATTTGTACCCACACACATACAAAATAAATGAATGAATGAATAAATAAATAAATAAGTAAATAAATAAATAAATAGTAAATATAATTAGATATCATTAATTTCAAAGGTAGATGAGGAAAAGTTAGTGACAATACCTGGGCAAAGGCAAAGTAGCCTTTGTGACAGAGGCAGAGGCTACTGTTTTTACAGTGAATGGGGAGGGAAGCCAACAAGCTGGGCAAAATTATAAGGCTGGGGTAGAGTATGGCATGGGAAGCTGAGTCTATGTGGTTTCCACTGTGCATAACTGACAGGTTCATAAACAGGCTACTGTTAAACAGGATCACCCAAGGAAACGTTTTCAAGAGGGTCTGGTGGAAGGATGGAGGAAGATCGGTGAAGGATGGTGGAAGATTCAGGCAGAGGAACTGTGGGCCAGGGACATCGCAGGAGCAGAGAAACTGTGGGAGCCAGGGACACTGCAGGAGCAGCATCTTACCTAACCTCCCCAAGCAGAGGGTCAGTTTCTACCCTTGCTTCATCAGATCCTCCCAGCAGAGAACTTGCTACAAGCTGCCTTCACCAGGAATCTTTTCCAGATGACTAAAAAGACCACAAGTGCCTGCTACAGACAGGAAGGCCTCCCAAGCCTGAGGAGTCAGTCACATCCCCACTGTGTGTATCACTAATGTACAACCCTATTATTCTTTGTGCCAGAAATTTCTTTCAGAAATTCTCTGGTTACTTGTCATCCACCCCTGATCTCAATCCAACCTGCACTAGGGCTCTAGACTGGCAGGGGTCACACTAGGAAAAAAGAAGAGATTAGTGAATCCTACCTTCCATCTCCAGCCCCGGTCACCTCAAGAACAAGCAAGTCCTGAGTCTCATGAGCTATTTTCTGGTAAGCTCTCCAAGTCTTGGTCACATACCAAAATTAAGTACAGAAGCTGACTATAACAGTCTTTCGTGGGAGGCTCTGAGTGGCCAATGACAACTAATAAGCTTGGTCACATAATAACACTTTTATTTTAAAGTGCTTTCTTGTCCACTACCTTATATGCTCTTTATCATCATGCTGTGAGAGATACAGGCCAAGAGTATTTCAAGGAGGAATACAAGCCTCAGGGAAGTTAAATAATTTGTTCAAAATCAAGACTCAGAAAACCGGTCGTGAGACTTATTGGTCTACTGTGTCACACTGCCACCTGCTGGGCATTTGTCAGCAATACAGTTTTTCCATTTTTAGAGCTAAGCAGAACCTGAAAACTGGTATTCCAGATGCTCCTTTCTTCCTTTAGTTTCCTCATTGTGAAGTGTTCTGCTGACAGAAATGAGCTCTAGCAACAAAATTCTTAAAGACTTGGAATTTGGTTAACTCTTGAGAGCTCTGAGCAGAACAAACAGACTGTTAGTGATAAATGCCTATTTGCTGTGTGTTCTTCCCTTTGCACTAATGCTGAAGAACAGAGATCATGACAGCAAGTGTTTCACCAAGGTATAGTGACTCTCAGTGTTGTGCAGGGATGAAACTACTATGTCGATCAAAAGGGTCAAGACCAAGATCACCAAGAAGCCTTTCAGAGGGCAACACCCAATATGTCTGCCATGTGTGAACTGTTATCCAGGAATTCAAAAAGGCCTTCAACATGACCAAAACAGATGGTTCCATAGACAGAGAAGATTCACATGATATTCTGGCCTTATTGGAGAAAAACTCAGCTGGTAAATACCTGGATACTGTACTGTGATTAATGAAACTATAGCCCCAATGATTTTTCTCAGTATGTTTGTTGAAAAGTTTAATAGCATAGATCCTGAAAATGACATCAGAAATGCTTTAGCTTGCTTTAGCTGAACAGTGGTGGTACCTATCTTTAGTCTCAGCACTTGGGAGGCAGAAACAGGTGGATCTCTGTGAGTTTGAGGCCAGCCTGGTCTACAGAGTGAATTTCAGTTCAGCCAGGGATACAGAGAGAAACCCTGCTTCAGAAACCAAACAAACAAACAAACAAAATCGTAACTAAGACTCAGGCTCAGAATGACAAATATCACATGTTCTCTTGCATGCAGATCCTAGCTTCTAACTTTCCTAGATGTATATTTATGTAAGGGTGAGTGTAGAAGATCAGGCCAATGAGAGGAAAAAAGAGACTTCAACAAAGAACGGTAGAAAGGTAACAGAACATGTGATGTGAAAGTGCAAAAGGATATATGGGACAAAAGTGTAAGAGTACAAGGAGACGGCAAAGAGGAAGGGGTTGGGATGAGAAACAACCAAAACTAAGTATTATGAAAATGCTGTAAGAAAACCAATTGCGTGCTAAGAGTAAAAACACACAGAAGTGGTGGTGCACCTTTGATCCCAGCACTTGGGAGGCAGAGACAGGCAGATCACTGTAAGTTTGAGACCAGCCTGGTCTACAAAGTAAGTTCCAGGGTCACGTGTCTCAAAAAACAAAAAAAATTAAAAAAAATCTAAACACACATACATATATATGTATATATGTATCAAACTATATACCAGATTATTGTTCTAAATATATATATTTATTTAACCTAAACCTGAGGTAACAGGCCAGGTGTAGTGGAGCACACCTTTAATCCCAGCATTCAGAAGGCAGAAGCAGGCAGATCTCTGTGAGTTTTAAGCCAGCTTGGTCTACAAAGTGAGTTCCAGAACAGTCAGGGCTATGAAGAGAGACCCTGTCTCAAAACAAAAGTAAATAAATAAGCAAAAAGAAAACAAATAAAAACCCTGAGGTATTAAGTTGTTTGATTGAGGTTTCATAGACAAGAAATAAAAACTAGAGTTTGGATGGCATAGTTCAACGTTAAAATGCATGCCCTAAAGCATGCATATAGCTCTAACCCTGACAATCGAGACAAGGGCAGCACTGAGAATACACTGCATAAGATGCATTGTCTAATAGAGGTAACATTTTGGCCCTAAGCTCCAGGAGAAGGATCCCCAGAGCCATGTGGGGGTTGGGAGTTCTGTGTTCTATGATGTAGTGATGACCTCAAGAAACTGCCACTAAGCTGAAGAAAATGGAATGGCTGCTAGAAGATCTGCTTAGAGCTAAAGGAGATATGGGGCTTCTCCATGGTCAGCTAACACATGTTCTAGCCTGCAGACATTGCAGCAGCAGCATCTGCCTCCAAAGTCCAGGGAATCTAGTGATATTATTCTTGTTCATGGTTTGGCAAATCCAAAGATGGTGGCAAATTGGGAAATGGCAACAGCTTCAGCCCTGGTGCTCTGGAGACATAATGATGCAAGGCAAGGTAGGTGACCACTGACTTGGATGTGGATCCAGACAACTATTGAAATGACATGTGAGGTCAAATGAAGGGCCATTGTTATGGATGTGGTCCCTGATAAGTGATATTTAAGCCATAAATTACTGACTGAGTGCTCAGTGACATGATTTGAAAGCAAGTGACTAATCACTCACCCTAGGATACACTCAGAAATGGTGATCTCTAAATAAGAACTGGGTTTTGACATTAACAATTCATGAAGAGAGCAGGTTAGTGACCACTCATCAGAGCTATGGGGCAGGTGAACCTGCATTGTAGAACGGAAACTAATGAATGTATGACACATTACACATCTCTGAGAAGCCATCATACCTAATAGTATTATGCTTATTCCCTAGGGACTACAACTTCTGCACCATTTTGCCTTCCTTGATTCTCTGTACAAGCAAGAGTCAGAGGAGGAAGAATATGGGGAAGAGAAGGAAGAGGAATCATTATCTCTGAGTCCACTAAAACCATATTCTCCTTCCAAAGATGCTTCCACTGGAAATCAATTCACTGCAGACCCACACCAGCCATCCTGTAGTTCTGAGGGCCTCCCCAAGGCCACAGGGATACGAGAACAAGTATCCACACAACCCTCAAGCCCTTCCAGATCCTTCCCTACCTTCCAGATCCTGACCAACCTACCTGTGAGGAACAAGATAGCTTCAGGGAGTTCCCTGCAGCAGAGAAAAAGCCAGCTCTTCTGGGGTCTTCCATCGCTACACAGTGAGTCCTTGGAGACTATTTTTCTAAGCTCAGAAGGCCCTTCTCCACTAAAGTTGTCTATTTGTCCTTCTGTCTTCTTCAACAAGGTTCCCTTCCTGCCTGTGTACAACTTGTTGCTTCCCTATTATCACTCTCCAACCTACTATCCTACCCCTGAAGCCCATACTATGAGAAATCTAGAAGGAATAGTACCTAGTTCTCAACTAGTTCAATCTCCACCTTCCCCTCTTTTCCCATTAGCAACCTCCAATCTTAAGCCTTTACTTATAGGTTGTAAGGGAATCGTGTCTGATACCAACACACACACACAGTGCTTTACACAGCAGAAAGAGGTTCCTTGTGTCTCTGAGAATCAAGCCCTACACTCACAGCCTGAACTCCAAAAAATCAGACCTTCCACATTCTTGTATTCACCTGAGGCCTGGAGGGAGACACCAGGGGACCCCAGCCTCCAGCAACACAATCCAGACTCACCTTCTGCCTCTCTATTGTATCCTTCCAATCCTCATGAAGTCCTAACTAGGTCTGAGGTCCCACAGATAACCATGAAACAACACAAACACCCAAAAGCCTCTAAATCTGCAATGCCAACTGCAAGCCCACACCCAACTTCCCTGACAGAATACCAGAAAGCCAACCCTAGGAGAGAACTGTCTGGATTGAAAGCTCTCTGGGAAACCAGAGTGCAAAACGAGAACCCTCAGATCTATGCACTTCCAATCTCGACCCCTTGCCAATTCACAGTTCCCATGACAGAACCTCAAGAAACTGGCCCTCCAGGAACTCCCCCTGGATACGAAGTTCAGTGGGAAATCATACAACATAAAGATAATCCCCCAATGCCAGCCTCCTGTCAGCCACCAGGTTCTCTGTCAGAAGTAAAAAATGTTAACCCCAAAGGAGGACTTTCTGCACTGAAGGACTTCTGGGGAAACATGGGACATAAAGAGAAACCGCCTATTTCTAAGTCTTCAGTGTCAGCCCCCTGTCCTCTTTTAGACACCCTGTCAGAACACCAGAGAGAGAGCCCCCTAGAGGACCTGTCTGGACATCAGCCTTTTGAAACTCCAACCTTGGACTTCAACATGTGGTTCTATGAAACCATTTCTGCATGTGTCCCATTGGGATCTGAGACTCCATTGAAGGGTACACCTAGTACAGAAAATCTTTGTGTCTATGCAGACCCAGTTTCAGCTCCTAGCCTTCCCTCTGTCTCTCTGCCAGACTTTGCAATGATGAGCCCCCAAAGAGTCTTTTTGGAGTCTAAAGCTTTATGGGAGACCAAGGGGCACAGAAAGAAGCTATGGGTATGTGATTCCCCATGTCCTGCCCATGTACCACCTCTAGCCCCCTTTTTAGAACCACATAGAATCAATACTGTGGATGACTTCCCTAGATCAGAAGCTACATGGAAGGATACTGAGCATACAAGAAAATGTTTGTCTTCTGAGTCTCCATTTCTGAACCTCAACCCATCCCCAGCTCTTGTACAGCCACCCCTCAGAGTTAGCCCCATGAAGAACCCATTTATATCTAAAGTTTGGTGTGAGAACATTCAAAGAAAAAATAACTTCTTGGCCTCTGAGCATCCCGCTCAAAACTTATCTCAACATCTATTTGGAGCCAGCTCCTCAGGAGTCCTCTCTGACCCAGCTGAAGGGTACATGAAGCAGAATGAAAACTGTTGCGTTTCTGTATCCTCAGTTTGTAAATCCAGCCTACCTCCAAGCTCTGTTTCAAAGTCTCACATAAGTGAGACTTCTGGAGACCCGTGCAACTGTAAGCCTATGGAGTCAGCATTAGTGCAGAGAAAGGACTCCTGGGCCACTAAGCTACCAGCCTCCAGCTTTCTCTCTGCTCCATCACAAGAGCCACACCCTGACATTGAATTTATATGTAGAAATGTACAGAAAACAGAGGCCCCCCAATCCCCCAGTCCTCAGGTAATGAATCCTCTGCAACCAACATCCTGGCCTCCCATTCTAGCTAAAGCCCTGAAGTCTGAGCCTAACCAGCCTGGCCTACAGAAGGAAGAGATGCTCTCAGAAGCCAAGGCAAAGGCTCCATCTTCCCAGGGTGGAACCATCTCAGGGGTGTGTGACCACCCTGTGAGCCATGCCTGGCAATGGAGTAGAGAATTGAAGATCAGACTAAAGAAACTAAAGCAGAGCCCCACTTTCGAATCCCCAGGCCAACACTACTCACTTTGCAGCCCCCCAGCCCTTGACTCCCCAACTCCAGAATCTTGGGGACTCTCTTGTTTCCCACATCAGACTCATCCTCTCAGCGTGCACTCCTGCTCTCCAAGTAGTGATCCCTCAAAAGTTCAAAGGACAGAGCCTCAGCCTGTCCAGACCCCTCACCACCCTCATCCTTCTTCTAGCAGAGCAGAACAAGAGTCTCAAAAAAACAAGGGGATGAAAGGGAAGGTAGTGGTCAAGACACCATCCCCAGGGAATGTTCATGCAAAGGCTAATGAAAACTGCTCTGGAATGGGAAAGCCCTCAAATACAGGGGCTCTGGTCTCTATCAAGAGACGTCAAGACAAGACTTTAGCACTACCTTCAGCCCAAAAGAAAGGGAGTCCCAAAAAATCCAAAGCAGAGAAATGTGAAGGAAGGACTAAAAGACTGGGATCATCCACTGCCACAGGGAAAAATAACCCTGCCCAGGCAAGTAGACCATCAGAGATCCCTATACACAGATTTCCTAAAAAGTCTCAGGATAGAGCTCAGCATTCTCCACACACTGTTCTTGCTCAGCAGCTTCTCTCAAATGCTATTGGTCCCCAGGACCAACAAAGGGCAGGCCGAGTAGCTGGTGATACACAGAAGCCTCACCATTGTAAGCACTGTGCTTGGGCCCCCAAGGAGAAGCAGCTCCCATCCTCCACACCCCTGCGTCCCCCTAACAGAGGTTTTCAAAGGTTGTTAGCTAAATTTCTAGTTGTCCGTAGACGCCTGCCAACTAAATCCAGTCAGTAAAGCATGATAGTACTGGCACCCAGTATCTCACAACCCAAACCAATCCAGGTGTGGGTACAGAAATAGAGACAAATAGAGAAATCCTAATAAAGTAGTTCAACTAGACAAATCCTATTTACGTCTTCTTTAATGTCTAGGTTACTAAAGATTCCAGTTCCCTATTCTTATAGAGCTATATCCCATATTGATTAGGTTCTAGAGCAGGGGTTCTCAAACTGAGGGTTTGAGCAGCCCTTTGACAGGCCTTGCCTAAGACTATCAGAAAAATGATTCCTAACAGGTAGCGACTATGGTAATCATGATAAAGCTACGGGGCCAGAGGAACACAGCCTGGTGCTGTTTCTGAGAGACAAACACTTCATACCAAGTGGGGGAAAAATGCATCCATTCACCTAAGTACCAAAGATATAAAAAGTTGTTGTTTATATTTCACATAGTCCTTCTCTTCATCTACTTGACCTACATAGATTCTGTTGTTGTTTTTGAGACAGGGTCTTGCTATAGCCTGGACTGGTCTCCAATTTATTATCCTCCTCCCTCAACTTTCCAAGTTCAAGCACTCCAGGTGTATGCCACTAGGTTTAGCTTCTGTATCTTTCTAATAATTTCTTCTCAGATTTACATCTCAACTCTGCTCTTCTCCCTCCTTGAATTAGCTAATTTGCTCCCAAGGCCACAAAAACCAGTGGCTTCACATTTTGGAACTGTGGGAGACTTGTGATTTGTCCTTTTTTTCTTTACTAGAGATTAAATCTAGGGCCTTGCAGTGCTTTAGCAAGTGCTCTACCTCTTGGCTAAATCCCCAACCCATTTTCACATGTTTAATAATTGCCCATTTACAGCTTTTACCCATTTTCCTGAAACACTCTTTGTGGTATGGTACTAACTGAATTGATACAATAATTCAGACAAAACACATTTGCCCCAAGTCCAACACATCTCATAGTTAAAATTGAGGGACTGACAGAGATGCAACTCTTCCCTGCCTTGTCTTTCCCAGCTTCTGGGGAATGGTTATGAACCTTCGCTACTAACTCCTTTTCTCCATTTCCAAAGCCATCAAAGGCAAGACAGGTCTCTCACATTACTTATCTCTCTAGCCTCTTGTCTCTCTCTTCCTTTGTGGGGGGAGGGATTGAACCCAGGCAGGGTCTCAAACATTCAAGGAAAATGCTTTACCACCTAGCTATATCCCTAGCCCATCTTTTCCCACTTTTAAGAATCCTTGTAACTATGTGAACCTGCCTGTACAATCCTAGACATTGCCTGGTTTACCAAACCAAAGGCTTTAGCACTCTTAAGTTAGAAGCCCAGGCTTCACATTTGTCTTAAAATTCAAATGAAGGAGCCAGGCATGGTGGCACACACCTTTAACCTCAGCACGCAGGAGACAGAGGCAGACAAATCTTTATGAATCCCAGGCCAGCCAGGGCTACACAGACAAACGCTGTCTTGAAAATAAACAATGAAAAAAAAATCTGATTATGATGACCTTACTCCCTCTTTCATCCTTAATTCTCCTTTGTATGTACAATAACACATCCACAGGTTACATAGATTAAGGATGTAGATACCTTGCCAGGCATGATGGTGTGGTATACAACTTTATTCTAAGCATTCCAAAGGCAGTAGCAAATAGACCTATGAGATCCAGGCCAGCTACATAGTGAGACTCTGTCTCAAAACAAGACATAGACATCTTAGAAAGCCATTATCCTACATATAAAATGAATTAAGTCAATCAAATTCCATAATGAAACTAATAATTTTTCATGTTAATTAAAAAATATTAAGAGAAAAAAAGGTACTAACTCAATTTCTTATAACTGCAAACATTTCCTTCCAGTTTTGTTTACAGTGACTCATATTACTATATCAAAGTTTTACATCTTATGTAGTTTTAAGACTATTTTTCAAGACAGGGTTTCTCTGTATTGCTTTGGTGCTTGTCCTGGAACTAGCTCTATAGACTAGGCTGACCTTGAACTCACAGAGATCCACCTGTCTCTGCCTCCTGAGTGCTGGGATTAAAGGCATGCGCCACCAGTGCCCAGCTCAACATTCTCCTTTATAAATTTTTTTTTTTTTTTTTTTTTTTTGAGGTGGAATCTCATGTAGAACAAGCTGGCTACAAACTTCCTGTGCTAGGGTTACAAGCATGTAGCACTCCTGATACCTTTATGACCTTGACTTCTAAAGTAATTTCTGGAACATTTATAGTTTGTATATTTACGTTGGTAAACAAACATTTTGAGCATGGAATTTAATAAAAGTCTAATTCCCCCCAAATAATGTCCAATTTCATCAATCCCATACTCTGGAGTCCACACCACTAAATATGCCATAGAGCAAAATATGGGGCATTTTCAAGCATTTCTAAACCTGATCCATAGGACCTCATTTTATGAAGAACTTACTTTTCCCTTTAACTTTTTTTTTCCCCTATATAGACCTGTATGTCCTGGAACTCAAATTATAGACCAGGATGACCTTATACTTACAGAGAAATGACTGCCTCTATCTCCCAAATGCTGGGATTAAAGGGGAGTACCACCACTGACCAGGCTGGCCTTGAACTTGTTATCCCCTGCCTCTGCCTCCTTTAGAAAATCCTATGAGCATGCACCACCACAACCACCCTAAGCACACCATTCTTAATTCCTCCTATACTCGTCTGCTTTAATCCATCAGTAAGCCCTAACACACCTATAAAATCTCTTTCAAATCCATCTCCACTATCACTTTCATAGTCCAGTCATTTCTCACAAAATTGGTTGCCCTAATCCTTTCTATATATTTTCTACTGCTATAGTTCTCTAGAAGTCAACACAATTTCAAGTGTATGTCATAAAATTGAATAAAAGGAACAATGCTAACCTAGTTTACACAGGACCCTGAATTCAACCCCCAGAATTGCAACGGAAAAGAAAGCAAGGCTCCCTCCACAGCAAAAATGTCTTTTGTCTTAAGACAAGAATTGGAGACACAAGTCTCATTGTGTAGCCTAGGAAGTCCTTGAATTTACAATCTTCTTGCCTCAGTTTTCGGGGGGGGGGGGACCACATGCATGATATGTATGCATGGTGGCTTACAATGAGATGCAGGTATGAGGAAGCAGGAGAATGACTCCAAATCTGAGGCCAGCCTGGGCTCTATAGTGAGTTCCAAGCCAACCTGAACTACAGAATAACAAGCTGAATCCAAAAAACAAAACAAAGCCAGGTGATAGGGGCACATGCCTTTAGTTCCAGCACTCTGTTTTCAGAGTTCAAGGCCAGCCTGGTCTAGCGAATGAGTTCCAGGCTAAAAAAAAAACCCTGTCTAGAAAAAACAACACAAAAAATTTGAGCAAAGGGACATATAGATATAATTTGTTACATTGGCCTGGTCAAAATAGTTGTAAATGATGTTTGGCCCACTAAGGAAAGACTGGTTCTTGACACCCTCAACCCCTACACCAATGAAATTACTAAAAAGAAAGACCTTATTAATTTAACTTTTATGTTAATTTTGTGAAATTAACTTTTACTTGCTGAACTACTGAGCTATATGGTTCAGTGAGTAAAACCATTTACTGCCAGTCCTGGCAGCCTCAATTCCCCTAAACCCACAGTTCAAGAAACAACTCCTGCAAGCTATCTTCTAACCTATATACTCAACACCCACAGACATACCCATAAAATACACACATATACACATAAATGTAAAAGAAAATTATTAAGTAATAAGAAGCCAGGCATGCCGGGACACACCTGTATTCTCAACATTCAGGAGCCTTAAGTAAGATACCAGTTTGATTCAAGGCTAGCATGGAATACACAACAAAACCTTGTCTTTAAAAAGCCAGGCATAGTGGTATATGCTGCTGAGAGCCCTTATCGTTTATTACAGAAGTAGAAATTAATATTCTAGGTGCAATCAATCAGAATTAACTTCTGATGGAAGAAACTTGGCTTGCAAAGTTTGCAAGAAATAGACACCAGAATATTTGTTACTTTGCCCGTAATTTTAAATGTGCTAATTACATTCTCTCTAGCCTGTACATGTGTGTGTCTCATAAACACATTCCTGATCTACTGGGTACATATATCTGTGGGAAGTCAGGAGGATGAGTTTTCATTTGGCTGTATAATCTTGATTTATAGAATATATATTGGGTACCTTGTATTCTTGAGAAAGGCCCCAGAGAAAAGAAATTCTTCTCACTCAGGGATCAGTGGGCACAAAGCCTCAGCTTGGCCCAGAGGCTGCAAATGCCAGGCCCCAGATTTTGCACAGCCCTTCCTCTATTTACTCTTTTCAGATAAGATAGGCACTTCATAGCCACGCCCTCTCTGAGACATTAGCAAGACAAAAAGTGCCCTGAAAAATGCATGCCTGGCATTCTTGCTATTGCCAGAGATAGCTAATTGTATCTGTATGGCTATATAAACTGGAATTCTTGTGGGATCAGGGAGATCTTTTGAGGAATATGTATATGAGCTGATCCATTCACCCTCAGATACCTTTTACCAGCCACCCTCTACACTTTCTGTTTAGTGTCTTGCCTGAACCCTGAAGGGACAGAGGCTGACACTCAGAGGTCCCTGATAACACACCTTTGATCACAGAACTCTAGAGGCAGAGGCGGGCAGATCTCTAAGTTTGAGACCAATCTGAAACTATTATTAAGTTTCAGGACAGCCAGTAGCGAATAGTGAGACCCTGTTCCCCACCACCTGCCAAAAAGAAAAAAAAAGAAAAAAAAAAAAAGTAGTATCTCAAAAAAAAAAGCTTTTTTTTTTTTTTTTTTTTTAAATGTCACACATGGGCTAAAAGAGTAGCACATACCTATAATCTTCCAGCACTACAGAGGCAGTCAAGGAGGACCAAAAGTTCAAGGTCAGCCTGAGCAATGAAATGGGATATTGCATCAATAAACTAATTACTACAAGGAAATTAACACAATTACATGTAGGGCTATGATATAGCTTAGTGATGAGACATTTACTTAGCATACATAATTCTCAGCATTGTAAAGAAAAATATTCTATGAAGAGACATATATTTACACACCTACCTAGACATAGAAAGATAATTTCTGGCCACTGGAAATACTTTTTGCTTTGCATGGTAGTATAGACCTGTAATCCTAGCACTTGGTCAGGCAAGAGGATCATACCAAATTGGAAGTCCGCCTCAGTTGAGACCTTGCCTCAAAAATAACTTTTTGCTTTTATTTTTCTAAATTTCTATAATGAGCACTACCACTTTTTAAGGGTTTCTCTGTATAACAGCCATGGAACTTGTAGACCAGACTGGCTTCAAACTCATGGAGATCCACTTGCCTCTGCCTCCTGCACATTGGGATGTGCTCCCACACCTGGCTCATTTTACCACTTCTATAAAGGCTATTTAAAAAGTAAATTATAAAGCTGTGCATTGTAGTGCACATCTCTAAGCCCAACACTTGATTATTTTTTTTTTTTTTTTGAGACAGGATTTCTCTGTGTACCTTTGTAAACCAGGCTGGGGCCTTGAACTCACAGAGATCCGCCTGCCTCTGCCTCCCAAGGACTTTGATTAAAGGCTTGTGCCACCACTGCCCAGATAAGGCCAGCACTTAAAAGGATAACAAAAAGGAAAACCAAGGTTGAGGCCAACTTGGTCTCAACAGACTGTCTCAAACCCCCAAGGATAAACTTAAATTATATGAACACAACAATGTTAAGTTAGATGATTGGGTTTTTCTTAAAGGTAAAGGGTTAGATATGATGGTATACACCCCTTTAATCCCAGCACTAAGGAGGTAGAGGCAGACAGATCTCTTGAGAGTTCAAGACCAATGTGATCTACAAAGAGTTCCAGTCTAGTCAGGACCACATAGTGAGACCCTGTCTCAAATAAATAGGTGGGAGAGATGGACTGGTGAAATGGCTCAGTGGATAAAGGTGTTTATCCCCAAGACCTACAACCAGTTTGATTCCTAGGATTCCATGGATGAGAGAATTGACTCCTGAAATTTGTGTGACCTCCACATGTACTTGTCACTCTCTCTCTCTCTCTCTAAAGGGCCAGAAAGATGACTTAGTGGTGAGAGCACTGCCTACTCTCCCAGAGGACCTGTGTTTCTCAGCACCCATCTGGCAGCTCACAACTTTCTACGGTTCCAGTTTTAGGGGATTGTGACACTCCTTTCTGGCCTCATGTATTAAGCACACATGTGGTGCAAATAAAACTGCAGAAAAGACACTTAGCCACACAAAATTTAAAAATAAATTTACAATGCAAGAAATAAAAAATAAGGGAAAGTGGGGGGAAGAAGTGAATTGGCTTCTTTTGCGGGGTACTGAGGATCAAACCCAAGGCCATGCATAATCTAGGCAATTTATACTCCCAGCTCAAAAGTAAATTAATATTAAATATGGCAATATTAGTTTCACAGCACCTTAATTTCTCATGTTTGCATAAAATGCACTTTGGGGATATTAAGTGTTTTATAGGTGATTCCCGACCTGTCCCAAATTAACCTCTTTGCATGCCTAACCTTACACTGCTCAAGCACACCCTGTACCATCTATCACTCCAATGTTATCCTCTACTCTCCATACACTCAGAGATTCTTATTTTGGTATGGTTTCCCCCTATTCTCAGTCCTTGGTGCCTTTGTTGACACATTTCTCCACAAGTCCAAATTTCAGGGCTTAGAGGTTAAGAGAATCCTTCTCTTATGGAGAACCCAAATTTCAGTCCCAGAACTTCCATAGGTAGTTACACAAATAACCTGTAACTCTACCTCCAGGAAATTCAACTCTTCTGGCCTTGAGGAAGCACACAATGCATAGACCCATACTCATGTAACTGAGAAATAAACTGTAGCTAACAGTAGAGTGCTTACTTAACTAGGATGCATAAGGTTCCAGGTTCATTTCCTAACCACATCAGTTATTAACTAGGAGAAGTGATATAAGCCTTTGATGCAAGCATTCAGGAAGACAGTCATCTCTGAAAGGACAGCCTAGTTTACCTTATGAGTTTCCAAATAGTCAGGGCTACAGTGATATTGTCTCATAACTTTTACTTGACATGAGAAGCTTGTGGCATTGTACATGCCTTGGACTTTCTAAAGGCAAATTCTGAGAGTATCTTGGACCCAAATAGATCTTAGGATGTTACTTATACTCTATCTCAGCCTTTGCTATGTTGAGTCTCTATAGTCTCTATATGTATTTTATGCTTTTTTTTTTTTTTTTTGACCATAATTACATAATTTTCTCCTTCCCTTTCCTCACTCCAAACCTTTCCATATGCCTGTTCCCTGCTTTCTAACGCATGGCCTCTTTTTCTTTTGTTACATGTTTATGCCATTCTTGACCTGAAGCTCACTCATTCTCTAATCATATTCTTAAAGAAGTACCCTATAGCTCAGAGAGCATTTTCAAACATTTTTATTTAACTAAGAAAACTGATTAAAAGGTCCATCAATGCTAGCATGACAATTAAACCATCCTAATGCACCTTTCAGTAACTTATCCTGTATCCCATTGTCTTGGGGAAAATGATCCATGTCTTTGGCCATGCTTTTATAGCTTGATGGAATCCCAAGTCTTTCTCCAAGTGGGCTCCTCTCTGGGCCTTAATGAGGTAATGATATTGCCAACCTACAAGGATGACACTAAACAGTGCAAAGCAGGTAGTTAATCAGGAATGCTCAAATGGCAAGAGGACTAAAAGCTAAGTCACAGAGAACTCACTCAAATCCTCACAATATAAAAAGACCTATTTTGGGGCTGGAGAGATGGCTTAGATGATAAGAGCTCTGGCTGCTCTTCCAGGCTCACAGCCATCTATGAAATCTAATGCCCTTTTCTGGTGTGCACGCTAACACTGTATATATAGTACATTAATCTTAAAAAAAAAAAAAATTTTATTGAACAAATTCAAGATGTCAAGATGTTCAGCCAATCTTAAGCATCTTATGTTCTTGAAATTTGTCCATATATACTTCAAATTTTGGAGGTTTCGGGAAGACCAATTCTGCTTGGTGAACTGATAGCTATTTTTACTGTATCACCCTCTTAGGGCAAGGTTATCATGGTACTGACTTCAGAAACAGCAGTCCTAAACTATGGCATATTCTTGAGTGACCAAATTATACAGAGCTGGGGGGTTTAGCACAGTGGAATAAGCAACGCTTGGATGGGATGTACAAACCTCCCAAGATTTTAAGATATGTGTGTCTATGTGCAAGTAATGAAGAAGGGGTGGTACAAGGAACTGAGTCCTCTGCAGAGTGTGAGTTCTTAATGGTTGAGTCATCTCTCCTGCCCACCAACTTTTCTCCCTTTTTCTTCTTTTTTGAGATAAAATCTTTACATCCCCGACTGTTCTAGAACTCACCATGTAACCAGGCTGACCTCAAACTCAGAGATCTGCTTGCCTCTTGCCTCCTGAGTGCTGGGATTGAAGGTGTGAAGCACCATGCCCAGCTCTCCAAAACAGTTTTGCAAATCTGTTGAGTACTACAAACGAATCCTTCAGGTATTCCATATAAAATGTTAAGTAGAAGGGGAATGCATGCAGTTCCATCAGGCTGCTCCCCTTCACTGTCCCTATCCACTGATGCTGAATTCATAGTCCAAGAAAGTACAAATGCCATCCCCATCCAACCTGCTCGGTAAAGTTTCAATTAAAAAGTGTTAAAGAAAAGGGGTGTCAGGGAGGCAGAGGCAGGTGGAGCTCTGTGAGTTCAAGGCCAGCCTGTTCTACAAAGCTACACAGAGGAAAATTAAGTAAGGGTCACACTGCTTCTAGGAAATCCTGGATGCCCAGAGGAGACGGGAATTTTATTGGGTTTTTCAGGAGTGTAATTTCTGATTTAAGGCTTTCCCAAGTACAAAATACAGATCATTAACTAGTTTCCCTGGGAAGTAGGTATCCTGGTGTTATCCTGTCCCTGGTGCTTTTCCCCTTATGGTAAGGAGATAAGGAATAAACACATCTCCATCCTTAATTATGGACTAAGGGTATGAAAAAAGGATAAATGGATTAGTGAACAAAACACAACTGAGTTTGAATCTCCAGGACCCACAGAGTCAGATGCAATAGTATGTAATTCTACTGTTCCCAAGGCAGCATGATGGGAAGGAGAGAAAAAAGAATCCCTGTCAGGTGGTGGTGGCTCACACTTTTATTCACAGCGTTTGGGAGGTAGATCTCTGAGTTTGAGGCCAGACTCACTTGTCTACAGAGTGAGTTCCAGGACAGCCAAGGCAGAGAAACCCTGTCTTGAGGGGGGAGAAAAAAGAACCCCCCAAAACTGCCAGCCAGATATAAGGAACAGCAAACCTAGTCTCAAAAAAAAAAAAAAAAAAAGGTGGAAGGGGAGGACACTCAACATTGTCCTCTAACCTATTTGCATGCAACCACTCCACAAAAGCAGTTTTTTGGGTTTTTTTTTTTTTTTTTGGCCCCCTGAATATGTCAATAGGATGCAAACATCAGGAAAAGAAGAAGCACAGTGGCTGGGACTCAGGCTCCATTTGACCCAACATTTATTGTCCTTGTACAACATGTCATATTTGGGGGGGGGGGTTTAGAAACTGCTTATGATTAGTCTTCCAACAGTAACTCAAAAGCATGTAAAATAAAATCAAGCCTACTTTCTATATAAACACCAGGCAAATAGGCCCCTCATCCACCCAGATTGGCTAGGAGTAAGGGAGGGCTTGGGCAATATTGAGAAAAGTACTGATGCTTTACTGTGGTGATGTTGAGGATAGTGCCTTGGTTCACACCCCACAGGTTGCCTGTACCACCCCACACTACAACAGAAATGGTGTAGGCCCAAGGCCCAATTCCTTGCTGGTAATTCACTCTTCACCTCCCAAATGAAAATCACTTTATTTTATCGCTTTTGTAATTTTTTGCAACAGAAAACCCCTGTCCAGAGTCTGACTGGAGCTGAACTGTTCAGACTGAGGAATCGAACAGGCCATGGGTACACCCCTGGTCCCTCTTGGGCAAGTGCCCCCACCCCCAGGGAACAAGGTCCAGCCAGGCCAGCTCGCTGCATGCTGGCACATCACTTAGCCATACAGGTCATCGTCATTGTCTTCTGTGTACACACTGCCACCTGTGCCACCTCCACTGCCCTGGCTGGGGCCAGCTCCACCCTGGTTCCCTGAAGGAAATCTGTATATACAAGAAAAAAGCCAAAAGAAGAGGATATGGATAGGGCCTTACAAGGTTTCCTTATGACCACCACCACTCTGTCTACAAGTCCCCCAAACAATTTAGGTACTGTCCATTGCCACCAACAACATTACCTGAAGCTGCCGAAACCTCGACTTTGCTGAAGTGTCTGGGCGAACATTTCATACTTCCGAATGTCATTATCACTGACAGAACGACGGGCAAAGCGCATAGCTTCTTCAAAGTGGTCTCTGCGGATCTCAGGCACTGGATCATCCTCTTCTACTTCCTATAAAGTTGATAAACACAGATCACTTACGCTAGTTAGGACCCAGATTGCACTCTATCCCTCAACTCCCTACCCTCCAATTATTGTAGTAGTTTATTGACACAAAGGCCCTCTCCAAAGGGTAAGGAGAGCCACTCTCTCATTTCTTATTCATTCCTAAACCTCCCAACATTGGAACCACAGTAGAGACAGAATTATACATTTTAGTTTTTATGCTCTTATACATACACTTAATTTTTCCATTTTGGGAGTACATGGATTCCTTTCTCCACCAGGATGGAAAAGTCCAAACTCTAAGTTTAGAAATCCTTTTCCAGAAGGTTGGAGCTATGCCTCAGCAGTTAAAGAGAATTAGCTGCTCTTCCAGAGGACCCAGGCTCAATTCCAGCAACCGCATGGCAGATCAAAACTGTCTGTACCTCCAGTTACAGAGAATCAGACACCCTCACAGATAAACATGCAGGCAAAACACCAATAAATATTTAAAAAAAAAAAAAGAAAAAAGAAAAAAGAAAACTGTTCTATCATACTTTCATTTCCCTCAAGGCATCAAATTTAAACTGAGCACACAGCCAACCTGACCTTTTCTATATAGGCTCACTTCCTTTTTTTGAGATAAGAGTTTCATGTAGGGTCCTTTACCTCTCATCTTCCTGTATTCACCGAGTTGGAATAGGCATGCACCACACCCAGCTTAGCTGTTTAGTATTCATTTTCTTAGATACCCTGCTTAACATCTTAGTCAAAGGACTCTCCTAATAACTTCTACTCTCAAATCTAGGTCATCGAGAATGGTCCCTAGAATGGCACATTTGAACAGAGTACTGACTCACCATAGCTGATGGATTTGTCTGCCTCTCTCGTTCTCGCCTAATCTCACTCTCAATAGATTCACGAATGGCCAGTTTACAAGCGCGTTGGCAAATCTCTGTCAGATCAGCTCCAGAAAAGCCATTTGTCATCTTAGCCAGGAACTCCAAATCCACATCCTAAAGGAAGCAAAAGAGCTACTTTAGCATTGTACCTTCCTCCCATGGTAGACATATACCTTTGGGCTACTCCTGCCTCTGCCACTCCATTTTATTTTGTATTTCTTAAATTATACTAATATTCACAAATCTTTCATGTTTCCGTTAGAAAACCCACAAATCCCCAACGGGCATCCTATCCAGGATAGAAAAAAGTCCCCGTGGCTAACGACTTTGCACCTGCCTTGGCAACTGGGGACTTGCGCAGGTTAGCTTTCAGGATGGCGACACGGGACTTCTCATCAGGAAGTGGGATATAGATAAGCTGATCAAGACGGCCAGGTCTTAGGATAGCAGGGTCAATGATGTCAGGCCGGTTGGTAGCTCCAATGATAAACACATTCTTTTTTGTGGACATGCCATCCATTTCTGTCAGGATCTGATTGATGACTCGGTCAGCAGCTCCACCACCATCTCCAATATTACCACCACGAGCCTTGGCAATTGAATCTAACTCATCGAAGAAGAGCACACAGGGGGCAGCTTGCCGTGCCTGGGAGAAAGAAAGAGATCAATTCAAATATAAATATCTCAGACTTCAGAAAAAAACAAAGTAATCACCAAGGCCCCACTGAGCTGCCAGTAATAAATATAGTTTTGACTCTGTAAGAATAGCCTCTTATTCTACCTTGCCCCCAAATGTACAAACAGCCAGCCTTTGATAGCTCACCTTGTCAAAAATTTCCCTGACATTGGCCTCAGATTCCCCAAACCACATGGTGAGCAGCTCAGGACCCTTAATGGAGATGAAGTTAGCCTGGCATTCATTAGCAATGGCTTTGGCCAGCAAGGTCTTCCCACAGCCAGGAGGTCCATAGAAGAGAACACCTTTGGAAGGGGTCATTCCAAATTTGAGGAATTTGTCTGGATGCTCCACAGGATACTAGAAAAAAGCAAAGATGATTTAAGGGCAACCTCAATATTTTAAATAAAATTGTTATTAATCAGAAGCATATCATCTACTTTATGGCACATCCTATGGTCTATGGTCTTTAAAGATAGGCTTTTTACTACCTAAAACTGGATAACAGCAGGCTTCTGAATTGTAGTCATAATTCTAAGTAAATTTTTGAGTCTGAGACCTAAAAGTCCAATTACTACATATTACTACATGACCCACCACCGTAGAGCAAACTGGCCTACCTGAACCAGCTCCTGAAGCTCCCGTTTGACATCTTCCAAGCCTCCAATGTCCTCCCAGGTTACTTGTGGCACCTCTACCACAGTTTCCCGAAGTGCTGATGGGTTGCTTTGACTCAAGGCCCACTAAAAAGGGTGTTTGAAAAAGGGGAATGAGATTGAGGTGGGGGAGGGGGGAGGTGCACATACAAAATAACTATTTGTGTTTTAATTTGTGGATATGGTCATTACCCGGAAATCATCCATAGTAACTGCCAAGGAATTCATGACCTCAGCATCAATGGTCTCATCCTCAAGATCAATAAGGTCCATTTTTTTCCGGATGGCCTGAAGAGCAGCCTCTGAACACAGGGCTGCCAAATCAGCACCTACATGGCCATGAGTCTCATTGGCTACCTGCAAAGAAAAGAAAGATCTACTGACTATCCTCAAGACCCCATTTCCTTAACAGGTCAGAAACAGAATCCTGACTGCATCCCATGATTCCTATCTCTGATTCCTCCTATTTCCTTGAAGAGCTATACTACAACAGACCTTTTACTGGCAGAGGTGTTAAATAACTCAAGCCTAGATTTGGGAGCTGGAAATAAGGCTGTTCCAACAATGTATCAATTACTTACACACAGCAACAACTAAGAAACATATTTTCTGCCCTAAAATCAAAATACATTCCATGCAGCTCTAAAAAAAGAAAAAATAGACTCTTGCTGTGTAGACTACACTGAACTCAAACTCAAAATCCTCCTGCCTCACCCTCTCCAAATTCTGGGATTACTGATATGAACTCTTATCTTAGGCAACTTCCTAAAAACAGAGCTATCCAAGGTTTTGGCCAGCCATCATCACCACTCCACCTGTTCCAAGTCCACATCGTCTGCCAGTTTCATGTTCTTGGTATGGATCTGAAGAATTTCCAAGCGTCCTGTAGCATCAGGGATTCCAATATCTACCTCTCTGTCAAAGCGACCTGTAATGTAAAATAGGAACAATTTATGGTCCACAGAGAAGTCACTCCAGAACTCTCTTAATAACAGAGTTAATATTAATATCTCATAACCTGGAAATTTTTCAGGTTTGGGCAACCCAAAATAGCAATAGTTCTAGAGCAATAGTTCTCAACCTGTGGGTCAAAGGGCCCTTTCACAGGGGTCCCATTACCAGACATTTACATTATGATTAATAACAGCAGTAAAATACAGTTATGGAAGTAGCATAACAAAGTAATCTTATGGTTAGGGGGGGGCTCACTATAACATGAGGAACTAACTATATTAAAGGGTGGCAGCATTAGGAAGGTTGAGAGCCACTGTTCTGGAGAGAATACAGAATGGAAAAAACCTTAGGCCCTGACACAGCAAAGTACTTAAAAGAAATTATGAATATGAACCAGGTGGTGGTGGTGCATGTCTTCCCAGAACTGAGGTGGAAGAGGCAGGCGGATCTCTGAGTTCAAAGCAAGCCTAATTCACAAAGTGAGTTCTAGTCAGGGTTGTTACAGAGAAACCTTTGTCACTCCGTCACTCCCCAAGCAATGTAGATAACAGAGGTGAAACAAGGAAACCAAGCCAGCAGAACTATAATATACCATCGAGTAAGAATGAGCTGGGTTGCTAATCCTAGCACTCAGGAGGCAGAAGCAGGTGATCTGAGTTATAGACCAGCCTGGTCTGCAGAGGGTTCTAGGACAGCAAGGGCTACACAGAGGGTTTCAAGAGAGAAACCCTCTCTTGAAAAACCAAACAAACAAAAAGAACAAGTTGAAAAGAGTTTGAGGCCTTTACCAAATCGCCGTAGGGCCGGGTCAATGCTATTGGGTCTATTGGTTGCTGCCATAACTATCACATGTGCTCTCTGCTTTAGGCCATCCATAAGGGTCAACAACTGAGACACAATACGACGCTCCACTTCCCCATGAGTCTGTGAAAACAGCATGTCTGGTTAGAAGCTATGGCAGGACCTTTCAAGTCCCCACCATCCCCTTGATTAAGTTCCTACTTTCTCTCTTTTGGGTGCAATAGCATCAAGCTCATCAATGAAGATGATAGCAGGAGCATTCTTTTCAGCTTCCTCAAAGGCTTTACGAAGGTTGCTCTCTGATTCACCAGCCAATTTGCTCATGATCTCAGGACCTGAAAAGATACAGAACAATGACAGGGCCAATGAGATGGCTTATCCAGTCAATGTATTTGTTGCAAAAGCCTGATAACCACAGTTTAATCCTGGACCCCACATGGTAGACAGGAGAAACTAATACCTTCAAGTTGTCCTCTGACTTCCATGTGTACATGATCACACAAATACAATAAATTAATGGAAGTATTTTTCCTTTTTTAAAAGAAAACAAAAATCCATCCTTTCCCAATTCCAAAAGAAACTTAATTTTTTTTCCCCTAGCCCCAATATAGGTTCTGAGTAAGAATGCAGTAATTTCTGTGTCTCATAGCATTCTCCAACCATTATCAAGCCAGATACCAGACCAGACCAGACCAGAAAGAAGTCAATGGACTCTGCATACGTCCCATAGCAGTTTCAACTGTGAAGATAGCAAAGATGATTTAGTAAAAAAGTGATGGGAGATGTGATTCTGTATATATGTTTCTCATACTGGTTAATAAAGCACTGTGGCCAATAGAAAACTAGATAGGCAGGGCTAGGAGACTAGGAGGAGGAAGAGGAAGTAGTAGGTAGGAGTCGAGATGTAGCCAAGGGAAGGAGCAGGAAGCCTGCCGCGCGGCTCCCGGATAAGACGACCACGTGGAAATACTTAGATAAGTAGAAATGGGTTAATTATTAAGGCAGAGCTAGCCCATTAACAATAATGGTAACTGGCCAACAGGATTGTATCAAATACAGAGTCTCTGAGTGTTATTTGGGGCACACGTGGTTGCAGGACAATGGCGGCAGAACCGGCGGCAGCCAGCGGGGAAACCTGCTGTAACAAAAAAGCTTAATTATTACTGGACCCAAGATCTAAGTATCATCTGAAGATAGACAAATGGTCTTTCAGCCCATATTCCCCAAAGACTCTCAGATAAGAATACAGATTTTATGCAGGTGGTAGTGGCACAAGACTTAAACCCCAGCACTTGGGAGGCAGAGACAGAGGAAGGTAGATCTGAGTTCCAGGACTACATAGTGAAACTCTTGCCTCCAAAACAAAACAAAAACTTTTATCATTACACCTTATTTCCCTAAATGTCTTTAGGTTATGCACAATCTTTCTCAAGGAAAGAAAAGACAGAGAACAGAAGGCAGAGACCAGCAGTTTTCTGTGAGTTCAAGGCCAATCTGGGCTACAAAACAAATTAGAGGGGTCACATGAAACCATGTCTCAACCCCCAAAACATACTCATTCATCAGCTAAACACTGAGCCAAACTGGAATCCAGATGCAGAGAGAGAGGACAAGACCAGGCTACAGAAACCCACAGAGACAGCTGACCTGAACAAAGAGGAGCTAATGGACTCCCAGACTGATAGCTGGGAATCCAGCACTGGACTGACTCAGACCCCCTGAACATGGGTCTCACTTAGAAGGCCTGGGTAGTATGACAGTAGAACCAGGATGTATCCCTGGTACACAAAAGGACTTTGAAAGCACATTCCCCATGGAGGGATACTCCCTTAACCTAGAGGCAGGAGGGAGGGCCTAGTCCTTACTCCAAATGAATTGACAGATTTTGTTGACCCCTCCTGGAAGGTATCACCCTCCCTGTGGAGTGAGAGGTGGGATGGGAGGGTGGTCGGGGGCATGGGGAGGGAGAGAGAGAGGAAGGGAGGGCAGGGAACTGGGATAGATATGTGAAATAAAAAACAAAACAAAACAAAACAAAAAAAGACAGACAGATATGGTGACAACACACTTGTAAACTTAGCACTGAAAAGAGAGGTGGATTCCTGGGGTGGCTAGTTAGTCAACCTAATACACTCAAATAAACAGTTCCAGGCCACTAAGGTTTTGAGACTTTGTCTTTAAAAAAGTGGACTGCATCCGAGGAACATGAGTTTATCCTCTAAATCCAACCCAACACATGTGCATGCATACTCCTACACATGAATGAAAACACACACACACACAACTAAAAGCTGGGCTGGACAGATGACTCAGCAGTTAAGAGCACTGGCTACTTTGCTGGAGGTCCCAGTTCAATCCCCAACACCTATATGGTGATTCATAATCAGCTTTAACTCCAGTTCTAGAGGATCTGAAGCTCTCTTCTGGCCTCCTCAGGCACTGCACACACATAGTATACAGACATAAATGCAGACAAAATACAGAATAAACTTGTTAAAATAAAACAATTTTTTAAAAAATATGCTGAAGGGTATGGGTGCTAATGGATACACCTGTGAACCCCCCCCCCCAACTCATAAATGGGTCCAGTCAGATATAGGATAGGCCAAATTTCATACCATTGATCAGGAAAAAGAAGGCTCCTGTTTCATTTGCCACAGCTCGGGCAATCAGGGTTTTTCCTGTCCCAGGAGGTCCATATAGCAAGATTCCCCGAGGAGGCTGAGGACAATAGAAAGTGGTTAAGGTCAGGAACTTACCCTCCCCTAACTCCATCCATTGTAAACTAGCTTGACTAGAGCTCTAATGAGGGTTAAGAATCATGGCATTTAAGAGCACTGCTCTTCCGCAGTACTCTGGTTGTGACTGACAACCACCTGTAATTCTAGTTCCAATAGACCTGATGCTTTCTTTTGGTCTCTCCAAACACTGAAAGCTCATGCTACACATAAAATAATAATAAAAAAAAACCAAACAAGCTTTTGAGACATGTTTATAATCACAGCTGAGAAAGATAAGGTGGAAGGATTACATGCTTGAGGCCAGACCCGGTTACAATGGGAAACCAAACAAAAACAAAAAGAGCCAGGTCTGGTAGCACACATCTTTAATCCCAGCACTAAGGCACAGGCAGGTAGATCTTGAGACTAACCTCGTCTACACAGTGCACAGTGAGTTCCAAGATAGCCAGAGACTACAAAGAAAAACTTTCTCATGCACCCAACCCCCAGCCACTGCCCAAAACAAACAGCCAAACAAAAACCACAAAGAATGAGTCCTTGGAAGTAAACACTGACTAGATAATCATACACATTTCTGTTACTGGCAGGAAAAGTGATACCAGCAAGCTGGTAACATTTATAAATTCAACTTGCATAGGAGTTGAACAAGTTATGTCAAGGGTCAGTAAATTTGGCAAACCAGGCTATTTAATAAAGCAAGGTCTGGTTTTTCACTGTTAGTGGCTTTCAGAAGTGCTTACAGCCTTCTAGGACAAAGATTCTCAATCTGTGGGTCAGGGCCATCAGCAAACATGTATTTCTGATGGCCTTAGGAACACCCACCCATAAATTTTCGTCGTTACTACTTCATAACTGTAATTTTGCTACTGAGGTATCTCAGTTCATAAGACCATCAGAAATATGTTTTCCAATGGTCATGACCCACAGGTTGAGAACTATTATTCTGATTTACTCTCAGGTTAAAATGTCTGGAGGGGGGAAAGGGGGGGAGTCCTCGAACCTACTCTCTGTAGACCAGGCTGGCCTGGAACTCTTAAGAAATTCAGCTGCATCTGTCTCCCAAGTGCTGGGATTAAAGGCATACACCGACACCACCCAGCCCAAATATTTTTTTATAATTAATAATCAATTACAACTTTTCCTCTTTGAAATTATTTGCAGCCTTATCCACAGAACACTGAAACTGCTGTCAAGACAAAAGCATTGGTATGCTTACTAGGCATATTAGTCATTTCATTTTTGGTGCATTCCATTACATAGAAAAGGTCAAAAAACTATTCTAGATAGATGGTTTTAAAATTTTTAACCCAGGAACCTAATGTTCAATAAAGTTTCTTCTTTTATTGAGTAATGAACTACAAAGATTGGCAAACTTACAAAGAAGATTTTAATACGATCCACAAAATAAGAACTGTTAGGTATATTTGTATGTGTTTATGTACTTGTACATATACATACATATGTACATACATACATACACACATACACACACAATATGCTACCCATTTTGTTCTTGACAATGGGTATAATGAATTTATAGCCGTCTAAAAAATGCAAAGAATATTATTATTGTCTCTTTAAACCATTTTGGGAATCAGTCACAAATTAGACACTGGAGAGTTATTATGCACCATCATAGATCTAGATCCCCTACAGAGCTCAGGATGCTCACCTTCACACCAATTGCCTTAAAGAGTGCAGGATGTCTCAGTGGCAGTTCCACCATCTCCTTTATTTGAGCTAGCTGCTTCCTGCAGCCACCAATGTCATCATAGCCTACTTCATTCAAAGATTCTTCCTCATCCTGAGAACAAAGAAAACAGGAATAGTATTGTCAGGAAAAATACAATTTCTCTAAATCTTCTCACCATTTAGTATGGGGAAAATGTTATGTGAGAAGATTCTCTTCCACAGTGATCTCATCTTAAGCCAGGTATGACACATGTCTGTAATCTTAGCACTTGAAAGGAAGACAGAAAGACCAAATTGAGGCCAGCTCAGGCTACAAAGTGAGACAGCCTATATAGCAATGCCGTGTGTGTGTGTGTGTGTGTGTGTGTGTGTGTGTGTGTGTGTGTGTGTGTGTGTGTGTACGAACGCAAGAGTATGTGTGTGTGTGTGAGGGGGAGGGAGGATAACACAAAAACAAAAAAAAAAAAACACCCCAAACCTCTCTCAGTCCTTAATCTTATTGATAAGAGATCCTAAAAAAAACTAAAGCTGACCTACACAGATTGGCCCCATTTTGAATGTCATGGGGGTGGTTTATAAGGCACCAGCCTACCCTGAGGAGCTACAGGCAGTTAATAGTAGCAGACAGAATCATATTCCTTAGTGGTATAGTCACTGGTAAGCTGTAGCTGTTCAATTAACTCTGCCCCCCTACCATTGATCAACTTTAAATAAATTTAGTGGGCCACCAAAAGAAAGAAAAAAGAAAAACAGACATGAAGATTTTGAAAGAAAAAGGGGATCAGTGAAATTGGGCACATGCCTTTAATCTCAGCTTGAGATGCAGAGGCAAGTATAGCTTTGAATTCCACGCCAGCCCAAGCAAAATAGTGAGACCTTGCCATAAAAACAAACTGGACAGTGGGAGAGCACACCTTTAATACCAGCACTAGGGAGGCAGAACCTAGTCTACAAAGTGTGTTCAACAACAGCCAGTACTGTTAGAGAGAAACCCTGTCTTGAAAATACAAAAACCAACTAACCAAACAAACAAACAAGGGGGAACGGAGCAAAGAGGGATAATATGATCAAATACGGCTATGTGGGTGGTGGGAATTAAATGTAGGACTTCTAGAAGAGCAACCTTCACTCTTAATCAAGCTATCTTTCCAGCCCATTTATATTTTTTGAGACAGGATCTCACTTCACAAACCATCCATGCTGAACTCAAACTGAAGCAATCCTCCCATTTCCCCCTAGAAAACATTAGGGTTATTGGCATGTACACTCAATGCTATCCTTTAGACTTCATCTCAAATCCATGGCACTGTTTCTTTCAATAAATATTTAGGTGGTGCTCCAATAAATATTTAGGTGGTGCTCTACTTCTATAAGGTCACCTAATCTCAAAAAGCACTAAGCTTAACAACCAACTCCAAAGCCACTTGAGTGGTTTAAAAAAAAAGGGGGGGGTTGGGGGAAGATGGGAATTTATTTCAGTGGCGGAGTACTTGCCTGTAGTGACAGACCTGCCTCCACACCTGTAGCACTGACCATGCCTTTTGACATGGTCACAGGTGTGGACATACATGGGAGTGGGGAGAGCTTAAGAGTTGGAAGCCCCTTCTGGTCAAGGAGAGCACAGGGGAGGAAGGTCTGTCTCCTCAGAGCAGGAATACCACTGCACTTATTCACTGCTTTCATGTAAGTTCACTCCAATTTACTGGTTTAGTAAATCCATATATCCATGACTTTACTTGCCTAACATACACAAGACCCTGTGTTCAATTTCCCAGCACCACAAACAAAAAACTAGGAATTGGGATCAGGGTAACTCACCTCTCTCTTGATTGGCTCTCCTTCACAGTGGATCACTGTGTCTGGAGCAACAATACAGTAAGGGCTGGGATCTGTCTCAACTACTTTGAACTCCACAGCACGCATCCCACCCCGGACAAGGAAAATATCTCCTACAATACAAAGCAATACAAGTGAAATTAGAGGCGTTAAGTACAAGACCAAGAGAAAATTCTTCACTAGACCCCATGATCTAAAATACAAACCTCATTCAGTAGTTTTACTTATACCCTCCTTCCCTACAATAGGCAATAGTAAAACTGTATTACATTCCTCTGCTACTCAAGGCTAGTAGTATACAGACATGATATGACAAAAGCTCTTTTTAACTGTTAAAGTATAAACAGGCTAAGCTTTCACTATAACTAACAGTGGTAGAGCTGTACACTTTCAACTTGACAGCCAGCAAAAACAGATCATCCTTCAGAGATACATGAAAACTACTTAATATCCTGGAGCACAGGAGGTAAGAAGATATACAACTAAATACCTGTGCAGGATACATATATTCATACATATAAAATAACATGGATTTTCCCCCAAATTTTATACAAGTAACAACCAATCTTAAATTCAGTTTCTCTCACCTTTGCGGATGGGCCGATAAGCTTCCAGGAAATACGGCTTAAGGTATACCTCAAAAAGATTGCCAGTGATGCCTTCCACCGTGTCATCAATGGGCAGCACGTGGATACGTTTGCCATACTTTACATCAGGGCACGGCTGGATGCTGAGGATGACAAGCAGACTCCACATTACCAACCACACTGCAGCCCCAAGCACTGGGTGTCCGAAAGGGCCTGGCACAGACAGCTGATGGCAAGTGAAAGAGAAAATGCAGGGAATGGCCTTAGGTAAAGAGAAGAAGGAAAGCAGGGTGGGAGAGGAGGCAAAGGAACAGCCAAGCAGAACTAAGACAAGTCACATCCACAATGAGAAAACAGAAGTCCACTCACCACTAAGCCAAAAGAAAGAGTATCTGGAAGCCCCACATACACACAGCTCTACCACTGGAGTTTTCAATATGGGACATTCAAGGATAATTCTGTCTAGTTAATACCGACCATCTCCTATCTCTCCCAAGCCCTGAGATTACTGGGAATATGGGTATGTGCCACCATGTCTGGTCTTCTAGCTAATACTGGTATCCCAGTTTTACAAGGGGCGGGGGGAGGCAAAGTTAATCAAAACTTTTAATGTCAGTGAAAGAATGATCTCAACCACAAGATCAAAACACCCTGAGAAAGTTGACTAAGCACTTAAATTATAAAGACTTCAGAAGCTTGATTGGTCCTGGCCAGGTAACTGGAGATTGTGGAAGCCTTGTGCCTACCTGGGTAGAACAACCAGAATCAGTCATACTAGAGCAATCCTAGGTCTAGCTCTCCCAGATGTATGCTTTTCTCTTCCCCAGGTTGACTTTTTTTTTTTTTGCTTTCCTTTTTGGAGACAGGGTCTCACTATGTAGACCATGCTAGCCTGAATTCATAGACCCACCTGTCTGTCTCCCAAGGGCTGGGATTAAAGGCACACACCACCAAGCCTAGCCTAGGTTTACTATTTTTCTTTTTTAAAGTACTGTTACAAGACCCCTTCCACTTATTTCAAAAGAGCACCATCACAAGCCATTAAACAGTGAGAGCAGTAGGGTAGTTTACTAGATAAACATCTTCATACAGTGTCTCCAATCCAGTTATAAGTAGAGAAGTAGAGGGATCATACCTCCCTGCTAGAGGGGGAACAACAGAAGCATCAAGAAAGCCATGGAAATGACAATTTGTCCTAAGGACCATGCAGAGGTGGATTTTGAAGTCTAGAAAAGCCATGCAACCTAGAGACAACCTTGGAAATGTGAATCTTCCCATGACCAGGTGGATTCCTACAAATGAAGTTGCCAAGGACTCCATCCTGGTTGTGATGGAGGAGGGAATTGTGTCTACAATGCAGGCTGTAGCATCTGGCCTCACATTCCCTAAGAGGTCAAGAATCCATTCCCCAACCCCCACACACACCTGATGACATCCCCTAGGCGAACACGGAGGTTATTCCGAACAACTCTATTCATCCGAATCTTCTCATCAGAACACGTGTCATCAGAAAGTACAATACACACAGCTTCCCGTCTCTTCTTTCCTTTTAGCAACACTGTGTCACCTCGGAACAACTGCAGTTCATCCATCTTGGGCTAAGAAAAAAATCATGATTGAAAGACTGAGTCACTGACCTTTTGGTAAGCAAAAGCCCCCTAGGCCAGAATTCCCTATAAACCCCACTTTATCTGTTACTACAAGAAAAATGACAAAGAAAGCTGGGGAAATCTATCTACTTAAGTGTAGTAAAGACTGGACTGTACACCCTACTTACCTGGGACAAGGACACCACGCTGTTATCTTCATTAATGGCTTCATCAACAATTAACCGATTGGGACGGTTCTTTTGTTTAAGAATGGCTGTTGACAAATCATCTCCTTTTGAACTAGAAGAAAAAAAATGAAGTTGGGCCTAACACGTATTTAGCCCCACCAATCTCTAAGATTCACTTCGGCAAGAAATAATGGATAGATGAAGCTTAAAAGCTGATAAAAGAAATCCAGTTAAGCTCACAAGGAACATAGTCAGCATTTATCTCATTCCCATTCCATTATTTTAGTATTTTGAGTGCTGTTGTTCCATTCTGCTAGGCCCCAAGGGATCCTATCCCAAAGTCAGGAAACTGGCCAAAGAATATTAAAAGACATTAACAGAAGTAGAGGCTCAGCAGCAATCAGAGAAAAATTAGTCAGACTCTTAGTCTATATAAAACAGGGGCTCTACAGCCAGTCCTATTAGGTATAAATTCCAACTCTGGCAATGTTTAGTTGTGATAGCGATCAAGTTAGTCAACCTCTCTGGACTCATGTAAAATGAAGACTACAACAACCTACTACCTCAAGGTTCATTCTTTTAAGTGAGATTAAAAAAACAAATGCTTTCATAATGCCTGGCTCGTGGTCACCATGATTAACTGCAGAGTTTTGAAAGAGTTCTCTTACTGCTTGTCTCCCAAAGGAATGAAGCTAAGTAGAGAAGATTTAGGGAGGTCATATTCCACCACCAAGCAAGCCTCAGTACAACAAAACACAACTTTTAGTACTACCCTCCTCAAAAAATAAACCTGATGAACCCAAGAACATTTCCTAGTATCACAGAAACATCAAGCACAAAACAACCTAATATAAAAAGTAATAACAGAACAAAAATATAAAGGGGACCCAACTCTAAAGGAGTTTCCTGGCATTTCTGTAAAAGCACCTTTAATCCTAGCACTCAAGGGAGGGAGGGATACCTCTGAGTTCAAGGCCAGTCTTGTCTACAGAGTGAGTTCTAGGACAAAAAGACCCTGTCTTAAAGAGGGGTGGGGAGGAAATGAAGTTCCTTTTAAAGTTTATTAATTATACATGATGAGTTTCGTTGGCATTTTCATGCATGCATGTATTTTTATATCAGCCCCCATTGCCCTCTTTTGTTCCTCTCCCACGGATCCCCTTCTTTCTAACAGCTGCTCTTCTTTCATGATTCTGTTTTGTATACGTAATACAATTAGTTTAATTAAGAGCTTATATGATGTGGTGGGATTATTTACAGGAGCAACTTACCAGTAGCTACACTACTTCAGGAAATGTGTCCTGTCTCTTTACCCATGCAAACCATTAGCTGCCAGTAACTCCTGAAGGACTAGTGGGATCTCATGTGAGCCCCTCCCAAGCAACTGATTTTCTATTAATTTCCCTGGACAGTGATACTAATTCCTTTCTTTCTACATTTAAGTTTATCTGCCTGACTGTATATATGTTATGATAGTTGCTTTTCCTTCCTACCATGTGTGTTCAATGGATTGAACTTAGGCTGTCTGGTCTGGCAATATGTGCCTTTACCTACTAAGCCATTACACTGGTACTAAATGCCACATAACTAGCTCATTTCTAGCCTTTACTTAATGGACTCAGTGAACTCCTCCTTTGAAAATTTATCTCTGGCCAGGAACAGTGACACAGCCTTTAATAGATATCCATGCATTTGATGCCCATTTTGGTATACAGAGTTCCAGACCAGGGCAATAAATTAATAATTAATAAAAGGCAGGTACAGTGCTTCATGCCTGTACCTCAGCAATTGCCAGGAGGCTCTAGACCAGCCTAAGCAGCATAGCAAGAGTATTTCAATAACAGCAGTAATCATAAATGAGTGTCTACAAAGCATCACATTGTTCTAGAAACTGAGATGAGACAGCAAAATCTAACAAAAAAGCACTGCCACTGGAAATA
Organism: Cricetiscus sungorus; assembly: GCA_030556225.1. Taxonomy (NCBI): domain Eukaryota; kingdom Metazoa; phylum Chordata; class Mammalia; order Rodentia; family Cricetidae; genus Cricetiscus; species Cricetiscus sungorus. Next base: position 51,043,076 of record JANBXA010000734.1, read on the forward strand.
GCTTACCTTCACTTATAGACTATTTTTGTTGGCTTTTTTGTGCTATTTAATAAAGGGTCTTGCTATATATAGCCCTATCTAGCTATGTAAACCAAGCTGACCTTCAACTTGCAGTGATCCTGTCTTTGCCTCTTGACTGAAAACAGAGGCATATGCAACACCACACCCAGCTATGTTACATCTTTAACAACTACTTTAGATAAACTAGTTTCCCAGAGTAGTTTCCTTAGCTCCAACTTGCCTCCTCAACTCAAAGGGTATGCCACTTTGGCCACAATGCTGTTGAGGTTCCCAAAATAAAGTGTAAATCCACCAAATTTTCTACATATCTATCAAAACACCCCCCCCACAGGCTGTTCATCTTATTTACAAGACTGAATTGATGATAATACTTCAAGTTATCATTTTGTATTTTAATCTCAAAACTGCATTTTAGAAGAGGGACATGGTGGCCCCAGCACTTGGCATTGACCAGCCTAGTCTCCAAAGTACCAGCCAGGATGTCATACAGAGTGACCCTATCTGGACCTGTATAGGAAAAAGAGAGAAGAGAGAGTTAAGAAAGACAAGAAAGAAAGAGAGAAAGGAAGAAAGAGAGAAAGGAAGAAAATAAGAAACAAAGAAAGAAAGAAAGAAAGAAAGAAAGAAAGAAAGAAAGAAAGAAAGAAAGGGAGACAAACAGAAAACTGCATTTCATGACAACCTCCAATCTATGAGTCTAGACCATGGCTCTAGAGATGAGTGGTATAGCTCTTAAAGATCTGTATTTCAACTACCCATAGAGATTAGAGCTGCTAACCTCTAACAAAACTGAGAGCAACTGCAGCTCTAAATATTTATTAGGGAACTCTCCCATCGTGTGCATGACTCAGGTCCTTTCCAGAACATAAGACTACAGAAGGGAACTTGGAAGAAGTTTAGGTAAGAACCTAAAGGCGGAAAACACCTATGATGCCAGATTTCAAGAATTTTAATTTAAAATATCTGGATATAAGTGGGGCATGCCATCCTATAAGCCTCATTACTTTGGGGATAAGAAACAGAAAGACCAGGAATTCAAAAACAGCCTTGACTGCATGGCTGAATTTGAGGCCAATCTGGTCTACATAGGCAATGGTGGAGCATGGACAGTAATCCCAGCACTTGGGAGGAAGACGCAGGTGGATCTCGGAGTTCAAAGCCAGCCTGGTCTACAGAGTGAGTTCCAGAACCACCAGGGTTACACAGAGAATCCCTGTCTCTAAAAACAAACAAAAGTTTTAATTAAGAAAAATAAAACAAAGGTAAAATATCACAAAATATTTTAAAAGTATATTTTATTTTATTTTTTTTTTTTTTTGAGGCAAGGTCTAAATAGCCCAGGAAATCCAAGGCTTGCCTAGAACTTTCAGCCTTTCAAGTCCTGGGATTAAAGGCATGCACCACCCCACCTACCTTGGCTATTTAAACATTAGTCCTTTTAACTAAGCAACTGAGTGAATACTTCATCCCAAGAAAATGAAACTTAAAAAACACCCAACCGCCTCAAAAAAAAAAAAAAAAAAAAAAAGTCGAGATTTGTATAAAATAGTTTCCTAGGCTTGCTGGTTTGCTGGTTTTTGTTTTCTTTTCTGTATAGGAAGCTCTAGTTTCTAAACTGAATAGGCTGAAGTCAATAGGTTTCATTTGATGCTTTCCTGAAAGATCAAGTTGGAGCCCTAAAATCCTAAGGCCCAGACAATCTCTGATTGTAGCTGCTTGGGGAAGAGGTGTGTGTGTTTTTAAGAATTATTTAAGCCAACTCTAACTTGCTGTCTGAAAGCCAAAATACTGAAAGCAAAAACAAAACAAACTCAGATTCTAACCTCAGCACCTTTCCAGCCACCCTCAAACACTCCAAAATAATAATAAAAATAATAGGTAAAGCTTCCTGGTATTTGCAACAGGCCTAACATGGTAAAAAAAAAACAAAACAAAACAAAAAAAACCTGCCATTTGAGAAAAGCACGACCTAACAGGTCCTCACTACCTAGGGTGCAAAAGATGCCAACCTCGGGCAAGGCCGACCTGGCTTCCCCCAGGTTGCTGGGCCCGGCCTTCCCCAGAGTCTCAGGGCTCCTGAGGCCTTCACGTGGCTCAAAGTCCACGCCCACTGGGCCCAGTCTGGGCCTCCGGCTTGCAGTGTTTTCTCTTCGCGGGCTTAGGGTCTTCCGCGTGCGGTCAGTGGAGTGGGCGAAGGGCTTCCCAGCGCCAAAGGGCTCCGCGGCGGCAGTGTGGACCCTAAGGCCTAAGTAGGCCGGGGCCGCCGTGCCGAGGGAGCTAGCTAGCCAGGCCGGCCGAGGCCTGCATGACACAGCACCATCTTGCCCAGGTTCAGACCCGGCCCAGTGCGGGCCCGACCTAGGGGGCGCGCGGGTGCACAGCCCGGCCCGAGGCCCTCACTCGCCCCTTTCCTCTCCTTCCGTCCCTCACCTCCCGGCCTAGCCGCTCAGACGCGGCCCGACCGGGCCTACCCAGCGCGGCGAGTCCCACGGAGCGCGCTTCCGCAGCCGGAGGGCGTGCGCGCGCATACACTTACTCGGCTCCAGAGGCCATGGCGCGCGCCTGTCCCGGTCGGCGGCTGTGGCGGCCTGAGGGTAACGGCTACGAGAATGGCAGGAGACCGGCGAGGCCCGGGCTTGACTCACTCAGGCGGTGGATCAACAGCGGTGACAAACCCTCAGGCAGCTTCCCTCTCGCTTCCTCACAGCGGCACCGGGGCGGCAGACGGGCGGGAGACGCTAGCTCCTGATCCGCGAGGGGGGCAGCGGCAGCGACTAATCAAACGACGGCTGCAAACGCTTCACTGAGACTGAGCCGAGAAGAGCCGAATCATCGGAAGGAAAGCTGCTCTCATCTCAACCAATCAGCGCCTGCCTTGGGACTCGTGCCCGCCTCTCCGTGCCTCTCCCCAGCAACCCGCGGTCCACGACCAATCAGAAAATTCGTCTGTGGCCCGGCCCCGCCTCAAGGCTGCAACACGCCTAGTAACGCCACGTCAATTGGCCGCAGCACTAGGCTTCCTCGACGGATTGGGATTCTTGACCAATCAGCAAAAGTAATAGGCCAGATTGTCTGGTAAAAGGAGAGCCTTCAGTACCTCCGAGGAGGCCTCTCCTACTTGGCTCCAGCTGATTGGCTCCTTAGTTTATAAGCTGCTGGAAGAACCTAACACAATGGCTTGAACCCTTATTAGTTTGGTCGGGTTGTAATTGTAACCCACATAGGTCATTTCTCGCCAATCCTGGAATCCTGTAACTCCACCACAATAACCCTTCGTACTCCTTTAAAATACTGGCTCCAACGAAGGGAGTGGTGGATGTGCTAGGTCTGTAACCCTAGCAGTTGGGAAGCAGAGGCAGGAGGATTATTAGTTGGAGATCAACTCAGGATTCAGGACCTTTTCTGAAAAATAAAACCGGGTTGGGCATAATGGTGCAAATCTATAATTCTAGCGTCAAAACAGTATCTCAAAAATAAATTTTAAAAGCAGTGCTTTTAATGTCAACACTTAGAAGGCAGAGGCAGGCTGATCTCTGAATTTTAAATCAGGCTGTTCTATTTAAAAAAGAAAAAAAAAAAAAAAAAAAAAAAAGAGTTGCAGCCAGCCGGGACTACATAATGAGACCCTGTCTCAAAACTAAGTAAATAAAATTAAAAAAAAAAAAAAAAAATGGCTAGGTATGGTGGTGTTCATCCTAGATGCCAGTATTCCACAGGCTAAAAGCCGGAGGGTTGAGTTTGAAGCCAACTAATGCTGCACAGCTAGACTAGGTCTAACAAAAAAAAAAAAAAAAAAAAAACACTAGCTCTAGTCACCCTATCCTTGGACCCTAGTTCTGAATCACCAGCACCCCTGCTCTTAAAATTATGTCCTATTGACATTGCACTCTCCTAACTAATCCCTTAGGTTTTACAATTTCTCAGAGTTTGGGAGTACATATTTGCCACAGTGTATAAATATTATCTGTGGAGGGGAGAACACTCAGGCTCAAGGAGGTCAAGGACATCTGCAGAACACACAGCAAATTCAGCGTGTAAGCAAATTCAGGCTGTAACTTAAGGTCCTTGGGTCCCAAAAGACAATCAACTGTCTCTCATTGAAGTCATTAGACTACTAGCTCCAGTGGCATCCTGATTCAATTCACCCTTCACCTCCTACCCACACAGATTGATATGAGATGGTTTATTTCTAGAGATGGAGCTACTCTAAGAAACATCTCTCTCATTTTTGTTTTTATTTTATTATTATTATTTTGAGACAGAACCTCTCTACATAGCCCTGGCTGTCCAGGAACTCACTATATAGACCAGGTTAGCCAAACTCCACCTGCCTCTGCCTCCCGAGTGCTGGGATTAAAGCTGTGTACCACTCTCTTAAGTATCATGTACCCACTCTTCCTGTCAAGAGGCCTGTCAAGATCATTCTCCAGACTAACTCTGTCACCGAGCTGATTCTTGGGCTATTAGCTATACTTCCAGATAACAGAGCTAGAGATGGCTCAGTGGTGAAGAGAGTGTAATTGCTCTTGCAGAGAACACAGGTTGGATCCCCAGCACCCATGTCAGATGGTTCACAATCTCCTGTAATAATACCTCTGAGGGACCCAACACTTCTGGCCTCCACTGGCACCCACACACATATGGATGGCATACACACACATGATTAAAAATTAGTAAATAAAGTTTTAATAATAATTTTTAAAGGACTATGTCATGCTTCCTCAGAAGGATTAATGTAGGCTTTTCCTCATAAACACACCTCGAACTCTTAAGATAGATGGTGGGGGCTGGGTGAGGGATAGGGACTGTAGACTTCTATGTGAGAATTTGGAGTTCAGTCCCCAGAATCCAACCTTCCAAAAGGAAAGTGGGAGGAAAGAGGAGTCCTGGGAGGCAGGGAAGGTGAATGGAAGATGGATGTTGGACAAACGGCATTTTAAATAACCAACATCCACCTAGTCTGCCATGAGCCTTCCCATTCAACCCTGTGTAGTAAGCAGATAAGAGATAAATATGAGATTTTACTCAATATATATATACATATACACACACACACATATATATATGTATATATATATATATATATATATATACACACACACATGTATATATATAACACACACACACACACACACACACACACACACACACACACAAACATACACACACACACACAAAGAAAAGAAAACAAACAAAAAAAAGTGTCATAACCAAAGTCAATGATTTGTCCATGGAACTATTCTGGAACTAGACTGGCAGTAAGTAGACCAGGGTTCACAAGACCACCAACCTCATCAGTGGAGGAGTTACTTAGAAACAATCAGCTCCAGCCATATTATCCAGAGGACAAGCAGAAAAAAACCCTCCCCATGGAGATGGTCCATAAGGGCCCCAGCTCAAGCTCCTGGTAACAAGGAAGCTACAGGTCATGAGACTTCTAGCAGAGATGTTCCAAACTCCTTGAGGAAAGCTTCACAGTTAGGGGGATGGATCCAGCTCAAACAGGTTTCTAAGTACAGTGGAAGAGACCTGAAAAAGAATGGCGATGCCTAAGCATGAAAGACAGACATAGGTTTGACATCCTTCCGTCTGTTCCTCATCGCCTCCACTACAGGATTCCAATTGTCCCCCAGCCCCAAGCCAGGAAGACTAAACCTTACCGGGTGGCTTCTCCCTGTTGCAGTTGATTTTGGGTCTCCATCCAGAAAGCAGTGGCCTCATTCCTCCGTTCCAATCTTTTCAGAGTCTGAAGCAGGTAAAAGGAACCATCTCTGTTGCCTATAACCCCACCCCAAAGTACAAAGACTTAGAAGCTGATAAAGCTTTAGACCTAGAAAGAGGACACATCTTGTCTATACACACACATAAAACCAAAACTAAATTATTCCATAACTATGCTCTCCCAGAAGCCACTGCCTGCCCAGTACAAAGTGTTTAACTAGCCCTGTTCCTACAAAACCATCCCCACATAATCTACATCTTTGTCTGAAGACAACAGGGAGGCCAGGGAATTCTTAGGAGACTTGCATACATGTTTGTTTTCATATGTACACATGGGTACCTCCTAGGGTACAATATAACCCTATTCAGTCTTCCTATCTGGGAATACCATCCTTACACTTCTATCCAAGTATCACCCTTCTGTACAAAGCCAACATCATGCAAAATGTACATACCTGGGCATATCTGCACACTAAGAAGGAAGTCACTTAAGGCTTTGGTATCCTGGCCACTGGCTACCCATTCCAGCCCACGACTAAGCAGAGCAGCTACTTGAAGCTGTTTCAGTGCCACATCAGGCTGACACTTCTGCTCACAGTTGGAGCCTGCCCCTAGAGATCACCACCAAAGTCAGCAAGCATCTTCCCGTCATCCCAGACATAGTCATCAAACACCTAAATCCCCATCCTCCTCCTGTCTTCCCTAACTTTTTTTTTTGAAACAAGGTCTCACCACATAGTCATGGCTGACTCAGAATGTACTATATAAATCAGGATGGCCTCAAAATCAGAGATCTATCTACCTGTTGGGAGTGCTAGGATTAAAGAAAGGAATGTGCTACCATGCCCCAGCATGTCTCCTGAAGTATCCCAATCTGGTGGATGAAGAGCACTGGAAAGGGAACCCACACAACCCACTTTCAAGAGTTAAGAAAAATTGACAATCTAAATTAGAGTCAGGAATGGTGGCAAACATCTATATTGCTAGTAATTGGGAGTAGAGGCAGGAGGAACTAGAATCTAAGGTTATCCTTGACTAAAATAGCTTGAGGTCAGCCTGGTCTATATGAGAACCTGTTTGATAAAAATAAAAGAAAGTGAAAGAGAAATTTCTTTTAAAAATTAAATCACAGATGGGTAGTGGTGGCACACACCTTTAATCCCAGCACTCAGGAGGCAGAGACAGGTAGATCTCTGCCAGTCTGGTCTACTGAGCAAGTTCCAGGACATCCTCCAAAAGCTACAGAAAAACCCTGTCTCAGAAAACCAAAAGAAAAAATTAAATCACCTTGTTCTTTGTCCTCAGGTAGGGCCCGAAAGAGCAGCTCAAGACACCTAAAGTGGGATATAAATATCAGGAATAAAGAACTGACCTCAGAAACTACGGTAACTACTAAAAATAAAGTCTGCCAACCAAGGTCCCGATCAGAAAGCCATGCTCCCACACTTCCCCAATGCTCTGTCTTTCTGGACTCACTGGCTAAACTCACTGAGTGCTTCTTTTCGAGCCTTTAGTTGTGACCAGGCCTGGCCCTGAAGCAGGTGGGTGGCAGAGACCCAGATTGGGCAGTATGGAAGTTCTCTGGTTCTTTTTCTGACATTTTCCCACAAGGACATCTTAGGAAGCAGAGATGAGGTTCGGCTGAGCAGCTCTTCGCATACAGTCAAAGCATCTGGGGCTCGGCCTGCCTGGATCAGCGCTGCTGCGGCCTCCAGAAACAACTCTGGTATACAAGGCCCTGGTGAAGAGGTGGGTGGGGAGAACTGGGGTGGAGAAAAGGGGAACAGGGTTTGAAGTGGTATGAGCCACCATCCATGAGCTCACCACCAGGCTCCAGTACCACGCAGAGAGAACTGGTCCCCCAGGAAGACCAATGAAGGCAGGGGAGGTCCCAAACCACCCACTCAACTACAGATTCAAGACACACTTACCCTTGGCTCTGAGCCACCCAGCAACATAGCTAGCAGGTCCAAGTAATGTTCCGCAGCATCTTCTGCCCTGGAGAGTCAGTCAGCCGGTGAGTTTCACTTCACCAACAACCCTGCCCCCCCATAAAGGTTCCAGTGAGAATACTCTCTTGGCTAATGGAGGGGTGCCCTTGGCCCTGAAGAGTAAAGCAGGGAGCAAGTTTGTGAGCGCCAACCGTGGCTCACTATGGATCTATCCCATTTCAGGACACTTTAACATTTCAAATAGAAGACATTACTGTCGGGATGAGGACTTCTCAGTTAAGGTCCCACTTTAAGGCAGGAAGCTAAATGCTTCAATCACAGGAATAAGCAATCACACAAGAGAAAAATGGGGTCTGGGAACGTGGCTGAGGATGATAAAAAGTGTTTGTTATGCAAACACGATAAATTCAGAGCTCCAGAACTCTTGTAAAAAACTCAGTACAGCCAGGTGATGATGGTGCATGCCTTTAATCCTAGCACTCAGGAGGCAGAGGCAGGAGAATCTCCGTGAGTTAGACACCAGCCTGATCTACAGAGCTAGTTACAGGACAGGCTCCAAAGCTACACAGGGAAACCCTGCCTTGAAAAACAAAACAAACAGAAAGAAAACAGTACAGCAATACATTTGTTTGTTTGTTTGTTTGTGAGGCAGAGTTTCTCTGTAAAACACCTATTGTCCTGGAACTCACTCTGTAAACCAGGCTGGCCTTGAACTAAAAAAAAAAAATCACTTGACTCTGCCTCCCAAGTGTTGAGATTAAAGGCATGCACTGCCACCACCAGGCTACAATACATATTTTTAATCACAGCACTGGTGGTGAAGGAGGAGTCAGGGATAGGCAAATCACACGGCTTCACTGGCCAGTCAGCCTAGCCAAAACTAGTGAGTTCCAGGTTCACTGAGAGATCCTGTCTCAAAAATTACAGTAGATAACAATAGAGGAAGATACCTAATATCAATCTCTAGCTTTCACACACCCCAAAATAGCCAAGTGGAAGCTCCTTCAACCCCACCACACAGGTATACCACACATTCCAAAAATAAATAAAATTATTATTAGACAGAATCATATGCCCAGCAAAAGAGGGGAAGAGGGGTTCAGCTGAGCAATAGGGAGACTCACCTCCCTGTCTGTAGACACCGACTTGCTAGCAGGCGCTTGGCCTGGCTCTGTGTGCCACAATGAAGAGGAGAGGCTGGGTCAGGTTGTGGAAGTAGCAATTCTACCTCAATATGAAGTTTCAGCGTTGAACTATGAGTGGCACTCAAGGCCTAAAAAGAGCAAAAGAATTTAAGTCTTTGAGAACCACACATCTGTGTACTTCTGGCTTGTTTTGGGGTTTTTTGTTTGTTTGTTTGTTTGGTTGGTTGGTTGGTTTTTCAAGACAGGGTTTCTCTGTGTAGCTTTGGAGCCTATCCTGGAAATAGCTCTGTAGACCAGGCTGGACTTGAACTCACAGGGATCCTCCTGCCTCTGCCTCCTGAGTGCTGGGATAAAGGCATGTTCTACCACTGCCTGGCTGTGTGCTTCTGTCTTGGCAAGTCACCCCAACACAAGCACAAGAGCAGTCCTCCACAAGGTGTCCCCACCTGGAAGCTCCTCACCTCAACAAGCAACTCTAAACTCTCCAGCTCTGCTGCAGTGTCTCCTAGTTGCCGATATATTCTAGAAGCCTCCAGAAGTGGAAGGGCACAGGTTGTACCCACCTTCAAGGCTGCAGTCAAGTAGAGCAATGCTCTCTGTGGATTTCCCTGTATGAATAGAAAGATGCAGGCTTCTTAACCCTCACAAGGCATAATGCCAATGCTATGGTTTCCCCATGCCGAAGGCTTTATCTTTACCATCTTACGGAAACAGGTCCCCAGCGCTGTGTACACTTGGACTAACACAGATGGTGGACACACGCCTGAGGCGGCTTCATGCAGCCTGTTTAGTGCTTGGGGTAGGCTCCCTGTGATTAGCTCCTGGAGACCTGGGGACAATTATGGTATATAGGATTAGGAAAGCTCGTAAGGCAGGAAGCATGATAGGGAACAAGAACCTAGAGGAACTCCATGGAGATACAGAGAGCATAAGCTTAGAGGACCCCTTAGGTAAAGAAGGGATGAATCAGGCTGCTAGACCTTGGCGGCAGGCAAGTGCAGTCAAAAGGACATTCCTCAAACCCTCAGCATCCTGCAGAATCAATGGGGCATCCGACCTCTCAGCAGGAGGGCTCCAGGATTTTAGCAGTAGTAGCAGATCCTCAGAGGTCTCAGTCTGGAGAGAGAGAACAGTCAGAGGTTCTAATCCTCTAAGCATCCCATCTTCTCCTGTCAGTCTATCCCACCCAGTCTTTGAGCCCAAGAGTCCTTCTGATTACTGTTCCTCCATTATAAGAGAAAGATAACTATGGAGCAATGATGTGGATAGGAAGAAAAATCCTAGGAAGTGCTGACTGAAGTCCCCTGTCACTCATATGCCCAGGTGAACATGGGACAAGGAATGGGTTTCTATGAGAGGTCTGAGGCTGGGAGGTAGCTTTAGCAGTCATAAGAGCCTTATCCTGACTTGGATTTATTAAGCTATTTTGAAAATCCCCCAATGAGGAGCTAACCAGAGGAAGGTCACTCAAAAATACTGGCTTTGTTTCTTTGTTTTTGGTTTGTTGTTGTTTTGCCAACATATAATGGTGCTGTATGTTAAGAATGGTGGTGCAGGCCTGTTACCATGGTGACAGCCTCTAGAGCAGTGGTTCTCAATCTTCCTAATGCTGGGATCCTTTAATGCAGTTCCTCATGTTGTGGTGACCCCCCCACACACACCATAAGATTATTTCACTGCTACTTTATACCTGCAATTTTACTACTGTTATGAATCATGTTAATATCTATGTTTCTGATGGTCTTAGGCAACCCTGTGAAAGTGTCATTAGGGGCTCAAAGGGGTCACAACCCACAGGTTGAAAACCACTGCTCTAGAGGCTAAGGCAAGAAGGATCATAGGTTCAAAATCTTGAACCTGGGCTACAGAGTAGTCTTGGCAACAGAGTAAGGTCAAGGCTAGACCAGACAACTTATTAAGGTTCTATCTATCTCCAATTAAATAGCAATGAGAGTTGAGAGCTGGGTGTGGTGGTTCACACCTGTACATCTCAGCATTGGAGAGGCCAAGGAAAAGAGAACTGCAGTTAAGTTTGCAGCCTGAGTAAGCCTGTCTCAAAACAGAAGTCGGGGCCTATCATAGTGGTGCACTCCTCTAATCCCAGCACTCAGGAGGCAGAGGCAGGTGTGAGTTTGAATCCAGCATGTTCTACCTTGAAAGCTAAGGCTACGTTGTGAGACTCTGTCTCCAAAACAGTGTGTGCAGAGAGAAGGGGGCAGGGGTGGTGATTGGAGAGATAGCTCAGTAGTTAAGAGCATTTGTTCTTACAGAGGACCCGGCATCTATGTGCTGTCTCACAACTATCTGTAACTCCAGCCCCAGGGGATCTGCCAGCTCCAGGGAATCTGACCCCCTCTTCTGACCTCCATGGGTACCAGGCATGAGCATAGTACACATATATACATGTAGGTCAAACACTTATATACATAAAAATAAATGTTCTTAAAAAGTGAGCAGAAGGGGATAGAAAATGTATCTCAGTGGCAGAGTGCTTGCCTAGCATGTCTAAAACCCTAGGTAAAATACTGCAGCTATGGGGAAGAGAGGAAGGAAGGCATGTTCATCTTCACTTTGCTGGTTACCTGGCTGCCGCTTAGGGTTTGCAACAGCAAAGCCAGCTCCTCCAGGTGGTCAGTACTCATCCACAGGATAGCTTGAAGGCTGGCCAGGCAGTGTAAGGCAGGTAGCAGCTCCGGCAGGAGGGAGGAGGCAGAGAGCACAGAGAGCCACAGCTCCTGGAGTCCCTGCTGTGACTTGGGCTCCAGCTGACTCTGGGTCTCCAGCACTGTAAATCACACATGCACACACATCCTTCTCTCATCTCCCCACACTCTCTGGTTTTTCCTTTCTTTAAAATCCCAAAGATTACAACAATACACCTGGTCTGAGGAACACAAAGGGGACTAGGAAAGGGCATCTGTCTCAGTGGAGGGTTTGTGCCTCTCACTCCTCCCCCATCCCCAAGCCTCACCCCAAAATCCAGAAGAACTGCCAGGAGTGTGGGAGGCCTTACCTCTCTCTAGGCCCCTTTGAACATCCTGGGTAAGGTCTTCAGGGAAACCCTGGGCCAGGCTAGCCCTCAGGATTACATAATTACAGATGACACTCAGCTCCAAGGGGAGAGCAGGAACAGCGGCAGGGAGTCCTGGAGCAACAGATGCTGGTCTCACAAGCTGTCCCATGAAATACAGCCCAAATGGTTAACAATCCCGAGATCAACCCTACTCCAACCAAGATGGTTTCAAGAAGGAATTCATCTTTTGCTCAGACAACTTGGAAAGAACAAGAAAGTTCTTGAAATCTCCTGAAAATCCCTTCTTTAAATGTTGCAGTGTGTGTGTGTGTGTGTGTGTGTGTGTGTGTGTGTGTGTGTGTGTGTGTGTGTAAGGTGAGGGGGAATTCACCTATGAAAGATAATTTCATTCCTTGTCTCTTCTGTGCTTTAAACAGTGTAGAGGAAAGATGGTAGAATCACTGAATCTAGGGTAAACATCAGAATAAAGTAATTGTCTGGAAGTACTTAGATCTTGAAGAAATCACTGCAGAAAACAGTGATTGCTTCCTGTTATCTACAGAGCTGTTTTTCTGAGAGATATTTACAGACTTTGCATGACTTTGGTCACAAAGACTGAGCATCCTGCATGAAGCAGCCTCAGGCCTGTGTCCACCATCTGTGTTAGTCCAGGTATACACAGCGCTGGGGACCTGTTTCCATATGACAGTAAAGATAAAGCCTTATTGGGGGAAACCATGGCACACCTGGAATTATTGGGCACTGCAAACAGTGCACAATAAGGACTAAAGTGGCAAGGGTGTGAGGCTTTTCTTTGGAAGAGCGTATAGACTACATCAGGGGCTTTGGTATGAGGAACTCATTTTGCGCAAAACCCAACTTTAGTAAAGAGGCAACAAACACACCTTTGCACGGCTGTGTTTAAGGCTCAGTCCATCAGAGGCTGGACCTTCCTGCTGCAAAGGGCCTAAAATTCATCTTGGAGTGACCGTCTATCTTTCATTATCTGTACAATACAGAACATCAGACAAAACAGGACTTCCTAATACTAAGAATAACACCTCAATCCCAGAACCATGTAAAAGAAGCTGATCTTTTTGGCTGCTGAGGAGAGGAAATGAGCCTACTGGACGCTCTTTCTTACCTTGCAAAGTGAGGAGGAGCTCCCTAAACCCTTCTAGTGTGTCTTGAGCCAACTGCTGTCGCCTCAGAGACAGCCGAGAATCCCCAGTCAGCTTCTGAAATAAGGAGAGGGCCACGAATCAGTCCTCCCTCGTAGCAGACAAGGGAGGGACACATTTTCCAGTCACTTCGGATTTTTTGGACAGAGATTAAGTTCTGCTCCTTCCCCTAGGCTAGAATGAAATTACTGTAAACCCGCTTTCTGGAATCTTGAGGATACAGGGCGAGGGTCCCAGCAAACATCTTACCCTAGCCTGTTCAACGAGCCGGACATTCTTTTCCCTCCACAAGTCCAGGCTACTAGAAGATGTTTGGGGTAGGGCTAACATGATCTGGTTGGACATTGTCGCCGAGGTTGAGCCCCGTTAAACGAAGAGGTCTTCTGATGGGTGATGCTGGTCCCGCCTATGCCTCACGCCAGAAGGAGGATGCCCACTAGGGCGCCGGACGCCCCTCCAGATAGCACCAGCGGACTCTCACGATCAACACTCTGTCCCGCCACCGCCCACCACGCCTCTGGTTGGCCAGGCTGCAAAAACTCTTGGCCGCGGTTGGTTCTCCTAAAGAGTCGGTTCCCGCGGGAAACTGAAAAGAAACCCGGAACAACGAGGTGGGGAGACCGGCCAGCCACAGGCCAGGGATTGACTGTGGGCCTTCGCCTTCGCGGGGGGCCAGAGTAGTGAGACGAGGTTAGTGGCAGCGAGTCCAGGAACCAGAGTCTCTGGCCCCGCTCTGCCTTAGAACCAACGGCAGCCCAGGTTTCCCCCTCCGTGACAGGCTGGCCCGCGCGGTGCCTGCTGGGGGTTGTAGTACTGTGGAGAGCGCCCAAGAAAGAATTCCCCCACACACCTCCGCCCCCCAATCCTCCAATCCACCCCCGGAAAGGAAAATGTTTCCTGAAATCTAGGGACAGGGGAATGAAAACTTTGGTAATCTTCCCATCTTTTCTCTTTGAGCAAAAAGCCAGGGGAAACGGGCAACGCAGAAAGGAGAAAAAAAGTACTGGACACAGTATGTAACATCCACTCAAAACGATTCACGAAAGAAATGCAAAAGCCCCGAATATAAAGCTTAGAAAACAAGAGAACACCGTCATGTGTTTAACAAGCTTTGGTTTTGCTTCGTTGTTATTTTTGAAGACTTGCTTTTGTTTTTCAATTATGTGTATGTGCCTGTGGGTAGTGCAGACTCATGAGGTGGCACAGGCCAATGCCCTGGACCGGAGTTTCAGGCCTGAGCCTCCTGGGAATGAACTCGAACACAGACCTTAAAGAGCACAATGTACTCTTAACCCGGAGCCATCTGTTCAACCCAATGTTATTTTTGAGAAAGTCCAACTATGTAATCCTAGATAGCATGGTATTGGCTTTGTAGCCTCCAACTGGTGGTAGTCCTCCTGCTTAAGTTTCTCAAGTGCTGGGATTACAGGTGTGCACCACCAAGCCCATGGTTTTTGAGATAAGGTATGAGCTGTCCTGGAATTCACTTCATAGATTCTTAACCTATGGTTTTAAACCTATGGTTGAAACCCCTTTGGGGGGGGGGGTCTCATTATGATTCATAACAGTAGCAAAATTACAGTTATGAAGTAGCAATGAAAATCATTTTATGGTGGGGGGAGGTCACCACAACATTAAGAACTATATTAAAGGGTCAATGCATTAGGAAGGTTGAGAACTACTGCTTTTGACAGTTTCTGATCCAGAAACTGGCTGTTTGGCTAGACTGACATAGTTAGAAGAGTGCTTATTGGGCACAGAATTTCTTTGAAGGGGTGAACGATTTTGGAATTGATAGTTGTCTGTCATCTTTGCTAATTATATACTTATGATTGTAGCACAAGTAATGGTAATAATACTAATACTAATAATAATGATAGAGACAGATATTGATATTGGGTTTCAAACAGATCAGGAAAGCAAAGCAACCAAGCCACCAGAGAGCTCTTACTTCTACTAAGGCTGGGAGATCCTATCCTCAACGTAGCAGGAGACTAATTGCCACAATCTGAGTCCCTGCTCCTGTCTTATATACATCTCTAAAGCTGGGAGTAAAAGCATAAGCTGTTTCTCTTTTAAACTGATTCACTCTCATGTAGCCCTGGGTGGCCTTGAACTTGCAGAGATCCATCTGCTTGTCTCCTGAGTCCTGGGATTAAAAGTGTGTGCCACCTTTGTCCGGCCTCTATGGCTGACAAGTGTGGCTGGCTTTGCAATCTGATCTTCAGTGACTGTATTAGATCACAAACAACGTTATCACCACATACAACCATTGAACTCTACACTATTTTTTGTTCAAGACAGTTGTCTCACTCTGTAGCCCTGCATGGCCTACAATTTGCTATGGTGACCCAGTAGCCTTTAATGTGTGGTAGCTATCCTGCTTTTGCCAACTGTTTGCTGGGATTATATAATTTTGTTTCTAGATTCATTTATCTAATGTATTTATTTATGTATCTTATGTACTCTGCCTGCATGCCAGAAGATCCCAGTATAGAAATGGTTGTGAGCCCAGTGTTGGTGACGCATGCCTTTATTCCCAGCACTCAGGAGGCAGGGGCAGAAGAATCTCTGTGGGTTCAAGTCCAGCCTGGTGTACAGAGCTAGAGCTAGTTCCAGGGCAATACAGAGAAACCCTGTCTCAAAAACAAAAGAGAGAAAATAAATGGTTGTGAACTGCCATGTGGTACCTGGGAAATGAACTAAGGTCCTCTGGAAGAACAGCCAGTACTTTTAACTGCTGAGCCATCTCAGCAGTTAAATTTTATTTTATTTTATTTTCTGAAATTTTATTTTCTTGAAATGTTTGTTTCCCTGAGCTTTTGTTCTATTTATTTATTTGGCCATGGGGACTGTACATGTGTAGAGGTTGAAGTTTAACTTGTGAGGGTCAGTACCAGGGATTGAACTCAGTCTTTACCTGTTAAGCCATCTTTCCACTCCCCCCAATATACCTTAAAAAAGTACTTCCACAGGCAATGGTGGTGCACTTGGGAAGCAGAGGCAGGAGGATCTCTGTAAGTTCAAGACCAGCTTGGTCTACAAAGCAAGTTCTAGGACAGGCTCCAAAGCTACACAGAGAAACCCTGTCTTGAAAAACAAAAACAAACAAACAAACAAACAAAAAATCATTAGCCAGGTGTGGTGACACATACCTTTCACATACCTTTATTCTAACACTGGCAGGCAGAAGCAGGTGGATCTCTGTGAGTTCAAGGCTAGCCTGGTCTACATATTGAGTTCTAAGCCAACTACAGCTACATAGTATTTTTAAAAAAGAAAAAAAAAAAAAAAGGAAGCATTACATTCATTCCATTTTGGCTTTAACATTGGAATAGGCAAGTAGATGTAGGAAAAATCCGGTAGACCCCTGCTTGGACCCCAATGCACCTTGAGCAAGCCTGAAGCTGTTGGCTGGAACTCCTTGCCTCAAGGCTGTTGTTGGTACTCCTCCCGTTTAGGTAACACATACCATGTGACAGCACACACCTTGTGGGGAGGAGCTAAGCCTAAAATTCCTGTAATTTTCCACTGTGCTGGAAGTCAGTATTTAAGCCCGTTCCGTCCCCTCCATAAATGGCTTTCGACATTTGGCGTTCCGACATTGCCATTGAACGAATGACCCACTGTCTTGTCTTTATTTCAATCTCTAGGCCTTTGTCCGATTCATGGAACAGATTGTAGTGCGGGTGCTACACTATAATCAATAGACAAGTAGATGTAGGAAAGATAGCACAGGCTGAAAACTGGAGTGAGGCTTGTACAGCTGTGAAGGGGAAAAGGTACCAGAGGAAGAAACAATGCTGTTTAAGGCTTCAAACACAGAAGTCTGTGTGCTTCATGATGCTGGGCTTGTCTTCTCTGCTATCAGTTAAAGCACAGAATGACCAAAAACAAACAAACAAGGGGAAGGGCAGGGCAAATGGGATAACTAGAACATTTGGGAAGAAGTCAACGAACCCAGACAGCTTCTCACCAAAGAGTTCTCAGCTACAGCAACCCCCGCCTAAGATGACATATCTAATCCTGCTTGGTGAGAGGAGAGACTGACTGGGCGAGCTCCTCCACATCTTAGACACACACATGTACAGTATTATTTTATTTCACTTTGGTGACCACCCCTGTAGTCCATCAGATGCATCCACATAAGGAGCGAGGGCTCAGGCAACTTATGTGGATTCTGAACTACATGAATCCTTATAGTGATTCTGAATTATAAAATGATGAAGTCCCAGGGAAAGCAGTCTCTGGTTACACAGTGGTAAGGGGTGTGTCTGAGTCTCTCTTGCAGACTATCCAGCACCAGGACAGGTCAGGCCAGATGATTCTCCAGCTCTCTCCGTGGCCAGGTGCCAACCTGCTCAGCCTGGGCTACCTCTGCTGAGCCAGAACTAGTCTTCTGAACCAGGAACTCACAGCACCATCCACTCGCATCACCAAAGCTATGCCCAGGAGAAGTCCCACACTGCTTACAATGAAACCTATAGCTTCAAAGATGAACCTGTGAAGAAAGGCAGAGTATTTCAGGACATGAGCAATAGGCCAAATGCCCTTCCCTAATGACGCAAAAAAACAAAACAAAACAAAAAAAAAACCTTGTTGACCTATGACAGCCATAGTTTCCTCAAAGTCTTCTCCCTCCACACCACTTCTTCCCAAACAAAACCACTTACTTGGGGGCAAACACCTTCCAGACCATGAGATGCCTTCGGAGGATGGAAGCTGCCAAGGCACAGGCTAGAATCTAATGAAGACAGGCAGGCAGTTACTTTGGAGGAAGCAAGACAAAGGAGGAAAGCAGTGCATACCACTGGAAAACACCCTGGGTTGGGAGTTAGGAAACCCAGTTCTCGTCCTGGTCCAGCCACTGACTCATGTAAACTTGGCAAGTCACTATCCATTTGTGATACTGACATTCATGCTTTGCCTTACTGACATCCAGCAGAGGGAGATGTCAGTAAGCCATCCCTGCCTCTGGATCAGTTTGGAAAAGAATCCTGGCCACAACCATGGCTTATCCCAGTATGACTGAAATGCAATGAACAGGGCCCAGATCTACACAGCAGAGAAGAAAATCATCCAGGATTGGAATAAGAAAACCCAGGCCAGGTCTAAAATCAGCCATTTGAGGTCTGAATCTGAGCAATCATTTCACTTATCTAAACCTCCGCCAAGGATCATTCTCAAGGTGTTTGAAACTAAGAAAAAGTATAAAGTGCATACTGGGGGAAAGGTCATCAGCTCTATCACATCTCCTCTGCACCCACCTGAACTCCAAGGACAAAAAGGTATTTGAGGCCCAGCTGCAAAAGGGCTGCACTGAAGTGATGTGGAGCATCCCGGAGGCGCATCTCCATCAGTGGCTCCTCTTGTTCCTCCTCAGGCCTGGCCCTGGCCCCAGCTTCACTCTCTGGGAGCTGCTGCCTCTTCCTTGGTCCTTGACTCTCACACAGAAAGGGCCAGAGCAGGAGCAGTGGGCAACCTACTACCTCCGGGAGGACAGGGCTGGCATCAAAGGAGGACCTTGGGACCAGTCCCACCTGGTCCCCAACCACCCTAGTTGGCTTGGGCTGCAAAGAGCTTAGGGATTGCAAAGCGCCAACAAAACTGCATTTTCCCTTCCAGATCCAAAGTTTTCCTTTCCTTCCACAAAGCTGGAGCCAACAGAAGTTAGGGAAGGAAAGCAAAGAGGTACCTGCAAAGAGGATGTGGGAGGCAAAGGTGTTAGCTCCCACTAGTAAAGCAGGCAACCAAGTAGAAGAGTCGTGACCTTCTGGGAATCCCACGAAGGCTGCATGCCAATGGATGGCTGTAAAGACAGGCTGGTGGCCAGTGGAGTAGAAGGTCTGGGTGGCCAAAAGGGCCCAAGCTGAGACTGCCTGCCACAGCACAATAAAAGGACCTAGAAGAAAAGATATACTTCTTTACAATTACATCTCATTCCCTAACCTACAGCTTTCCGTTCTGGAATCATCCACTCCTAGCACAGTCATATGCTACCCCTTACAACCTTCCTTACAATCAATACTGCTATTCTAATTGTCTCAGTGCTGCTGCAAGTTATACCACAAGACCACAGGGTTCAATTTCTTTCTCTCACAAAGAGCTCACTATGCCACAATATATTCATAATGTATCACTTTTGTAACTGGAAAATCAGGGAATGTGCTCACGGGGAGACAACATTTCACTAAGAAGTGAATCATGAAGTCCCTCTCTCCCTCTCTGGTGGAGGAGGGGAGGGAGAAGGGGACTATTATCGTGATGGCAGATGAGGGAGGACATCAGGAAAGACACGAGACCACATATACGTCAAGGTGAGAAACACTGCCTCAAAACAAGATGCACCAGGAGGACTAAGTTCCATATTTACCTGTGGTGGTGACTGATGTCCCCGCAGCAAGCAGATGCAGGAGAAGGAAGCTCTGCAGAAACAGGAGCAGGAACACGAGGCTGACACGCTCTACATGCAACAGCAGAAGTGGAAAAGCCAAGAGGATGAGGGCTGTGACCATGGCGGCAGAGTAGACACTCCCCAACTGATATGCAGCCACAGTTACAGGACCCTGAGATTTGGTCCTCTCTAGCCGGCCCTGGAACTCTTCTTGCATGTGGCGGTAGATTTGTGGGACCACATAATCTAGGTCAGCCTGAGAAGTAGGGGGACCTGAGAAGGGAGTGAGGATAGTCCTGGTTCTTGAAGTACCAGCCCCAGCCTTCACCAGCACTGTCACAGGCCTCCAGAGCAGCAGCATGAGCCCAGAGGCAGCCAGCCCCACCACAGCCCGAGGCAGCACAACTGAGGCCCCAGCAACCAGGGCCCGGAGACGTGGTGGTGCTTCATCTGCCCCTGATGCCAATGCCCAGTAGGCAGCCGTGCCTAACACCATGAGAGGCAACCCCCAGCGCACGAAGAGCACAGGGGGCTCAGGACTCTTGAGATTACCATAGCGGCGAAGCCACAGGCGCACAACAACCAACAGAGCCACCAGTGCCCCCACACAAGCTCCGTACCACAAGTTCTTGGCTCGACCGCCCACCATAGATGCCAAAGGACTCAGCCAGGGAGAGGAGTGGCAAGCAGGTGTCTCTTCAGGGCAGCGATGAAAAAGCCCAGCTAGCCTTGTACATAAAAGCAACCCAATTCCAAGCCTCAGGGCATATGTACCACTGTGCCGTGGGGGGCCTGTTGGTACAGAAGAGCCAAGGCGGGACATTGTAAGCAGTTTAGGTGGCAGTAGCTGGCCCTCCCAGTGAAGATGGGCAACCAGGAATAGGACAAGAGAGCCCAAAAGGAAGGGAGTGGCCCTGGCCTCAGCAACAACAAAACTATCAGAGAAGAAGGTGGCCAAGCGAATGAGCAGGAGTAATAGAACAGGTCTAGGGGCAGGAAGTAGGGGTACCAAGGGCCTATGAGATCCCCAGCTAACCCAAACTTTCCACAGAAAAGGGAGGAGTGAACCCGTGGCAGCTACAGCCCCTAGGACCACGGAATCCACCTTTGACCCTGTAGTTACCAAGAGCCCAGCATATAGTATGGCCCAAGTTAGGCCCCAGGCTATAGGTATTAGCAGTAATGGGCGGAAGAGAAAGCCTGGGGATACTGCCAGCTGAGATGCAAGCAGGCAGAGAAAGCAGGCAGCAGCCAAGAGAGCAGCACCCCCTGCCATTCGGACCAGAGAGAAACGGGCCCAAGATTCGATGCATATGGCCCGAGCTCCCCGCAGGAACTGCTGCAACTCAGCAGTCAAAGTCCTTAGGGAAGCGTCAGCCTCCTGGGGATTCTGCAGAAGCTGTTGGTAGCTAGCAGAGGCCTTGGAGAAGAGCTTCTGCAGCTGATGGAGCTCTTTAACCTGGAGATCCTGAGTAGCAGCTGAGTAAGTATGAAGAAATCGGGACACCTGGCAGGAAAGGTCAGACAAACAGAAATAGGTCAGAGAGATAAACTGGAGCAGAGGCAAGGGCAGGTATTATACAAAGGTACTGGAAACCTGGGGCTCAGATTCTGTCCAGGATGGGAGAGGGGAAGGATAATGGAAGAAGGGCACGGCTATGCTATGGAGGTGAGATGAAGATCGGAGGGACAATGGGGTGGTCCTTGTGCTTAATCACACACGTGTCTATTCCTTTTCCCTACCTGCTGGGCATTGATATGGAGAGCTGAGACTTGGGCCAGAGCAGAGGCCTGAGGATGGGGGTCACTGCCACCTGAGAACAGCTCGACCATCACTTCCCCAATGTTCCCAAATGGGATTGGCAGGCCTAGCAGCAGTGCCAGTGTGGGCACAAGGCTGACTTGAGGAATAACCTCTGGCTCCTAGAAGGAAAGGACAGGTATCAGTGGACTCATCAGGGGGAGGGAGTGTCTGCACAAACAGTTCAGCAGGGGACAGCATTTGCTGAGTAAACAGAACAGCCTGAGTTTGGATCACAGAATCCATGTAGAAATCTGGGCATGACCATGCATGCCTGGAACCCAGTGCCATGGTGGGCAGACAGGACCTCTGCCACAGGATAGCTCCAGGTTGAGGCAGAGACCCTGTTTCAGTAGAATAAGGTGGAGAGTGACAGAGCAGGGTAACCAATGTCCTCTGGCCTCCTTGCACACACCTAAGTGAGCATACCGACATACACAGATGCACATATGTATACATCACACACACACATAAATAAATAAAAATAAATGAGAATGGGGCCAGATCATGGTTTGGGGAGCTTAAACTAAAGGGATCAGAATGTGGGGAGACCAGAAGAGGTACAACTCAGGCCTCACCTTTGGTGGGACAGTAGGGAAGAGGGCTGTGGGGCTGTACAGGAAGAGTGCAGCTGAGACCTCCAGCTCACTGTCCCCTCCATGGTCCCCATTCATAGTCATCCCATGGTCACCAGCTACCACCAGCAGAGTGTCATTCTCCAGACGCTCCATGAGTCCCCTGAGGGTCAAGAAATGTGTCAGAGGGTATGGAGAGATAAAGACTTATCTCAGGGGCCCTTTCACCTCCACCACTGATTTCCACTAACAGGGCCACACTTCTGTCAAAAAGATACCCCTTCAGTCATAACCCTGCAGTCCTGAGCTACACACCAAGTTATTAAAAATGGATGGTGCCCCTAGGTTTTGGGGAAAAGTATGTATAAAACAATTCAGAGCCAGAGCATGGTGGTGCTAACCTCTAATCATAGCACTTGGAAGCCAGAGGCAGGCGGATCTCTGTGAGTTTGAGTCCAGGCTGGTCTGGTTCATATTGCAAGTTCAAGGTCAACCAGAGCTACACAGTTACATAATGAGACCCTGTCTCAAAATACATACACACACACACACACACACACACACACACACACACACACAGAGAGAGAGAGAGAGAGAGAGAGAGAGAGAGAGAGAGAGAGAGAGAGAGAGAGAGAGAGAGATTTCATCCAGGAGAAAGGCTCCAAATAAGGTTTGTTTGTTTGATAGAATCATATGTATTGATATTCTCAAACATAAACCCATTTCCCCTACCAATATCCCACACTCACTGGATCACCTGGTCCATCTGGCTAAGTTTCTTGGCCA
Organism: Cricetiscus sungorus; assembly: GCA_030556225.1. Taxonomy (NCBI): domain Eukaryota; kingdom Metazoa; phylum Chordata; class Mammalia; order Rodentia; family Cricetidae; genus Cricetiscus; species Cricetiscus sungorus. The sequence goes on from JANBXA010000734.1 coordinate 51,065,665, forward strand.
TTTCAGGGTGGTGAGGGCCATGCTTGTGACCACAATGATCCACACCCAGGAAGTGAGCAATCAGCACATCCCATTCGTCACTGTCCACTGTGGAGGGGAGAACACTGAGCACAGCGCAGCAAAGCCCACTCCTCTCCCCAAGCCAGGCCTTGGCATTCCTCTACACCGGGGGAGACAAACAAGGCTCTGTCACTCCCGCAATCTGTCTCCCAGGGGTGGGCTCTGGCTAAGTGCGCTTTCCCCATGCTCACTGGTAGGATAGAGGTGCTCTAGGATGCCATTATCCACTGTGTGCAGGTCTCTCACATTGAAGGATGAGAAGAAGAAAGCTTGGGAAAAAGCTCCAGGGAAAAGGTCTTTCCAGGTATCATCTCCCATGAAGACTATTCGCCTTCCTGTAGAGACAAGAGGGGAGAACAAGACAACAGATCTTGTTCATGCGAGAACCAGAGCGGGGGAGAATGTGAGAGAAGACTCTAAAACCCATCAAAGAGCAGGTCAGTGGGTCAAAGTGCCTGCTACCAAGCCTGACACTTGAGTTCAATACTCAGAGCCCACATGTTGGAAGGAGAGAACCAACTTCTAAAGTTGTCCTCTCACTTCCTCATGTGTATCACGGCATGTGTACTCGTGTGTGTGTGTGTGTGTGTGTGTGTGTGTGTGTGTGTGTGTGTGTGTGTGTGTGTGTGTCTACATTTCCAATCTGCTACTAGTCCCTAGGGTATCTAAGGACATGTATGTTTGTTCTGAGACAGGTCTTACTATACAGACCAGGCTAATGTGGAACTCAGAGATCCTCTTGCCTCTGCCTCTTGATCTCCGGGATTAAAGGAATATGCACTATGTTTTGCCATTTTTTTTTTCATAAGCATTCAGCGAACACAACTTGAACACCTCTATTCTTTTCTCCACACTTGCAAGCCAAGACTCCTGTCTTCATTTCTTCCTTAGTTGGGAGCTCCCAAGAGTTAAACATTTTGTGCACATTAGAAGCACCATCAAGGACAAAATCTCTTGAGCTATCTGCAAGCAAGATCCCATCTATTTCTATTCCCCAGTTACCCTACACCATAGTCAAACATAAAGCTGGGTCCCCTAAGTCCTGGCTCCCTAACTTCTCTCTCTTCTCTTTTTTTTAAACTTTATTTTATGTGCATTGGTGTGAAGGTGTCAGATACTTCTCTCTCTCTCTCTCTCTCTCTCTCTCTCTCTCTCTCTCTCTCTCTCTCTTAACTTTATTTTATGTGCTTTGGTGTGAAGGTGTCAGATACTCTGGAACTGGAATTACAGTTTCCAGCTGCCAAGCAGGTGCTAAGAATTGAACCCAGTCCTCTGAAAGAGAAGCCTGTGCTCTTAACCACGGGCCATCTCTCCAGCCCCTGCTCCCTAATTTCTAAAAGCCCAGGTACACCTAGCTTCCAAAGGGGTACATACTGACCTGCACTGGTGAGCTGTTTAATGAGATTATCTTCCACTATAGCGTGGCTGGCAAAGTTACTGCCAGCATCAATAAAGGTAGGCAGTGAGCCAGTGGTGAGAGCCTTGAGACGCTGCATGGTGGTCGTAGGGGGATCCACCTTGGATTGGTATAGCCGGGCATGGTGGGGTTGAGTCTCTAGGATCCTCTGCAAGGAGCCTAATTTTCCCAGAAAAGGCACGGAGACAGGAGGTTCTCCAGGTATATGTGAGTGCTGGGGCTGGGCAAAGTCAAATCGCAGAGCATCTATAAGCACCAACACAACCCTGGAGAACCGGGAAGGCATCCAGCAGGCCCCAGGCTTTCCTTGGCTCCCCCACGGCAGGGAACCCGGGCCTGGGGGCTCTTGGCAGCTGCTTTGGTTGGTGAGCTCCAAACGGGTGAGAAGAAAGCCACTGGTGAAGAGCGCAATGCCAGCATAAAAAAGAAAACAGACCCAGGCTAAGAAGAGGAGCACGGAGACCTTCTGCATCCTGGTAGAGAAGAGGAGATTTTCATTGTGGTGTAAAGACAAGAGTGGACATTTTGGCCCTCAAAACAATACCCAACATCAACCACCTACTGCTATAAACTTCAGGATGTAAACAACTCATAGCCAACTCATTCCAGCTGTTTCTACCAGTCATACCATCTGAGGGAGAGATGCTGAGACTGATCTCAACCGGGAGTCCATGCTACACCTACTGATCAGGCTCTTGGCGTGAGCATAGGATCCTATGCATATACAACCAAGAGATCTAATGCTGTCAAACCACAGTCTAGAAGGAAGACTGTTCCAATTAGTAGGTAGATTGCGTTGGGGGTGCCCAGACTGCTGGTTTCCAATAAGCAAAGCAAAAGAACAACAGATTGTTCTCTTGTCAGTTCATTTCCATGAATAATCTCTTCGAACTATCTCAACATTCCTAGGGTGGTAATAGATAAGCAGCCCCACGGAAAACCGGATGGAGTGAACGGCGCCGCCTGGCGGGGACCGAGGAGACAAGGGGGAGGAGTCACGCTCCGCTTCCGGGCGGCAGGAGCAACAGAAAACCAGCGGAACGGCGTCCCCAGGTACCCTGGCACAGTTCAGAGCCTGTGAGCTAAGCTGGGATCCAGGAGTTCCGGAGGCTCTGCCTCCTCCCGTGGGAAACCGGCCAACACGTGGGCATGCTCACTCCGGTGCTCGGCACCCCGGCAGCAAGCGGAGACACCTGTACTGGGGGTGACGGCAATAGAGGGTTCTCGGGAGACCTTGGCTCACCTGGATCCGCGCCCGGAAGTGCGGCGGCGGTGCCTGCAGCCTGACACCACAGAGGTGTGCACGTCTGACAGAGCGCCCTACCGAGAGATTCGTCGCCACCTGCCGGCGCCAAGGTGGAAGTTCGACAAGGAATGTAGGCCCGGCAAGTTTGATGGCCTATTCAGTAACTCATAAATGGGGACAAGGGAGTAATCTAAGAGTGAGGTATGTACATAAATATGAAAGAAAAAACAGTTCGGGGGACCACTGCCTTTTTAAAAATATGCATTTATTTTTTTATGTGTATGTGTGTTTTGTGTACCTAAGTGTACCAAATGCGGCAATTGCTCTCAACCACTAAGCCATCTCTCCACATTCGCTATCTATTTTGTTGTTGTCGTTCGGTTTTTGACGCAAGGTCTATTGTATAGCTCTAGCTATCCTGGAACTCGCTATGTAGGCCAGGCTGGTCTCGAACTCAGATCGGCCTGCCTCCCTACCTCTGCCTCCTGAGTGCTGTGATTAAAGGCATGGGCCACCACAACCCAGCCTTCGCTGTCCATTTTGTATTAGAACTAAGAGTATTAGAACTAAGAGCATGGCTTCTGGAGTCAAATTTGACTACAGCCTTAGCTCTCTCTGTCAGTTGTTCATCCGTGGGCATTACCATCTGTAAGACCGCTGTTAAAGTGCTTGCCACAAAATTGGAAAGGCTACAGTTTGAATCCCTAGAAATCAACTTAAATGCTGGGTGAGCATGTGGCCTACCTGCAATTCAGTCCCAACAGTGCACTGCCTCAGCAATCTGGCTAGCTAGACTGTTCATATTGTCAAGCTCTGAGTTTGATTACCAGACCCTACTTGAGTGAATATGGTGGAATAAAGATGGAGGATTATTCCTGACAACACATACACACAAACATGATACAAGCACATGAAATATAGAAAAACCTTTTTCTCCTCTGTGGTTAACTGATTCCAGTTGATAGCGTTCATCACTGCTCTCAAAACTGTTAGCTGAATTTTAAAAATACATTAATAGGGACTGGAAAGCTGGCTCAGTGTTTAAGAGCACTTGTTTTTGCAAAGGACCTGGGTTCAAAACCATATACAGCTCCAGTTCCAAGAAACCCAAAGCCTTCTGATGCTCAAAGGCTCCAGGCACATGTATAGTACATATTCATACATGTGAGCAAAACCACTCAGCACATAAAAAAAAATCTAATTAATAAAAATCAAATAATGCAAATTTAAAGACAAACAGTGGGTCTCTACAGTTCTCTAAAAAGGATGCACACAGACAATAAACACATAAAAAGACTCTTGGCATCATTAGCCAGCTGGGAGGTGCTAGAAGGACCACTTTAAATGTACTATGGATGTAGCTCAGCAGTACAGTTCTTGACTGGCATACACAAGTCTCTGGGTTCAATTCCTTGCACACCAAAGAAAACAATAGCTGGAATGGTAGCTCATGCCTATAATCCCAGGATTTAGGGAGAATGCCACAAGCTCAAGGCCAGCCTGTGCCAACAGAGACCGACTTATTTCCCAAGGAGGAAGTAAGATGACTACAAGTATTACCAAGGATGTGCAGAAGCTGGGGCCTTCACACACTGGAATTGTGAGATGGTACAACAGTGTCAGAAAACAGCTTCTCACAAGGCTTAGCTGCTATGACGCCCAGAAATTACACACCTGCATAGACACCCAGGCACGATGCTTAATGTTAACTATCAACTTGACAGAATCTAAAATCATCTGCGAGATGGGCCTGTGGGGCTTATCTTGATGTTAGTTGTGGTGGGAAGACATGTCCGCTGTGGTGGCACCATCCCCTAGGCGGGGGATCCTGAATAGAGAGAGTAAGAGTGAGCTGAGTGGTAGTAAGCATGCAATGAGTGCATACACTCATTATTCTCATTGTTTTTGTTTTTGGAGACAGGGTTCCTCTGTGTAGCTTTAGAGCCTGTCCTAGAACTCACTCTGTAGACCAGGCTGGCCTCAAACTCAGAGATCCACCTGCCTCTGCCTCTGCCTCCCAGGTGTTGGGATTAAAGCCATGTGCCACTACTGCCCAACACTCATTATTCTCTTCTTATTACACATGTGATGTGGCCAGCTGCTTCAAGCATTTTTTTTTTAGTTTATTTTTAGGTATATGTGCTTGTGTGTGAGGATGTGCATGTGAGTGCAGGTGCATTATGGAAGTTGGGATGTTGGATTCTGACGGAGCTGGAGTTGAAGAAGGTTGCAGTTTTCCTGATGTGGGCACTGGGAAATGAACTCTGGTCTTCTGCAAGAGTAGTCTGTGTCTTAACCACTGAGCCATCTCTTCAGTTTACTGCTGTGACTTCCCTGTCATGATGGACTTTAACCTGAAATTGTTTGTTAAATAAACTTTCTCTTTTAGATTTTTTTTTTGCCAGAGCATTTTATCACAGTAATAAAAAGAGAAACTAACATACCAAGATAAATTAAAACATGTCTTTAAAAAATATATTTAAATAAAAACTTGTATGTGTCAGGTGGTGGTGTCGAACACCTTTAATCCCAGCACTCGGGAGGCAGAGGCAGGTGGATCTCTGTGAGTTCAAGGCCAGCCTGGTTTACAAAGCTAGTTCCAGGACAGCCAGAGCTGTCACACAGAGAAACCCTGTCTCCAAAAACTGACCAAAAAGTAAAATATATATGTAAGCATCCAAAGTAGTATCTAGAATTACCAAAAGATAAAAACTATTAGTGAATGGATAAACAGAACCTGGTATGTATATGCAATAGTGTTGGTAGGGAGGGAGACTATGTGCGTACATGTAACCTGTAAATATATTAAAATTTACTGGATTTATTATTTCAAAATGAAAGTTGGGTGAGGGAAGTGCAACTCAATTGACAGTGCTTGCCTAGCACGTACAAACCCTGGGTTAGATCTCCAGCACTCCATAATACCTGGCATAGTTACATATATCTGCATTGCCAACACCTGAGAGATAAAAGCCAGAGGAACAGACATGCAAGCAAGGTAATCCTAGCTAGTTTGGAGCCAGGTTGGGATACATGAAACACTGTCTCAAAAACAGTATGTAACTAGCTAACTTAAAAACATACATAAAGCGGGTAAGTTGGCTGAGTATGGAGACACACACAGTATTAGCACTTGGAAGGTGAAAGCTGGAATGCCACAAGTACAAGATCAGCCTATGCGACACAGAGAGCCTATCTCCAGACAATAAAATGGGCGATTTGTAGAGTATAAGTTCCAACTCAGTAAGAAAAACAACTCTAAATTTTCTCTTGGTTTGTTAGTAAATAAGGGGCACCTATCTACAGAAATCCTACAAATTTATTTAGTTCCTCTTTTCCCATTAAATATATCTAGTTGCTGCTTCTTTGCTTCTGTTAACTGTTCTAGCCACATCAGTGCCTCTGCTCTTATGTTTATAGGTCAGATATGCTCTGCCTCTCCCCATTTATAAACTCCCAACACCTTCATTTCCAGATCACCAAATGTATCTCTTTCCCCTCCTCCATATCCAAGCTGATGTAATTTTCATTGACATTTCCTGGAACTCAAACTAACATGTTAGTTCTTCCATCTGAGCACTGTGACTCTAAAATGATGCTATTCTATGTGCGTGCATGTGCCATAGTGTGCATATGGAGGTTAAAAACAACTTTGTGAAATTGGTTTTCTTCCACCTTTTACCTGGTTCCCTGGATCCAACTCATTTGTCTTGCATAGCAACAGTCTTACCCACTGAGCCACCTTACCAACCCTGTTTATGACTTTCTATCACTGTCTGCTTCCACGCATTTGTATTCCGTGAAAGCAGATGCCACTGGGGTTCAATTCTGTTGTTGCTGCTTTGAGAGTGGGTCTCACTAAGAACTTCAAGCTGGTCTTGAACTCACAATCCTGTTGCTTCAGCTTACCAGGTGCTGAATTTTAGGTATGTATTACCTTGGCCATATCTTAACTGTTCTTGTAAACCCTAGTTGTTATCTTGGCATTCTGCTTGGTACACAGGAGACATTAAATGATTTTGAATGAGATACACCCTCAGCCTTTCAAGACCTCCAAAGTACCATTCTGCCAAGGCAGTCCTCTTTTCCTATGTTTCACCAAACCTCCTGCATCGTGTAGCAGGAGGGAGACGCCACTCTCCAGCTGGCATTTCAGTAAACACCGATTTAATCCCTCCATGGGTAGGTTCCCTTTGAAGACAGGGTGATTTCTTGTCATGGGAAATCCCCAGACCTACCTGGACCAAAGGGTGGGAGTGGACATCCAAAGAAAACATACATGATTTTTCTAATTTCATTCTCCAATCAAAGAGGACAGTTTCCAATTTGCCACTGATAAGTTTATTACATGATTATTAAGTTCAAATAAAAAAATAAAAACTAAAATTTTGGCAGGGATGCTGGAGCCAGAATCTTGAGAGTATTGTTCCCTGACCCCTACTCCCTGGCCAAGCCGTGTCCTTAATTGAGCTTGACTCTATCCAGTTCAAGACTTGCATCTGTACCCTGGGCATCTTTGCTGTTCTCGCCAGAGTTCTGGGCTCCTGGAACTGAGGCTTTGGTGAGAGCCCCATATACACCCATGGCCTGAGGAGAGAGAGAGTGAGAGCACCATGAGGACATTCTGCAGAAGCTCTGTCCCAAACACTAAAAGGGGCTACTTGACTCCTTTGTTTCTTTCTTTCCCTCTTTCTTTCTGAGACAAGGTTGCATTATGGAGCCTAGAAAGGCAACTTGTGAACTTCCTGCATCTCCTCCTCAGTGCTGCTATCACAGGCATGCATGATCATACCCCGCCCCTTGGCTTTTCTTGTTCCTTTAAGCTTTCTAAGCTTTGCAGTCATTTACAAGAATCCTACAAACCATCACAGGTATCTGAAGGAGTGAGTGGAAATTTTCCATGCTTAGCTCCTGACATTGTCACTATATGATTGTCTTCCAAGAGCTCTAACCTGAGCCACCATACTAGTGACATCGCTGGGATTGGAGGGCAGTAGGACTGTGTTGGAATCCTTGGCAAGCTTGGAGAATGCACTGACATACTGCTCAGCCACAGTCAATGAAGCTGCTGCATCTCCATTCTGTGGGCATGGGATAAAAATCAAAAGTCATACATTTGGAGAGGTAAGAGAAAGGTCAGGTTCCTGGGAAGGGAGTATACAAATTATAATATTATAAAGCTCTCATCATCTGGTTTAATGGAGCCCACAATGTCAGGAACTACCCACAAGGACAGATAAGTGAAGCCCTTCCATTGTCTGTTGCTAACCCCCATTCCCACCCATCAGCCTCTCACATGTTGAGTCAAAGCCGAAGCCAGGATTCGAATTGCTTCAGCTTTAGCCTTGGCCTTGGCCAGAACTGCACTGGCCTCTCCTGGAAGAATTAAAAAAAAAAAAAAAAAAAAAAAAAAAAAAAAGACAGTTTGACCCATGAAATTAGAGTACCCCAAAGCCCCTGCCCCAGCACTTACCTTTAAAGACCCATGCTGTGTTCCTCCCTCAGCCTCTATGCTACTCACTGCTCACCTGCTGCCTGATTTATCTGTTCAGCCTTTTCTGCTTCGGAGGCCAGAATCTGGGCCTGTTTCTTCCCCTCTGCCACATTGATAGCTGACTCTCGTGTCCCTTCAGACTCTAGAACTGTGGCCCGTTTCCGCCGCTCTGCTTCTACCTGGAAGCCCCAATGATCCCCATCAAGAAGAAGTCAGGGGCCCTGGGCAGTGGTGGCACACACCTTTAATCCCAGCACTCAGGAGGCAGAGACAGGCCTGGTCTACAGAGTGAGTTCCAGGACAGCCAGGACTGTTTCACAAAGAAACCTGGTCTTTAATAAGCCAAAAAAAAAAAAAAAAAAAAAAAAAAAAAGAAGCCAGGGAACCTCTAACCAGGACTTAAACTATATCTACCATCTTCCACAATAGGGGATTCTAGTCCCGCTGGGATTGGAGGACCCAAATCCTGTCCCCCACCTGCATCTGCATAGACTCTTTCACCCGGGGTGGCACATGGATATCCTTGATCTCATAACGCAGGCAGCGGATACCCCAGTAGTCAGCAGCCTGGTTGATGGCATCCACAATGTGGGCATTCAGAGACTCTCGCTCCTAGAGAAAGATAAATGTGAGCAGCACAAGTCAATGTATCTATCAAGAGCCTAAATTGGGAAGGTCCTGGGCTAATCTTGATCTCCAGAAAAGATCTGAAAGGGCAAGGAATGTGCTCCCAAGTCCTGAGGCCAAGATCTGCTTACTCGAAAAACTTTGTCCAGAGTGAGTTTGCCAAGCTCCGATCTCATAGTTGTTTGAGCTAACTGGGTGACAGCATACTCAGGGTCTTCCACACCATAGCTTGCCTGAAAAAAAAAAAAAAAAAAAAAAGGCAGGTATAGGGTTAGAAATGAAGATACAATTTGTTTGTTTTGTTTTTTTTTTGAGATAGGGTTTCTCTGTGTAGCTGTGGCTGTCCTGGAACTAGCTCTGTAGACCAGACTGGTCTTGAACTCAAGAGAGCCGCCTGCCTCAGCCTCTCCAATGCTGGGATTAAAGTTGTGTGTCACCACCGCCAGTCGAAGATACAAGATTTTAATGATGGCAATTCAGAAGGCTGGGTAAAGCCAGGGCAGGTACCTTGTAAGGATCCATAATACGCAAGTAAAGGACACCATCTATTTGCAGAGTTACATTGTCTGCAGAAGCAAAAGAAAGAGAGGAGGGGGGCAGTCAGGCCTCTATGTCCCACACAGCTCCTTTTCCTAAGCCCTGGATCTATAGCAACATCCTAATGCACTCAGCACATCCCCATCACCCTGTGTCTCTCACCAAGGGTCACTGCCGACTGCTCAGGAACATTGATGACAATTTCCTTGAGACTCTGCACATATCGGATTCGGTCTAATACAGGGATGAGGACATTCAAGCCCTAAGAGAAGAAGTTATGGATTCTCAGGAAAGTGGGAGTAATAAACTTGAAATCTAAGCTAAGTCTGGAGTAAGCAGAATGTCACATATGCAACATGCCCAAGAACGCGATAGCTCCTACCAAGACATGTCCTCAAAGGCTGAGGTGTCACTGATAGGGAAACCTAAGAGCATAAGAATGAAAGATTAGGTCTCTGAATGTAAACAGAACGGGAGCCAGCAAGAATAGCCATCTTTAGGCAAAGATGTGAGTATGAGGGGATGGATAGTTCCTAGAGTGCAGCCTGTGGGATACTAGGGTAACTGAAAAGCAGTGAAACACGGATATGATGGTCAGGAGACCGGGCTCTGCCAGAATCGGTCCCTGCCAGGGATGGTCCCAGGTACTAGTCAAGAGTGCAGACAGGCCCCAGGGAAGTCCCACTACCACACGAGTAAGAGATTTGATCACTTGGCTGGCAGGAGGTAGGCAAAAGAGGTTCTCACAGGTTCCAGGATCCGGTGGAATCTGCCCATTCGCTCCACCACCCAGGCCTCCTGCTGAGGCACAAACAGTACCACGGTGTTTCGGGGCAGTCCGGAGGAGGCGCGGCGCGGAGCGCGGCCAGAAGCCTGCACGGAGCCCTGAAGAAAGAGGAGAGTTGACTGAGGACTCGACGAGGAAACCACCTCGATTCGGGAGGCATCTCCCTAAATCACGACCCCCAAGGATCCCCGGAGAATGACTCACGTGGGGACCATGACCTCTGACCCCAGTCCTTCCCCAAAGTTGGAATCCCGCTCCTTCCCAGCTGAGGACCCAGGTGATCTCTGTCCCGGGCCTCTGAAGAAGGTTGCTTCGTTCTCACCCTCAGCAAAAGGGCTCCAGTGCCCCGCGCCGCGCGCGCCAGCATTTCCCACAGCCTCAGTGACCTCCGGAACCAACGAGAGGTGGAGCAGAGCGGCCTCTCCTGAAGCCTAAACCCGAGCCCTTCCTCCTGAAGTTCCACTCCGCCCGACGTACTTCCGGCGGCTCATTCCACATTTGCCCTCGTTCGCTCCCCCCTCCCCCCGCATCGGCGTACTTAGCAGAGCGTACGTCAAATTGTTCCCTGGGAAACGTAGACTTCGAAGAGAGAGCCCGGGCTACAAGTTTGTTCTGGTTCTCAAGAACCAAGAAGTTCCTAGGTATTGTAGTCGAAATTGAGGAAATATCCTGTACGGAAACTCCTCCCACCAAGTTTTGTACCCACAGCCGTGACTCAGTTTACTCACCAGTTCTTACAACTGCCCTAATCTGTCACCATAACGATCAATGGTTTGGCGCTGACTAGGTGCCGTGGTTGCCATAGTAACAGTCTTGGGTAGTCCTGCGGTTGTACTCAACCCTCCCACTGGGGACTGACCCCATTCCCGTTGTCATGGTAACCAGGAGGGAGGCCTAACTGTGCTTGATGGCGATTTTCTCTCTTCCTTCTTTTCCCGAAGCATCAACAGCTCTTTCCATGTTTTCTGAGCTGTAAACTGTCAGGTGTGATCCCCTTACATACAGAAGCCAGCAGAGCCTCAGCTTTTCATTTTGTCTAGAGCATGTCACCTTGCTAAGATCTCTGAACACTCTCTCCAACACATCTTTTAAGTGGCCTGTATCGTCATGTTTTTTTGGTTTTTTTTTTTTTTTTTTTCATATAAGGACACCGAGGTTCTGTAGGGCTAAAGTTACCTGTGGAATCAGTGTAAGAATCCAGATCCTTAAGTTTAGCTTGTATAGCTTAACTTTGCCCTCCTAGCTCCTAGCACCTTATTATAAGATTAGGAATAAGTCTATACTCCAAGAATCAGCCTGGCCTAGCCTAAGATCCCATGGGTTTTAGCAGCCTGTTGCTTCCCCTTTAGAAGAGAGAACAATTCCAGCTCCAATTAGGCCCTATATCTCCATCCACATCCTCTGAACATAGCAAAACAGTAGAACATAGTTCAAGTTTCCAAACAAGAATTTATTTTTTTTTCTAAAAAAATGTACCAGGTACAATTTTTCCTGTTTTTGTTTTGTTTTGTTTTGTTTTCAAGTTTCAGCAAATGCTTGTTCCCCTCAGCCAAGCCTCAAGAGTTAAAAGTTGAGGCTGGGTCAGAGTTCTTGAGTGGGGAATGGGGTAACTGGGAACCACATGACTGAATACAAGGGGCACCCCTCATCCCAGCTGAGGTAGGTGGGTCAGAGTCTGGTCAAGTGAGAGGAGGCTCCCCAGTCCTTAGGCCTGACTCTGTCCTTGGACACCTTCCTCAGTCAGGACTCCAAAGCAAGGAAACATAGGCAGGAGAAGAGGGACAACTGAGTCTGAAGCCCTAGATGAGGGGTGGTTAAACCCCTGTGTTACACATACATGCACATTCTCTCTCACATACACACCCCACACAAACCCAAGTTTGTGTGCATGCACATATTTGCATGGGCGCACACATGTGCGCACATACATACATGCACACACACATGCACACACAATTAGATTTCAAAGATGAATTGAAGGGTGGGGGAGGAAAAAGGAATAGAGAAAAACAAGGGAAACTGAGTCTGGCTAGTGACTCAGCTCCTCTGGAATAAGCTCTACCCTTAGCCACAGGAGAGCAGTTCTCCCTTGCCTGGACATCAGCTTCTTCAAGTCCTGAGGTTGGAACAATATCTGAGAGTCGGGTGATGCCAATCATCAGGTTTGGGAGGTCACCATGGCAATCCAATTTGAATAAATTATAAATTAAAAATAAATAAAATAATAAGTGGCCCCTGCCTAAGACAGGGAGGCAACACTGGCATTACTTGCCTAGGAACTTGGGACAATCTCAGGGTAGCTCTGGTTCCTCCCTACTACCTAAGCTGGCCTGGGAAACCCAAGGGAGGGGACAGGCACATGGAGTACCCAGAGTAGACAGGGTATGGAAGGATCAGAAGCTTTAAACACCCAAATAATCAATTTGGGTATGAGCGTGATGAGGACTTTAATTCAAGCCTGAAGGGGCTCTTGCCATTTCTCTACAGTTTACCCTGTCCAGGATGGAGCAGGATAGGTAGGCTCTGGGCACACCTAGCTTCAGAATGATGGCAATCAGGGCAAAGGTGAATAACGTGGATTATGGGGGGCCTCAGTCACAGCCTGTAGTTCATAGGGGAGCCCCGTGTCCAGCTCCAGGCTCCGGCGGGAAAAAAGCAGGCGGATATCTCCATGCAGGCTTAAGCGGCCTGACCGGGAGCTCCGGAACCTGGGGGAAGACAGCAGGAACCAAGTCAGTATCCAGATGATTGAGAAGAAAGGAGAGATCCTGTTTGAGGGCAGGGAACAGATACCTGAACTTCCCCAGCACTCCCAGCATCCTGGGCTTACCTGAGGTGCAGCAAGTAGCAGAGGAGGCGGTGGGTGGGGCTAGCATTTCCCTCCTCACCTACAGGCACCAAAAAGAGGCGATGGCGCAGGAAGGTCATGTGGGCAGCAGGCATGTCCGAGAAGTCAAAGGTCACAAGGAACATCTTCACCACAGTCTGGTTGGGGTTAAATAAGGTCTGGGGACAAGACAGTCCAAGTCAGTAGGGTCTATGGGTGGCTTTTCCTCTCTTCCCACATCAACTCCCTCTGGGTACCACTCCCTCACTCACCACTTGGATGGTGCCCACCTTGGGCACACTGTAACCCTTCCTCCCCAGAGGATTCAGGTCCACAACACCCTAAGAAGATCATAATCCATTAGCCAAGGTAGGAACTAGAGAGCTATGATCACTAAATGCTGACTGCTCTATAATATCTCCCCTTGGACTCGGCCCCACCCCATACTGGAGTTTTGCCCACCTGACCCTGACTAATTGCTAGAAGATCATGTAAGGAATACCTTTGGCCACTCTTCCTACTCCCAACCCCTCTGGGGTAACTTTGGGGTCAACTCTATATCATACCAAGAAGGGGGCCGGGGCATTTTGCTCAGAAACATCAAAAAAGGTGACAATGACAGGCAGCGTGACATGCTGGGGACAGTAAGACCCACTGGCTCCAATCTCTGCAGTGAAGCCCTCAATGTGGCCAGATGGTGCAAAGCGTCCACGAAGCAATGATTCCTGGTATTAGGGTGGAGTAGACACAGTCTGAGAGTGATGCCAATTCTTCCTTTTGTCTATTTGAGCCACATTCTACCATTGAATCCCCTCCCAGGAACCCCTAATCACAAAGCCCAAAGGGAGTTACCTCAAAGTTGCCCAGCAGGGTCCGGCTGACAGCAGGGGTAGGAAAGGGGGAGGCACTGGGAGGGCTCAGCAGGCCTGACCCCTTCCGGAGGTTTCGAAGGGAGCTTCTGGTAAAAGGAAGGACACAGTGGGTGCCTTTGAGCATTCTGGGCAGTCCTGTTTCCAATCTTTGAACCCCACTCTTTGCTACTCCGCAGAGCTCCCTAACATATATATAATGTTGGAAAACATGACAGACTTCTGCCTTTGCTGTCATGGCCAGGGTAGAGGGAGAATCTGGTCACTTACAGCTTCAGGCGACGGGCACTTTTCAGCCTCCGCCCCATAGGACTGCAGTCTACTGGGTCCTATGGTGCAAATATGGAGAAAACAGACTGCATGAAGACCACACATGTTTTGGGACAAGGACTTACTACAAGTTCTCTGAAGAACATCTCCATAGGTCTCCTCCACCTTCATCTACACAAACACCCGCTTGAGAGTACATGAGGGTACTCCAGATGTGGTAACATATCCCTATAATCGTAGCACTTAGGAGGTAGAAGCAGGAGGATCCTTGGCCACATAGGGAATTTGAAGTCATTCTAGGCTATCTGAGACCTTGTCTCAAAACAAAACCAGGAGACTACAGATACAGCTCAGTTGGTAGAATGTGAAGCATGCACACAGCCCTACAGCATCACATAAACTATAATGGAGGTGGCACATGCCTTGTGTAATCCTAACACTGCACTTGGAAGGTGGAGAAGTTCAAGGTCATCTTTGGCAACCTAGGCTTGCCTGGGATACATAAGACCCTGTCTCCAAAGAAAGAAAAATAAATAAATAAAATAATAGATGAACGCATCCACTGGCTTACCAAAACAGGCTCCTTGGGCCCAGGCAGCAGGTGGCTCCAGAAGGGTGTGGCTTTGGCATCAGAACTATTGGCAGCAAGAGGGCAGCCCAGGGTTTCCCGGCGCCTCCGAGGGGCTGGCCCCTCATCCTCAGAGCTGACATCCAGGGCTTCTCCAGCAGGCAGCAGCCTTCGCTTGGTGGGGCAGGGGCCTGGAGGTCCAGGGCCAGGGGGTGTGTGCTCGGGACTGTGCCCATTGGCAGTTCCAGGGGACTCCCTAGGCCAGGGACTGCTCCCGTTGCCCACCCTAGCCACTGGGCTCTTACCCTCTATTTGTGCAAGATTGTGCAAATCAGTGTCAAGTGTGTGCAGCTGGCCTGAAGGGGCTGGCCCTGGAGACTCCCCCAGGGACCCCTGTCCCCCTTGATCTGGGAAAGCCCAGTCTCTGGTGTGCAAAGTATTGCAGGAAGTATTTGATGAGGGCCAGGGGGTACTCTGGGTCCCTGAAGTCCAAGGTGAGGTGGCATTACCTCCCTCTTCCATAACACAGAGGCCATGATGGGAGAAATGCTGGCTGGCCACACCCAGTCCCAGACCCAGTCCCTCTGGGCCCAACAGTCCCACAGTAGATGGTTCTTCAGGGGGTAGTCCCTCTCTGGCCCCCAGCCCAGGGCCTCTCTTCAGCTCCCGGGAACCCTCAGTGGGAGGGGCCGGCCGCTTCAGAGCCCTAGGAGGCTCAGAGGCACCAGCTGGAGGGGAAAAGATGGATACCTGGAAGACCCCGGGGGATGTCGCCCCCCCTGCTGGGCTGTAGCCCATGAGCAGGCCACCCTGGAGGGTCCCCTGTCTGACTGGAGGCTGTGAAGGGCCAGCCTCTGGCTCTGAGGATGGAGAGAGCTCCGTCTGCACGTGGCGCATGAAGCCCCCCTTGGTCAGGGGGGGCCCCCCACACGGCCTTTATGCTGGGCCTGGGCTGGGGGGCCTGGGGACATCTGTAAAAAAAAAAGAAGAAAAGCAGGTCAGGGAAATCGAGCAAGGAGTTATCTTTCTTCCAGCTGACTTTCAGACCTCCCCTATCCTCAACAGGTGACCTTGAGCAGTTTGTGGAGGTAAAGTTGTCCAATGCCAGAAGAGATTAATGGAATTCAGAGACTACTCTCAGACTTCCAGAGAAGGGGACATGTTTAGCTCCAGATTCTTACTGAACTTGCTATTCCCTCCTTCTTCCCGGAAATTACCCCGATGAAGAAGCTTCAAGACTAGGCGTGTGTCCCCTCTTCCTGTTTGATGCCTTGTCCCTCTAGCTTGCAGTCTGGTCCATGCCCACTGCACTGGCAAGGTGACTGCCACCATTCCGTGCAGCTCCCGGGCTCAGCTGGACCCTGAAAGAAAAGAGAAAATATAAGCCAGGATCCCTGAAGCCAATGGTAAAAGTTCCTCCACTAATGTGGGCTAGTATATTAGCACATACACCAAGACATCCTCCCACTTGTGACAAGCTCTTCAGAAACAGAAGAGGCAGGCTTGAGACCTAGGGCCCAGGTAGGAGACTTGGGCTACCTGAGGAGTCAACAGAGAAGCAAGTCTTTCCTGACTGTATTAAGGGTGTGAGAAACGAGTGGAGGCAAGATGAACCATTTGTCAGGGCCACTCTCTTGGGAACCGGCCCTGAATGATAGGGGATGAGATGCCCCAAAAGATCAGAGAGATACCATGTCAGCTAGTAGGTGCACAGGGCAATAATTTATCTCTCTTACTCAAGGACATCCAGTTACACAACTCATCTCCATATGTCTACCCATAGGGGCAAGTGCCACCCAAGACTGCTATGGGCAGAGGTCATGCAGGTAGTTACACCTCATCACACAACTACAAACCTCAAATCAGCTCCAAGCCAGCCCTTCATATCTGAAATCCCAACTGCCCCCAGCAATCTGTCTTCTTAACAAGAGGAAAGAAATCCAACCAAAAACAAGTGGTAGGAGGCCAGAACATGCTCAGGAGGTACTTTCTAGTTCTCACCCCTCCCCCCAGGCCCTGCAAACCAGAGATAAGGAGGCAGTACACAGTGGACTGGAAACAGGAGAATCTCTCCATGCCCTTCCCCCAGTGCACAGCCAATACTCAGAAAACCTAAACTATTTATTTGCTTCCAAGGAACAAAAAGTGGTCTTCGTGGGCCAGAAACCAGTATTACAGTAACGAGACTGTCGAGCTGAAGGCCAGCTGTCCCCACTGTCATCCTTAGTTGGTCAGGAGTCTGTCAGTTCTTCCAACCACAGTGCCCTTTAGCATAATGCTAGAGGCTGAGGCAGGAGGATCTTGCATTTAAGACTGGTCTAGCTACATTTTGGTCTAGCTCCCTCAAAATCAAACAAACCAATAACAACAACAAAAAGAAATAAAAACCAGGTTACAGCCAGCCTCCACTACACCAGGGAGTTCAAGTTCAGCTGGGATTACAAGAGACCCTGTCTCAAACCAAACCAAACCAAACCAAACCAAACCAAAAGAACAACAAACAAGCTGGGCAGTGGCGGGGCATACTTTTAATCCCAGTACTCAGGAGGAAGAGGCAGGTGGATCTCTAAGTTCCGGGACTATCAGGGTTACACAGAAGCCAAACCTCAAAAGAGAGAAAGGGAGGGAGGGAGGAAGAGAGGGAGGAAAGACAGACAGCAAGAAAACAAACAAACAAAACAAAATACTCTTCCCCACTCCTTTTCCTTGGATAGACATGAGACTTCCATATGAGAGTGTCATTACTAATAATACTTTTGCTTACTTCTGATCATGTCAGGCCTGAGGACAGACCCAATTTTAAACTCAGGAGAAATACACAACACAAGACTCAAAAAAGCCTCAAAGCCGGCCCTGGTGATCTGGGCAGCAGTTCTGGCAGTGCAGAGGAAGCATGAGGTTAATTGTACAGGGAAAATTGCAACAGCAGATGTGGTGGTAGGAGTCAGAGAGAAAGGAGACATTTACACTTAGGGACTGAAAAGCTCTCCTACGTCAGACGCTCCCATCATCACAGGCCACACTTTCCCATTTCACCGGGCCCTCTTTAAAACTGAGATCCTAAGACTATTCTGGTCCTTTCTGGTGGGTGAGATGGCTGGAAAGGGGAGAACATTAATAATGGCAGTGTTGTAAGAGAGTACAACCTGTTCTCGTTTCTTCTCCTGCTATTCTCCACCCAGGTCTTAAAGTTCAAGAAGGGCATTTTCCTTAGCACCCCAATTTCCAGGTCAACTCAGTTAGCCTCCTGAGTCTTTGCCTCAAGGAAGCCAGGTGATGGCATGATGCTCTACTTGACCCCAGGATGCCTGGCATCTGCTCATTAACCCAGAGCCTATTAGTTCCCTCCCTGTCAGAAGACGCACTAAGACTCAATCCTCTGCCACCCAGCCAGTCTAGCTTTAGACCATGGCTTCAAGCTGACTCATGGGGCAGGACTGCAGGGAGGGGGGGGGAGCAGGCCAGGATAAGCCAAACCTCACCCTCCATGCAGGGGATGGGCAGCAGCTGGCATTAAACAGCTGTGCCAGTCTGTGGCTGCCAAGGACTACAGCTCCCAACATGCCGAGAAAAGGTCAGCAAAAACAACAAGTCCCAGAATACCATGAGGTCTGTACCCTCAGATACTTGTTAGGCCCTGGAGGTGGGAAAGGTTCTGGTATAGGAAGAACACCTAGGCTCATTTTCCCCTTCCCTTCAGTGTTCAAGATACCCATTTTACTCTGACTAAGGAGTGTTACAGAAAGAATTCCTATCCATGTGTTTTCCACTCTTACCCTATGCTGCTCACTGCTGTACATCTTGTCCTCACACATGTCTATACATGTTACAGTAACTGTTCCTAAGACCACCACTGTGAGTAGGAAGGTTAATCTGCTTTCACCCTCCCTCTGGCTCCTGGCCTAGAGCCCTTCACCCTTAATAGAGAGGGAGCAGACCTCAGCAACCCCTCCAAACTCAAATGGGTAGACTCACCTTGGCTCCTGGACTCCTTGTTCTGGACGATCCCCCACCCCCTGTTTAGCCTCCCAGGTCGGTTCTCACTCCCTTCCTCTTCACAACCTGGGACAGGCCCCATACCCTGCAGAAGCTTTGGAAATCTGCACCTTCAACCTAGTACACACTCACCCCGCTCCCAAATTGGCTCCGCTGCGGTGGCCGCTGCTCCGGGCCCTTCCGTCCCGTCCCGTCCCGTCCCAGTCCCTCCCCTCGGATAACCAGTCCCCCTGCTACGGGCCCCCAACCCAGACAAAGGGTGGCTTAGGCTGAGAGCCTTGCTCTTGCTTGGCTCTTCTCTGATCAGCTTCGTGTGCAACACTAGCGGGCCCTGGCGTCCGAAGCCCCTCTAGCCGCTGTTGCACCCCTCCCCGCGACGGTCCCTCCCCGGGGCCGCCCCGGCTCCGCGCCGCAGACTCCGCTGCCCCTCTGACTCACAGGCCATTTCCTACCAGCTGATGGGGCCGCCCGCCCCGCCCAGCGCCCGGCCACCCCCGCCACTGCGACCACGACTGCCACGCCCCCCTCAGACCACACCCTCCTTGGGCAACAACTATGCTCATTGGCCCAGTGGAGGCCAGCCTCTCAGCAACCTCAAGTGTGAGTCACGCCTTCTCCAAGGGGCGCTCGTCTATTGGTCCACATAAGGGCAGGCCTACCCAATGTTGCCCCGCCCACTTTCTTAACCCTTTTTCTGTCCTACTCCCAAGTAATTCTCTGCCCTGCCATTTAACCCCCTTCAGACTTCGTCCTCTCACGTCTCAACAAACGTTTCTCCTCCACTCTTCCTGTTCTGAGAGGTAAATAAGAAGGAAGCTCCAAGGCTTTTACTGATACAGCTTAACAATTTCCCAACTCAGCCTATTCTTCTCATACCAAACCCAACCCTAGATATCCCCAAGCCTATTCACCTTTCCCAGCATTCCTAAACACAGCTGCAAGTATGAGAGAGGGTTGTTGCTATTCAGTAAGCTTCCTACAGGTCAGAGAGGGGAAAAAAAGATTTAACGTTGGTTGTACCTTATCTCCATCCATACTGAAAGATGGCCTTCGTACTTTTTTTTCTTTGTTAGAGACCCCGGGACACCAGAAACAGAAATACATTTAAATTTCAGGGACCCTGGGCTTATTTCCCTGTATGTTGGAACCCTTCTTGGGTTGGGCTTTGAAGCACTTACTGCTGTGAGTCCTCTGCTCTGTTTGGGGAAGCACAGCATCCTAAGAAATGAGCTAGAAGGGCTTCCGCCCAGAGTAGCTCCTGACATCAAGCTCATCTTCATGACTCATGGCTCCCTCGAAACTCACCAACCTCCCCCTGAGTCACCAGGCCCCAGGCCCAGCCCAGATCCAGCCAAATTAAGTGGCAGCAGAATTGGCATCCCTAACCTTTGCCCTCTGGCTCTGTAAATAACCAGGGTGGAATCTTTGCAAGGACTGGGCATTTACAGACACATTTTAGAGGTACTGCTCTGGAGATAACCTAAGAAAATGAATAGCCTTGTCTACCTTGTCCTCTGAACTTAACAGCGAGTCAGACAGGTTGTCTCCAAATCAGACCTTTCCTCCCAGTCACAGAAACAGGAAACAAACACCAGAACCAAAAGAAGTAAAGTTCATTCCTTCATATTCTAAAGGCCCAAGGTCCTTTTCTGCCTTACCCATGCTATGAGTCCCTCAGGACCATCAGTTGTGACTGCACTGTAAAAAAAGACAGTCCCCTCTCCCCCTACTTCCTCACCAGTTCTACATTAGATACAGCAAACATTTTTCTAGGATTCTTTCTCCTTACCTCTGATGAGAAGGAAACCCCCTAAGAAGGACCCGGTTCCCTAAGATTGACTTCCCTGCAGCTAGAAGCAGGATTAAAAAAGAAAAGAAAAGAAATTGTCAAAGTCCTAACAATTGCAGAATATCAATGTGAGAACCTATTCACCTTAGTAAATCTCACTAGGAAGACAAAAAGAGACATAGACCATCTTAGGAAAACCCTTAGCAACTCTACCTTGTTCTGTCTTACTATACTATACTTTCAATCCTCAGTTTTTCAGTTTTGTACAAAAATCAGGGTGATACTAAAGGAGTCAGGATCAAAAATATTCCAGGCCTCAGTATGCCCTAGGGAAAGTAGCATGGTTCAGTCATGCATGAGGTCATACCTAACTGCACTAAAACTCTTAGCTTGCATTTTTGTTGTTGTTTTGATTTTTAGAGCCAAGATTTTTCTGTGTAACCTAGGCTGACCTTGAACTCACGATCCTCTTGCATTAGCTTCCAGAAGGTTAGAATTATAGGTTATTGGGTGTTTTGTTTGTTGTTTCTGCTTTTTTTCTTTGAGACAGGGTATCTAGTAGCTAAAACTGGATTTAACTCTGGTAATCTCTTGCCTCTGCCTCTGGAGTGCTGGGATTACAGATGTGTGTCACGAAGATACAGCCTGACTTTAAAATAAAAGGTATTATTATTATTACTACGTGTGTGTGTGTGTGTGTGTGTGTGTGTGTGTGTGTGTGTGTGTATCTTTGGCTGTCCTAGAACTAGCTCTGTAGACCAGACTGGCTTCTAAGTCATTAAAGGCAGGCTGATCTCTGTGAGTTTCAGGCCAGCCTGGCCTACATATGGAGCTCTAGGCTAGCCAAGGCTACAGAGTAAGACCATCTCTTTAAAAAACTATTTCCTTCATTTATTTCTATTATTATTATTATTGTGTATGTATGACATGTGAGGATAAATCATAGGACAACTTGGTGAATTCCATTCTCTTCTTTTACCATGAGATCAAGGAGAGAAATCAGGTTATAGGGCTTGCACAGTAAACACTTTTATAAGCCGATCACCTTACTGCCCACCCCCCTTTTTAAATAAATAGCACCTATCACTAGCTTACTTCTTTTGGGGGGGGAGGGAGGGTGTTGGGTTTTTTGGTTGTTTTTTTTTTGTTTTTTTTTTGTTTGTTTGTTTTGTTTTGAGACACGGTTTCTCTTTGTATCTCTGGTTGTCCTGGAACTTGTTCTTTAAACCAGGCTGGCCTCAAACTCACAGAGATCCACCTGCCTCTGCCTCCTGAGTACTGGGATTAAAGGCACACACCTCAACTTAATTTCTCACAAGTATACACATAGGTTTGTTTTTTGTTTTTCTTTCTTTTACTTCTTATTGGAAGCTCCATGAACAGCAACTCTGTTCTTCATACTAACAATTCTCAAAGCTTGGCACATAATAGCTATTCAATAAAATTTGGTGAAGAAAACAATGGGCTCAGATACTGAACAGCAATTTGAGAACTTGGATCTTAACTCCTGTTCTTTCACTAAACAGCCTTAGGAACTGGCTTCTTTGACCACAAGCTTGCAGATTTAAAATGTGAGGTTTCTAGCTGGGTTTGGTGGGGTGTGTCTATAATTCCAACATTTGGAAGGTGGACACAGAAAGATGAGGAGTTCAAAGTCATTATCAGCTACATAGTGAGTCTGAGGATGGCCTGGGTTACTTGAAACCTTGTCCCCAAGCCCCCCCTCCCAAAAGGAAAAAAAACCAGGCAAATAAATAAATAAATAAATAAATAAATAAATAAATAAATAAATAAATAAAGGATTCCACTAAATAATGACCATTGAGGACATCTACAACCCTGGCCTTACAATCCTAATGGCTAATATCCAGTCTCATGTCCATCACAGAGTATGGGCTCAAGCAACTGATTTCCCTGCTGCTGGAACCTAAGCAGAAAGGCTATATACTCAGCAGAGCAAACTGGTGGCTTTTCTCTTCATGCCCCTCCCACTCACACAAAATGCCCTAGCCCAGAGGAAGCTTGAATGCCTCTGCCCTAGGCCCGCCCCTCTCTGATAGAGAGTGTCTGGGAAGCAGTGTTGCCATAGAAATCAGTGCCTCCTCAAAAGGCTTCAGCCTGCCCTTCTCTACCCCACCCTACCCCATGGCTTTGTCTGTCTTGAGCACCCCTCCCTTCCTCAGCCAGGCTCTCAGCAACTGGGTAGCTGTGTGAGAAGGCTGGCTTGGGGCCCCTTTCAACAACACTGTCACACTCATTCAGTCATGGTGTGAAAAGCAGCCCTTTCCCACCCTTCCCAAGCCAATCTAGAGGCAAAAAGAACAGTGGCACCACATCCAGCCTCCCACTTCCTGTTCTGACAGTCTACTTCCAAACCCAGAGTGGAGGGAGCCATTCTCTTCTTACCCTCTTGCTGGGCTAGGATCTTTTATTCCTTCCCAGGCCAGGCTTACCACAGTGGCCCACCTTACAAAGCACACAGGACCGTCACTACTCCTGAGCATTTCTTCTAGAGAACCCCCAGAATTTCTGAGGATCCTATGCTTTTCCCATCCAGGAAAGGACAAAGGGAGAGAAACCAATTTCTCTGGCAAGAGGTAAAATGTGGCTACCAGTCAATTAGGATTCCCTGGCAATGCGGTGGGATCTGAGCCTCCATGTTGGGCACCAGGGTCTCTGACCATTAAGTACAAAGTCTAGAACAGGTCATAGATCCTAGACTGGCAAGAACCAGGCCAGGCCCCAGTGTGAGGAAGGAAGTGGGAAATGAGCACACCCAGAGCACAAGGGCAGGGCAGGGGGGTGGGGGTGGGCAGAGACCAAAGCAGGCTTCTGTAGGAACAGGAACTAGGTTGAGGATTGACAGGAACCCAGTGACAGAAGGGTCCCCAGAGGCTCTAGTTGGGGGAAGGTATCCTAGCCTCAGCTGGGCAGATTCAAAGTAGGATAAAGACAGTCACACAAACTCCTGTGACAAGCAGGGCCTGCCTGCCTGCCTGCTCTCTGTGTACCCGTGCCAGAAGGTGGGGTTAGGAGCTCAGCATCCAGTAGCACTGCATTGGTTTCTTGTTCTATTAAGTCCAGCACCCTCACTCCTAGAATACAGACCACAAATGTTTTCCTGGAGTCCCTATAATGGAGTAGAATGTGACTTTCTAAAAGTTGCGGGGGGTGGACGGCTACAACTCCAACCCATCATATAGAACCCCACAGCCCATCTCCTCTTTCTCTGCACAATCCCGACTCTCCCATACGTTGGACCACCAGCCATTTTCATCACATAGACCTCCCATTCTCTCGACGTTCTTCCAAATCGCTCAAGTATCACCACTAATCTACCACATCAGACAGCGATCCCTTTCCCTAACCCTAACCTCCCACTTTCACAAAGCACTCCCGCCCTTCCCCCACAACAGCCCCTAGAGAATGCACCTCCTTGCTCACACATTGAGCCCCTAGCTACTCCCCGAATTCCGCCTCCTCCACTCCAGAACAATCTCCAAATTCTTTGCTTCACTAATGGTGGTCCCTACTGCAGGCCTGCCCAAGCTCACCCTCGGCCTCGTCTCCTTTTCCACGCGCACCCCGCCCCACACCTGTAGTTCCGTGGGTCCTGTTGCACTTGAGAAGGTAGTAGATAGGGACAGTGACTGAGCAGCCCTAGCTGCAGCCTAGGCCTGTAAACCTCTTCCTTTGGGTCCGAGCCCCGCCCCCGCAACGCCCCGGCCCACCCTCTCCCTTGTCCCAGCTCCCACCTTCCCCGGGTTTGTCCCCCTTGCCCCGGTTCTTTAATCCCTAAGACTCCTCCTCTGCAACCCAAACCACGCCCCTTACATGACCCCGCCCCTTTCGTCTTCTTTGCATTACCCCAGGATCCTCTGCTTTCTTGAGGCGCCACCCCCAACTCCCGCCCCCTTTTGATTTCTTCGCCTTTCATTAGGACCCACCCCCTTAGATTAGAGCCTGATGGAACTATTTCCAGGTCCCTTTCACGTGAACACTGTGCCCTCTGACTGTAGTAACTTTTATCCCCCGCCCCTTCTCCCGCCTCCCTCACCGGGGCGCACACGCTCCTTGGCCCGGGTCGGCTGGCTGTGATTGGCGGCGGCGGCCCCAACAGATGACGGAGGAGACAAAGTGATGGCTGCAGGTCGTCTGAGGTCCCACCCCGGCCACGTGCGGCTTCTGTGATGACAGGTCCAGGAGGGTGGGGCTTTGCCTGACCAGCTACAACCCCAAAATGACCAGATCCGGCCGCGGGTGGGGAGCTAGAGCTCTAGCCAAAACTCAATAAACACTCCCTTTCTAGGTTCCTCTCCCTTCCCTTCCCTTTCCTCCCGTTCTCTCATCTCTTCTTTTCCTTTAAGGGTCCCTTTTACTGTAAAGTAGCCTCTAACTCTGTTCTGCCTCCTCCCCTCTCCCCGCAGGTGCTGGAGTTCCTGAGGTTGTCTGGCTGGTGTGAGCGAGCTACTTGAGGAACTTTAGCCTCTATAAGGACTACTGAGTTAGTAATTTAGTAATGTGTATTTGCCCCAATGAAAATCCCAGAGGTTTGCAACATAGTATAAAGGAATCTCAGGGGTCCGTGAAAAGTGGGGTTACAGGTTAGCTAAACTATGTGGTCGACTCAGAGGAATGAGCCGTAGGAGTCATCTGTCTCTGTTGAGGTGACCTTGTTAAATGGGGAAGCAAGACACTGAGAAAAAAAAACAACAACAACAACAACTTAGCAATAGATTTCTCTAGGGAAAGAATAATAAACAGAGACCTCTCTCAAAGTAGAAAAACAGCCTGGTGGTGGTGGTGCACTCCTTTAATCCCAGCACTCCTGAGGCAGAGGCAGGAGAATCTCTGTGAGTTCGAGGCCTGCCTGGTCTGCAGAGCTTGTTCCAGGGCTACACAAAGAAACCCTGTCTCGGAAAAAAGAAAAGAAAACAAAACAAAAAGTAGAAAAACACAAATGAAAAAACATGATGCTGTTACTTGAAATGTAAAAGTATTAAAATGGGGCTATAGGAACCTAAAATTAATGAAGAAAAGTACTTTGCCTTGTAAAGGTACTGAGTGAACTTAGTGAAAGTCAGTGCTTTGTAATGTAACAAACAGGTCTTAAGTCTTCCACCAAAGCAGGAGGGTAGAAAGATGTAACCTAGATACCAGTAGGTGGCAGCACACGGACACTTATAGAACTAAGTGAGGCTAGCCAGTTTGGGGCCTCCCTGATACTTTGATAGGGTTGGTTCTGACAACCAGAGAAAGAAGTTCTTAGAGGCTCTGATTCTTTAGACTCTGTGACTTTAGTTAACCAGTGTGTGTGTATGTGTGAGCACAAGTACGCATGCATGCTCATATGACAGGGCATGTATGAATGAATGTCAGAGGATACATTTTCTGGAGTCTGTTCTCTACTTCCACTATGTAGGGTGTAGGGATCAAATTCAGGTTGTCAGGTTTGACAGCAAAGGGCCTTTATTCACTGAGCCATCTTACCAGCCCTAGAGAAACTTTCTTCTTAGATTCATAAAAATCTTGTGAAGATGGAATAGTTTCCATACATAACCTCAAAATCAGTTTCCATTATTATTATTCCAGTGCTGGGAATTAAACTTAGAGCACTGTACATCCCAGGCAAGTAATCTACCACTGACTATTAGCAAACTCCATTTATTATTAATATCATTATGATTAAAGGACCAATATTAATACAGTGTCAAAGATATATATATATACATATATATATATATATGTATATATATATGTATATATATATATATATATCTTTTCTTAGTTTCCTGTGTTAGGATTCCTTCCAGGATTACATTGTTTGAAGTATCCTAGGTTTGTTAAACTGTGACAGCCTTTCAAATTTGCTTGATTATTGATGACCTTTGACAGAATCTCAGTTCACACTCTGCCTCAGACTTCCAAGAGCAGGAATTACATATGTGTCCACCACATCTGGATTTTCTGCCTGAGACTCTCAAGAGCAAGAATTATTACAAATGTGCCCACCACATCTGGATTCTAAGATTCTCCTTTAGTCAATTGGAGCCAAATGTGTACTAGAGACCTATAATCCTGATGCTGTGTAGAGGCAGAGGCAGGAGTGTATAAGAGTTCTAGGCCAGCCTCTGCTACTTAGAACAGTTAATTTCAAACCTTGGTTATATAAGGCCCTGTCCCAAAGGGGGGAAAATATGGCAGCTGGGCAGTGGTTCAGTGGGTGAACTGTTTGCTGTGTAAACATGAGGACCAATACTCATAGAAATGCCAGGCATGCACAATGGCTCTGCCAACACATTAAATTTTCCCTGTAAGACCCCCTTTCAAATTTCTGAATGTAATAACGATGAAATGATGAATGTGTGTAGTTTAGGCATAAGGTTCTTGATTATTTTTGAAATATTACTTTTATTTTATTTATTGTGTGTGTTTATGTGTGTGGGCACACATGCCATGGCTGTCCAGTAGAAGTCAGAGGATAAACATCAGGAGTTAGTTCTCTCCTTCAACCATTGAATTGCAAGGATTGAACTCAGGTTGTCAGGCTAGGTAACAAACACTTTTACCCAATGAGCAATCTCATTGGTACCTTGATGACTTGTTATAGCAGAAATAGGAAACTAATACAGTCTCTAACATAACAGGCAGAGGCAACAGATATGGCAATGTAAAGATAGATATCTATTTCTCAGGAAAACTGGAAAAATTATTTTTAAAAATCCTCACTGTTAGCCACGCAGTGGTGTCACACACTCGGGAGGCTGAGATAGGTGGATCTCTGTGAGTTTGAGAGGTCAGCCTGGTCTGCAGAGCTGGTTCAGAACAGCCAGAATTGTTACACAGAGAAACCCTGTCTGGATAAACCAAACAAAAAAAGTTATTGTTTGGTATATATGCATTTCTATTGGACATATACCTTGGAGCAGAGTAGCTGGGTCACAGAGCATGTGTATATAGCCTCCATAGATATTGCAACATGTTTTCTCCTTTTTAAAAATGGTGTGTGTGTGGGGGGGGGACATGGTGGTACATGCCTTTAATCCCAGAACTTGGGAGGCAGAGGCAGGCAGATTTCTATGAGTCCAAGTGTAGCCTGATCTACATAGTGAGTTCCTAGCCAGCCAGGACTACATAGTGAGACCCTTTCTCAAAAAAAAAAATAAAAGTAAATAAATAATAAAAAATTTATTATTATTATTAGTAGTATTAGTAGTAGTAGTAGTAGTAGTAGTAGTATTGGCATTTTATGTGTATAGGTGTTTTTCCTGCATCTATGTATGTGTACCATGTGTGTGCTGGGGGCTTGAGGAGGCCAGAAGAGAGTGTTGGATTCCCAGGAACTGGAATTTCAGACAATTGTGAAAAGTCAGGTGGGTGCTGGAATTAAACCCAGGTCCTCTGGAAGAGCAGCCATCTTAACTGCCCTGCCATCTCTCCAGCCCCAGCCAAAATATTTTCTTGAAGAAATCGTGGTAGTTCCAATTCCTAAAGCAATATATGAGAGATAGAGTGTCTTTACATTCTTGCCACCCTTCCCCTTGCCAGTGCAGGATGCCAATCTTTTAATTTAATTCTAGTGTACATTTGATAGTACCTCTTTGAGGCTTTAATTCTAGTTCCTTGGTTTCTAGTGAAGTCAATGACCATTTAGAATGTTAACTGGTTTTCTTTCATGGTTTGTCCAATCAAGTTTTGACCTAGTTGAGATGTAATTTTCCTATTGCCTGTAAGGTACTTAAATATTTTTAAAGATTTATTTTTATTTTAAATGTATGGGTGTTTTGCTTGCATGTTTATCTGTGTACCACATGTCAACAGTGCCCTTGGAAGCCACTGAAGTTACAGACATTAGTGAGTTGCCATGTGAATTCTGGGAATCAAACTCAGGTCATCTGGAAGTGCTCTTAGCTGTTGAGCCAACTTTGCAATCCTGTATAGGAAAATTCTTATATGTTTTAAGTAAGATTTTTTTTGCCAAAGAAAACAATTGCAAATATCTTTTCCCACTCTCTGGCTTGTCCCTTTCCTCCTTTTGGAGATAAGAGTTTAATTATGAACCAGCATTTAATCCCAGAATTCATGAGCAAAGGCAGGTGGAGCTCTGTGAGTTCAAGGCTAGCCTGTTCTATAGAGTGAGCTCCAGGACAGCCAGGACTGTTACACAGAGAAACCCTGCCTCAAAAAACAAAACATAAAAAGAATTGAGGTTTAGTTAGGTATTTCTCCTTTCTCTCTCTCTCTCTCTCTCTCTCTCTCTCTCTCTCTCTCTCTCTCTCTCTCTCTCTCTCTGGATGTGGATGGAGCCCAGGGCTTTGCTCTACCACTGTCTTTAATTATGTCTTCAATAAACTTAAGTTCTCAGCTATAATGACATGGAATTGTAACTAGAATCATGTTGTAGAATATTAAAAATGTGTTACATTTCTTTATGCTGTGGAAAATTTGTTTAATTGTGCAAAGATGTATTGCATTCTTTTATGTTGCATTTGTTCAACTCTGTGAAGCTATGTTACTTTGTCTAAACCACCTGGTTGGTCTAATAAAGAGCTGAATGGCCAATAGCAAGGCAGGAGAAAGGATAGGTAGGGCTGGTAGGCAGAGAGAATAAATAGGAGAAATCTGGGAGAAGATCCGGTGGTGGGATAAGGAGGACTCCAGGGTCCTGCCTCATGGCTACACGGTCAGCCACAGAATAAGAAGAAAAGAAAGGTATACAAAAAAATAGAGAAAGATATAGCCCAGAGGCAAAAGGTAGATGGGATAATTTAAGTTAATGAGAACTAGCTAGAAATAAGCCAAGCTTAGGCCGGACATTCATAAGAAAGAATATGACTCCATGTATTTATTTGGGAGCTGGGTGACAGGTCTCCCAAAAGAGCAAAGAGAAAAAACAACCAACGACTACAGAATCAGATCTGCTGAAAATCCAGAAGTCAGATACTGTGGAAAGGATCAGTGTATGGTGGTAACACACACCTGTAATCCCAGTACCTGGGAAGATGAAGTAGAAGGATTGCCACCAGTGCAAGGCAAGCCTGGAGTACATAGTACTTGATCAGCCAGAGATACATAGGGAGCCTCTGTTTCAAAACACCAGCAACAAAAGAAATGCGTGGAAGGGAAACAGGCCTAATTAAGGTTGGCCCTGAAGAAAATGGAGGAGGCATTTCCAGTGCAAATTTGTATGTTCAAAGGCTCAGGAAGTGCAAGTGATTTTTATGGAACATAAAGAAAAGAACAACAGGTGAGAAATCTCCTGGCTGAATGGGGTCTTTCTCTTTAGATCTATTCTTCCTCCTTAAAAAATATTTTTATTTTAAGTTATGTGTATATGTGTAGATCTATGTGTAGGTATGTGCATGTGAGCCCAGATATTTGAGGAGTCCAGAAAGAAGAGAGTGTCAAATCCATGGAGCTGGAGTTAGAGGGCATTTTGTCCAACCCATGTGTGCTGTAAACCAACTTGAGTCCTCTGAAGGAGCAGTGTAACCTTTCCAGCCCTTCTTCCTCTTCTTGAAGCTGGTCTGTATCTTCACCTCCTACAGCGGCATCTGTTTTTGGTTTTTAGATGAACCAGGTTTTATGATCATGTGAGGAGGAGGTTTTACAGACAACATCCTATGAAAAGGACAGAAGGCTCAGCAGTTAAGAGCATTGGTTGCTTTTTCAAAGGACCTGGGTTCCTTTCCTTGTCAGCACCTACAAGGCAGCTCGAAACTGTAACTACAGGTCTAAGGGATCCAGTACCCTCTTCTGGCTTCTGTGGACACTGCATGGTTCATAGACATACATTTATGGGAAACAGCCCCCCATACACACATATTTAAAAAGAAAAGGTTAGAGTATAGCCAGGCATAGTGGTGCCTGGCTATAATCCAAGTGTCTACGTGGAGGTCAGAGCATAATGATGCTGTCTAGGGCTACAGGAAAAGAATTGTTTTCTCTGCCAATTAAAATGCAGGAAAGGTTGGGCCCAGTGGTGGTGCATGCATGCAATCCCAGCATTCGGGAAATAGAGTCAGTAGGATCTCTGTGAGTTTAAGGCCATCCTGGTCTACAGAGTGAGTTCTAGGAAGGCCAGCCAGGGCTAGACAGAGAAACCCTATCTTGAAAAACCAATAATAAATAAACAAATAAATAAAATTCAGGAAAGAAGTGTTACTGAAAATCTTGGTGGAATCCTAGCAGAGCCACCATGCAGTATCAGAAAAACTGGGGTCCTCTCTCAGGGTTCTTTGTCTCATTAATAAAATAATGCAAAATGGATTCAACTGGAAGCTCAAGTACAATTTATTAGAGTTTGAAAAGAAAATTCCAGGTAGTCAAACTGTAAAAAGGTTGTAATATCCGGGGCAGAGGAAGGTGAAGAAGATAGGCATGGAGGTTAAGCCAGATGTCAGGCAGCCCCACCTAGAGGAGAGCTTAAGAAAAAGTAAAAAGTAAAAAGCTCTAGTTAGGGAGTTTAAAATATACTCAGGCTCCAGCCAGTGTCAGAGAGAAAAAGACCGAAGAGAAGAAAAAGAAATGGATGCACCTTTCTAGGTCAGGCCACAGAAAGGTGGGCAGTCAGAAGCACCTCTTGGTGGCTCTTAGGGACTGCACCAGAAGAGGGAATGCTGGGAAGGAAAGCACATTATGTTAAGGGGAACCTTCCTTAGGGAAGTCAGTCCTGCTCCACCAGAACAGGGAGGAGACAGGAGCACAGCTCCACCTAGAGGTAGATTCTATTATTTGCAGGAGGTCAATTTGTAGTACCTGGCACTTTCTCCTATGTGCCTCCCAGGTTTGAATTCAGGGCATCAGGATTGGCAGCAAACCCTTTTACCAACTGAGCCATCTCTTCTACTTTGGAGTTTTCTTAAATACATTATGGGAAGATCCACTTTGAATGCAGGTGACACTATTCCTTGTGCCTGGGATCCTGAACTGTAGAAAAACGGAGAAAGCGGAGAAAATGCTCCCACACATCCATTCTCTGTTTTCTGTTCTAGGTTGTGGATATAACCAGCTCCCTCAAGCCTCTGCCGCTGTGACTTCCCTGCTATGATGGACCGTTACTTGGAACTGTGACTACAGTAAGCCTCCCCTCCTTCAGTGACTTTTGTCACTGTATTTGATCACACTAATTGGAGACAAAATTAAGACATCAGGTGTCCCACTCTGTTATTCTATTCGTATTCCCTTGAGACAGTGTCTTTTAACTGAACCCAAAACTCACATTTATTAGTTTAGCTGGCTGACCTGCAAGAAGACCCAGTGACCTTCTGGTCTCTTTCCCCAACAAAATATCCTTCTGTTAGCCCCTGCCTTTTTATACACTCCATAGACACCTAGAAGAAGCTGCGGAAGACTGGTGGCTGATTACTCTGTGGCTCCTGTGGTGTAGCTCCAGCCATGATGGTTTCAAATAGTTTGCATCACATCAGACTTTTTGCTGTCACAAGTCTTAGAGACTGAACAACAGTTTCCACTCAGGCAAAAGGGGTATGTGTGAGTGTGCCCGTGTGTGCCCAGTGTGTGTGTGTGTGTGTGTGTGTGTGTGTGTGTGTGTGTGTGTGTGTGTGTCTGTGTCTGTGTCTGTGTGTGTCTGTGTGTACAAGACAGACTCTTGTAACTAGTGAAAAGGAACAAGCCAGTAGTGTGAACAATTTGGCACAGAGATTTTGTTTGGCATGATTAGTGCAAATACTTGTGTTTTTGTTTTGTTTGAGAAAAGGTCTCTCTACATAGCCTTGGCTATCCTGACCAGGCTGGCCTCAGTCTCACAGAGACCTATCCAACATTGCCTCCCAAGTGCTGGGGTTAAAGCATCTTTCCTACTTTGAGGAGCAGCCTGAGCAAGTAACGTGAAGAAAGAAGCTGCTAAATGAAGTTGACCATGATGGTGTGTCTTAAATCCCATGGGCTTGGGAGGCAGAGGCAAGCTGATCTCTTAGAGTTCCAGGCTAGTCTGCTTTATATAATGAGCACCAGGTCAGCTAAGTACATGCGAGCCCACGCACATGCACACACACACACACACACACACACACACACACACACAATTGCAGCAGTGTGGCATCTGCAGAGATGACAGCAGAGCAGCCAGTTTTGACATCCACAGAAGCAATGGTCATAAGATTGGCTCCAGGGTTGAGGAACTGTGCAGCCTTTCCACTGGCAGAGGCAGAGTCCACTAGAGTAGTGGCAGCTGTGAAGCAGTGGTCCCCAAAGTGCTAGTAATCAGTACATCAGCAATGAGTGACAGTGGCAGGAACAACAGCAACTTCCAGAGACAGGGTTTCAGACACCCACGCTTGGGAGCCAGTGCCGCTGAGTGCTGTCAAGAGTAGACAAATCTCACAGGACAGTGGTTGCCCATGCCTTTAATCCCAGCACTCGGGGGCGGGGGGGGTGGGGGGTGGGGGGGAGAATCTCAGTGAGTTCAAGGCCAGCCTGGTCTACAAGAGCTAGTTCCAGGATAGGCTCCAAAGCTACACAGGGAAATCCTGTCTGGAAAAACCAAAAAAGGAGTGGACAAATATCAGGACCCTAGACCTGGGAGCTATAATAAGAATGGCTGTTAGGCACTAGTGACTCCCCAGTGCCTTAGGCCTGGGAGATGCTATGCAAGCATGAATTGAGGAATTTGGATACCCCAGTTCTACCTAAGTGCTCTAACAACTTTGTTAAAGGTCCATTATACCCCAAGCTCACAAAAAGAGTGGTAACATTTGTCATTGTAAGCCTAAGGGTCCTGGTACCTCAGGCCTACACAAGGAGCTATAATACGAGTACGAGCCACCTGCTGTTGTCCCTTCTGTTTATTACGGCTGTGCTATTGCTCTCTATCAAAAGCTAAGGGACACAACAGCTGCCAAAACCCAGTACTGGAATAACTTCACTTACAGTTTTCATTCAGTTAGAATATCACCAGCCAATTGATTGACAGCGGATGGTTTTGACAGGATGAGGTATGGGCAGGTGCAGGCATCACAATGGAGTTTGACCTTCTGAAGCTAGTTGACTGAAACTTAAGAAAGTGCTGTCTTATAGCCAAAAGGTTTAGAGCTTGCCCCTAGAGCATCTGGTCTCAACCTGTGAGTTTTGACCCATTTGGATATCCTGCATATCAGATATTTACATTAGGATTCATAACAGTAGCAAAATTACAGATATGAAGGAGCAACGAAATAATTTTATGATTGGGGTCGCCACAACATAAGGAGCTGCATTAAAAGGTTGCAGCCTAAGGAAGGTTGAGACCCACTGCCCTAGAGCTATCTTCTTTATAGAAATGTCTGAAGAAAGTATAAAAGAAGAAAGATGTTTCAAGACCAGCCTGGTCTACAGAGCTAGTTCCAGGCTAGCCAGGGCTACACAAAGAAATCCTGTCTTGAAAAACTAAACAAAGAAACAAAGGAAATAAAAAGAAGAAGGAAGATGCAGCGAAAGTCCAAGTAAGCTAGCTTGTGTGCCTATGGAGACTGCAGGAGCAGAAACAGATGCTGAAGACTTGGGATATGGTGCAAGTTGTAGTCCGGACTGCAAGCTACTCTTCATCATCATCTGATCACCAAGGCCACCTCTGAGAGCCTTAGCTTGTTCATAACCCAAATAGATAGATCCTGTTAGTCCTTTGTGCCCAAAATCTGACATTATGAACTACTTCTGTTCTCAGTTGTTGCCAAGTGAAGTGCATGTGCAATAATAAATCATCTTAAGCCAGTGTAGTGCATGTAATCTCAGTATCTCCCGCGTTCTCTCCTTTCCTCCCTCCCTTCCCAGTTCTTCCCCTTTCACTGTCATTCCCATATATATATATATATACATATATATATATACATATATATATATGTATATATATATATATATATATATATATATGAATGAGGCTGGGCTCAAACCTTGATTTTATTGTTTTTGTCTCTTGAATGTTGGGACCCTAGGCATATATCATACACCATGCCCAGCGTATTAGGCAGATATCTAAGCAGTCCCTTCAATGACTTGGTCTTTTGACAGTATTCATGCATTTGTATACTTCTTTTTCTTAACTTTTTTGTTTGTTTGTTTTTTGAGACATGATTTCTTTATGTAGCCCTTGCTGTCCTGGAACTCACTTTGTAGATCAGGCTGGCCTTGAACTCAGAGACTCACCTGCCTCTTCCTCCCAAATGCTAGGACTAAAGGTGCGTGCCACCACCACCTGGCAACATTTGTGTGTGTGTGTGTGTGTGTGTGTGTGTGTGTGTGTGTGTGTGTGAATGCATGCATGTGTGTAGGTAAGTGGAGGTCAGTGGGAGACAGTTCTCTCATTTCACTTTGTGAGTCCCAGAGATCGTATTGATAGCAATCAACTTTACCCTCTGAGCCATCTTGCCAGCCCTGTGAGTCACTTTTGATAAACAGAACACATTAAAAAAAGAAGGGCTGGGGGCTTGAGAAATGAATGGCTCAGCACTTAAGAGCATGCACTCCTCTTGTAGAGGGTTTATCTTTGACTCCCTGAATCCATGTTAGGTGATGCACAGCTGTCTGTAATTCCAGACTGAGGGGCATTGATTACTTTGGCCTCTGAGGGCACTTGCATACACAACACACATATAATTAAAAATGAAATAAATTAACCTGGTGGGCCCTGCTAGGCCTATGCAGGTGAAAGATACCCATAGGCCCACCTGGCACCTCAAGCCGCCAGGTGGGTGCCATTACAATGAGCACCTAACTATGGTAGAGAAATGGGAAGAGAAGCTGAATGGTTAATGCACTGAACAAGTTAGGGCCGTCAGTAAGAGGCTGATGTGGGTGGCCTGTGCTGGCACCTGAGGCGTGTCAGTGATGTTCAGCCAGGGCTGATGTCAAGGTCCATGTCTGGGTCTGTGGTCCTACAGCTTCTTTGTGGATGTCAGTGACTCCTGTTACCACCAAAGGCCCTGCAGATTCTCCCAGGTCTGGCCTCCACCTGCTGTGGTGTTGGTGTCTGAGAGCCAGGCTGCCACTGCGCCTTACTGATTTGAGTGGCTTGTGCTGCCACCCAGGGCCATGGTGACATTTGGCTGCTCAGGTCCATGTCTGGGTCTGTGGTCTTACCGTAGCTGGGGCCTGTGTTGATGTCTGTGGCCTGTGTTGTCACCAAAGGCCATATGGATGCCTGGGTCTGAGCTGCCACCTGTAGCCATGTTGGTGTCCGAGGGCTGTGTCACCACCGGCACGACTGGGGCCATGCCGATCTGAGTGGCCTTTACTGCTACCCAGGCCCATGGTGATATCTAGCCTAAGCTGCTGACAAGAACCACGTCTGGTTATATGGTCCTGTTGTAGCTGGGGTCTGTATTGGTGTCCATGGCTCATGTTACCACCTGCAGCCATGCAAACCATGTATGTTGAAATCTGAGGGCTGTGTTGAGCTGGTCCCACTCTTTGCTGGCCCTGGGAGATCTGGCCCACACCTCTCTGGCTGCTGTAGTGGGAGACTAGGCCCTGACCTACACAGGGAGAGCTGGTCTCAATAACCCCAGCCCTGGGAGGATGGCACCACCCCTCACCACGCTCACATGAGGGCTGCCTGGATGGTGTGGCCAAAAGAGTGCTGGCTCTGCCCCTTGCCTGAGGGGGTTGCTCCTCCCAGCAGGAACGCACACTGACCAACACAGCTACCACCCAGACCCATATCCAGCGCTTTGAGTTGGCCCACTCCAACCAATATCTACTCCATCTATGAGCTGCTGGAGCGTTGGAAGGGGCTGGTCCTGTGGAATCAGAGCTGCAGCATCTCTATGACTTGGGGCAACAGCAGGATGCCCAAGAAGAATTTTGGTGAGGGTCCAGTACTGATGGTGTGCTGGAAGCTAGAGGTCTTGAACCATACCAATAACTCATTGCAGTGAACTTTTGCAAGTGAAGCTGTTTGGACAGGGGGGGGTATACTGGATGACACACAACAGCTCAGAATGCCACTAAAATGAACGAAGAGGGGATGGTCAAAGAGGTGATGGAGAGGCAGAAAAGATAGAGGAGCCAATTTTTTTAGTTAATGCTTTTTTTTTCTTTTGTGTGGGAGATGCTACAAGGGTGAAGGGTGGATATGGCGTGACTAAGAAATGAAGGGGTTGGGGTACATGATGTGAAATTCCCAAAGAATCAATACAAAATTGTTTTGAGAAATGAAATAAATCTTTAAAAAATTAGGTGATGTCACTTATAATTCAGATAGCAAAGATTATGACTTTTATTTTCCCAGGTGACTGTATTGCTCTCTCAGTTTCACGCTTTCGCTTCTGTTTCTTGTTTTGTTATTTTTTAAAGATTATTTTGATTTCATGTATATGAATGTTTGCCTGAGTGTATGTGTGTGTACCATGTGCATGCCCGATGCAGGTGGAGATCAAAAAAAGGTGACCAGATACCCTGCAATTGTAGTTACAGACAGTAGTGAGCTGCCATGTGGAAACCACAGCCTGTCCCTCTGCAAGAACAGCAAATGCTTTTAACTGCTGAGCCAGCTCTCCAGTCCCTTGCTCTTTTTCCATTTGCTTTTTAGGCAGGATCCCATGTGGTTCAGACTTGCACTGAACAAACTGTATAGCCAAGGCTTGCCTTAAATTCCTGATCCTGCTGCCTCCACCTCCCAAGTGCTGAGATTATAGGCATCTGGTGCCATGCTTGGCCTCAGCTTGCAAGCTTTGGTAAAGCAAGCAGCCATGTTGGCCAGGCCTGCATTATAAGAACTGAGGCTTGCCCATAGTTAGTAAGGCACTGAGGCTGTTATTCCAAGCCCTGGAGAGTTAGGGTTCTGCCAACAATCGTAGGAGAGAACTTGGGCCTGAGGTGACTAGAGTACCACATTGAAGTTTCTGAGAAACCTTGACCTGGAGGACCCAGTGAAGCTGTTTAGGTCACTAAGTTCTGGGGTTATTTATTACATGCCAATAGAGGGTGCACCGGTGTGCGCCTCACAATTTTATTAGATTGCTTCCCACTACTCTTATTATTTCCAGGTGAAAAATAATTGCCAGGCTCTCACTGGCTGGCTTCTGCATTCTCTAGAAGGACCCTTCATTTATAGCAGTTCTGTTATGTCTAAACTCAGTACCATAATTCAGCACCATATTTCAGAAGTTCAACTCCTTTTTTTTTTTTTTTTTTTTTTTTTTTGAGGCAGGGTTTTCAGTGCAACAGTCCTGGTTGTCCTAGAACAGGACTTGTAGATCAGGCTGGACTCCAACTCTCAGAGATCCACCTGCCTCCTAAGTTCTAGGTGTAAACGGTGTGCTGCCATGCTCAGCTTCAACTCCTTTTTCAGTTCCTTGCTTGCACTAGAAAAACTGCCATGAATAGTTAAGTACTCCAAACACGGGTAACCCAGAAAATGCCCACCTTCTTTGAGATCTCTTGACTAGGGTGTTGAGCTCTGCACCAGAGCTTCCCCAGGACTGAGTCTTTTTTCTTCTTCAGTCTCTATAGCACAGGCTAGGTTCATATCGGCCATGTAGCCAAGGATGGATGGCCTTGAATCCCTGATTTCCCCAGCCTCCACATCTGAAAGTGCTGAAATTTTTCCTCCACAGTTCCAATGCAACCTTGTGCAATTACTATGACAAGTACCTCTTTGGTTGCAAGGCTTAGCCTCATTAAGGAAATCCACTTCATAGTCTTCAACTAAAAGAACCTGATTTTTGTGTGTGTGTGTGTGTGTGTGTGTGTGTGTGTGTGCGCGCGCGTGAAAAACCCACACGAGAGAAGAGCAAAAGGTTTCCATTCCCGCCGCTCACAGGTGAGGGTTAGTTCCGCCCATCCTTGCCATAAAGTGGGCGGAGCTGCTGTCAATCTCGCTCATTAGGAACATGAAGGGGACCTCGTTGTCTACGTGCTCCCAAGGGGCGGAGTCTGCAGACTGGGCGCGAGCGGATTGGCCGAGGGGCGTGGCCCTGGAGATTGGTCCCGCCCAGGCTCTCGCACGGATCCCAGCTTGAGTGACGGGAGGGATCTGGGATCGCTCACGCTTCGCAGCCATGGCGCCTCGGGGCCGCGCCCAGTCCCCAGTTTGCCCGCTGAGCCTCCGCTCTTTTCTCTGTTCACTACGACCGTGAGAACCCGAGCGGCTCCGAGGGAGCGGGGAACGCTGCCGGCGCCCGGGACCATGAGTAGCGGCCGGACCCGCGAGGCGGATAGCCCGAGGCGGCGCGGCACCTGCTGAGAGAAAAGAGGGAGCGGCCCGGCGTTGCGAGCGGCTGGGGTGCGGCGGAGGCTGGTCCGCGCCTCGGCCATGTCGCTGCTCTGCGTGCGTGGTGAGTGCGCGGCCGGCGGGACCCGACTCTCCCACGCCTGCCCCACACGCGTCTGGTAGCGTCCCGGCACCGCCTCTCCCGAACTTCGCTCCTCGTGCGTTGTCTGGGTGGGGGGGGGGGGCGAATATGTTCATAGGCACTTGTAAACATTCGACGAGTTTGCCCCCATTTTTGACCCCCCCCTTCTGCAGCGGAGTGTTACCTCTGTTGTGGCAGCCCTGTGACAGTGTTGGTGGCTGGCTTGTGCTGTTCACCTGTGCTGTAAACAGGGAAAGGGGTCTGATGAGAGTACATTCATTAGGGGGACCGCCTGTGGTTGGTGCCTGTCTGTAGCCCGCAATCTCATACTTTTCTCCGTGCACCGTGAAAGTAGTTGGCTTGGAAGCAGCTTCTTTTTTATTACTCTGACCGTGTTAGTGGTACAGCTGTCACATCCCTTTAGTTTTTTTTTTCTTTCTTTCTTTTCTTGATTTGTATATTACTCTTGTCTGCCTCCTCCCTAGCTCCTTCCTGTGTCTAGGCTAAAATTATTTCTCACACAACATTTTGAAGAAGGATAGTCTGGTTTCTCTCCTTTGGGAGCAGAACATGGAGATATGGTTTATTTTACTTTAGCTTCTGTCCCTTTTCTGAGGACACTTGAACCATCCAGGAAGGGATGTGTGTTTGTGTATGATTTTTGTTGGTAATAAACAGTCTTGTTATGTAGCCCAGGCTGGTTTTGAACTCACTGTGCAGCTCAGGTCACGATCTAACGCCTCACCTCCTGCGATTACAGGAATCTCCCAAGAGCCAAACTCCGTAGAAATTTTGAATGAATGCAAGAACCGTGATTTTAGAGAATATCTGGTCAGAAAAAGTAGGGTTTGGATGGCTGATTGAATTTGATCTTCAGAAATTCAAGTTAGAAGCCAATCATATCTGTTGAACAAAATGATATGATGAAGTGGTTTGATTGTGAGAGCACATTTGTCCAGTACGGCCTTCCCAGAGCCTTTTCCTGTCACTTTTTACTGGATAGCTACGAGTTCATGTTTCTTTTGGCCGTACAGATTAGAAGCATTGTTGTTGTGATCTCTCTGATTACAGTGTTTCCCCCAGCTGCTGGCAAATGGAACTGCTCTGGGTTGTTCTCTTCCACTGTCTCAGTAAATCTGCACTAACCCCAAATAGGATTTGGTTATTTCCGGGGATTATGAGAGATACAGGTTTTCTTCTTTAGTAGTTGATTTTTCATTAATGAGAATTTTGCTTTGGTTTTAGGGAGGCATTTTCCCTCAGCAGCTGGGAGTCTATTTATTTCTTTAGATCCCTGCTGCCGAGGACGGGTTTGGAAATGCCTCTTGGATAGTTTATTTATTAATTCTCTGCTGCCACACCATATAGAGCTGGACCTAATGAAAGACTCTTTAGGCAGGAACATTTTAAAATCACAAGTAATTTATCTGAATTTGAATAGAAAAGCTGCTGTTGTTCTTATTTGCTATAATATCAGTCAGCTTTCATTGTCTGGAAATTCTGCT
The DNA here is from genome assembly GCA_030556225.1 of Cricetiscus sungorus. Classification (NCBI taxonomy): domain Eukaryota; kingdom Metazoa; phylum Chordata; class Mammalia; order Rodentia; family Cricetidae; genus Cricetiscus; species Cricetiscus sungorus. The sequence continues at coordinate 51,105,947 of JANBXA010000734.1, forward strand.
GTTTAGTCTGTCACTGCAGTTGTCTGTCTGTCTGTCTTCCCGCCCTTTCCCTCCAGCCCTCTCTCCAGCCTTAATCTAGAATCAGTCCTTCTACCTCTCAGTTTCTGGGTTTACAGGTTTGTGCTACCGGGCATGGTTTACTTCTTGCTTGTTTGTTGGGGTTTGAACTCAGTGCCCCTGGCACATTAAGCGTGCACTTAACCACTGATCTAGACCCTTAGCTCCTCTTTTCTTTTTGGGGGAGTGGGCAGGGTAGAATCTCACTTAGTAGCCCAGGCTGGCGTTGACCTTCTGATTTTCTGGTGTGAGCTTCTGGATTGCTGGTATGAGCTCTTATACCTGGCAAAACCTTTTTCTGTCTGTCTGTCTGTCTGTCTGTCTGTCTGTCTGTCTGTGTATCTATCTTTCTTTATTATTTTTTCTTATTTTACGTATCGATCCCAGTTCCCTCTCTCTCCCTTTTTCCTTTCCTCCCATGACCCCCGACCCCCCTCCCATCCCATTTCCCACCCCCACTCCAGAGGAAGGGTGATGCCTTCCAGGAGGGATCATCAAAATCTGTCATTTGGAGTAGGGTTTCCTGCTTCTAGGTTAAGGGATTATCCCTCCATGGGGACTGTGCTCCCAAAGTCCTTTCCTGCACCAGGGATACATCCTTCTTCCACTGTTAGAGGTCCCTTAGACTGCCCAGGTGTTCTGAGACCCATGTTTAGGGGGTCTGAGTCGGTCCAATGCTGGTTTCCCAGCTATCAGTCTGGGGGTCCATAAACTCCCCCTAGTTCAGGTCATCTGTCTCTGTGGGTTTCTGTAGCCTGGTCTTGATCTGTTTTCTTATCACTTCTCCCTCTCTGCATCTAGATTCCAGGAGTTTGGCTCAGTGTTGAGCTGTGGGTGTCTACTTCTGCAAAAACTAAATCTTATACAGTGACATTTCTTTATATTTTGACAGCTGGAATTGTTTTTTCTTTTTGAGATGTTAGCTTTTGTAGCCCATAATAGCCATTAATTCATTATGTAACCCAGGCTGGTCTTGAACTATTGGTGATAGGTGGTGATTTTCCTGCCTTAAGTACTGGGATTTACTGTACCTGGTCATAAACACATTTAGTTTCAGCATTTGGGAGGCAGAGGTAGGCAGGTCTCTGAGTTTCAAGCCAGTCTGGTCTACATAATGAATTTCCTACCAGTCATGGCTACATAGTAAGACCTTGTCTCAAAAATAAGCAAACAAAATTAAAACAACTCCACAAATAAGTGCTGGGATTATAGGTATATAACATAGCCACCACCCTCACTGGGAAGAGGAAAGTTATTTATTGTCTGAAAGCAGATTATCTAGTGATACTTTTTAACAACTCAATTTCAATTCATCTTGGAGTGGAATCCGACTAAAAACTTTTCAGCCTGGCATGGTGGTGGCACATGCCTTTAATTGGGAGGCTGCGGCAATTGGATCTCTGAGAGTTTGATGCCACCCTGGTCTATAAAGAAAGCTTCAAGAAAGCCAGGGCTATTTATTTATTTGGGGCAGTCTCACATACCCTTGAATTCCTGGTCCTCCAGCCTCTACCTCTTAAATGCTGACCAAATTGGTTTTGATTTAACCATCCCCAATCATCTTCAAAAATTTATTTTGGTGGTCTAACCCTTCAATCAATGCCTTATTCCCCACAGGTTAAAGGCTTTCAGCATCTTGACTCCAGTGTGCTTGTGAATGTTTATCTTTAAAATTTTATTACATTTGTATGTGTAAGGATGTTTTGCCTGTATGTATGTTTGTGTATCACATGTGTGCTTGATGCTCTGGGAGACCAGGGTCCCCTGGAACTGTCAGGCTTTACAGATGACCGTAAATCACCATGTGGGTCCTGAAATCGAATCCTCGTCCTTTGGAAGAGTAGCTGATGCTCTTAACCGATGAGCTATCTCCTCAGTCCCTAAGAGTTATTTATTTAGTGTGTGTATGTGTGTAGGTTCATGCCTTTTGTGGAGGCCAGAGGACAACTAGCTGGAGCCAGTTCTTGCTTTCCACCAGGTGGGTCTGGAGATGGAAGTCTGGTTGTTAGGCTTGGCGTCTATACCTGAAACTTTGTTTTTGTTATAAGATAATTGATATGCCTGGTAAAATATTCAAGCAGTTGAATGTGAAGTGAAAGGAAAGTGTTTTCCTGTCATTCTTTATTCTCACTTCTTAGTAGTAATTATTATTTATTATTTTGTGTATATTCTAGAAATTTTCATAGTGTGAATTCTACCTAGTCACCTGGCTGCCCCTAGCTCTCCTTTTTTGATACATATATTCTTATTCAAAAAAGTATTTTAAATTCTGTGTATATATGTATGTCTATGTGGGGGTATGTCTACCTGTAGATACAGGTGTCCCCAGAGTCCAGAAGTGACAGTTGGATGCGGGAGCTTGAGTTACAGGAGGATGAGACATCCCTATGTGGGTGCTGGGAACTGAATTCAGGTCCTCTACAAGAGCTACAGTATGTGCTCGTAACTGCCACAGAATCTCTTGAGCATGACAGTTTTGCCAGTACTTCACTCTTTAGCACTAATTTTGTTCATTCCTGCATCTGCTTTATTCTGTGCTTGTACCCTCTAAAAGACTTATAGCTTTTATATATCAAAAATGTATCCTTCCTTTCACAGTTTAAAGTCTACCTCTGTTGTTGAAAACTTCCTCAGTCCTCAGTGACCCTTTTCTCCTTTAAACCTTAGAGAATTTGTGGTCTGGACAGTGGCATTAATTTGGCAGTGAATCATGTACACTGGCATTGGTCTTGTATTGTTACACTTAAGGTGACCTGGACAGAGGAGACCACATTGACCAGATCAAACTGGATTGTCTTGAGCTAGGAAAGTGCCTTGTAAGAGGCACAAAACTAGATTGAGGGAATTACTGTTATTATTGAAGAGGAGACTGGCTAGACTAGTAAGTGTAGAAGCTGTTTGAATAACATGGAAACAATTCTGAGTAGATTTAAGACAGAAAGGGTCATATTAACAGATGAAAATAGTTCAACAGTTTTTCTAGATCACTTCGTCAATAAAAGGATAGAACTAAGATAAATGGGTTAAATTATATGATTTTGTCAGGTGGGGGCTCATTCCTGTAATCTTAGTACTTGAGAAGTCAAGACAGAAAGAGATCAGGAGTTCATGACCAGCCTAGGTTTTGTGAGAGTCTTTGTCAAAAGACAAAATGTAAGCAAATAACTAATAAAATTATAGGAAATTTAATTTTACCTTAGTACAAAGAAGCCCTTTATGTTAAGGGCTGGGGTTCTGGCTGAGTGGTAGAGCTGCCTCACAGGTCCAGTCTCTGTATTTGATCTCTAACACCACAAAAAATGAACACAAACCCAAAACAAAGAATGGTGACAGTGAAGGTGTTTCTTAAGAAAGAAACATCATAGACTGATTGGGAGAATTACTTTACATCGTAAGTAGTGAGTGAAGGAGTTAGACAGGTGTTCTAGAAGGGATGTCATCCTTTGGGTAGAAGGTTAGTTTTACTATGTTTTTTTTTTTTTTTTAATTTTGGTTTTTCCCAGACAGGATTTCTCTGTAGGTTTGGAGTCTGTCCTGGAACTTGCTGTGTATACCCCAAACTCACGGAGATCTGCCCGTGTCTGCCTCCCTAGTGATGGGATTAAAGGCATGTGCCACCACTGCCCAGCGGCTTTTTTAAATTTTTAAGAAACCATTATGTTGCCAGGTGGTGGTGGTGCACATGTTTAATGCCAGCACTGGGGAGACAGAGTCAGGCGGATGGATCTCTGAGTTCAAGGTCTGCCTGTTCTACAAAGTGAGTTCCAGGACAGCCAGAGAAACCCTGTCTCAAAAAACAGAACAAACTATATATTTCTTTAATATGTTTTGATACAAATTTACTTAAAATAATACCATTTTGTTCCCATTTTAGTCAGTTCAATATAAGAGCAACCAACCACAGTAAACTAAATAAGGACTTCTTAGCTTTCATTCTCTTGGTATGTGTGCATGACTCACTTTAATATAAGCATTTTGAGAATTGGGCCTTTTATATTTCTTTGTAATTCAAGTAATTGAACTATGGATCCTGATCCCAATTTGTTCCATAAGTGACCACCATTCATTTGTTGAAAAGTATTTTAACTTTGGGTGTGGTAGCACACATCTATAATCCTAGCATTTAGGGGGTGGACATAGGAGAATCAGTAATTGAAGGCCAACCTGGTCTACATGAGAACTTGTTTCATGTAGTGGCACATGCCTGTAACCTCAGTATGCTGGAGCAGGAGAATCACCATGCGTTCAAGGCGAGCCTGCATTGCAGAATGAGAGTCTTGAGAATTTAAAAAGTACTATATTCATTGTGTGTGCAATTCAGTGGTAGCGTGTTGGCCTACCATAAGGAGACCCTGGATTCAGCCCCCAGCACTGCAATAAGCCAACAGTCCCTGAAAGGAATAGATGATAATATATTGGTAATTATCAAATTTTGAGACTATGCAGAAAAGTGTAAAAAGGAAAAGAATTTTCATGGTTTTCCCACCACCATTCAAAGTCTTTATTTTTTTAAAATTCATTACCTTTGTGTATGTTTTGGGAACTGAACCCTAGGCCAATGCTTGTTAAGCAGGTGCTGTACCACTAAACTATACCTGAAAACTTTGTTTTTATTATAAGATAATTGATATGAAACATTCAGGCAGTTGAATATGAAGTGAAGGGAAAGTGTTTTCCTGTCATCATTCTTGTTTTGTTTTAATTTTTTTTTCCCGAGACAGGGTTTCTTTGTGTAGCTCTAGGCTGTCATGGAACTCACTCTGTAGACCAGGCTGGCTAAAGGCATGTGCCTCGACTGTCCAGCCTATTTCTCATTTTTTAAAAGTTAATTTCATGGTACTAGAGAGATTGTTCATCAGTTAAGAGTACTGATTGCTCTTCCAGAGAATTTGGGTTCAATTCCCAGCACCCACATGATAGCTTAAAAGTATAATTTTAACTTCAGTTCTAGGGGACCCAATACTCTCACAGAGACATACATGCAGACAAAACACCAATGCACATAAAATAATAAAAATAAACCACAAAATTTAATTTCATGTTTTCTTTTTAGCTTATATAAGTCATGAACCCATCCATCCCCCATCCATCCATCCATCCATCCATCCATCCATCCATCCATCCATCCATCCATCCATCCATCCATGTATGTATGTCACTGTGTAGCTGTGTAGTCCCTTGCTGGCCTGGAATTCTCTAGACTGGGCTGGCCTTGCACTTGCAGGGATCCTTCTGATTGCTAGAATTATTGGCATATGCTACCATTCTTAGCATACCTGATTCTTAGTAGTGGGAGAACATTCCACTATACATGTCCTTACTTTAAACAGTTTAGTATTGGTAGGTATTTAGTATTTTTAAATTTTCTTATCATAGTGCTAAAGCTTTTTGGCATTATTTGTTAGGCGTTTAGCTTTACAATCAGGGCTTTACCTGAATCTCCTGTGTGGTTTGTTCCCTGCTGTTTTCCTTGGCATAATAATTATACTCAGGTGGATCCATTAGGAAACAAAATGGCTCAGTGTCTCTTAGATGAGCACCTTCTGTTAGAAGCAGGTACTTCACCAGCAGGTAATACTGTATGCCTATCAAAAGGATCAAAGAGGACTGGCAAGATGGCCCAGTGGGTAAAAGCATATGACTCCAAGCTTGTGGAAGGTGAGAACAGACTCCTGCAAGCTGACCTCTACGTGTGCCTGTGGCATGTGTACCTCCTACATGAAAACAAATACATAAATATAATAAAATTAAATTGTTCTATTCTTTTAAGTATGATTTGTTATTTACCTGTTCTTTTCTGTTTTAAAAATATTATTTTGATATGTATGTATCTGTGCCAACATCATGTATCTGCATCATGTGTGTGTGTAGCATCAGACCCCTGGAACTGAAATTATAGGTGGCTGTGAGTCACTGTAATGCTGGGAACCAAACTCCAGGCTCACTGTCTCTCTCTCTCTCTCTCTCTCTCTCTCTCTCTCTCTCTCTCTCTCTCTCTCTCTCTCTCTCTCTGTATATCTATCTATCTATCTATCTATCTATCTATATATATATATATATATACATACGTTTTAAAAAAATAATGGACAACATGTACACTGATCTGTCATTTCTGTCTTAAACCTCAAACACACAAAATAGATGAAATAAGTAAGTGCTTTTAAAAATTTGGGCTTGGAGCTGGGCAGTGGTGGCACATGCCTTTAATCCCAACTTGCTCTTAAATAGCTTATGAGTTATTGTCACTAGTTAATCATCCATTTAACCTAAAGGATACTGATTAGAAACTTGTAGGTTAACTTGGATGGCTAAAATATTTATAGGACATTCCTAGTCAATATGTGTCCATTCTGCTCAGCGAGGCCCTGAAGATAAATTTTGGTTTATAGCCACTCTGGCAAGAAGGAATGATTTTAATGTTTCCAGGCATAAGAATAGATGTATAAAGCATTTATTTTATTTTCCCAGTAGAGTACTTTCTGGATTCCTTTTACTTAACTAAGGTACCAGGAAATTGATTGTGCTTTGTACTTTCCGGCACCAAGCAGCAGCGAAGGAGGAAAGGACCAGCTTCCTCTAATAGGGCTCGTGTCATAAACTCTCTGTGTAAGCAGTACATTCTCTAATTTCTTAGATTTGTTTTTTTGTTTTGTGATAGTCTCATGTTCTGAAGGTTAGTCCCAAAGTCCTGATCTTCCCGCCTGTGTTTATAAAAGTATGGTTTTTCTAAGATTTGGGCTCTTCAGGCAAATATGCTAAAGATATTTATAAAATTCCTTCCAACCCCAAAGAACCATGCTTTAGCTGAATTCTTAAGTCCTGTTTAACTATGCTGTCTGTTTCAGACTTATTTTGCTATATGTTTGTTTAAAGTTTGGGCTATGTATCATTTGTAAATATTTGTAAATATTTGTTGAGTACCATCTCTGTGCTTGCTTATGATAGAAATTATATTATATTAGATAAGAGGCCACAGATTCTACCTGGAACATAAAAATATGTCCCTATCTGAGTATGATAGTGAATGACAGTAGATAAAGGAAGGAAGGCCAAGGACTGCCTAAGCTACATAGCAAGATTTTATCTCAAAACAAAACAGGGGTCTCTGAAATGGCTCAGAAGGCAAGTATTGGCTGTGCAAGCCTGATGGCCATGTCTCTGAATTTGTTTCCTGGAACCTATGGTAGACAGAGAACTGAGTCCCAAAGTTGTCCTCTTACCTCCAAGTGTATGCTGCACGAACACATGCACATGCATATGTCAATGATAAATAAAATTAAAGCAAAATAAACATTAAAAAAGAAAGATGAAAATGTCTATACACATTAAAGACTGTACTTAGGACTGTTAAGTCTGTGTTAGGATAAGTAAAACAATGTAAATCTTCCTGTACTAGGCAAATAACTGTATTGTCTTTTAAAAGCTTGTCTTATTCTGTTTTCTGTGCTGAACTCAGGTCCTCACAAGTGCTCTACCACCGAGCTACATCTCCAGCCCTCTTTTTCTAATTTTCTTTCTAACTTTTTTTTGAGACAGGGTTTGGCTTTATTTTCCAGGCTGGCATCTGGAGTGCTAAGATTCTACCCATCCATAACCCCTCCTGGGAGGTGTTAGCTAGATACTTCCACTTATAACAGCAGTGCACTATGCTGCACCTCATTGTATGGATAGGCCATGTTTTTCTGGATGTACTCATTAGCTTGGTGACTGTAGATTGGATGAAGTGGGAAAGTTTCTTCCAACACTCTCTGTGTTGCCCCGTATGGTCCAGGACTTTCAGTTGTCTTCATTAGTCTCAGGAGTGCTGGAATTACAGTTGAGACATCAAGCCATCAGCATGCCCACGTTTTGTTTTTTTTTTGTTTTTGTTTTTGTTTTTTTTTTTGTGTGTGTGTGTGTGTGTGTGTTTAAATACCTATATTGCACATTGAACCCAGTGCCTCATACACAGTAGCTACATGATTTATCACAGTTATATCTCAACCCTTTCTAAAATTAAAAAACATATCCTATGTGTATGACTGTGTACATGATTGTGCTGTGGGACATGTGTGGAGGTCAGAGGACAACTCTTCCCCTTTCAGGGGATTCTGCGCTGGAACTCAGATTCTCAGATTTTCATGGGAAGCACTTAACCTGCTTTGTTATCCTGTAGTCCCTTAGCTTTTATTTTTTTTTAAAGAAATGTTTTTATTTGCATATATTGATTAAATAAAATAGTGGGTTTCATGTTTTTCATCATATGTAGCCCCCATTATGCTTTCTTGTTCTTCTCCCACTCTAGCTAATAATCCCTAGAGCCTTCTTTCCACTTTAATGTTTTTGTTGTTGTTACCCAATGAAGATCATCAGGATTGTTTACAGGAGCCCATATACCCTACCAGTGACTATACCAATGAAGAAAACACTCTGTCCCCCATCAATTGCTAAATTGAAAATTGAGGGAGGGTTGGGTCATGTGAGCTCTTCCTCCTTCTATGACAGGATGTTGACAGGCAGAGCTAGTGTAGGTAACTACAGCTGCTGTTGAAAGTTCAAGAGTTCGGTAGCATGTCATGCATGGAAATCCAGTGTTTCACACTGCTCCCCAACTTCTTTCAGCTTTTATAATTTTTTTTTGCCCCTTCTGTGATGTTCCCTGAGCCTTTAAGAAGTGAAATAGATATCCCATTTATGAATTCAAGTCATTTATTTCTCCTACTTTGGCAACTTATGAATTTCTTTAATCACTGATAACTTCTGCAGAAAGAAGTTTGTATGACCAAATCGGCAGCATCATGAACATATAAGCATAAATATAGTTATTTAGAAGGCAATTTTATAGGCCCTTTTTAACTTAAAAAAATCTTCTTTGAGACTGGGTCTTGCTAAATTGCCCAGGTTGTCCTTAAACTGTGATCCTCCTGCCTCAGCTTCTTACATAATTGGGATTACATTTAATTATTTGAAATAAGATCTTACTGAGTAGACCTTGAATTCATTCTCCTGCCTCAGCTCTTGAGCTACATTATAATCTTGTTACTCCAGATCTGGCTGGTGGTCTAATGTTTCCTGGTGAGGTTTGAACTACCATAGAAAAGCTGGAAATCTGTCACTCTCAACTCCTGTCTCCTATCTCCCACTTAGTCTCGTGTCATCTAGGTTTGCCTTGAACTCAGTATGTAGCTGAGAATGGCTTTGAACTATTGATCTTTCTGCCTCCTCCTCCCCAGTGCTGCAATTACAGGCATGCTCCATTCCCCCTCTCTAAGATTTGTTATTTATGTGGGTGTCTGCATGTATATCTTCACACTGGAAGAGGGCATCTGATCTCATGGGTCTACAGTTACAGACATTAACTGAATGTAGAGTTTTAGGGAGAGCAGTCAGTGCTCTTAATCACTGAGCCATCTCTCTGGCCGATATTTATGTAGTTTTAAAGACAGGGTCTTACTGTGTATCCCTGGCTTAGTAGACTAGGCTGGCCTTGAATTCACAGAGATCCTCCTGCCTCTACCTTCCATGCTGAGATTAAAGGCATGTACCACCATGCACAACCCTGACATACATTAAAAAAATTAATTTAGTGTTTGTGTGTGTGCATATGAGTGTGAGTATGTGTGCATATGTTTGGAGGCTAAGGGTGATTCTCCTGGTGGTGTTTATGAGGAGGGATGTCCAACTTATTTTCTGAGTTGATTGTTGGTACCCCGGGTTCATTTATTAGGCTTGCCTATCAGCAAGCCCCAGGAATTCTGTCTCTGCTTCCCCAGTACTGGGATGTATGCCATCATGCCTGGCTTTTTTATGTGGGTGCTGGGTATCAAATTTAAGTCTCTATACATATATGACAAGTACTTTATAATAGGTTTCCTGACCCCCTCCCACTAAGTTTTTCTGCCAATGCAGTAAGCCACATCAAGCTGAATTGGTAAGAGGTTTATTCCAGGTGGGTCCTCCAGTCCCAGAGATCAAGGCTGGAGAAGCTGCATCCACAAACAAAAGCTGGAGACTTCTTGAAGTCAATGGGTGTCCACCACAAGCTAGGTTTGTGCTTAAGTATTGTTCAAAGCTGAATGCTTTTCATGGGGACTTGGGTGGCTGGCAGCTTCAGGGGAGGAAGCTGCAGCATCTACTAAGAATTTGGAACTGGGCCTTTTGGTGCCTTTCCTTTGTTCAGAGACTTTCTGAGTGGGTATGATGGGGTGGGTGAGGAATGTGGCTTTCTGGATCATGCAGGGGTGAGCTGGAAGTTCCAGCTGAACACTTTACTGTAAAGACTGGCTTAAAAAAAAGTCTATGATTTGTTGGTGCAAGTGCATACAGTGGCCCATGGAGACCAGAAGAGGATGTCAGATACCTTGGAGCTGGAGTTACTGGTGGCTCCAGTCCTTTGCAAGAACTCTTAAATGCTGAGCTAAATGTAGGACCCCTGGCTTACTTTTTAAATAACAATTTAAATTTATTTATTGTGATACTAGAGATCATGTCTTGCATATGTTATGTAAGAGTTCTTCCACAGACCAAGTGTTGGTGTTGCACTGACATTTCTTTAATCCCAGAACTTGAGAGGCAGAGGCAGAAGGATCTCTGAGTTCAAGGCCAGCCAGGGCTATGCAAAGATACCTTGGAAGAAGGAGGAGGAGGAGGAAGAGGAGGAGGAGGAGGAGAAGGAGGAGGAGGAGGAGGAGGATCTCTACTACTGAGCCATATTTCCACAAGCCCTTCCCTCCCCCACTTCTGCCCTTTAAAATGGTATCACTGTGTAACCTAAGCTCTCCTGGAACTTGAATTTGATTTAATCCTTCTGTCTTAGCTTCTTAAGTACTCAGATTACAGATGTGAACCACCACACCTAGCTTTGTCAAATTTACTTTTTTTTTCAGAGCTTTAAAAAAATTTTCCTTTATCCAGGTGGTGGTAGTGCACAACTTTGATCCCAGTACTTGGGAGGCAGAGGCAGGTGGATCTCTGAGTTCCAGGACAGCTAGGGATACACAGAGAAACCCTGCCTCAAAACAAGCAACAACAATAAAAAATGTCTAGATCTAGCTTCTCACACTGTCTAGATCTAGCTGCATGAGGAAGGCTACTCAGCCAGCTTTTCATTCCTGCTTTGTTGTGATCCTCTATATGATTCCGGAAATGGAATAAAAATGTAGTCAGTAGGTACATTTTCTTCCCTTGAGACAGTATCTCATGTACCACAGGTTGGTCTTCACTGTGCAGCTAAGGATGACCTTGAATTTCTGATCTCCTGCCTTAACCTCTTGAGTGCTGTTATTAAAGGCATCTGCTAGCCACCTTGCTGGTTCTGTAGCTTTTGGGATTGAACACTCACTCAGCTGCATGCATAGTAGATAAGTACTTTAACAACTGAGCTACATCCCTAGCCTCATGTTAAAATTTATGTTTAACTTAATAACAACCTTTAATTTATTATTTAATGACAAATGCAATATTCTTTCTCAAGTATCCAAAAGCAACTCCCTTAGCTGTCAACTTGACATAGCCCAGGATTATCTGTGGGAGTCTCAATTGAAGGATTGCCTTGATCAAATTAGGCTGGATGCAAGTCTGTGCTACATTTTTAAATGGTTTATTTATTTTTATTTTACAAGCATTGATGTTTTATGTGCATATGTATCTGTGTGAGGATGTTGGATCCACAGGAACTGGAGTTATACAGTTGTGAGCTTCCATGTGGGTGCTGGGAATTGACCCCGTTCCTCTGGAAGAGCAGCCGGTGCTCTTAAGCACTAAGCCATCTATCTCTCCAGCCCAATGTGCTGCATTTTGTGATTGTCAATTGATTGTCAATTGATGTAGGAAGGCCCAGCCCACTGTGGACTAGCCATTGGGAGGGCTTCTGGTCTGTGCAGGAGAGTAGGCTGAGCATACACTGGAGAGCAAGCTACTAAGTAGTCTACCTCTGTGTTCTCTGCTTCAGTTTTTCCTGACTTTTCTCAAAGATGTCCTGGGACCTGGAAGCTTAAAATGAAATAAACTACTTTCCCCCTAAGTTGCTTTTGGTCAGAGTGGATTATCACAGCAATAGAAAATACAACTGAAACAGCAGCTATCTACTGGATGTGTAGGAACAGTCCATAGATCAAAGGAAAAAGAAGCATGAAGGTCTCTATTTCTGTGCTGGTGTGTTCCATAGTGATTAAGTGCTTACTTGGTATTGTGCTCAATACATATAGGCCCATGAATTGTGTTGGGTTATTTTCTCTTGCAGCTGTTTTTGATGTATATGTTGCATTGTAAATGATGCTGAGAAAGAAAAAAGAGGTTAGAGGGAAATGAGTGAGGAAGATGTGCTTAGCAACCAAGAAGTGGCTGGCATTTGGACACTGAGAAGAGAAATACTTGTATATAATGTGAATTGAGTCCTGAGTAAGGGGAGAAATTAGTAAAAAGGGAAAAACAGGAAACCAAAATACCTTTAGGACAGGGAATTCTAAAAGAAGTGATCAGAGGGTAGAGATGAATGATAGTGATTGAATAGTAAGACTATTAAGAAAAAATAAAGAGATCATTGGGTTTCAGAAGTAGAACAGTTTCAATAATGTGAGGGCAGTGTCATATTCCAAGAGTTGAGCATTTGGAAAATGAAGACATAGAATGAGCAAGCGTAGGATAGTTAGATGTTTTACAATGGAAAGAATGATTCAGAATAGTCTTAAAAGAAATTTTAGTGTTTGGAGCCTGAAGGGAAGGACTCTAAAGGAAAAAGTCAAGAACTAAGGACTTAGTCCACTGGTAGAGGGCTTGCTTACCATACACAAGGCACTGGAGGTTGATCCTCAGTGCCTTAAGAAAACAAAGGGCAAAGTCATAATGAATAAGAATTGATAACTGATTTCTATATCAAGTGAGATGGAAGATTATTGGTTGGTAATAACATGAGTTAGAGAACTTAAGACAAGTGCAAAGAGTTTTGTTCATTCATATTTTTGTCTCAACATGTGTTGTGTTAGCCACTTGGGGCAGAAGAATGTGAGAAAAATCTCTTACGCATGTAGAAGTTATGCTAAAGGTCAATGACAGAGTAGACATTAAATAAGTGTTACACAAATTAATATGAAAGTGTAACTGTGGGCTGCTGAGATAGCTTAGCAGATATGGTGCTGATGACTTGAGTTGATTTCTGGAACCCATGTGGACATAGAGAACTGACTCTTACAAGTTGTCTTCTGACCTCTACATGGGTGCCTGGTATGTCCTCTCTCAAAATAAACTCAACAGCAGCAACAACAACAAGTCCTACTAAATTACAACTAGTAAAAAGACTGATACATGCTGTGAAGTAGTCTACATGTTATTGTGAGAACAAATGCTAGGGGAAGTGACCACGTACGTCTCAAAAATCTTTCATAATAAAAGCTAATATCTGGAAGAAAAGGAAATCTTACAAAGTGAGAGGAGAATAATGCTGTAGGGAAGAAGAAATGCTATTTTTAAAGAAAGAGAAGCTGAAAACAAGCAAAGAAGAGAAAAGTTGCATTAATGTGAGGCAAGGGAGATAAAAAATTCTCAATTATAATTACAGGACTTTGGGAGGTCACATGAGGTATGAGATGTTAGTAGAAATGGGATGGAAAAGAGACAGATCAGTAAGGTGTTTGCCTTGCAAGCAGGAGTGTAGGCAGAATATTCTGTCCCACCAGTCATCCCTGTCCTGCCTGGTGGCTGGCAAATAATAAGATAGAGACTTATTATTAATTATAAATGCTCGACTGATAGCTTAGGCTTGTTACTAACTAGCACTTAAAACTTAATCTTGTGCTGTCACGTGGCTCATGGCTTGTCATTTTATTTTCTACACATTCTTCTTCCTCTGTCTATCTGTTGAATCTGCCCTTTTTCTTTCCAGTATTCTCTTAGTCTGGCTCTCCTGCTTAATCTTTTCCTATTGGCCAGTTGGCTCTTAATTAAACCAATGAAAATAATACATATTCACAGTGTACAAAAGAAGTATTCCACAGCATTTCCCCTTTTTTGTCTAATTAAAAAATATTTTAATTTTAACATAGTAGAACTATATGTAACAAAAAACAGTTACCAATTAAGAATTACAGTTACAATATCCAGGATTTAGCAAAATAGAGAACATATTATCTATCTTTGTGACTGTAAAGTTTTATACATAATTTACCTTTTCTCATAACCCAGGAAAGCTTTAATTATTTTGTCTTTAACTTCATTAAAGATCCCAGAAGGGTGTAATGTTACCTGATGACTGTCTGGACAGTCAGTCACCCAAAGTTCTTCTGTGATGTTAGGGCATCCATCTGACAGACACTTCTATAAAGCAGGACTTTTGAGGGACAGTATTACCCTGTTTTGGCTAAGTTTGGTAGTCACTTTTCTTTGTGTCCTGCTGGTCCAGTTTGCACAGCATACTGCCAGTAGTTGAAGCAAGGGCAGTTTCTTGTCCAAATGGCTAGCTTTTTCCACAAAGAAATTAAACTCCAATATGGAAGTTGTTCCATGCCCATCATCTTCTTTTGAAGTAGATTGGTGCTGTCAGGAGCAGGTGTGTCTCACTGTCATGAAAAGCCTTAGGTTATTAAACATCTTAAATGTTATATTCTGTAGGTCTTTGAAGTGTTTGAAGATCATCTATCTAAATATAAATATGACCTTGAAAACATACCTAATAGGAGTACAAGTTTGATGATTAGCGATGACTATTAACCTGTACTTCTTGATTATACATTATTACATTTTTAAATGAGCTGCATAAGCACAATACCACAAACAAGTAGAAACATACACACAGTATAACAAAAATAAGTTTAAATTTCTATCAGTAAACCAAAATCAGCTGGGCTCTGGTGGCACACGCTTTTAATCCCAGCACTGGGGAGGCAGAGGCAGGTGAATCTCTGTGAGTTCAAGGCCAGCCTGCTTTACAGAGTGAGTTCCAGGACAGGTCCCAGAACAATACAGAGAAGCCCTGTCTCAACCTCCCCCCCCCAAAAAAAAACCCAAACCAAACCAAAACAAAACAAAAACAAAATCCATACCATTGTAAAAACATTTAAGATTAATAATTGCTTTTTGTATTAAAGTAGATTCAATAATCTATCCTTTTATCTCATTATTTCTATATTATATCCCTTTTTTCCTGTAGAAAGAAATCTTTTCCTCCTCCTCCTCCTCCTCTTCCTGCTCCTCCTCCTTTTTTTTCTTTTGACCATAACCAATAACAACTTCTAACTGACCCCCTTAAATTATGACAAACATCTATAACCCATCTTTTGGGAATGTGGCTGTTGTTTTCTCTTGTTTTCTGTTGTATGGGGGTGCTGGTGTCTTTGGGGAACCTTGAGAAACTCAGGATAATTGTCAGGCCCTGGCTGGAGTAGTCTGTGAGACTGGACCATTTCAGCAAATAGTCTTGAAACTGTTCTGGATGCAGAACTCTGAGGAAACTGCAACAGAGGTATTCTGAGATCTTGGATCACTTAGACCATCCATTTTTATTGGTGTCTGGTCCCCTTGCTCAGAAAATACATAAAATTTGAAAAGTAACATACATATCTCTATTAATACAACTATAGACTGTGAGTGGTACACAAGTTAGTCAAAGATGATTTTTTTTTTTGTTTAATGTTTGAGTAGGTAAGATATATGTTACATGTCTTGTAGTTTTTCTGGATTCATTTCTTTATGTCTGTAGCAAGGATTTCCAGGGGTCTTCCTCTATTAAACCCAATTTTCTTTTACCCTGAACAAACCTTTAGACTTTTGTTTTCTGTGGAAACAAAAGCATAATCTCTTCCCCAAAGCAACACACCTTTTGACTTCTATTTTGAAGTCAAGACATTTTAAAAATATGTAGATAGTTTTAATTTATCAGTATCTATAATCCAGTATCTCTCAGTAGCTATTGTTCATTCATCAGCAATCAAAACATTTAAAGACATTACAATAACATACAGGATCCAGACTCCCTTTGTATTTTGCAACTCTATGTGGTGTATTTTTTTTTATTGTTTTGCTTTTTTCTTTAAAGATTTTATTTTATTATTTTTAAACTATTCTTTTTTTCTCTATGATTGTCTTTATCTCTTCTTTTCTTTTCAAAGTCTGTGTATACTTTTAACCACACCCATTTAGAGGTTTCTTTAATCTGGATGTCTTTACTGTATGTCTATGACCTTTTTATTTGTCTGTATGTGCAAAACTTAAACCCCCATAGAGCTTAGCTCATGGAGTGCTGGCAGCTGGCTCTTCCCCTGCTCAGTTCCCTGAGAGCCTAGTCTCATGGTGAATGTACTGTAGGGAGCCACATTTACTACCCCAGTTCTGGGAAATTTTTGGTTCCATGCTGCAGTAAATGTTGCTACAGAGTCTCATGCTATTGAGTATTATGCTGCCTTCTGCTCATAAACCCCATACAAGTTCTCAGTAGCAGGGCCTCTTAAAAGAGCTGTGCATCTCTTTGGTACAAGCACCAAGCCTACCCAAGAGAAAATGGTAATCAGGAAGCTACATTTGACTCAGTGTTCTGAACTTTTTTTTTTAATTAACTTTTTCAGGCTATATTTGGATGTATGTGGCCCTGGACGTTGGATGCCATTTGTAGGTAGAATATTTTGTCCTGCCAGCTAACTCCCAAAACCACACAGACATTTATTATTAATTATAAATGCTTGACTGATAACTTAGGCTTGTTACTAATTAGCTCTTACAACTTAACCTGCATCTGTTAATTCATGTGCTGCCATGTGGCTCATGGCTTGTTACCTCTTTTCTAAGTGTCCTGCTCCCTCTGTGTCTGGCTGGCGATTCCGCCCTTCTTCCTGGTGTTCTCCAAGTTTGGCTCTCCTGACTATCCTTTTCCTGCCTACCTCTTGAATTGACTCTTTATTAAACCAATGAGAACAACACATCTCAAAGTGTACAAAAGGTTTATTCCACAGCACAGGAGGATCTGAATTCTATCCCCAGAGCCCATGGGGAACAAAAAAATCAGAGCAAGGTGGATATTACTATTCCAGGGCTGTGGAGGGGGAAACAGGCAGGTCCCCCAGGCTCACTAGCCAGACAATCTAGCCTCGTTGGTGAGTTCCAGGACAGTGAGAGACAATGTCTCAATAAACAAAAATAAGAAAAGTTGGATGGTGCTTGAGGAATGACACTGAGGTTGTCCTCTGGCTTCCATATACTCTTGCATATGTACACCCATACACACGCACGCACGCACGCACGCACGCACGCACGCACGCACGCACGCACGCATACAGATTAAGGTAAAGGAAGAAGGATAGAAGTTTTTAAGCCAAAAGTACTGGATTTGTTGAATCCCTGGGTTTGATTATCTACCTCATCACACATCACACATCACACACACACACACACACACACACACACACACACACACACACACACACACACACAAAGCAGATTATCTACAGGCTTGGTAGTGCAAGCCCATAGCTTCAACCTCAGCACTTGGGGGGAAGATGGAGGCAGAAGAATTTGGTTCAAAGTCATCCTTTGCTATATAGTGAGTTTGAGGTCTGCCTGTTTCTAAAACCCAACAGAACAAAAACACTTGGGAGAACACAGGGTAGTACTTTGGAATATGAAACTAACAATGATTTATAAAAGCGGTTTGTCCCAGCACTTGGGAAGCAGAGGCAGGTGGATCTCTTGAGTTCGTGGCCAGCCTCGTCCCAGGACAGCCAGAGCTGTTAACAGAGAAACCCTGTCTTGAAAACCAAAAAAAAAAAAAAAAAAAAAAGTGTTTAGACTCTATGGGCATGGTGGTGCACACCACTAATCCCAACACTCATGAGGCAGAGGCTGGTGGATCGCTAAGGCCAGCCTGGTCTACTGAGTGAGTTCCAGGATGGTCAGGGCTTTTACACAGAGAAACCCTGTCTCAAAAAATAAAACAAACAAAAAAGTTCTTAGACTTGAAACTTCAGAGGAAGATAGTTTTATGTACTGACATCCTGTGACTCAGACTCGCTGTAGCTATGGTTTCTGTTTGCTTAGGATATATACATGATTATGATAGGTGTTTTATAAATTGACTTTGATATAATAGTATTCATGGTTTAATGTTTAACCCCCTCCACCCACACACACTGGAAGGTAATTTAATATGATGGAAATCCAGAATTTTGGATCCAAGAGAACTGTTCTATGAGTCTCACAGGGTAGTGGCCATAATTTTATTCATATATATATATATATATATATATATCCATATGTTTAAGTTTCTTCTAATTTTTTTCTTGTGTTTTTTTTTTTTTTTTTTTTTTTTCCGGGATAGGATTTCTGTTTAGCTCTGGCTGTCCTGAATGCACTGTAGACCATGCTGGCCTTGAATTTAAGAGATCTGCCTGCTGCTTCTGCCTTCCAAGTGCTGTGATTAAAGGCATGTGACTCCATGCCTGGAAAAACTCTGAATTTCTTATGGGGTTAGATTATAGAGAGATAACTTTTTCTCATAAAAATAGTAGCAGATGTGCTAGGGAGATACTTCACTCAGTAAACATAGGGCCCCAAGTTTAGCCCTCAGCTCTGTGTAAAAAAGCTGGACTTAGTGACTGGGCAGCCAGTTTCCTTAGGCTCCCGTTTAGCTTCAGGACAGTGAGAGACTTTGTCTCACAGAAGAAAGTGATAGGGGCAAAAGAGATGGCTCAGTAGTTAAGAACGCTGGCCACTCTTCCAGAGGACCTGGACTTGATTCTCAGCACCCACATGGCAGCTACCTATACCTCTAGTCCAGAGGTTCTGACCTCTTCTGGCATCTGCAGGAACCAGGGCTGCAAGTGATACACAAACATACATGCAGGTAAAACGCCCATACACACAAAATAAAGACAAGAACAAAGGAGGAAGCAGCTAAGGTGATGGCACTTGATGAACTGTGCCTAAGGAATGACACTGGAGGTTGACCTCTGCTCTCTGCATACACACACATGCACATGTACATATGCATGCACTCAGGTGAACACACACATACACAAAGAACAGTATAAACTGGGCATGATGCCACATTTGTAATCTGAGAATTTGGGAGGCTGAGGAAAGAGCAATATTGAGTTTGAGGCTTTTTCAAAACAAACAAAAATAGTCTAGCCTTTGTAGATCATGTCTCAAAGTACAGAAATATGGCTGGGCACTGTTAGGAACTTTCTACCAACCTGGTCTATAGCTTCATCAGTACCAAATAACACACAGAGACACACAGAGATGCTGTATTAGATATAAAGCTGTTACTAGCATTTCTTATTGGCTAGCTCTGTTTTAAATATTAACCCATTCCTATCAATCTAAGTGTTTCCACATGGTCTTGTTTTACTAGAGAGAGGGTTTGGACCTCTTAAGTCCCTACATCTTGACCCTTTTCTACTACATCTCCCAGAATCCTCCCAGTCTCCTAGTCCCACCTATCTTGCTTTCCTATTGGCCAACAGGGCTTTATTCATTAACCAATAAGAGAAACGTATTTATAGAATGACATCTCCCATCTGTGCACCATGACTCAAGCCTTTAATTTCAGCGCTTGGGAGGAAGAGGCAGGGATATCTGCCAGTTCTAGGTCGAGCTGGTCTACATAGCAAGTTCTAGTCTAGCTACCTAAGGCTGTACGGTGAGGCCCTGTCTCAAAACAAGAAACAAAATGTGAAGAAAACCTAACCTCTCCCAAACCCAGAAACTAATAAAAAACCCAGCCCCAAACTAAAAAACAGAACAAGAAAGAAACAAAAAAATGAGGCAACAACAAAATGGAACCAGTAGTGGTACCTCATACTGTAATCTCAGAATTTGGGAGGTGAATGCTGAAGTATCTGTAATACAGAATCATCCTTGACTACATATCCAGTTTAAGACTAATCTGGGATACATGAGACCCTGTCTTAAAAACACAAAAGCTAAAGTAAAGATAAAGAAGTGAAGAAAGAAATAAGGAAAAAAATTGGAAAATATACTTATAAGAGAAAAATAAAAGTTAATCTAACCCCCTTTATCTATTTCATTTTCATTTTGTGCATAAAATTACATTACATTTTATATGTCCTAATTTCTTCTACTTTATTTTTCTTTTATGTGAATGGGTGTTTTGCTTGCATGTATGGGTGTTTTGCTTGCATGTATGTCTGTGTACCACAATATTGCCTAGTGCCTGTGAATTCTAGAAGAGGACGTTGGATTCCCTGGAACTGCACCTATAGGCAGTTACAAGCCACCATGTGAGTGCTGGGTCTTTTGGAAAAGCAGCCTGTCCCTTAATTTCATTCTTTTAAAAAGATTTATTTTATTTATGTATATATGTTTGTGTTAGTTATGTGCATGTGTGTGCAGGTACCCAGAGAAGCCAGAAGAGGGAGTTGGGTCTGGTGAAACTGGAGTTACAGGTGTTTGAGAGCCACCTGACATGTGTTGGGACCTGAACTCTACTCCTCTGCAGAGCAATGTATGTTCTTAACTGCCATGCAATATTGAGAAAAAAATCTTGTGTGTGTGTGTGTGTGTGTGTGTGTGTGTGTGTGTGTAGAGAGAGAGAGAGAGAGAGAGAGAGAGAGAGAGAGAGAGAGAGAGAGAGAGAGAGAGAGAGAGAGAGAGAGTTGTATGACTCCATATGTAAACACACGCATGAAAGTAAGGACAGCTTTGGGTGTTGTCCTCATCTCCTGGGATTACAGACACTTACTATTTGGTCCAGCTTTTATGTGGATTCTAAGAATTAAAGCTCGGGTTCTCAATCTTTACAGAAAACATTTTTTTTCCCCCGAGACAGAGTTTCTCTGTGTAACCTTGGCTGTTCTGGAACTCACTTTGTAGACCAGGCTGGTCTCCAACTCAGAGATCCACCTGCCCCTGCCTTCCCAGTGCTGGGATTACCAGTGAGCCATCTCTCTAGCTCCTGAATCAGAATTAGAATTCTGAATTCTAACCTGTTCATTATTAAAAGAGGAGACTAATGGAATCACAATAAATTACTGAAATAAAAAATAAGGTGCTAATAATTGACATTGAAGGACAGTGGTCTGGCAGCATGCTTTTGTGATGTCAGTATGTCTTGCTTAGTAGAGTAGTCCAGCTATTTCTAGTAGAAGCCAGTTATAACCTCTGCTCCCTAGTCAGATGATAGCAGGTGCTTCTTGGTTTCTATGACATCTGCTGTTGCTTTCTAATTTCCTTAAGATCTAATTCTGTGAGTTGTTCTAACTAGGGAGAAGAGGTAAAGTAAGCCGTTAACATATCTTTGAACATGTGCACCTTAATGACTGGAGATAGGTGCATGCACAGTGCCATGACTATAGATTTGCATCACGTTCTTTATGTAGGAGAGGATGGCCTTGAATTCTTGATTCTTTTTCCTCCACCTCCTGAATGCTGGGATTGTGGACATGTCCCAGACCACCCAATTTATGTGGTTCTAGTATTTCATGCATGCAAGGTAAGCATTCTACCAACTGAACTACATCCCTAGCCCTAGCTAATGAATTTTAATAAATACTAATAAATAGGTCTGCTATAGTGCTATAGTTCCAACTACTGGGGAGACTGAGGTACGAGAATTTCTTGAGTCTGGGAGTTTGGGACCAGCTTGGGCAACATAGTGAAACCTATCTACAAAATAATAAAATAACAATTATGATTGGTGTGTGTGCTAGAAAGGAGACTTTTGGCACTGGGGCTCAATGAATGCTAGGCAAATACTCTATTCTTTAGTTACACCTTTCATCTATGTTTTATTTTTTGAGACAGGGCCTTACCAAGTTAACCCAGGCTGGTCTTGAACTTGGAATCTTCTTGTCTTATCCTCTCAAGCCTTGCAAGAACTTGCTTTCTCTGTTTCTGTCTCTCTGACTCTCTGTCTGCCCCTCCCTCCCTCCCTCCCTCCCTCCCTCCCTCCCTCCCTCCCTCCCTCCCTCCCTCCCTCCCTCTCTCTCTCTCCCTCTCTCTCTCAGGGTTTCACTATGTAGCTCTGTTTGTCCTGGAACTTACTATGTAGATCAGGCTGGTCTCGAACTCAGAGTTTCCCCTGTCCCTGTCTCCCGAGTGCTGGGGTTAAAGGTGTGCTTCACCATACCCAGCTTTGTAAGAGATCTTAAAATAACAGCGTTAGCTATTAAGTTAAACATTAAATTGACTGAATTTGAAAATACCTTAATTTTTCTTTACACTTCACTAGAATTGTAATAACCACTTGCTTTACAAAGTAGTTAGGTAGATGCCTGAACTGACCTTGTCCTGTTCATGTGTAAGCAAACTTGAATTGTTTCTGATAAATAGTAACTATAGCAATCTGATAGTGCATTAATGCAAACACAACCAAGGCTTACTTATTTATAAAACATTTAAAAAGATACATGAGCACTTGTATGTGTTCAATTATAACCTGGATTGTGTTTACTTTAGAATTAGTCATAGGCTTTGTTAGCTAAGGTTTGACGCAAGTACTTATTTGTCTTTTGGTTTGAAAAGTACCTTATAGTTAGTAATTTTTTTTTTTGGTCTCTTGGATAAATTATGTTTTTAAAGTACCTAAGGCAGCGTATTTGTATATTCTTCATTCTCAGTCTCTTGAAGTTATGATAAAAATCTGTGAAGTGTAGTGGAAATTTACCAGTGATACTTAAGACTTCAGATGGACTGGGCTTGGAACTCAGTGGTGGAGAGTGCTCGTCAGCATGAGTGGCCCAGAGTTCAATCCTTAGTATTACTGTAAAAGGAAAATAACTTTAAAAACTTCATAGGAATGCAAGAAATCATATATACATTATGTAGTTTTGTTTATACTATCCATGCTATACAGTATCCATGCTACCTTCCACTTTTATGTGGGATTCAGGGATTGAACTCAGGCTGCCAGGCTTGCCTGGCAAGGGCATTTACTGTCACTGTGCCATCTTGCTGCCTCCCTGACTTTTTTGAGATAGTCTTACTGTTTTGTTCAGGCTGGTCTAGAAAAGTAGCTATTACAGGCTGTTCTGGAAAGTTTTGTCTCTGTCTCTTCTATGTCTCTGTTTCTCTCTCTGTATCGCTGTCTTTGTCTCTGTCACTCTCTTGTGTGTGTAAAACAGAGGTTGATGGCTGGGCGGTGGTAGCTCTTGCCTTTAATCCCAGCACTGGGGAGGCAGAGGCAAGAACAACAAACCAAAAAGACCCACAGAGGTCCGTCAATGTCAGGTATGTTTTTTTGTTTTATTTTGTTGTTTTGAGACAGTGTTTCTCTGTGTAACACTTCTGGCTGTCCGGAAACTCACTCTGTAGATAGGCTGGTCTCAAACTCACAGAGCTCCACCTGACTCTGCCTCCCAAAGTGCTGGGATTAAAGGCATGCACCACCAGTGCCTGGCTTAAGGGCAGATGTCTTTATCAGTTGCTCTTTACTGAGTTAGGGTCTCTTACTGAACCTGGAGCTCACTGCTTAATTAGGGTAGTTGGCTGGTGAGCTCCAAAGATCTACCTGTGTCTGATTACCATCCCCCTCCAGTGCTGGAATTGCAGACACTCACTGCCATGCTGTTTATTTGTTTTAATTTAATTAAAAAATACTTATTTATATTTTACATATGAGTGCTCTGTGTGTATTCCTGCATACCAAAAGAGGGTATCAGATCCTGTTATACATGGTTGTGAGCCATCATGTGGTTGCCAGGAATTGAACTCAGGTCCTCTGGAAGAGCAGCCACTGCTCTTAACCTCTGAGCCATCTCTCCAGCTCTATTTTTATTTATTTATTCTTTATAAGTGCTTGGGATATGAACTCAGGCTCTCATGCTTGCTAGTAAGTACCTTAGTGACTGAGCCATTTTTCAAGCCCTTGGAACTTGATCCTGCCTCAGCCTCCTTATCGGGGTGACAGGCATAAGCTACTATAGCTGGCCACACTACCAAATTTTCACAAAATTAATTTTGTTTTTCTCTACTTGGTTTATGTTGGCATAAATTATAGCATTAGCTATTTCAGTTGGTGTGGATCTGATATTAATACTGCAGTGAGAAAGCTGTGGGCTGCCTAAAGTGTAGGCTTTCAAATCTGGGCTTGAATTTCAGAGTGTACTGTTTAATTAAGTCTGAGGCCTTGGATAGTTGACTGTGTTTTAATTAATCTTTAAAGAGGAAATTGTATGTTGTATAGTGGGTTTTCTTTTCTTTTCTTTTTTGAGACAGAGTTTCTTGGTGCAGCCTTGGCTGTCCTGGAGCTTGCTCTGTGGACCTTGAACTCACAGAGATCCTCTTGCCTCTGCCTCCCAAGTGGTGGGTTTTAAGGCGTGTATCACCATTGCCCAGCTTATTTTTATTTTTTGAGATGGGGGCCTTACTATAGCCCTGGTAAATGTTGAGACATGCCTGATCAGCCTAGCTCTTAAGTATATGAGTTATAATTTTTGTTTTTTTCTACTTTCTTGTTTTTTTGAAACAGAAATTCAGCTACATACATTCAGAGTGTTTGGTGGTTTGAGTAAGAATGGCCCCCGTAAGCTCATATATTTGAATGCTTAGATATTAAGGAGTGGCATTATTTGAGAAGAATTAGAAGGGTTAGGAGATGTGGTCTTTTTGGAGGTAACATGTCACTAAGGGTGGGCTTTGAGATTTCAGAAACCCATGCCAGGCTCAGGCTGTCTCCCTTTCTCTTCCTGCTGCCTGTGGATCAGGATATAAAGCTCAGCTGCCTGTGTGCTCCCTTTTTATAAGAGTTGCTACTGTCATGGTGTCTCTTCACAGCAATAAAACGGTGACTAAGACAGACTGGACAACACATAAAGACAGTTATGGTAACGAATCCTCTTCTATAACCCCAGGTCTAGTTGTTCAGTCTGAATATATGCAAGAAGGGATATGAAATGCTAGACCACGCAAAGTGATGATGGCATTGAAATAAGGTTGGGTCTAAAAATACAGAATTGGTAATTTAAAATTTTAAAAATTCCCCATTTTTTTTTTTTGTAAAATTTTTTTTTCCTTCACGCTTTTCCATTGTGGGAGTTTACTAAGTAATACAGTGATTTATTTTTCACAATTAGCAGTGTTTGTCCAAGTTGGTTTTCAGATCTTATAATTATGATAGTCATTCCTGCATGACAATAAAAACTTCTTTCTCCGCCCCCTCGCGCTCTCTCTCTCTGTATTTCATTGTTCAGGACAGGGTTTCTCTGTGTAGTCCTGGCTGTCTTTGAACTAATTCTGTAGACCAGGCTGACCTCAAACTCACAAAGATCCGACTGCCTCTGCCTCCCGAGTGCTGGGATCAAAGGTGTGCACCACCACTGCCCAGATAAAAACTTTTTTTTCTAGCTAAAAACTTTTTAATGTGGATTTATAGGTATATATTTAGTGTCTGTATGTGGTATCGAGAATTGAACTCATGATCTTGTACATGCTAGGCAAATGCCTTAACCCTTGAGCGACACACCCCAGCCCCATGATGGGAAAAAATTTCTCTTAAAAATTTGACAGCTTGGGCTGTCCTGGAACTCACTGTGTTGAACTCGTAGAGATTTACCTGCCTCTGCATCCTAAGTGCTGGGATAAAAGATATGTGCCACCACACATAACTCAATTTAAGCTTTAAAAATATTTTGTGTGTATAGCTGTTTTGATGGATGCTTGTCTGCACCATGTTCATGCAGTGCCCTTAGAGGTCAGAAGAGGGCGCTGGATCTACTGAGCTGAAATGGGTGCTAGGAATCAAACTCAAATCCTCTGGAAGAGCAGCCAGTGCTCTTAACCACTAGACCATCTCTCCACCCCATGATGAGATATTTTAAGTTCTTCCCGTCTTAGTTGTTTTCGTTTTAGTTGTTTGCCTTGAGTACTTCCTGGATACCTTTTTATATGTTTGGGGTTTCAGAGGTGCTACACTGAATAGCTTATTTGGTTAATATACACTCCTTAATCTAAGATAAGTCTTTTGGTCTTATCCTTTATTTGCTTTTCTTTTCTAAAGATCAAGGTAAAGAACTGTGGGAATGCACTCAGGATGGCCTTGAACTTCTGTTATATTGGTACAAGCCACCATCACATCACCCCTTATTTAGACTACTTCAGTAGGTTTTTAGTCTATCTTTTTCTTTTGATAATTTATGTCCCCTTAAGTTCATTTTCAAAGCAGTAGGCAAGTAGACAGAGATATCTTCTAAAAATGCAAGTCAAATCCAGTGGTTGATTTCCCAGTATATCTGTCTCTTTTTTATTTTTTTAGTTTTTTTGTTTTTTGAGACAGGGTTTTTTGTATTGTTTTGGAGCCTGTCCTGGAGCTTGCTCTGTAGACCAGGCTGGCCTTGAATACCCAGAGATCCACCTGCTTCTGCCTTCTTAGTGCTGGGATTAAAGGCGTGTGTCACCTCCATCTGCCTTTTAAAAAGATTTACTTTAATAATTTTAATTTTGTGTTAGACGTATATGTATCTAGGTGTGGGTTTGTACATGTGAATGCAGGTTCTTGTGGAAGCCAAAGGCATTACATTCTCTGGAGTGGAAGTTATGGTAGTGATCTGCTTGACACGGCCGTGCTGGGAACAGAACTTGAGTCCTCTGGAAGAAGACAAATGTCTTTAACTGCTGAGCCATCTCTCTTGCACCTGTACTAGCTTTTTGAGACAGTGTCTAGCTATGTAGCTCACACTGGTCTTGAACCTGTGATCTTTCTGCCTCTGTCTGCTGAGTCTGGTACTTCCATGCTCAGCTTTATCTCTAGTTTTTAGAATCTATTCCATTCCTGAGTTAGGAGATCTGGCATTCTGACATTGATGGAGTTATTAAGATGTATTTCCATTCCTCCCCTTTCCCCAACCAAAACACATACAGAAATAAAATATGCCTGGAAAGATGGTTCATTAACAGCAGACAGAAAAGCTTCAAAAGACAGACTAGAATTTAGGAGTTATCTTATTAGGGTTTCTATTTCTGTGAAGAGAAACTGTGACCATGGCAATTCTTATAAAGGAAAAACATTAATTGGGGTGGCTTACATTTTCAGAGGTTTAGTCCATTATTTGACAATAATGGACTAAATAATGGACAATAATGGTGCAGCATGGAGGCATGCAGGCAGACATGGTGCTGGAGCAGGAGCTGAGAGCCCACATCTTGATCCCACAGGCAACAGCAAGTGGCCTGAGATACTGGGTGTGCCTAGAGCATATATGAGACCTCAGACTTGCCTACACAGTGACATCCTTCCTCCAACAAAGACACACCTAATAGTGCCTCTCCCTATAGGCGTATGGGGACGAATTACATTCAAACTACCACAGGAGTCTATACCCAGAGCTAGTAGGGTGGTATAGATCGGGTAATACTAGCATTGGAGAGGCCCAGACCGCACTGAAGAACCCTGTCTAGCTTGAACACTCACATGGAGGTTGTGTACCTTTGCAATCCTCTCCTCCAGTTTCTTGGGAAAATCCTCTAGCATGCTGGTAGAATTAAAGAGGTTTCCAAACCTCACTCACTATAGAGCTAACAAAGACAGCTACTAGAAAGATAGTCTTATCACTCTCCTCCTGAGCAACAGATCTGCAGTTAGAGGACCAGTGCTGGAGTCCAGCTCTATTCCTTGGTCTGTAACCTTGAGCAAATTGTTTAAATCTCTTAAGACCCAAATCCTTATCTGAAGCATGAACATACTAGTAGGATTTATCTCAAAATTTCTGTAGGAAATATATAAGAGAGTAAGTTACCTTTCTCATGACTCTGTAAGCCCACTGTTGCTCAGGAATGTCATAGTTATGTCTGCTGTAGCATTTATGTTGTAATATGTTGTAACTTTGTTTTATTTAGGGGAGTGGTCATGCTTGTGCCACCCTGAGTGTCAGAGGACAATGGAGTCATTCTGGTTCTTTCCTTCCACCTGGAAGGGAACTCATCAGTTCATTGATTTTAAACTGTTTTTTTTTTTTTTTAAAGACACTTAAGAGAAATGTTTTAAAATTTATATTTAATTATTGTCTAGTATTCTTGATATATTTAGAATCAGTCTAATGAAGAGTAATGTTTGAGTTCTTTAAATGACTGGGCCTTTGTATAGAATACTTACAAAATATGGAAAAATACAAGTAACCTTTAATGATATCTCCCAAGATTTGGTTGGGAAGAAATGGACCAGTCCTTGCCAAGTATACATGTAAAAATCTTCTTTTGGCAGAGCTTTCCTTTCAGACATGTACTGAGCTGATTGCATCCTTCTTGTCATCTGCCTTTGGGTCTAATGTTCATCCTTGGTATAATTAAAGATGACAGGATGATAGGGTCATGTTACACATGTGAGTACTTAAAAACATGAATTAAACTGTGCTGCTTCCTTTCCTGAGAGCTAGCAAGATGCCAAGAGCACAATGGGCCTCACATGTAAGTGAAACTCACCAGGTATAAAGTTCCCGGATTATAGTGCTCTGCTATTAGACAACATTGATGGATGCTTTTCACTAGAACTTTTGATGTTTTCGTTAGTGGTATTTGATATTCTTTGAGAACTCTCAAGTTGCAAATTTAGATCTTTATCTGAAGAAAATGTTGTTTGATATTTGAAATTACTTCTGTTCTAAGTACTCAGGAAGCTGAGGTAGGAAGATCATTTATACCCATCGCTTGCGACCAGCCTGGGTAGCATAGTGAGACCCATTCTCAACAACAACAACAACAACAACAACAACAACAAAAAGTGGGGGGAATAGGAGGTGGGGTATAGCTGAGTTGGCAGAATACATAATCCCATCTCCCAGATGTCAGGAAGTGGAGGCAGGAGAGTCAGAGTTCTGATCATTCTTAGCTACATAGGGAGTTCAGGGTCACTTTGGGCTACAGGAAACTTGTTTCTGTAACAACAAAACCATTAATAAAAAAGTTAACTTAGAAGAAAATTAAATTGATAATGTAGAGGAAAAATTTAAGAAACTCCTTAAGAATAAAGAGATCACTACAATTTTAAAATCGGAGAAAGCGGATTTAGCTTGTAAGCAAAAGCCTGGAGTGGTAGCACATGCTTATAATCTTGCAAGTTCAAGACCAGCTTGAAATGGGTTCCAGGTCCTATCGTAAAAAACGAAAAGCAAAACAAAACATTGACAACAAAGCATCCCAGAATGTAATTAGAGCCCTAACACTAGGAAAACTGGAGCTCCTGAAGTTGAAACAAGAACAAATGGCCAGGTATGGGTGCTCCTCCCCCCTCAGCTCATTCGAGGTAGAAATGGGAAGGTCAGAAGTTCAAGGCCAGCCTCAGCTACATAGATTTTTATATTTTTCTTCTATTCTTATCTTTCTTTTTAGTCTTTGTTGGCCTCATACACGTTAGGCAAATGATGAACTATTGAGGTACTTTCCCACCTTCTTCATACTTCTACCCCTTTAAATTCTTTTAAACCCCCTCCCTCTGTGGTGTGTGTGTGTGTGTGTGTGTGTGTGTGTGTGTCTGGGTCCATGTGTTGTATGTCACAAATATGGGAATCAGATAATAACTTTGAGTAGTTGTTCTCTCCTTTCACTGTTGGTACCAAGGATTAAACTCAAGCTGTCAGGCTTGTGCACTATCCACTGAACAGTGTTGCTAGTCTCTCTTTAAGTTTAAATTCTTTCCTGTCACTGGGTGGTTGTGGTGCACACCTTTAGTCCCAGCACATGGGAGGCAGAGGCAAGTGGATCTCTTGAGTTCGAGCTTAGCCTGGTCTACAGAGTAAGCACTAGGACAGGTTCCAAAGATACACAGAGAAACCTTGTCAAGGAAAAAAAATAGCAAAAATCAAACAAAAACTTTCTCTCCTGGTAGGCATCCTTATTATTTTAGTCTCTGGTTGGCCTTTCATCCTTTGCTTCTGTGCTACTCTCTTTTGCTTTGGTATTTATGATGGAAGATGTTATTCTGTAAATATGTTTCTCATACTGGTTAATAAATAAAGCACTGTTGGGCCAATGGGAAAGCAATATAGGCAGGGCTAGGAGACAAGGAGGAAAGAGGAAGTAGTAAGGAGGAGTCAGCATGTAGAGCATGGAGAAAGCAAGGTGCCAGCCCGCCGCGCTCGGATAAGATGACCACGTGGAAATACTTAGATAAGTAGAAATGGGTTAATATAAGACAGAGCTAGCCCATAAACAATAATAGTAACTGGCCAACAGGATTGTATCAAATATAGAGTCTCTGAGTGTTATTGGGGGCTGGCATAGTAGCAGGGCGGTGGGACCAGACCAGCTGGGAAAACGTGCTCGTAACATATTTGTTTGCTTATTCATTTATTTATATTTATTTTTGGACTCAAACTTGGTATGAAGCTGAACATGACCATGAACTTGTGATTTTTTTGTCTCTATCTTCCAAGTTCTGAAATGACAGATGTGTACCTCCATGCCAGAGGCAACACTGGGGATCAGACACAGGCTTTGTGTACATGAGGTTAGCTTTATACATTCCCATTTCATTTGCTTTTGTGATGCCGTCTTACTGTATTGCCTAATCTGATTTAACATTTCTGGGTGTCAGAGATCTTGGGCTGGAGATGTAGCACTCATCTACTATGTGAAGACACTGGGTTGAAAGTGGTAGAGTAAATACTGCCTTAAATAGCAGGGTTTGATAGTGCATGCCTTTAATCGGAACACTTGGGAGGACCTGGGATCTCTGTGAGTTGGAGCCCAGCCTGGTCTATACAGATAGATAGTAACAGGCCAGTCAGGGCTACACAGTGAGGCCCTGTTTGTACATTATTTCAAGTGCTTTTTTGATGTTGAGTGCCATGCACTTCTTATATCATTTTATATTCTTAAAAACAGTGCACTTTGTTTTCTTAATGAAAAATGTGGTAAAGCCAGATGTAGTGCTGCATACCTTTAGTCCCAGCACTTGGGAGGCAGAGGCAGATGGATTTCTGTGAGTTCAAGGCCAGCCTGGTCTACATATCAAGCTCCAATCCAGCTAAGGAGGCATCCATGGTAAGACCCTCACTAAAAGCAAATAAAAAACAAGAAAAGAAAAATGAGGTAGATTTATTCATATGTGGTATTCTCTTCACCCTCCACAGCACCCAGTCAGTGGCTCACAAATGTCTGTAATTCCAATTCCAGGGACTCTGACAGCCACGCAGGCACCAAGTAGGCAGAGGTACAAAGACACATACACAGACAAAACACATACACATTAAGAAAAAGTTATAGAGACTATAAGTAAACGTGAAGAAGGTACTTGCCATTCTGTAAGAGGAGAAGAATACTTTTTTTTCACCATTTGATTTTCTTTTATCTTGAGTATTCAGGTTTTTTCTTTCATGATTATGCCTCTATCTGTGTTTCTCTGTCTCTCTCTTTCTGGGTGGTGTGTGTGTGTGTGTGTGTGTGTGTGTGTGTGTGTGTGTGTGTATATGTGTATGTGTGCTGGAGACCAATTTCTAGTGTCCCTCCCTCCCTCCCTCTCTTCCTCTCCATCTCTCTTTCCACAGGATGTCTCTGTTACATAGCCCTGGCTACCCTGGAGCTCTAACCCTAACCCTAACCCTAACCCTAACCCTAACTCTAACTCTAACTCTAACCCTAACCCTAACCCTAACCCTAACCCTAACCCTAACCCTAACCCTAACCCTAACCCTAACCCTAACCCTAACCCTAACCCAACCATGCAGATCAGACTGGCATTTAATTTACAGAGATCCTGTTTCAGCCTCCAAAGTGCTGGGATTAAAGGTGTGTGCCACAATTCTTGACTCTAGTGTTGTTTCCTGAGAGCGATCTACCTTGATTTTTAGCGACAGCACATATTTTTTTATTGTTGACATTTACCTAGATTCACTGGAACTTAGGGGCTGGTCGATTTGGCTAGGTATTCTGGCTAGTGAACCTATTGATCTGCCTGTCTCTGCCTTCTCAGGGCTGGGTTTGCCTGGCATATATTGATCCCAGTTCCCTTTCCCTCCCTCCCTCTCATGCCCCCTGACCCCCCTTCCATCCCATTCCCCATCCCCACTCTACAGGGAGGGTGATGCCTTCCAGGAAGGGTCAACAAAATCTGTCAAGTCATTTGAAGCAGGGACTAGGCCCTCCCTCCTGTCTCTAGGCTAAGGGAGTCTCCCTCCATGGAGAATGTGCTCCTAAAGTTCTTTCGTGCACCAGGGATACATCCTCGTTCTACTGTCAGAGGTCCCTTAGACTGCCCAGGCCTTCTAACTGAGACCCAGTTTCAGGGGGTCTGAGTCAGTCCAATGCTGGTTTCCCAGCTATCAGTCTGGGTCCATGAACTCCCCCTAGTTCAGGTCAGCTGTCTCTGTGGGTTTCTGTAGCATGGTCTTGATCCCTTTTCTTATCACTTCGCCCTCTCTGCAACTGGTTGCCTGGCTTTTTGGTTCAGATTTGTTTATCTATTTTTGTTATGTGTATTTGTATTTGTTTGCCTATGTTCAAGCACCTGTTGAGGTCAAGAAAAGGTTGCTGAGTCTCCTGGAAGCTGGAGCCTCTTACCCATGGGTGCTGGGTGCTGAACTCAGACCCTGTAAGATCCTCTTACTCTGTAAGAGTGGTATAGTCTCTCTCTCTCTCTCTCTCTCTCTCTCTCTCTCTCTCTCTCTCTCTCTCTCTCTCTCTCTCTTCACACACACACACACACACACTGGGGGGCTGAACTCAGACCCTGAAGATCTTCTTATTCTGTAATAATAGTATGATCTCTGTCAGCCCTAAGTATTCAGTTTTAATAGTTAATAAAGGGGAGGTGGGAAGAAGGACATCATACTATATCTTGTCTTTACAGTTTTGTCAGTCCCTGTGGTCAGCTGGTTGACAAATGTTGTAATGCACCTGTATATTCAAATATTTGACAGATGTGAAAACCAATAAAACATAATATACAAATTGATAATTATAACTGTTTGATGTTGACCAGATACTGGAAACAAGGTAGTGATGCATGCAATTTTTATTTTAAAAGATGTTTCCTTTCAAATAAAAAGGAAATGGTAGTTAGTGCACTTAAGTGATACTTTGATCTTAAATTCTGAAGCAGGAGGGTAACAAAGAAGAGAAGGAATATCATATGGTTTTCAAAGTTGTCTCATGAGAGTTCAGGCTTGATCAGCAGGTTAGCTATCTATTCCATGTGCCTAGAGAACCAGGTCACTGCTTGTGAGTTTATGTGAATAGGATTACTTCCTATAATCTTTAAGAGTGCCTGTAGTAGGTTTGATCCTAAGATAAGGTCAGAGAAATGAAGGTGCTAAAGTTAGATTTTTTTGTTTTGTTTTGTTTTTTGGTATAGACATATATTTTTGCCTTTATTTATGAGGAGCCCTGGGAAATCAGCTCTGCCTGGAACTTCTTTCTTTAGCTGATTTCAGGGTTTTCATATCAGCTGTAGTTTTTAAGAGCCTCCGTGTTATGTAATGACTGTTATTTTCCCATCTTTTCTGCTTGTTTTTCTTTTTTATACATAGTAGTGTGCATGAGGATGGATTTTGTGTGAGAGTCCTTGTAGCTTTGATTCTGAAAACAATTTTAATTTTATATTGGGTTCATAGTCAGTAAATTTGTTATTCAGTATGTCGTTTTAACAACATTGAAGTTGAGAATATACTATTTCTGCTATTTATTTATTTATTTATTTATTTATTTATTTATTTATTTATTTATTTATTTATTTTGAGGCATGGTTTTAAGGTAACCAACCCAGTCTAGCCTTGAACTTGCAAAGTAGCTGAGGCTGGCTTTGAACTCTTGATCCTCCTGCTTCTATCTCTCAGCTGCTAGGATTAAAGGTATGTGCTACTATTGCCTGGCTCTGGCCGTTTTCTTATCTAACTATAATATATTTAATGGATTTTGTTTGTTTTTGAGTCAAAGTCTCATTTAGCCAAGGCTGGCCTCACAGTTGTTATATAGTTGAGGATGACCTTGAACTTCTGATCTTATTGCCTCCATCTCCCAAGTACTGGGATTAGAGCTAATAATAAACCATGCCCAGTTTATTTGTTGTTTTGAAAATGTTAAAGCTAGAGAGATGGCTCAGAGGTCAAGAGCACTGTCTGCTCTTCCAGAGGTCCTGAGTTCAATTCCCAGCAACCATAGGCCCTCGTTTGGTGTGCAGGCATTTATGCAGTCAGAATACTGTATACATAATAAACAAATAAATATTTTTAACTGTATACATAATAAATAAATAAATCTTTTTAAAAAATGTTGAAGCCAAACCTGGTGGTGTACAACTTTAATCCCAGCATTCAGGAGGCAGAGGCAGGCAGATTTCTATGAAATCAAGTCTACAGAATTGCAAACCAACCTGGGCTACATAGTGAAATCTATCTTAATACTCTCTCAAAATAACAACAACGAAACAGACAAACAGAACCAAAATACCCCAAGACAACAAAAATCTCGTGCTGAAAGTAATATGGACCTGTTTTACACATAAACAGCAAAAAGATTGTGTTTTTTTGAAAACAATATAGGATAGGTCTTAAGAGTGTAGTTTGTCGTAAAACTCACCATTTAACTCAAAGACTGTTCTTGAACTCTTGTTCTTACTGCCCCTACCTCTAAGATGCTAAGATTAAAACATGTGCTGTCCCATATGAATCTAATGTTAGAATTTAAACTAAAATTATATCAAGTGGGGTGATGCACTCCTTTAATCCTAGTTTTCAGGAGGCAGAGACAAGTGGATCTCTGAATTCAAGGACAGCCTGGTCTACATAGTTCTAGGACAGCCAGGGCAATTTTTTGAGACCCTATCTTGAAAAACAAACAAACAAAAACAAAACAGAAAACCAAAACCACCACCCCCAAAAAATAAAACTGTGATAGTCGCACATCTGAGTGGGCATAATCTCATTGTGTGCCCTGGCTGGCCTAGAACAAAGATAACTACTTGCCTATACCTTGCCAGTGCTGGGGTCAAAGGTGTGCACCACTGAGCCCAAATTTTTTAACTTTATGAAACAAGGTCTTACATAATCTAGGATTTGACATTGTGGGCCTGCTATCTTATCCTTCCAAGTGCCAGAATTACAGCATGTACACTGTTGGGTCCATTTCCACCCTATCACTGATAGGCAGAGAAAGGAGATCTATGCTGTAGAATTAATGGTTTTCAGGATGAATTATTAGACTTAATAGTTAATCTACCATACCTATTTAGTAACTATAGTAAGATAATTTCCATTCCATGTAATGCTATTTTAATACCCCCTTCCTTTTGAGAAAGGATCTTTTATTTTTTATTTTTCAATTTTATGTGTATTAGTGTACTGCTTGTATTATATATGTGCACCATGTATGTCCTTGGTACCCAAGGAGGCCAGGAGAGGATTAGGATATCCTGGAACAAAGTTGTAGGTGGTTGTGAGCCATCAGGTTGGTGTAGAAACGGAATCCAGTTCCTCTGCAATAGCAGCAAGCAATCTCATCTGGTGAGCCAAGTCTTTAGCCCCATTTTGAGATAGGATCTTACTATGTAGTTCTGACTGACCTAATATTTAGAAGTCATTACACTATATGATATCCAACTTGCATAGATCTCCTGTCTCTGCCTATCAGTGATAGGACTATAGGCATTGACCAGTACAACCAGTTAATTTTTAAAAATTTTAACTATATTTAAATTTTGTTGGTTATTTTTCATTTATGCTTATTTTATTTATCTTAATTTTTAGAGGTATTGATAGGGCAATAATAATTATTTAAAATAGTTTAATTTATTAAACAGTTTTTATTTTGGTTGTTTTTTGAGATCTTTCTCTGTGTAGCCCTAGCTGTTCTGGAACTTGCTCTGTAGACTGGGCTGGTCTTGAACTCACAGAATTCTGCCTGCTTCTGCCTCCCTAGTGTTGGGATTAAAGGTGTGCGCCACCATTGCCTGGCCATTTTTATTTATTTGGTATGTATATGCATGTGGATATTAGGGGACAGTTTTAGGGAGTTAGTTTTCTCTTTTATCATTTGGGTCCTGGGAATCAAATTCAAGTGGTTAGACATGGAAACAAGCACCAAGCACCTATTCATTTAGCTGTCTGATTAGTCCTGTTTGGGTTTTATGAAAAAGTCTCATGTAGCTGAAGCTAACTTTGAGATCCTGTTCTCCCTGCCTCTACTTTTCTTTTCTTCCTCCCTTCCTTTCTTTTTCTTTTCTTTTTTTGAGTTAGAGTTTGTTATTCATATTTTTAAATTTCATTTTACATTCTAGCCAAAGTTCTCCCTACCACCCCTTCTCCTGCTCCCCATCGCCTTCAGCTCACCATTCCTTCCAACAGGTAAGGGCTCCAATGGGGAGTTGACACAGTTGGCACATTAAGTTGGGGCAGTACCAAGTCCCTCTCCTCTGTGTTAAGTCTGAGCATGGCATCCCCTCATAGGGAATAGGTTCTAACAAGCTAGCTCATGCACCAGGGGTAGATTCTGGTTCTATTTCCAGGGGCCCAACAGATACCCAAGCTTCACAATTGTCTCCTGCATATGGAGGGCCTAGTTCAGTTCATGGAGTCTCCATAGCTGTCTATCCAGAGTTTATGAGTTTCCATGAGCCTGATTCAGATGTCTCTGTAGCTTTCTCCTTCATGATCTTGACCTCCCTTGCTCTTGTATTCCCTCCTCCTTCTCTTTGACTGGATTCCTGGAGTTTGGTCTGCACTTGGTTGTGGATCTCTGCATCTCATTCCATCAATTACTGGAAAAAGGCTCTAGCTTCTCTGGAACTATGGATTGTAGCCTGGTTATCCTTTGCTTTATATCTAATATCCATTTATGAGTGAGTACATACTGTGTTTGTCTTTCTGAGTCTGGGTTACCTCACTCAGAATATTTTGTTTCTAGCTTCATCCATTCGCCTGCAAATTTCATGATGTCATTTATTTCCTTTTTACAACTGATTAATACTCCATTGTGTAAAGGTACCACATATTCTTCATCCATTCTTCAGTTGAGAGGGATCTAGGTTGTTTTCAGGTTCTGGCTATAATGAATAATATGCTATGAATATTGTTGAGCAAGTGTCCTTGTGGTATGATTGGATATCCTTTGGGTATATACCCTAGAGTGATATTGCTGGGTCTTGAGGTAGATTGATTCTCAATTTTCTGAGAGACTGCCATAGTGATTTCTAGAATGGTTGTACAAGTTTGCACTCCTACCAGCAGTGGAGGAGTGTTCTCCTGATTCCACATCCTCTCCAACATAAGCTGTCCTCAGTATTTTTTTTATCTTAGCCATTCTGACAGGTGTAAGATTGAATCTTAGAGTGATTTTGATTTGCATTTCCCTGATGACTATGGATGTTGAGCGATTTCTTAAATGTCTTTCCACAATTTGAGTTTCTTCTGTTGAGAATTCTGTTTAGCTCTCCACCCCATTTTTAAAATGGATTATTTGGTATTTTGTTGTCTAGTTTCTTGAGTTCTTTATATATTTTGGAGATCGGTCCTTTGTCAGTTGTGGGGTTGGTGAAGATCTTTTCTCATTCTGTAGGCTGTCATTTTGTCTTGTTGACTGTATCCTTTGCCTTACAGGGAGCTTTTCAGTTTCAGGAGGTCCCATTTATTGATTGTTGCTGTCAGTATCTGTGCTACTGGTGTTCTATTTAGGGAGTGGTCTCCTGTGCCAATGTGTTCAAGGCCTTCCCACTTTTCTCTTCTGTCAGGTTCAGTGTAACTGGGTTTATGTTGAGGTCCTAGATCCATTTGGACTTGAGTTTTATGCAGGATGATAGAAGGATCTATTTCTAATCTTCTACATGTTGACATCCAGTTATGCCAGCACCATTTGTTAAAGATGTTTTCCTTTTTCCATTGTACCTTTTTGGCTTCTTTATCAAAAAATCAGTTGTTCACATGTCTTCAATTCGATTCCATTGATCCACATGTCTGTTTTTATACCAATACCAAGCTGTTTTTGTTACTATAGCTCTATAGTAGAACATGAGGTTGGGGATGGTGTTACCTCTGGAAGTTCCTTTATTGTAACAATTGTTTTGGCTATTCTGTTTTTTTCCCCATATGAAATTGAGTAATCTTCTTTCAAGGTCTGTGAAGAATTGTGCTGGGATTTTGTTGGAGGATTGTATTGAATCTGTAGATTGCTTTTTGTAAGATTACCATCTTTATTATATTGATCCTACCTTTCTAAGAGCATGGGAGATCTTTCCATTTCCTGATGTCTTTCTCAATTTCTTTCTTAAAGAAAGAAAGTCTTAAAGTTCTTGTTTATACAGGTCTTTCACTTCTTTGGTTAGAGTTACCCCAAGATATTTTATGTTTGTGGCTATTGTGAAGGGTGATGTTTCTTTGATTTCTTTCTTAGCCCATTTATCATCTATATATAGAAGGTTACTGGTATTTGTTGTTGTTCTTGTCTATTTGGTATTCTGTAAGCTTCTTGTACTTTTATAGGCATGTCCATCTTTAGGTTGGGAAAGTTTTCTTCTATGATTTTGTTGAATATATTTTTTTTTGTGCCTCTGAGTTAGACTTCTTCTTCTATCCCTATTATTATTCTTTGGTTTGGTCTTTTCATGTGTTCTGGAATTAATTTGTTGGATTTAGCCAGATGGTGGTGGTACACACCGTTAATCCTAGCACTTGGGAGGCAGAGGCAGAGGCATCTCTATTGAATCTCTGTTGAGTTAGAGGCCAGCCTGGTATACAGAGCAAATTGTTGGATTTAGCCAGATGGTGGTGGTACGCACTGTTAATCCTAGCACTTGGGAGGCAGAGGCAGAGGCAGAGGCATCTCTATTGAATCTCTGTTGAGTTAGAGGCCAGCCTGGTATACAGAGCAAGTTCCAGGACAGAAATGAGAGAGAGAGAGAGAGAGAGAGAGAGAGAGAGAGAGAGAGAGAGAGAGAGAGAGAGAGAGAGAGAGAGAGAGAGAGAGAATTTGTTGAATTTGTTGTATTTAACATTTTCTTTGACCGATGAATCTATTATATCTTCAGTGCCTGAGATTCTCCCATCTCTTGTATTCTGCTATGCTTGCATCTGTAATTCCTGATTATTTACCCAGATTTTCCATTTCCAGAATTCTGTAGGTTTGTGGTTTTGTTTTTTTTTTTTTTTTTTTTTTTAATTGCCTCTATTCCAGTTTTTAAGGGTTGAACTGTTTCCTTTGCCTGTTTGATTGCTTTTCTTGGTTTTCTTCCATGGGTTTGTTGATTTCTTCTAATTTTTTGTTTGCCTTTTTCTCCATTTCTTTAAGGGAAGTTTTCATTTCTTGTTTAAGGGCCTCAGTTATCTTCAGTAAGTTATTTTTAAGGTAATTTTCTTCTGCTTCATCTGTATTGGGATGGTCTGGTCTTGCGGCTGTAGAACCACTAGTTTTTGGTGGTGCCGTATTGCTCTTTATGTTGTTGACTGTGTTCTTGTACTGTTGTCTTCTCTTCTCTTCCTCTAATTTATACAGGTGGAGCCTGTGCTTCAAGGGGGTGGCTCCTCTATCGATTGCTTCTTCAGGAGCAATCAGAGTGATTATTCCTCTAGGAGCATGTGGGTCTGAGGCTCTGGTGGTTGCTGACGCAGCAGGGTATCTTGTACAGTGGATGGCATTGGATGCTGGCTGGGACACAGGTGCTCTTTCCCAGAGAGTCTTCTTGACATAGTTTCTGGAAGCCACTGATGTTGATGCTTCCAGGCCACCAGGACCGCCACAGTGCTACCTCTGTGATACTTCCAGGCCAGGGCTGCTGCCATGTGCCTTAAAAAAAAAAAAAAAAAAAAAGAACAAAACCATATTTTAAAAATTTATCTATGTGTATGAATGTTCTATTGACTTTATGCCACAAGAGGGCATCAGATCCTACTAAAGATGGTTGTGGTTTCTGGGAATTGAACTTGGAACCTCTGGAAGAACAGCCAGTGCTCTTAACTGCTGAACCATCCATCTCTCCAGCCCCATAACTTAAAAACTTTAGAAAGACATTTAATATAAAACTGATTCCCTGTCATCTGCCTTTCTCTACCTCCTTGTCAGGAAGTGGGAATGAAGATCCCCCCCCACTGGGTATGATATTAAGTTGAACACCTTTGAGAGGGTCTTTGATCAGATGTTCAGCTTCTTTTCCTAATTATTAGACTTAACTTCCTAATTTTTTTCTTTTTTGTTTTCTTGCAGTTAAAAGAGCCAAATTCCAGGGTTCACCAGGTAAGTCTAACCCTCCATTATTGTTACCTTTCATGCTTCCTGTGATTTAAAGCAATCTTTAAAAATTATTTGAGTGTGTGTGTGTGTGTGTGTGTGTGTGTGTGTGTGTACAGGTAGAATCTCAAGGAGTTCAGAAGAGAGTATCATATCCCATGGAATTGGAATTATAGGTGGTTGTAAACTGCCATGTGGGCACTGGGAATTAAACCTAGGTCCTCTGTAACAGTAAGTGCTCTTAACCCCTGAGCCATCACTCTGTCTCCCTTAGAGCAGTCTTCAAAAACAAAACCCATGGGCCAGCAGGATGGTTCAGGGATTAAGCACTTTCTGTGCAAGTCACCTGATGGCCTGCATTCATCTTGGGAGATTCCATTCTCTACTTCTACTGTGTAGTTTCCAGAGAATGAAATCAGGTTGTTTAGGCCTCTTATCAGGTCCCTCCCTGCTGAGCCATCTCACTGGCCCCTTAAAAGTAATCTTAAAAAAAGAATCATTTAATTATAAGATGGGCATGGTGGCACATTTCTATAATCCTAGTATTTGGGAGGCTGGTGCAGGAGGATTGCATGTCCAGGTCAGCCTGTGCTACATAAAGAGACTCTGTCTCAGAAAACAACAAAAAACAATGATTCCATTAGTTTACTTCTTAAATAAATTCATTGATTTAATTCACTAAGTTAACTCATGAAATCATTAATCCATTGCTGTACAACATTTAACTTTGCTTACCTGTATTTTTATCTATTAAAAGTTTATCCTTTTCTCTCTTGCCAACCTAGTTATATATCTCTATAGCATTTATTTTTTTGTATACCTTTCCAGACCCCTTTTATATATATATTCTTGTAAACATAAATGAATCACACACACCTCTGTGTGAAACATGTTTACTTGCCTTAGTGATACATCATGAAAATCCTTTTGCATTTGTGTATATCAGACATTTTTTTTAAAGGTGCTGTGTAATTTCTGTTGTAGATTTGTACCCAAAGTTCCTATGGATAAATGTTTATGCTACTTTGTTGTTATAAATAATGAGTGTTATTGTGTATTTATGATTACCCAGTTTTGTAAACATATCTCTATGCTAGAGTCTAAAAATACAGTCACCGGATCACAGCTATGTATTCTTAGGGTATTTGATATTGCTTAAAAATTGTTCTTTTTTAAAAAGATTTATTTACTTATCTTATGTATATGAGTGCTCTAGCAACTTTATGCCAGATGAGAGCATCAGATCTTATTACAGATGGTTGTGAGTCACCATGTGTGTGCTGGGAATTGAACTCGGGACCTCTGGAAGAGCAGCCAGTGTTCTTAACTGAGCCATCTTTCCAGCCCTTGAAAATTGTTCTTAATTTAAAAAGGTTTTAGAGGAAAAATGATGTTTTGGCATTGGCAATTGTTTTCCTGTATTTTGTTTGTGTCAAGCACGCCTTCAACTATAGAGCTATACTCCGAGCCCTGGAAGCTTAACATTTTTAATTTTATTTTTCTATGTATATACCCAAGCGTGCTTATGCCACAGCATATGTGTAGAGGTTAGAGGGTAACTTTTGGAAGTCATTTCTTTCCCTATGTGGGTTATAGTAATTAAATTCAGGATTGAGGTTGTCAGTATAGTAGCAAGCATGCTTACCTACCAAATCATTTTGTTTACCTTTAGATTTGCTTTTAATTTTAAAAATTCTTTTGAGATATGTCTCAGGTAGCCCAGGGTGGCCTTAAACTTGGTATATAGCTAAGGATGACTTTGAACTTCTGATTACCTTGTTTCCTTCCCCCCACTGCTGGGGTTATAGGTTTGTTATTCTGTTTGTCCTGTCAGAGAGTTTCCTTTACTGAACCTTATGATGATGTTTCCTTTTGTGTAAACTATAGCTCAACTTTCATGTTAATTTCCCTTTCAATTTGTGTCACTTATCAAGGGCTCTGCAGCAGTTTCTATTTCTGTATTTTACGATTGCATATATTTTTGTTGTTGGTTTTTGTTTTTTTGAGAGAATAGCATATAGTCAGGCTGGCCTGAGGCTGTCTTAAACTCCTGATTCACCTCTGCCTCTTGTTGGTCCTGGGATTATGTATGTTCATCCCTATATCTGCCCCCCAAATATATGTCTTAAAATTTGAAGTAGGTTATATTCTTGAAATTAAGTGTGTAGTTTTAAGAGTTTTTGTAATTATTCTGTGCCTTGAATAGTACAACATATAGCTTCAGTTTTAATTTCACCTTTAATATTTTAATTTGATATTACTTAGTTCTGTCTCTCTTTTTAAAATTTCTTGTGTATGGATGTTTTGCCTGTATGTGTCTGTGCACCACACGTGCGCCTGGTGCCCATGGAAGCAAGAAGAGGGTGTCAGATCCCCTGGAGCCCTTTCTCTTGAAGAGCAGCTGGCGCACTTGAA
This sequence comes from Cricetiscus sungorus, assembly GCA_030556225.1. NCBI lineage: Eukaryota > Metazoa > Chordata > Mammalia > Rodentia > Cricetidae > Cricetiscus > Cricetiscus sungorus. The sequence goes on from JANBXA010000734.1 coordinate 51,148,478, forward strand.
TACCGAGCCATCTCACCAACCACTGATATTACGTAAGGGCTTTGTGAAGTTGGGTAGTATTCTGAATATTATTAACACCTCTGTTTTGTGATTTTTTTCAAAGATAAATTTAATACATATGTGACCCTGAAAGTCCAGAACGTGAAGAGCACAACTGTAGCAGTCCGTGGTGATCAACCTTCCTGGGAGCAAGATTTCATGTTGTAAGCATTGTGCCAAAGTGTTTGTCTGTACACCCTGCGAGTCAGTGATAGCAGATGAAGCAGTAGTAGCCTGTGTGTTCCAGTGACATATTAATGTAATTTCTTTTTAATCTGTGAGTTTTACAGGAGCAAGTGAGGCTTGTGGTAGTAGGTAGTAGGCAAGGTACATTGCAGTTTTTTTTTCTCTCATTAATTTGTAGTTTATTCTTGGAGATGAATGATGAACATGAGTAACTTAGTGAGTTGTGAATACTGCCTGCTCAGACTTTCTCACTGGTCAGAATTCAGATGCTGTACCATACACTTAGCATAATGTCAAATGTAACTTTGTCATTGGTTCTCAGAGGCTCTCTAAGGATGTGGTCACGTGTTTTCAAGAGTGTGTGTATACCTGTCATTCCTTTTTCTATTGTTTTTCAAGACAGTTTTCTCTATATAACAGCCCTGGCTGTCCTAGAACTTGCATTGTGGACCAGGTTGGGCTCAAACTCATAGAAATCCACCTGCCTCTGCCTCCTGAGTGCTGTAATTAAAGACGTGCACCACTACTTCCTGGGTCTAAAGAATTTCTTTAGAGCCCAGCTTCTCAGACCTTTTCCACTCTTGACATATTTTCCCCTGAATAATTCTTTATTGACGTTAGGTATATAGGTTTATAGATCAAACATTTACAACAATGAATACATTTAACTTTTTAGGGCTGGGGATGTGGCTCAGTTTAGCATGTTGGAGACCTTAGGCTCCATTCCCAGCACCCTTTCTACCCCTACCCCCAAAGTATTTTCTTTTGGATTAGGGATGTAGCTCAGAGGTAAAATCCTAGGTACAATGTTTAGAACTGGAAAAAAAATTTAAAGCAAAATAAAATAAAGTTTTACTTTTAAACAATTCTTTGTAGTTAAAGATGAAAGCAGGCTGTATAGAAATGAGATGGATGTGCCTGTTTACTTTTTCTGAGACTCTTCTTAAGAAACAGCACCCTCAAGATAAGATGTTAGTATGATACAGTGCAAAGATAAAACTTTCATGTTTCTATGCAGAGGGATGACACATTATGCTCCTGTAAGAGAGAAAAATCTTCCTATGTATAAGAAAGAGTACAACCCATAGCAAGCAGTAGTCTTGAATCTGAGGCAAGATGTTGCAGGCCACATGCTTTAGCATTGTGTGGAGCGGATGCGCGAATGACAGTACAAAGCTGCAGTGAGATCACATGCTGCAGCACTGGCCGGCACTGCTGGGAACACCTTGGACTCATTACTTGGAACTTCTGTGTTTGGGAACTTTTTACTGTTCCACATTTTCTGAGACCTCCTAGTTCAGGCAGCTGTGCCTTTAGAAGATGAAGATTCTCTCCTTGTAATTCTCCTGTTTTAATAAGGCGGATGATATGTCTTATGTATTCCCTCTGAGGGTGGTATTGACAGGAATGTAATTACCTGAGTCCTTTTTAATATAAAGTACAGAGTCATTATTAGCCTTATACAAGCCTCTTCCCACAGCAGCTGTACCACAGTATACTGTGTCAGTCTAGCCTTCCTGTTCTTTTGTCCTATAGCAATCCCTGCATTAGAATCTTCTCACTGTGGTACAAGAAACCACTTCCTAAAAATAACACCAATAGCACAGGCACTCAGAGCAACAATTAATAAATGGGCCCTCCTGAAACCGAGAAGCTTCTGTGAAGCAAAGGTCATGGTCAACAAGACAAAATGGTTACATACAAAATGGGAAAAGATCTTCACTAACCCCACATCTAACGGAGAGATGATCTCAAAAATATATAAAGAACTCAAGAGACTAGACATCAAACTACCAAATAATCCAATTAAAAAATAGGGTAGAGATCTAAACAGAACAATCTCAAATGGCAGAAAGACACCTAAGGAATTGCTCAACATCCTTAGTCATCAGGGAAATGTAAATCAAAACCACTCTGAGATTCCGTCTTACACCGATCAGAATGGCTAAAATAAAAAATACTGATGATAGCTTATGCTGGAGAGGATACTTCTGCATTGCTGGTGGGAGTGCAAACTTGTACAACTGATGTGGAAATCAGTATGTTGATTTCTTAGGAAATTAGGAATCAATCTACCTCAAGACCCTGCAATACCACTTTTGGTCATCTACCCAAAGGAGGCACATTCACACCATAAGGACATTTGCTCAACTATGTTCATAGTACCATTATTCTTAATAGCTAGATCATAGAAACAACTTAGATGCCCCTCAACTGAAGAATGAATAATGAAAAATGTGGTATATTTATACAATGGAGTACTACTCAGTGGTAAGAAACAATGACATTCTAAAATTCACAGGCAAGTGGACAGAACTAGAAAAAAAAAATCAACCTGAGTGAGGTAACCCAGACCCAGAAGGCAAATACTATGTACTTACTCATAAATGGACACTGTACACAAAGCAAAAGATACGCGGCCTACAATTCATAATCCCAGAGAAGCTAGAATCCTCTTCCAGATACAGATGGAAGCAGATGCACAAATCCACAACTAACCAATGAGCCAAGCTCCTGGAGTACAATTGAAGTGAAGGAGGAGTGATTATATAAACAAAGGAGTCAAGACCATGATGGGGAAACCCACAGAATCAACTGACCAGAGCTAGTGAGAGATCACTACTGACTCCACACTGTCAACTGGTGAACCAGCATGGGACTGAACTAGGACCCCTGAATACATGTGACAGTATTTATACAATGTATAAATTGTATAAATACATGTGGCTTGGGCAAAATATGAGGCCACTGGCAGTGGGATCAAGATCTAACTATAATACACAAACTGAATTTGAGGAGCCCATTCTATATGAAGAGATAGATACCTTGCTCAGCCTAGACATGGGGAGGGGGACAGCTTGGTCCTGCCTCAGTGAAGTGATGGGACAGACTTAGTTGACATCCTAGAGGCGGCCTTAACCCTCTCTGAAGAGCAGATGGGAGCTGGGATGGGGGAAAGGAGGAGAGAGTTATTTTACACGTCGATCCCAGTTGTCGATCCCAGTTTCCTCTCCATCCCTCCCTCCCTCCCTCTCACCCTCTCTTCCCCCCTCACATGCACCCTGACCACTCTCCCCTCCCATCCCACCACCCCCATTTCACATGTATGGCTATGCCATACAGGTGGGGTCATGTAAATCTGTCAAGTCATTTGAAGCAGGGACTAGGACTTCTCTCCTGTCTCTAGGTTAAGGGAGTATCCCTCCATGGGGGATGTGCCTGCAAGGTCCTTTTGTGCACCAGGAATACATCCTGGTTCCACTGTCAGAGCTCCCTTAGACTGCTCAGTAGTCTTTTTAGCTGAGACCCATATTCAGGGTGTCTGAGTCAGTCCCATGCTGGATTCCCAGCTATCAGTCTGGGGGGCCCATTATCTCCTCCTTGTTCAGGTCAGCTGTCTTTATGTGTTTCTGCAACCTGGTCTTGTCCTCTTTCTACATCTGGATTCTAGTTCAACTCAGTGTTTAGTTATGGGTGTTTGCTTCTGTTTCCAATAGGTACTAGATGAGGGCTCGATGATGGTGGATAAGTTAGTTGTTAATCTCACTATCAGGGAAGGGTATTTATGGTAGCTTTTCCACAGTTGCTCAAATTGTTAGTTGGAGTCTTGTAGGCTTCTAGACCTTCCTTTAGGTTCAGTTTTCTCTAAGGGGAGGAGAGGAAAGCACATGTGACTAGGAAGATTGAGTCAGGGTAGGAATAGAAGACAGGAGAGAGCGAGAGAGAGAAAGAGACAAAGAGAGACAGAGACACAGAGACACAGAGAGAGACAGAGACAGACAGAGAGACAGAGAGAACATAAAAGAGGGAGCCATTATTGATTTGAAGAAAAAGGACACTTCTTGCTGTGTAAAAAATTCTGATCTTCTGTAGTCTCCCTCCCTCAGTATATCTAGCAGTATTCCTGTGTGTTTATTTTCCAATTGCCCAAAGTATTTTCTTTCAGCCTTGCTGTGATTTGTGTGAATTTTCATCTGTTTCCTATATTGAGACCTTGTGTGAATTTTGCTTTTTTCACTTTTACACATGGGTGGTGTTAGCTATTTTCTTTCTTTCTCTCATTCCTTATTTTTTCTCTTCTGCTAGCAGCAGCTCCATTTTTCATCTGCCTCCTCCCTTTTTAAAGCCTTTTCCTCCTCAATATATTTTGTAACTCTAGCTGGTATAGATTTTCTTATTTATCACAATATTTTTATATTATTATTTTATTTATTTGTGCTTTTGTACAAATCGGGAAAGGCTGATGTAGCTCAGGTTAGCCTCAAGTTCACTACATTGCTAAGCATGACCTTGAACGTCTAGTCTTTCTGAGGTCCCATGATTGGCTTCATGTGCATGTATGTGCGCATGTGTGTGTTTGTGTATTTTTTGAGACATTGTAGCTTAGGGTGATCTGGTACATCAATACAAGAAGGATGGTTTCTAAGATGCAGAAACCCCCTGCCTCAGTCACTAAGTGCTAGAGTAATAAGCATGCTTCAACATACCCAGCTTATGTTATTTATATTTAGTATTTCTATATTTTATTTGCAGCATTAGATTGTTCACCTCTTATAATTATTCATTTTTATTATTATTGAGGATCAAACCCAGGGCCTTATGTATTTTTACTCCACCACTGAGCTGTATGCTCTGACCCTCAGATTGTTCACTGTTTAAAGAGGCATCTTCACTTATTGGTGTAAGTGTTCCTGGATCAGATCTTGTACATACCTTTGATTCCATTAACTAACAAGGAAAAGAAATGTTCTCTGGGCTCTGGGGATAAGTGTAGAGTTCTGACTTCTTAGTTGTGTGTTCTGAGCATACCTACATGAGAAGAAAGGCTCCTCATAAAAGAAATCTGTGAAGAACAGATTCTCTTCTTCGTGTGTCCCATGTCAAGCTGTTAAAGACTTTGACTATTTCTTTTATCTGGTAGCTTGAAGTGCAATTTATCAGTTGCATTATGACTATCACTTATGCATCCCCAAGAAATATTTTCTTTTTAGATATAAATGAAAGACACTTCACATAGATTTACAGAGGTTGCATGTACTTTTCATTAGGCCGAACAGATGTTTCTCATCTTTCTTGCCTTTCTCTTCTGATCACCCTGTGTTTCAACAAAAGCTTTCTCAAGAATATTCTTAACACTAACACATGTATTTTTGTTCTATCCTAACATTATGGTTGTCCTTATGATTGCCCGTACAAGTTAGTGTTTTACTGTATGTGACACTGCTTTTATTTATACCTCTTCATTACTGGAAACAGAACCCGGGGCCTTACACATTCGACAAGCACTCTATTGGTCAATTCCCTCCCCCACCTCAAATTCATGTGTCCTCAGGAACCCTTTCTTCTTCCTGGATGCTGTTTCATAAATCTTGTAAATAATAATTTTCCCTGAAAGTTCTCTGTAAGTATTCCATATACTTTTAAATTAGGGCAGTGATAGTGTTAACAATAAAACACTTAAGGTTGCTGCACAGGAATAGAAATGCAGACAGATCTGAAAGTAATCCTGGATCACTTGACTTCATGAGAATGTGCTGCTGCCGCTGCCTTGATCTGACCATGACTGTTATCTCTAAAGGGCAGAGGATATGCAAAGGTCCTTCTCTCTCCTTGAGTATCTTCATCCCTATATCATTCTTTCCCTTCCTTCATTTTTTTTTGTTTTTCTTTTGTTTGTTTTGAGATAGGGTTTCCTGTGTGTAGCTTTGGCTGCCCCAGAACTCTGTAGACCAATCTGTCCTCAAACTCAGAGAGATCCTCCTGCCTCTGCCTCCTGAGTGCTGGGATTAATGGTGTGTGCCACCACCGCCCAGCAGCCTCTTTCTTCTTTCTTATCTTCTTCCCTTCATTTCTTTTCCCACTTTTGCTGAGGTATAATAAATATATAAAACTAGACTTATTTCATATGCAGCCTGGGAAGATTGAACATACATGCATACAATGTTATGAGCAGGTTTTCCCACCGGCCTGGTCCCAGTGCCGCGCCAGCCCCAAATAACACACAGAGATGCTGTATTAGATATAAAGCTGTTGGCCTGTTACTAGCATTACTTATTGGCTAGCTTTGTCTTAAATATTAACCTATTTCTATTAATCTAAGTTTTTCCATGTGGTTTTATCTTACCGGAGAGAGGGCCGGGCATTCTGCTCTGTTGGTCCTACATGTTGAAACTCAATCCTACCTCTTCCCGAATCTTCCTTGTCTCCTAGTCCTGCCTATCTTGCTTTCCTATTGGCCAACAGTGCTTTATTCATTAACCAATAAGAGAAACATATTCACAGAATAACATCTCCCATCACATACACATTTGATTAAGTTCACAATAACTTTTTGTTACCAGTAGGTATTATGTTTTATAGCAGGTCTCTAGAACTTAACTTGAATCATGTATTTTTGGAAACCCTGTCTTAAACAATAGCAATGAAATATAAAAACAAATTCATTTTCTCCTTTCTTCTCTTACCCCTCTTTATATCCCTCTATCCCCACCCTGTCCCTTCTAGAGTCTATTTAGCACTGGCTGGCTTTGAACTTGTAGTCCTCTGGTCTTAGCCTCCTAAATTGTGGAATTATGGGCATATACCTCCATGTCCAGCATGACAGCATTATTCTGTGGATACCTGTTACAGTTTTCTAGAAATGGAAAGTGTGCTTGTAACATTCAGGTATACTTAGATTTTCCCTAAAATAGATAGCAAAACAGGAAATTATAGTATTTTCTTTCATGTTATCTGGCTTAGTGAGATCAGTCGTCTGGACCTGGGCCTAAGTGTAGAGGTGTGGAACAAAGGACTGATATGGGACACAATGGTGGGGACCGTGTGGATCGCACTGAAGACTATTCGTCAGTCAGATGAGGTAAGTACAGTATTGCCTGTTTGGAAGCCTGGTTGAAGTCTTTGCCTTCTTTCACCTTAGCTCCACTTGAGCTGATGTTTACCAATGCTTATGTGTTCCTTTTCTAATTGGAGGACATGCGGTCTCCCCCTTGCTTGCTTGCTTCCTTCCTTCCTTCCTTCTTTCCTTCCTTCCTTCCTTCTTCCTTCCTTCCTTTCTTACTAATATTTTTTCTTATTTTACATATCAATCCCAGTTCCCTCTCCTTCCCATCCTCCCATGCCCCCCGCAACCCTCCCATCCCATCCCCCTTCCACTCCCCTGGGAGGGTGAGACCTCCCATGAAGGATCATCAAAGTCTGTCAAATCATTTGGGGTAGGACCTAGGCCCTCCTCTGTGTCTCTAGGGTAAGGGAGTATCCATCCATGGGGAATGGGCTCCTGAAGTCTGTTCCTGCACTAGGGATACATTCTGGTTCCTTTGTCAGAGGTACCATAGACTTCCCAAAACTCCTAACTGAGACCCCCATTTAGGGGGTCTGGGTCAGTCCTATGCTGGTTTTCCAGCTATCAGTCTGGGGTTCATGAACCCCCCAATTCAGATCAGCTCTTTCTGTGGGTTTCTGCAGCATCGTCTTGACCCCTTTGCTCATCACTTCTCCCTCTCTGCAACTGGATTCCAGGACTTTGGCTTAGTGTTTAGCTGTGGGTGTCTGCTTCTGCTTCCATCAGCTCCTAGATGAAGGCTCTAGGATGGCATATAAGGTAGTCATCAATCTCATTATCAGGGAAGGACATTTAAAGTATGCTCTCCCCATTTCTAACCTCACTCAGAAGTTTCAGAAATTGCCTTTAAGCTACTCTTCCCTATGCCCTGTGACTGATCTTGCTGATCCTGGAGATGCCTGAGCACCTTCTAATCCTATCAGATAAGAGTCTTATCTAAGTAATATGTGTGTGGTCTCAAATCCTCATCTTAGACACTGTCCTGGGAAGAATGCCATTAAACCTCCTTAGCCAACTGGCTGGATATTATTTTGGGGTTTTCTTGCTCTAAGCTACACCCTAGGCAACTGGTTTCTGACTTCTGTGTGTAATACTGTTGGAATGAGAGGAATCACCAGGTGTTTTTATTGCCTCTATTTTCAGGTCGAACCCTTTGTCCACTTTCCCAGATTTGTCTTAGATATCACTGTAAGTACAAACTGTATAGAGTCTGTGCTTACACAGAAGCTATTCTATTCCTGTTAGCTGGACTATGCACTACAAACTTCACTGGAAGTGAGAAGTTGAAGGCATTGACTTCATCATCTCCCTGAGTAGGTCTTTACTCCGCTAGGCGGAGGAACAGCTCATTTTCCTAACAGCTCTATTCAGTTCTATTTACCTGGTCACACAGGCATCAAGAGACAGAGTATTGGTTCATATGGATGCTTACTCTGGAAAGTCTGTCCTCACCAGCACTCATAGCTGAACACAGTGAAAGCTGATCCAGGAGTCCCCATCTAAGCAAAGGGGAAAACAGACTCACAGAACGGGCGGTGATAATGTTTTTTCCCCTGCGTTATCAGGATGTGAGAGTCCTCTGAAGCTCTTGAAGAAGGAGATTGAGAGGAAAACACCTGGCTCTTGAACCACAAAGGGAGCCAAGAAAGTTTAAATTTTAATCTTAGACTTTTGTTTTCTAGGAAGGACCTGGGGAGTGGTCTACACTGGAGGCAGAGACATTAATGAAAGATGATGAGATCTGTGGAACTAAAAACCCAACTCCTCACAAAATTTTGCTTGATACAAGATTTGAATTACCTTTTGGTGAGTCTATTTTGATGAGATTTTAAAAATGATTTAATCCTTTTTACAATATTGTTTGAGATTGTCTGATAGTTGTCAATGTCTGTTTTATCTTCTTAGCCATTTTCTCTGGGGACATATATATTCATCCACTCTTTGCCCCATGAGACTCAACCCAAGATGTTGCTCTTTATTAAAGATTACACATTTTCTGATCATGGGTGCCTCATGTCTACAATAACCGCACTCTGTAAGTGAAGACAGGAGGGTCCTCAGAAATTTAAGGCCATGGGGGCTGGAGAGATGGCTCAGCTGTAAGAGCACTGATGGCTCTTCCAGAGGTCCTGAGTTCAATTCTCAGTAACCACATGGTGGCTCACAACCATCTATAGTGGGATCTGCTGCCCTCTTGTGGCATAAAGGTGTACATGCTAATAGAGCATCATAAATAAAATAAATAAACTTAGAAAAAAAGAAATACAAGGCTAGCCTAGTCTATACAACAAGCTCTAGATAGGGCCACATGGTGAGTGAGATCCTACCATTAAACAAGAAAGCACTATACATAGTAAAGCAGTGGTGGCATAAGCCTTTAATCTCAGCAGAGGCAGATCTTCGAGTTCAAGGCCAGCCTGATTTGTGATCTACAGTGTGAGTTCTGGAACAGCCGGATCTACACAGTGAAACTCTGCCTCGAAAAATAAAACAACAACAACAACAACAACAACAACAAAATACTAAAAAAGTATACTCTTCAATTTGTTAAAGTTTTCTGTTACTGTTAACTAAATGACATGAAATTTCTAATTTTTAGATTTCTTTTAAAAACATTATCTTGAAGTGAATATACACTCTATGGTTTATTAATTTAAGATTAAAGAGCACTGAAAATAGAATGTATTTAATTAATTTTTAAATTTTGTTTTTTTAAAAAAGACTTATTTATTATGTATATAGTAATCAGCCTGCATGGAAGCCTAAACACTAGAAGAGGGCACCAGATCTCATTATAGATGATTGTGAGCCATCATGTGGTTGCTGGAAATTGAACCTCTGGAAGAGCAGCCCATGCTCTTAACCTCTGAGCCATCTCTCCAGTCCTAGTTTTTGTTTTTTTTAAGACCATTCTAAATCCCAGTCTAACCTTGAACACAGAGCAATCGTCCTGCCTCGCCTCTCAGTAGTATGTATCTCCATGGTGAACTTTAATATCTGCCTTGCTGGCTGGGCGTTGGTGGCACACACCTTTAGTCCCAGCATTCAGGAGGCAGAGGCAGATGTATCTCTGTAAGTTTGAGGCCAGCCTGGTTTACAGAGCTAGTTCCAGGACAGGCTCCAAAGCAATACAGGAAAACCCTGTCTTGAAAAACAAATAGACAAACAAACAAACCTCTGCCTTGCTGATTAGAACTTTCACCTTAAGTGTATTTATTCAGTAATTCTTTGTTGGCATGTAGGATTTTTTTTTTAACTTCCTTCCTTTTTTTTTTTTTTTTTTTTTTTTTTGCTGCCATACATTACTGTAATTAACAATGTTATGTGTTTGTGATCTTCATGAGTCTAGGATAGATGCCTTAAAGTAGAATTGCAGGGTCAAAGGTTTATACAAATACTGTTTTTCATAGCTATTGCTGGTAGAAAGGTTGTGTGGTTTATACTCTCATTGTCTGAGTGTCCTACCTGTGCACATCTTTGCCAGTATTTTGTATTTTCCAATTTTTAACCTTGGTAGTTAGTTTAAGTCAGGGGTGTACAACTTTGACTTTGTGACTTACCATTGCCATTTGCAGACTCATAGCTATCCAAGGACATAGGCTACAGCCAGGACATGACTAGAAATGTTACCTTCTTCTTCAATTATTTTAGTATTATTTAAATTTTTATCACTTACATTAGTGGTGTTCACATTGATGCTATTGTGGCTCTTCATAATTTCAACTTATTTATTTAGTTCCTTAAGTTTACAATTGTGCTTCAGACTCTCAAATGCTGGAATCATAGGCTTGTGTCATCACAACTAGTGTGATTTCAGTTTTCCTCTTCTTCCTTCTCCTTCTTCTTGAGATAGAATCTCACTTTGTAGCTCATGTTAGCCTAAAACACAGAGATTCACCTTCCTCTGTCTCCTGAGTGTTGGGACTAAAGGCATGTACCACCATTCCTAGCTCAGTTTATGTCCTGTATCATACTGGTAATTTAAGCAAAAATTAAATGATTTTCTTCACTAGCTCAAAAATAACCAAACACAAAATACTTATTATTTCATAACAGTCAGAAAGGGTTTCTTACATTTGGACAAAAGAAAATTTCCTTTGATAATGCTAAAACATTTAGAAATTCTTCATTCAATTTTACACACCATCACCTTAAACATATTTTTTATTGCATCAAAAAGAAAGACAAATATGCAAGAGGAAAGTTCCTTAAAATTTGATTAACTGATGCTTGAGTTTTACATGTTGATAATGCTAAGGTTTTAAATATAAATGTACATACAGTTTTTTGCTTCTTGCTCCATCTAATTACATAATTGCAATATATTTTATACTGTATTCTGCTAGAAAATTTCAGTGCTTGACTTTGTTATGAAGATACACTGTAATTAAAAACACCATTTATGGAGCCTGAAAGTGTAGCTCTACTACAGAGCTACACCCCTTCACTTGTGTTCTCTCTCTCATTTGACCTTCTTTGTACTCCTTTGAGGTAGATCCAACTATTATTAACACCTCAGAATCAGCGATCAGGGAAATTGAGGCACAGAATACTTAAATATTTTGCCTAAAGTTGCGTAACTATGAAGTGGTAAAAAAGGATTTAACTTTGCATGATCTTTCCTGGCAAGATGACATATTTCTATAACCCCAGTACTTGGAGGCTGAGGTGGGAAGATCACTTGAATTCAGGAGTTCAAGTCTAGTATGGGGGATACAATGAGAAGGGGCGCATGGATGACTTGGTTCCAGAATCTAGGGTGTTAATTTTAACTATAATATACTTAAGCCACTTTTCTCATTGGCTTTTTGGCTTTGCTTGTTCCACTATAAATAGCGTTGCATAAAATACCCTTATAGTTCTATATTTTTTTCTCTTTCAAATGACTTTTGTGGGGTTAGGCAGTAATAATTTATAATCATGTGTCATGAGAATTAATGGCAGGTGTTGATTCTAAAAAAAAAAAATCATCTTTGTTGTGTGAGCATTATGGAGTATACTCGCACTAACCTAGGTTGCATAGGTAATTAATGCAATCAAATTAAACTTTAAACAGGGTTGAGGATACAGCTTAATGGTAGAATACTTGCCTGTCTCATGCAAGGGTTTGAGTTCAACTCCCAGTAATACCCACATAACACACACACACACACACACACACACACACACACACACACACACACACTGGGGAGGGAGAGAGAGCTAGAAAGAGCAATGAAATACATGAAGCTGCTTCTGGTATAACATGACATATTTATAGTAACGGTTATCCCACCTTCCCTCATTCATCCCCTCCCTTCTCCCCTTCCTCCCTGCTCCCTAAGACAGAGTTTCTAAACTGTGTAGTCCTGACTGTCCTGGAACTTGCTTTATAGACCTGGCTGGCTTAGAACTCAGAGTTCTACTTGCCTCTACTTCCCTAGTGCTGGGATTAAAATGTGTGCTACCACCGGCTGGCACTTATTCCTATTATTATTTTTTTGATCTTTTAAAAAAAGACTTATTTATTTATTATGTACTGCTGTCAGTGGGGATTTTAATTTACGGAAGTGCCTGGATGCCAATGCTATTGAACGATGCTTTTTTTTTTTTTAATTATTTATATTTTCTGTATGAGTGTTCTGTTTGTATACCTGCATCTGCATGTCAGAAGAGGGCACCAGATCTCATTACAGATGGTTGTGAGCCACCATGTGGTTGCTGGGAGTTGAACTCAGAACCTTTGGAAGAGCAATATATGCTCTTAACCCCTGAGCCATCTCTCCAGCCTTCTTTTTTGGTCTTAGTGTTCCAGATTTCCTGGAGTTTTGTACTGGTATTTTTTAGATTTAACATTGTATTTGATCAAGGCATATATTTCTTTTATTGTGTTTTCAGTGCCTGAGATTCTCCCTTCCATCTCTTAATATTCTGTTGGTGAGTCTTGCCTCTGAGGTTCGGGTTCGAGTTCCTAAATTTTTCATTTCCAGATTTCCATCAATTTGGGTTTTCTTTATTCTGTTTCCACTTTCAGGTCTTGAACTGTTTTATTAATTTCCTTCCATTGTTTGTTTGTGTTTTCATAGATTTCTTTAAGGAATGTATTCATTCTGTTTTAAGGACCACTGCCGTGTTCATAAAGACCATTTTAAGGACTTTGTGCTTCAGCGTGTTGCAGTTCTCAGTGCACGCTGTAGTAGGGCTGCTGGGCTCTAGTGGACACATATTGTCCTGGCTGTTACTGGTTGTGTTTTTACCCTGGTGTCTGGCACCTGGGTTTGGGATGATTGTAATTCTGGGTGTTGATATCTGGTCTTGTCTTTGTTGGGTGAATGTGTTGTTCCTTGGTTTCTGTTGTCCTTTCTGGTTCTTAGGAAGGTGTGGTGGTTTTGTGTTGCCTGGTAGGGGATTCTTCTGGAATGAGTATAGCCACTGGGGGTTCCAGATAAAATGTGTTTTTAGGGCTGGGTGGAGGTGGTGCAAGGAGGCAGAGGCAGGAGGATGTCTGTGAGTTTGAGGCTGTTGGCCTATAGAGTGAGTTCCAGGAATACACACAGAGAAATCCTGTCTTGAAAAACCAAAAATGTGTTTCTAGGTATTGGAATCTGACACTCAGGAGTGGTGGTGGGCTGGGAATGGGTGGGCTTAGGAGTCCACAGGAGGGAGGAAAGTAGGGTGTCCAACTAGGAATGAGTGCAGAGATTGAGGAGCGGCCACAGCAGGTAGTCTGCAGAGCTGAGGGTGGGACTGGGGATTGAATATGGAGGAGAGGAGGGAGAGTGAAGATCTAAAGCTCATCTGTCTGCTTCGTTGGCCTACCTGCTTTCTCTGGCAGGCTTGGCTAGTAGGTTCTCAGAGAATGCCTGCTGCTCTTGGGGTCTGGGATAATGGGATAGATGAGTGGAGGGAAGGAAGGTTGGAGGAAAAGATCTCTGTGATGCACTGGAGGAAGGGATCAGAGAGGGAGGGGATGCTGCAGCAAGTGGTCTGCCGTAGGGAATTGACTTGGAGGAAAGAAGGGTGAGGTGAAGATTTGCAGTTAGTCTATCTACTTCCCTGGCTGGAGTGGCCTGTGGGTTCCCAGGGAATGTCTGCTGGTGTTGTGGGCTGGCATAATGGGGTGGGCTGAAGGAGTATACTCATATATTGATAAAATTTACAGTTTTATAAATATATATACATACTATGAAACATTGTTATTTGTACTATCAATCTGTTGTACATCAAGTATTGAATATAATTGTATTTGCTAAGCTTTCTTATAGCATAGCAGGTTTACTTATAGAACGTGTATTACATGAGGTGAAAAGCATTTTGTTACTCCATAGTAATCTTAGGAGACCAACATCATGCTTGCAGCCTGCTTTTCTTTCTTCTTGTTTTTGAGATAGGATCTCACCATGTACCCCAAGATGACTAAGAATTATTATTTTCCTACCTCTGCCTCCAAATACTAGAACTGCATGTGTGTGCTACCAAGTTTAGCTTTGCACTTTGCAGGGGTTTGTTTGTTTGTTTTCTTTATCTTCCCTGAGTCAGGCTTTTTTTGTTTAGCTCTGCCTGTCCTATAACTCACTCTGTAGACCAGGCTGGCCTTGAACTCACAGAGATCAACCTGCCTCTGCCTCCCAAGTGCTGGGTTTGAAGATATGTACCATCTTTATGACCGGGCTTTCAGTTTGTTCTTGACTGATGTGCTATGTGACATATAACTGTGTAATGCTTTAAAAAGTTGACCAGTGAAAATTAAGTCGATTTCCCAAGCCAGTTCACAACCTTGTAGGCTATATAAGACTGTCCTCATTCAGTCATCTGTATTAATACGTTCTAGTGTGTATTTTCAGTGTTGCCTTTTCAGACTGTAAGCATATATATATATATATATGTATATATATATAAATATATAATGCCCTACCCAACTCTTTTATTTTTAATTTTAATATTTTTTGAGACAGGTCTGGCTTAAGTAGCTCAGACTGGCTGATAAATTAACTATGTAACACAAATTTGCCTCAGCTTGTGATCTTCCCATGTAAGTGTTCTTAGTGCTGGTGTTATTGGTGCATGCTGTAATCTTGGCCTCATTCTCTTTTTCTCTGTGTAGCTTTGGAGACTGTCCTGGAACTAGCTCTTGTAGACCAGGCTGGTCTTGAACTCACAGAGATCCTCCTGCTTCCCGAGTGCTGGGATTAAAGGCGAGCACCACCAATGCCCGGCCTTTGGCCTCATACTCTTAAAACACAAAAAGTAACAATCTTGTGTTCCCAGCTAGCTTCAAACTCTCTGTGATCCTCCTGTCTCAGCATTCTGGTCATTTCCCTATCCCTTTTTTGCCATTGAGCTAAGAACCATCTTGAAATTCTTTCCTTCTAAAGGATAAATAATGTTCCATTGTGTATATATAAGTAATTTTGTTTATTTTTTTCATCTGTTTATGGACACAGATTACTTTAACTCTTGGCCAGTATGAATAAATGTTGTTATGAGCTTTGATGTACAAATATTCCTTTGAGATTCATGTATTCCTTTTGATTATATTCCCATATGGTAATTATATGTATGTATATGTATGTGAATGTATATATATGTGTGTATGTATATATATGTATACAGACACACACACACACACACACACACACACACACACACTTGTTGGTTTGAGACAAGGTTTTACTATGTTGGCCTGGAACTCCATATATGATTAGATTGGCCTTGAATTTAGTAATCTTATCTCTTTAACTTCTTGAATATTGGAATTACAAGTACACACCATTATGCTTGGCTGTATTTTTAATTTTTTGAAGACAAATATAAGTTTTAAACATCTTTATAGCCCAAGGTATAGCTTTTCTTCTAATCCTTTAGAATATTTTGGTCTTGCTGAGTGAAAGGTATTGTGGTTACATAAACTCTAATTTTGGCATCACACCGACATCAGTTTGAATCATGGCTTATCTCTGGAGGAACTCAGCCATAGAATATATATCCTTTCAGAGCTTTAGTTTCATTTCTTAAAAAACAGAATCAGGAATAGTTTATTATATTGTCTTTCCAAAATAAAGAGTCAGTAATGTTCATGGCAACAATTGAGTCACTGTTAAAATTCATCTGTCACTATTACCTTTCTAATTGTATTCACTTGCCTAAATAAAGTATTATTTGCTGATGACTGACCTATTACCAGCTAATATCATTTTTTTTTATGGTAGATATCCCAGAGGAGGAAGCCAGATATTGGACCTATAAATTGGAGCAAATTAATGCCTTGGCAGATGATAATGAGGTAGGAACTGTTTTATTTGCAATATTGAGAGATGGGAAAATCCCTGATCCATTATAGATTTTCCATGGAGGGGGCCAAGAGTTCATTGTTCAAGACATTAAAATCGTGGTGAGAGAATCAAACCCATGGCTTCACATCTCCTAGACATATGCTTTACCAATGAGCTACACTCCACTCTGTAATAGTGAAGCTATCATTACTGTTTTTATTTTCTTACGGTCTTGAACTGCTTCCGGAGGGCTGGAAGTACTGGCATGCATACTGTGCCCAGCTATAATGAACAAGTTCAGGAGAAGATTTCCTGAAATTTCAGTGGAAAGCTCCGTCTCTTCCTATTGCTCCCACTGTCGCTCAGATAGTAGTGTTAGTCTGACTCTGTACTGTTGAGGAAGGAGCTGATAGCAGCCCCTCTCGTGTTATACAGATGAGCTGAAGGTGTTCCTTCTGTTTCTGTTCAGATTTTTGGATATTATCCTTAATTGTGTGCACTTTTTAGGAATGTTTAGACTGTTGTTTGCTTGGTCCTGCTGTCTTGACTTCTCTCCAGCTATGAGTCTGATGTCTAAAGAGAAGACAGTCACTTCCCTCTGGGGCATCATGAATGGGCAGAGTGCATTGCCAGGTATGGCACGCCTTTAATCCCAGTACTTGGGAGGCAGAGGCAGGTGGATCTCTGTGAGTTCAAAGCCAGCCTATTCTACAAAGGAAGTTCCAGGACATCCAGGGTTGTTACACAGAGAAGCCCTGTCTTTGGTTTAAAACCAAAACTAAACCAAACAAACAAAAGAAACAACTTGTTATAAGAGAGCATTTGAGTGTGAAAGAAGAGACTTTTGAGAAAAGCCTGAAGTTCAGGGTCAAACGAGGTGAGGAGCTAAGATCTAGAGTCTGGATTCATCAATATTACTTGCAGTTGAAGTCACATCAAAGGAAAACCTTGTTCAGGAGGGTGCATAGAGAAAGTTTGAAGAATGAAGGCACAACTTTGAGACACATAAATGATAGAAGCCAGGGAAATAAAAGAGATTGGGAAAGTACTGCCTAAAAGAAAAAGTAGGAATGGTCCATGGAACAAAGGGAAAAGCAAAGATTTGAGATACAAATTCTTGATAGTGTTACATGGTTGAAGAAAATAAATTCTAAAATGCAGCCTTGAACTTAGTATTTATAGGTTCTTAAGATTAGAACTTCATTTAGTGTATAGTTTTGGAGAAAATAATTCAACCCACAGAGAATTAAGTAAATGAAAGATGAAATGGAATTTGGGCTATGTGACAACTATTCTTTTTTTTTTTAATTTTACATATTAATCCCAGTTCTTTCTCCCTCCCTCCCATGCCCCCCTGACTGTGCTCCCATCCCATCCCCCCACCACTCCACATGGAGGGTGATGCCTTCCAGGAGGGATCAACAAAATCTGTCAAGTCATTTGGAGTAGGGTCTAGGCCTTCCCTCCTGCCTCTAGGCTAAGGGAGTATCCCTCCAACTCCTGAAGTCCTTTCCTGTACCAAGGACACATCCTGGTTCTACTGTCAGAGGTCCCTTAGACTGCCCAGGCCTTCTAACTGAGACCCATGTTCAGGGGGTCTGAGTTGGTCTAATGCTGGTTTCCCAGCTATCAGTCTGGGGGACCATTAGCTCCCCCTAGTTCAGGTCAGCTGTCTCTGTGGGTTTCTGTAGCCTGGTCTTGACCCCTTTTCTTATCACTCCTCCTTCTCTGCAACTGAATTCCAGGAGTTCAGCTCAGTGTTTAGCTGTGGGTGTCTGCTTCTGTTTCCATCAGCTACTAGATGAGGGTTCTAGGATGGTGGATAAGTTAGTCATCAATCTCATTATTAGGACAGAGCATTTAAGGTAGCCCTTCCACTGTCACTCAGACTGTTAGTTGGGGTCATCCTTGTAGGTCTCTGGACATTTCTCTATAGGCAGTTTTCTCTTCAAACCTATAATGACTCCCTCTATTATGGGAGGAACATGGTATGTACTCACTCACATATGGATTTTAGGCAGAGCAAAGGATCACCAGCCTATAATTCACACCATCAGAGAAACTAGGCTACAAGGAGGAACCTAAGAGATTCATATAAGGTCCCTCGCAGAAGGGGAAAGGGACAAGATCTCCTGAACACATTGGGAGTGGGTGATGGGTCAATGAGTAGAGAAGAGAGTTAGGAGAAAGGGGAGGAGAGGAGAGCATGTGGGACTAGTTTGAATCGGGAGGAAAGCATGTGGGACTAGTTTGAATCGGGAGGAATAGACGAGAGCAAAAAAAGAAAAAAAAAAGTGACAACTATTCTTTTCAGGATTTTAGATTACTTTTTGAAGAGATGGTCTTACCAAGTACCAGGCTGACCTGGAACTCTATCCTTTTGCCTCAGCTTTCCAAGCCCCAAGATTGCTGGCGTTTACCACTATCCTCAGATTTTAGTAGCATTTCTATTATTCTGCTGCATAAACTCTTCTGTTGTTCAAGTCCACACACTAACCTTTTTTTTTTTTTTTTTTATCAAAAGCGTGAGTCTTTGTTCTCACCAGGCCTGGCTGTGGAATAGCCTTTTAACCTTCTACTACCTTTGCTTTCCTGGTAAAGATGTACCCTCCACTTTTCACTTAACAGGCTTTACTTTGTATCACTATACAGAATCAGTTAAAGGGACTATGTGATAAAAATGACACACATAATAGCTTCCTCTGAGGTTTTTTTTTCTTTTTCTTTTTCCTTCCTTCCTTCCTTCCTTCCTTCCTTCCTTCCTTCCTTTCTTCCTCCCTTTCTTCCTTCCTTTCTTTCTTTCTTTCTCTACTTCTTTATTTTTTTATTTATCTTTTGGTGACAGAGTTTGTCTGCATTACCCAGAAAGGCATTGAGCTTATCACATAGACCAGGCTGGCCTTGATTTCATGGAGGAGTCTCCTGCCTCTGCGTCTTGGTGTTGTAATTTCATGTCTGTACCTCCATGCGGTCCCTGTAAATCTTTTGTTTCCTGTTCACTTTCTGGGGAACAGAAGGACTACATTTACACCTTTATTTTCTGCTCTGCTGCCTTGGTCTTTTAACACCTTTATTGAGTCATAATTGATACCTATCATGCAGTATACCTGTTAAATGTACAATTCAGTGACTTGTAGAATATTTGCTGATTGTCTGTGCATATATCACTACAATCAATTTTGAACATTTCATTACCATATAAACTGTTTACAGGTCCCCTGGCCCCCCCCTCCCCAATCAGTCTTTACTGTATATCTCTGTCTTTTTCTGGCCACATGAAACTTAAACAGCATGGCTGGTATTAAAGTAGCAGCTTGCCCTGCCCTATTCCTTTCTGAGAGTCTAGCTTCTTGGCAGAGACACTGGTGGGAACCATGCTTATTGCTACAACTCTGCAGAGTTTTTAGGTCCATGTCACCTTTTAATTGTTTGATAGCAGGGCTTTTTAAAAGTGGCTTCTATTAATTATAAACTGTTTGGCTTGGGCGTCTTATTGGCTAGCTCTCTCTTAATTATTAACCCATTTCTATTATTCTGTGTATCTCCACATGGTATTAGCTTACTGGAGGATGTCCAGGCATCCTATTTTCCCTGGTAGCTACATGACTTCTTCTTTCAAGACTCACTCCCTGCACCCCTCCTCCCAGAATTCTCCTAGTCTGGTAGCCCCACCTATACCTCTGCCTGGCTGCCGGTCCATAGGCCAAAACAGATTTATTCATCAACCAATAAAAGAAACATATATTCACTGCATACAGGAGGACATCCCCCATCAATTCTATTGTCTTTAAGTTAGTCCCAGGCAAGTTCATAACCTAAGGGCAGAAGGCAGCTAGATTCTTTATCTAAGTGCTGTTAAAAACCTTGCATCTGTCTGAAACCTCTTGCTAGACTAATACAGTCCACTTTGTTCTCAGCACCATTGTCTTCCAGTAACTTACTAGGATGGATCAGTATTCTGTTTATAGAATTCAGTTGGTTTTTTTTAGTTCAAAGTTCTAAAGTCATCTGTCTTCCTCCAAAAACAACAACAAACAAACAAAAACACAAAAAGCAAAAAAAAAAAAAAAAAAAAAAAAAAAACATGATCAGGTCATTCTCAGCAGCACCTCACTCCTGGGTACTGACCTCTGTTCTAGCTTGCTTTCTGTTGCTATGATAGAACATCTTTGCCAGTAGTAACTCCCAGAATGAAGAGTTTATTTGGATTTATAGTTCCAGAGAGATAAGTATCCACCATGGTGGGCAGGCATGACAGCAGGAGCAAGAAGCTGAGAGATCACATATCACATCTCAGACACAAGCACAAAGCAGAGAGAGAACACAAACCAGAAGAAGGATTATGCTGTATACTTAAAAAGTCCATTCCCTGTGACATACTCCCTCCAGCAAGGTCCTACCTCCTATCAGCTGACTCAGAAGCAACTGCTCATGTCTGAGCCTATTGGGAACATTTCTTGTTCTGACAACCTGGTATCTTCATTATAAGAGTACTAGTGCCATTCCTAAGAGACCCTACCCTCATGATCTACTTATGTCTGAAAGGCTTTGCTCCTCACACTGTCACATTGTTGATTAAGTTTCAGCAAGTAAATTTTGTGGGCACGCAAACTTCAAACCATCCATTTTTTTATGTCAATTTTAATTTATTTTGTTTTATTTTCTCCACCTAATAATCAATAGTATGTTTTAAAACAATTTTTTGATGTTTATCTGTATGAAAAATTTCCCTGCATGTATGGCTGTGAACCATGTATATACCTGGTATATGTGGGGGTCAGAAGAGGGCATTGGAAGTTCTGGAACTGGAAGTACAGATGGTTGTGAGCCACCCTATGGGATGCTGGAAATCAAACCCCGGGGTTTTCTGGAAGAGCAGTACGTGCTCTAAACCACCCAGTCATCTCTCCAGCTCCTGACGAATAATGTACTTTAAAAAATAAATTTTATTGTGGGTGTTGTTGGTGTACACCTTAAATCCCAGCACTCAGGAGGCAGTGGCAGGCAGATCTCTGTGAGTTCAAGGCCAGCCTGGTCTACAGAGTAAGTTCCAGGACAGGCTTCAAATCAATACAGAGAAACCCTGTCTGGAAAAACAAAACAACAACAAATAACAAACAAACAAAAAACCAACAACAAAAAACAAAACTATAATAGGTCAGTCATCACTATTATTATTATTATTACTATTATTATAGGTATTTATCATATTCAACAAATCTCATAATTATTAGCTAGATTTTGTATCTTTATTTTTCTTTTTTGAGATAGCATCTCACTGTGTAACTCTGACTGTCCTGGAGCTCACTATGTAAACCAGGCTGGCCTTAAACTTAGAGATCTGCTTGCCTCTGCCTTTGTTGGAACTAAATATGTGTGCCACCACCCACCATGCCTGGCTATATTTTGCATCTTTTTATTTGTTTGTTTGAGACAAGGTTTCTCTGTATAACTGCTCTGGCTGTCCTGGAACTTGCTTTGTAAACTAGGCTGACCTCAAACTCACTGAGACCTATCTGCCTCTGCCTCAAGAGTGTTGGGAGTAAAGGTGTATGCCATTACTGCCTGGCTTAGATTTTGTATCTTTAAATACTATCTTTGCACATTTTTGAGTTTTATGCCTATATTTTTATTTAACAGACTTTTTTTTTTTTTTTTAGAAAAAACAGTTATGGTTTACAGAAAACTGAGCAGATGGTTCAGTTATCCCTCCCACCCTCACAGTTTTTTTCTGTTATTACCATTTTTATAAGTGTGGTACACATGGTACAATTAGTGAATGCATATTGGTATATTATTAACTAAGGGTTTTATTACTATAAATTTTATAGTACACTAAAGAAATAAAGCTTGACTGTTTTTACTCTAAGGAAGTCATAATTTTCTGAGATAGATATGTTATCCTAAAGAAGGCATGTCTAACTTGCAGCCCACAAGCACATGACCTAGCATAGTTATGAATGTGGTCCAACATTTGTAGATTACAGCAGCATTTCAGTATCAAAAATTTAGATATCCCTGTGTATCCAAAAAGCAAACAAGAGTGGATGGAGGAGGAAAAGAAAGGAAAACTTACATTGATAGTGAAGTATATATTTATGTATTACTTACACAACTATATATGTTTTATCTGGGCATAATAGTACTGGTCCGTAATCCCAGTATTTTGGAGGGATCTAGAACAGTGGTTTTCAACCTGTGGGGCTCTAATGACCCTTTCACAGGGGTAGCCTAAGACCATCTGCATATCAGATATTTATATTACGATTCATAACAATAGCAAAATTACAGTTATGAAGTAGCAATGAAAATAATTTTATGATTGGGGGGTCACCACAGCATGAGGAGCTATATTAAAGGATTGAAACATTAGGAAGGTTGAGAACCACTGATCTAGAATTTCATGTCAGTTTCAGTTACATAAATAGCTCAAGGCTAGCCTGGGCTACATGAGACTCTGTCTCTCATGTACACAAAAAAGCAAATAAAACAAATCTCCAAATTACTTAAAATACTTAACACATTGTAATGCTATATATATTTAGTACAGATACAATGTTTTTCAACCCAAGGATGACTGCATTTAGAGACATAGAGGAACAACTATTCTGGGTATCATAGAAACTTGAAATTTTTCTAAGGCAGTGTCTAATGTATCCCAAGCTGACCTGGGAGGTAGGTGTGTGTGTGTGTGTGTGTGTGTGTGTACAGATATATGTATATAACTTGTATATATATATTATATGTCATATATATATACACATATATTATACACAAATGAACAACCTTGAACTACTAATTCTTAAACAGTTATATAATTTTAGTGGTGTTTTTCTTTTTTTGGTTTTTTGAGACAGGGATTTCCTATGTATCCCTGGCTGTCCTGAAACTTGCTCTGTAGACCAGGCTGGCCTAAATTCAGAGATCCACCTACCTTTGCTTCCCTAGCAGTGGGATTAAATAAAGGCTTGTTCTACTACTACTGGCTAGTTTATTTACATTTTATTAATCTTTAAAAATGATTTATTTTGTGTGTATGTATTTGTGTGTGTGTACGAGAGAGAGAGAGAGAGAGAGAGAGAGAGAGAGAGAGAGAGAGAGAGAGAGAGAGAGAATAAACATATGGATGAATGAGCCTAAGGAAGACAAAAGAGGAGGTTGGGTCCCCTGTAGCTAGAGTTAAAATTTTAAGTTGCCTGATGTATGTTCTGGGGACTAAACTCCAGTCCTTTTGAAGAGCAGCAAGCTCTCTTAATTGCTGGGGCAGATGCCAGTCCTCTTAGTTTTTAACCTTATGTGAGATATCCTAGTTAGGTTTTTTTTTAAGATTTATTTTTTATTATTTTATCTGTACAAATGATTTATGTGTGTGCCTGGTACCCTTGGAGGCCAGAAGAGGATGTAGAAGGTACATGGTTGTGAACTGCCATGTCAGTGCTGGGAACTGAACCCAGGTCTTCTGCAAGAGCAACAAGTGCTCTTAACCATTGAGCCATCTCCCTAGTACCCCCTTGAAGAGTAAATAATCAATAAAAACCAGGAGTCAGATATCAGGGTAAAAACTTGGAAGATTAAAGAACCAGGAGCAGCCAGCCCCCAATTGCTCCTGTTCCTCAGTTCAAAGGGGTCAAGATCCTCTCTTTGCCATGCATTATCATTTCCTGCCTCTCTGTCTACAGACTTCCAAACCTCTATGGTTAACTAGTGGCTAGCTCTGTCCTCTGATTTCAAGCAAACTGTATTTGTCAGACACAAAATACCACACAACCCCTTCTAGTTAAGTTTCTTTTGCTTTGTAAAAACATTATGATCAGAAGCAACACAGGGGTGGGGTGGGTTATAGTTGTATCATCATCAAGGGAAGTCAGGGCAGGAACTCAAGCAGAGGCCATGGAGGAGTGCTGCTTTCTGACTTATTCCTCATGTCCTGTTTTTCCACTTTCTTATACCACCCAGGACCACCTGTCCAGTGGGCTAGGCTCTTCCTTATCAATCAGCAATCAAGCAGACTTGCCTGCAGGCATTCTGAAGGAGGTAGTATTTCTTCTTTGAGGGTATCTTCTTATTTGATTCTAGCTAGTATAACATTGACAAAAAATTAACCAGGACATCAGGGTTTTTGTTTGTTTGTTGTCCTAGGGACCCATCCAGCTTACTAGTTTTAGCTGCATTTCCTTAGGCATTTTTTAACCTGTTTTGAATAACCCCTTAAAATATTCAGTGCTTTAGCATGCCATGGTGGTGCATGTCTGAAATCTTAGCACTTTGGAGGTAGAAACTGTTATGCCCAGTTTGGGGGACCCCAACAAATCCACCACCGAGGAGAGGACTCACCAAATGCAAGAACAAAGGTTTCTTTTATTGGCGAGCTGCAGCCTGGATTCTGCTGGCAAAGCTTCCGTGGTTACATAGGATGAAACAATAGCTGTATGTTTAGGCAGGATACAATTGATCAGGATATTGTAGGGGAAATAAGTTTGTTAATTATCTCCTGGGCCAGGGATTTTTAAAACCAAGAGTTGACGGCTATCTGATCTTCTTTAGGACAGAGAAATGCTGACACAGCTGGGTGTTACGTGGTCTCAGGCTTCTAGTCATATCCACAGTCCTTTGTTTTGCCTTATCTGTTGGGCTGCTTTTGGGAGTTCAGAGGAGCTTGAAAGTTTTCTTTTTCCTATTTGGGCTTTGAAAAGTCTAAGTTTTTAGACTCATATTCTGTGATTGCCAGTTGTGTGTGACAAAACATTTCCTGTGGAGATACAACACACCAGATCAGGAACCCACCTGATCAGACCAAAGTCCAACTTGGTGAACTAATGAGTTTTACTGGAGTTACAGGAATATGGGTACAAGGTTACTTATGGAGGGAGGGGGTAAGACTCAAAGACAGCTGCATCACCAAGGCCCACCCCAGTATGGTTGATCAAAGGACCCAAGTCAGTACAGGCCACAGCAAGACCAAGTAAGTGCTCAGCACAAAGGAGATTTGTTTGCCCCAGAGGGACAAAGGGCAGGGAATAAAAGGCAAAGATAAGAGAAAAAGAATGAGGGAGAAAGGAACAAGGGAGACTGTGGGAGGGATATTTGCCTTAAAGGGACAAATATCCTCTGGATAGAGAGGAGACAGATGTTGCCCTTAGGCAAATGTGGTTTATAAAGGGGAAAGGGGGAACTCCCCTATCAGGATGAGTTGGATAATTTTGATTGGACAGGTTTGGTCAGTATAGAATTTTGATGGATGGACCGTGGTGGTCAGTCTCAGGAGGAGGAAGTGGTCAAATAAGGGAATAGTCCTTGGTGGCTAGCTTTAGGAATGTAAACTAACAGTCTAGCAAGGCAGAGGGAATGGGGGAGGGCAAAACCTGCTTGAGCTGTGTTTGCTATTCTTGTCAAGTGACAGCTCGCAAAAGCTGGGGACTGGTAGCACACTGCACAGCTGGCAGGCATCTCAACAGGTTGGGGAGTGCCCTTTCGAGCTACCTCAGTTGGTTGTCACCTCTTCCAGACAACTCTTGATTTCTTGTTCTTCCAGGAAGGTGGTTTGGGCTCAGAGTCTTTGCAGCTAGCTCAGCTTCCTCCAGAGAGGGACTCTCAGTTTTTATTGTTTACTATGGCAGGGAGGGGCCTAGCGAATCTGGTCATTTTCAGGGACTTTCTGAAGCTGTTTTGAGTTGTTTACCTTCCTGCTTAAGAAGCTTCCCTGCAGGATCAAATGTTTCAATCTCAGAGGAAACTGGTAAACACCAGTATAGTTGTCCTTCTATATAGGTGGGCTTTGTATCCCCAGATATAGCCATCCTTTGATGGAAAACTATTTGAAAAAAGTTATATCTGTACTGAATATATGCAGCATCTAGAATATTATCTGTTTTAATTAATTTAGAAATTTGTTTTCTTTTTGAATGTATGAGAGACATCTTCAAACAGTGTACAAATATTCCACAGCAATAAGGGTCTTAAGCATCTGGATTTAACATTTGTTGTGGGTATTGTCCTAGAACCACTGTCTAGTGGATAGAGTGGAAATAAGTCTTGTCTCTTTCCTGACATTAAACCTTTGTTTGTTTGTGTGAGACAGGCTCTCACTCTGTGGTTCTGGCTAGCCATGAATTTAATGAGAGCTTCCTGCTTCAGCATCCCAAGTGTTGGGGTTATAGATTTGGGCCAGTGTACCTGGCTCTTGATAAGTGTCTTAGTTACTATCCTATTGCTGTGAAGAGACACCATGACCAGGATTTAATTGGTTACTCTCAGTTTTAGAGGGTAAGTCCATGATCATCATGGCGGGGAGTGTGGTAGAAGGCAGGCATGGCACTGGAGCAGTAGAGAGCTCACAATTGATCTTCAAATTGGAGGCACACACACACACACACACACACACACACACACACAGAGAGAGAGAGAGAGAGAGAGAGAGAGAGAGAGAGAGAGAGAGAGAGAGAGAGAGAGAGACTGACTGGGTCTCACTTGGGTTTTCAAAATGTCAAAATCCACCCACAAGAGACACACCTCCTCCAACAAGACCACATCTCCTAATCCTTCTCAAACAGTTCCATCAGCTGTGGACCAAACATTCAAATATATGAGCCTATGGATGCCACCACAATAAGTCGTTTATTATTCTTCTCCTCCTCTTCCTTCTTTCTTCCTTCTACAGGTTTTCAGTTTATAGCTCTGTCTGTCTTGGAACTCAACTATGTAGACCACACTGGCCTCCAACTCACAGAAATCTACCTTCCTCTGCCTCCCAAGTTCTGGGATAAAAGTCTATGTACCACCACACCCGGATGTCTTTATAAGTCTTTAAATTTTACTTATTAATTTTATTACACTTCAGTTTAGGGAGTGTGCATGCAAGCGTGCACCACAGATTATATGTGCAGGTCAAGAAGCACTTGTAGGACTTGGTTTTCTCCTTCTACTGTGTATAACCATTGGGTTGATCTCAGATAGACTGGACTCAGGCGCATTTACCCACAAAGCCATCTTGATGGAATGGACATTTTAAATTTAATTTTTAAGTTATCCTACAGAATAATATGTTTTTTAAAATTTCTCATGTAGCCCAGACTGGCCTTGAATTAGTTGCAGTCCTCTTGCCTCAGTTTCTTAGGAGTGCTTCATTTCCTCTCATGATCTCCTTTGTACTCCTTTGTAGTTTAAACACACACACACACACACACACAGAGAGAGAGAGAGAGAGAGAGAGAGAGAGAGAGAGGGGGGGGGAGAGAAAGAGAGAGAGAGAGAGAGAGAGAGAGAGAGAGAGAGAGAGAGAGAGAGAGAGAGAGAGAGAGAGACTTATTTTAAAGCATGCTGTTTGGCCACTGATTTTTGTAGATTGTATTTGGGTATGTACTACCATGCCAGGCTGTGGATAGATTTTATGTATTTACTTTTTTTTTCTTAGCCAGCTAGCAGGTGGCTTATTTATGTATTTATTTATGTGTAATGCTAAGAATTCAACTTGGGCCTTTGATATGCTAAACAGGCTGAACCACTGACCCACATCCCCTTAACTTTTTTTAGATTTCTTTCATGTGTATGGATATTTTGTCTGTATGTATGTTTGTACACCACAGTCATACCTGGTACCCATGGAGGTCAAAAGAAGACATCAGATGTCTGAAAACTGGAGTTGTGGATAGTCGTGAGTCACCACATAGGTGCTGGAAATCGAACCCTAATCCTCTGCAAGAGCAACAAACTTCTAAGCCATCTCCCCAGCCCCCATCTATCCTTTTTAATCTTAATTTTATTAATTTTCCTGTAGTTACCTGGATTTTAACTTTTTGTGTGGAGCCTAAAACAACATTGATTAAATGTAACTTCTTGAAAATATCTACTCTGATTTCTCATATGTGAATTCAACCTCAATAATTAAATTTTGGGACTTATTATTGTTACTTATTTGTCCTGCCTATAAAAACCATCACGGAAGAGATGTTGGGGAGATGGCCCATCAGTAAAGAATATTGGTTGCTTTTCCAGAGGACCTGGGTTCAACTCCTGGCCCCCACATGGTGGTTCACAACCATCTATAACCCTTGTTATAGGAGATCTGTTGTCTACTTATGGCCTCTGTAGGTGCCAGGCATACATGTGGTTCACAGATATACATTCAGGCAGAACACTATTCACATGAAATAAAAACATCACCTATCATTATTTATAATGGTTATAATTAATAGCCAAGTCCTCTGTCCTTTGCTGTGAGTGTTCAGCCTTAGATTGCTGAGCAGTTTCATGGTTGTCAGCTTTACTACTGTGTACACAGTAGACCTACTGTGTACATTGTGCACAGCAGACCTACTGTGTACATTGTGCCTGACTTTTGATATCTCCTACTGGAAATGTTAGTATCAGGTTTTTTTATTTCCTTATATTTCTACTACAGTTTACTGCTTGTGAAATATATTATATACCAAAAGAGATACAAAAGTTTGTTTTGGATCCAACTACCTGAAATATCCTTTGCTACTGACATTCTCATTTATGTACAAATCACCATCTTTTGTCTGGATAATCTTAATGGATAACCTACCATCATTCCCTAATAGCTGGCATAGTCATTTTTTATTTTATTTTTTTAATTTTATGTCTTTGTACCAATTGTGTGCCTGGTGCCCAAGGAGGCAAGGAAATGGTGGTTCCTCTAGAAGTGGAGTTACAGATGGTTGTGAGCTGCCATCTGGGTTCTGGGAAACAAGCCTGGGTCCTCTGGAAGAGCAGCTAGTGCTCTTAACCACCAAACTATCTCTTCCGGTTTCTTATAGTCTTTTAAAAGTGTGATTGTTTTAGTTACTTTTGTGATAAAACACTATGACCAAGGCAGATTAGAGAGGAAAAAGTTCATTTAAGCTCACTGTTCCAGAGGAATTAGAGTCCATCATGACTTGGAGTCCAGGCAGCAGGCACAGTGACAGGAACAGCTGAGAACTCCAATCACAAATCACAAGCAGAAAGCAGAGAACCAGTTAACTGGGAATGATATATAGCTTTTGAAAACCCAAAGCCCACTATCTGTGCCATACTCCTTCTAGGAAGCCCACACCCCAATACCTACCCAAACATTTGACCAACTGGGGGTCAATTATCCAAATGCCCTAAAACTATAGGGGGCAGCTCATTCAAATCACTACAGTAATAAAATCATATTTCTCACATATTTAAAGCTAGGTGGCCTCCAACTACACTAGTATAAACTCCAGACTCCTTACTATGACTTAAACTCTTAGTTTTCCAACAAGCTTTTGTACATAGTGGGTGCTAAGTCAATATTTATTGGATGAGTACCTCATTGGCAGTTTAGCTGTGCCTTGCTCAGAACCTCATAGCTTCTTAAAGATTGGCAAAGTTAGCGTGTAAAGTTCAGATACCTTTTCCATGTAGCCCGTGGTGGCCTCTAACTCTTCATGAAGCTGAGGATTACCTTGAGCTCATGATATTCTCACTGCTTCTGTTGAGTGCAGGGATTCTAAGCATGCCTTCCTGGACCAGTTCTTATATTTGTTGGTTCAAATTACACCTTCCCAGTCCTCTACTGGGCTAGAACTGAACTGCCTTTCTAACCTGCATATATCTGTTGGTTTATACCATTTTGACTCCTGCCCACTCTCAGAACTTCCCCTTAATTTTGTTTTTTTTTTTTTTTATAGAATATTTTCTTATGGCTTCAGCACCCTTTTCATTTGTTATTGTTGTTGTGGTGGTGGTGGGTGGCCCTGGAGTAGCTAGAGTGGGAGGGAACTATCTGATATATCTGAAGTCCAGCTGTACACTCTCAGATATGGAGTTTTAATATCCATAAGCATTCGCAAGGGAAGCAGTACTGATACTCAGAGATATTGCAGACAGCTGGATAGAGGTTTTCACTTTTATCATTTGGTTTGTAAAGTCTAGATGCTGGCCACAGGCATGCACAGAACCCTTTGAAACACTCTAAAGCCAGACCTTCTGTGGCTTCCTGGCATGCTCTTGGTCAGAGTGGTAGTCCCTCTGCAGTCCTGCTTTGAGCCAACACCTACATTAAAAATCTAGCCTAAGCCAGGATCCCACAAGGAGGACAAAAATGAGAAGTTCTGTTTATGATCAGTGCAAACTTGACCCAAGTCAAACACTGAATATTTTTATTCAGTGATCCCCATCCCCACCCACCCTTCTTCTTCTGCACTTGGAGCTCTTACTATATGTTTTTTTCTTCTTTCTGCTTCTAGTATTCTAGTCAAGAAGAAAGCCAGAGGAAGCCATTGCCCACTGCCGCCGCCCAGTGTTGTAAGTGAGAAATTTGTCTCTGAACTGTTCTTAATTGCAGCTGCCTGTCCTGTCTCCACAAATGAGGCATGTGTTGAGTTGAGGAGAGCTGAGCTGTGTAAATGGGCTGTTGGGGAGGTTCTCTGTCCACCCGTGAGTTTCAGAAGGGATCTTTTGTTTTGTGTGCTGCAGTAGGACAGTGGTGTCTGCCTTGTATGGGCTAACTCTTACTCCATGGGGTATGATTTTTACCCCCTCTGTCATTGTTTACCTACCAGTATTTTTTTAGGGCTCAGTTTGAAAATTACCACCTCTGTGAAAGCATCCTGCTGTTTCCTGTTTCACGGTACATTTCATATTTCTCCTTTATGTTTCCATGTACAATGTATGTGCACTAATCATATCAGACATTAGAACCCATGTCTACTTTATTGATACAGACATTTTTGGGGGTTTAGAATGGATCTCAGTGTTAGAGGGTCTAATGGGTACAAGACCCTGGTTTGATTCCCTGTACTGAAAAAGAAAAGAAACACAAAGGTCATTAGAAACCCACAAAGTTTTAAAAGACATAGACATTATTCCATTCTGTATTTCTTATCTCTATCTTAAGTTTTAGTGCTTAGTAAACTTTAATAGAGATGGATAAATGATTAACTAAGGAGGAGAACGTGTCATTACTTCTGAGATTAATTTGTCCAGGTCATGGATTCTTTCTGGGAATGAGTCATGAATTGTTAGTCTGTTGTTAATTTTTCTTCAAGTTCTTACAAAACTGCTTGAGAGATACTGTAGAGTTTTAGCTTTTCACCCTCAGGGATGGTGTTAGTGGTGTGTTTATGTTGTAATTTGCTTTGCTCTCATTTTCCTGAATCAAATGCCAAATTGTGTCATTTGTAGATTAAAATAGGATGTGGTAGCAGTTGTCATAATAGTACTAGTAATAATAAGAACCATAGGGACACAGGCCAGTCAGCCAACCAACAGTCAAACAATAACAATAAAAATGTAGAAGTAACTATGGGAAGTTACAATCTGCAGATGTTTTCTGAGAGCGTAACTATTAATTGTTCTATTAAACTTATTTACTCTTCACAATAACCCTAAAACATACATAGATTCTGCGGTTCCCACATCTTAGATGAGGAAACTGACATAGGAAGAGATTGAGTAATTTGCTGTGGATCCCATAGATTATGAGCTGAGACCATCTTAGTTCATAGCATATATCTTGAGTTACTGTGTTACACTGCTTCCTTCTTATAGTCAGAGAAAAACCTCCATTCATACTTTGTATGTGCTGTGTAATTCTTTCTTGATAAAAGTAAAACTGGTGCAGATAATAAAACCCATTTTTCATGGGATTTGTTGTGAACTTCTGTTGTTCTTATTTAGGGTCAAATATTTAGGATCATAGAAGGGTGGAAGAATCTGAATAGAAGATCAGGCTGCAAGCTAGAATCTAGAAGTCTTTTCCAAAACTCATTGTAATGAGTTAATTTTGACTTTTTTTTTTTTTTTTTTTTTTTGGTCTGTCTTAAACCCTTTCTCAGGATTGCTATTCAGAAACAAATGGGATGATTATTCATTTAAACCCCCTTTCTTCTTGAACTCATCTGAGAGCAATGCCACATGGACAGGAGGAAATAAAAAGTGATAAATAATCAATGGTTTTCATTGTGTTGATAGTTTTATTTTGCAATGAATCCCTGTTCTTATATCCTGCCTGCTTTTTCATGTATCTTTATTTGAAAAAGTCCTAATCTTATAGAAATGTTGCTTAAACAGTTCAGTGAGCAATCTTTATTGTTTTATTTTTTAATATATATATTAAATATATTAAATAATATATATATGTATTAACTGAGGACTCTCAGATAAGATGGCCTTTGAGCAGAGGCCAACACAAGTTAATGATTGTTTGTAGTGAGTGTGGTGTTCCAGTCTGGTGAGATTCAGGGTCTGTCTGGAACTTGAATGCATCTCACCAGGATGCTTTCTATTTTTGTGTTCAGGTGTTCCAGACCTTTGGGCTTTAAGGGGCCCCTGGCAGTCTTCATCTCTTCTTTTACCAAGGGCTGACCCAGAACCTTAGCAGAAGCATGTGAGCTTATATCTCAAAGGAAGCCTAACCTAGTTATTAGCTACCATGGACCATATGCTTTGTGATTTTACACAGGATACTTCCTTCTCTGAGCTTATAGGAGTTTCTTTAATGTGTATCCTAGATCCTTTTGTCCTTTAGGATGAAGAGCCCTATCATTCCTTGATCACTTTCTTGTCTACTACACAAATGAATGTTCTGGGATCATCTTCCTTTTCCCACCTTAGTCTTGGAAGAGGCCATCTTTCCAGTGAAGCTTTGCTTGTTTTTATTGAAGAATAGTATTTAGATTCTAGAACCTGATACTTTAAAGTAAACTTTGCAGCCGTTCACAAACCTCCTCAAGTGTGTTTGTGTCTGTCTGTCACGCCAAAGCCACTCCTGACCTGGTCATCCGAGTCTTGGTCTCCACGCAGACCTGCTACCCACTGTGTATGCACATGTAGGCTACTGTGTGTGCCTTTGTGAAAGCCAGAGGATGACATCAGATGTCTTTCTCAATTGCTGTCCATCTTACTTCTTCAGACAGAATCTCTCACTGAACCAGAGCCCACCAATTGACTAGATGATCTGGCCAGCAAGCCCCTCTAGGGTCCTCCTGTCTTCATTTCCCAGTATTAGGCTTACAAAAATGTGGACTGCTACACCTGGCTTTTTACATGGGTGCTAGAGATCTGAATTCAGGTTGTCATGTTTGAATAGCAAGAATTTGATGCACTGAGCTATTTTTCTAGAGCTTGTATTCTAGTTTTCAGTAGATATCATAGGTTGGAGGGTTTTGTTTAGTACCCCTTAGATTAAAATTATGCTCTCTGATTTCATGTCACTTGTGGTTTAAAGTTACAGAATATATATATTCTTGTTAGTTATACATTCTTTTTTGTTAGGTTTTTCAAGACAGAGTTTCTCTGTGTAGCTTTGGCTGTCCTGGTACTCATTCTGTAGACCAGGTTGGCCTCAAACTCATAGAGATCCAGCTGCTGCAGCCTCTGCAGTGCTGGAATTAAAGGTGCATGCCACCATGCCTGGCCTGTTATTTATGAATTCTTTTTTTTTTTAAATTCTTTATTGATTCTTTGGGAATTTCACATCATACATTCCAATTCTGCTTGCTTCTGGGTCCCTCCATATGTTCCCCTTACCCCTGCAGTACCCACTCCCTGAAAAAACAAAATAAAGCAAGAAAATAAAGAAAAACAAAATAAAAACAACAGCAAAAACCTCTTTTTGTTTCCTCCTTTCCTGCCTTTTCAAACATCTCTTCATTTGTCCTGCTGGCATTGGGGCCTCCATACATTATAAGGTATACCCCTTTGTCCTATCAGCTTTACTAGCAAATGTTCATTGCAATGAGTCACTTACTGGTCTGGTTCAAGGTCTCTGGATCCTCACTGGAACTCCTTTGGTATACCCCGTGGCCACCCTGAGTCATGGACATCCTGCTGGTATTGTTCCATAGGCCAGTCCCTTCATGAGCTCTAGCAGGTCCTAAATGGGGTAGATGTTAGGGTGTGCCAACCCAAGGCCCAGTTGTGGGCCTGGGTGGTAGCTGAGCCGGTCAGTCTGGGACAGTACACCCATGCCCTCAGGATTGGTTCACCCTCTCCCATGAGGGTCAGGGCCAGCTTTCTAGCTGCATTAACCAATGAGAGGCAAGGGCAGCTTTCCTTGAGTGAGACAAGGGCAGGCTGGCTTAGCATGGCCCTCTGATTTTGTCTTACGTTATTCCTGAGGGCCCCTGAAGGGACACAGGCCAAAGACATCAACACAGACCCCTTGGCAGCAGCTTGGGTCCCAGTGACATCCTGGCTCTGGGTGGAAGCATTGGCCACTCAGATTAGGATGGTTCTGGTGGCAGCATGGTCCCTGAACACCACAAAGGTCTCAGGTTGTGGCCCCAACCCTGGGCTTCTATGTGACCCTTGGTAGCAATACAGGACTCAGACTTCAAAACAGATGCGTATGAGGTAGGGCCATGAACCCAGATGTGGTCCTAAGCAGCAGCTGGGTCTGATGTCACCACTGCTCCAGGAGGCAGTGCAGGCCACTGAACACAGGCCCGAGCGGCAGTGTGCCCTCAGATACCAATATGGCCCCTGACCTCAGGCATCTGCACTGTCTTTGATGGTAACAGAAGCCTCAGACATCAACACAGACCCTGGCTGCTGTAGGACTAGGGGCCCAGACATGGCCTTCGGCAGCAGCCTGCCTGGAAATCACCATGGCCCTGGGTGGCAGGCAGATTTTCCTCATCAGCCTACTCTTCACTGTCTTCATTTCTCCCTTTCTGTCTCTTTCCACAGGGCATGAACCATTTGCTTCTCTTCCTCTTCCATTAATTTATCACATAATTGCTTATCATAATGGGCCCAACCCCCCCATGCCACAAGGTTCCAGAGGGCCTGTGGAGGATATCCCACCAGTTTGAGCCTTGAGGACCTCAGCTGGCCTGTGTCTGGCCTGTGTCTGGCTAGTTCTCATCTGAGCATCGGGGCATGGATGTCTTCCCACCACTCCTTGAGGACCCTGGCTGGTGTGTGGCTGACTAGTCCCCATCTGAGCAGAACTGCCCAGTTATGAATTCTTGATGCACAGTATTATGAAGGGCCTGTGCTCCAGGCACTTCCTACCCCAGGTTTCCCACTTATTTCTAAGAAATTACTGAACCTAGGATTAAAACCTGTCTGACTTGAAGGTTCATGTTCTTTTCAGTGAACCACCCAATATTGGCAGAAATTGTATAGACTATCATTTGTGCAGAAACAGGCTTTTTTTTTTTTTAACTTAGCTATCATCTCTTTTTTAATCTCTTATTTTATTTTTCCCCCTTCTCCTTATCTTCATCCCTTTCTTTCCTTCTCCTCTTTATCCCTCATTTTATTAGAGTTTGTGAGGGAAACCACGCTCAGGACAGGCAGGCTGTAAAACCTAGCAGCTGCTGGGGGAAAAAGGAGTTGAAAAGAGGTAGGATATCATGTTTTTTTGAGATAGGGTCAGCAATGGAGGTCTGCAAGCAGCTTCAGAGAGAGGATAGGGTGTCTTTAAAGAAAAGAGTGAGGAAGCCCACGGTATGAGAAAAGCATGATTAGAATTTTGGTCAGTGTCTAAATAGAGGCGATATAAAGAGAAAAGGGAAAGACTTGCCTTTGAATTAGAACTCAGAAAAGTTAGTGGGCTTATTAGCAGTAGTCTCAATAGCTGCTGCCCTTTTCTGTATTTCAAAAACAATTTATTAAAAATTATGTCTACTTACTCTGCTATACTGGTAGATCTAGCGTAATCATCATCAGAGAGGCTTCATCTAGCAACTCATGAAAACAGATGCAGATCCATAGCCAAACATTAGGTGGAGCTCAGGGA
This sequence comes from Cricetiscus sungorus, assembly GCA_030556225.1. Classification (NCBI taxonomy): domain Eukaryota; kingdom Metazoa; phylum Chordata; class Mammalia; order Rodentia; family Cricetidae; genus Cricetiscus; species Cricetiscus sungorus. The sequence continues at coordinate 51,184,515 of JANBXA010000734.1, forward strand.
ATCCTGCAGGAGGAGGGAGAGCAAGAATTGAAGAGCCAGAGGAGTCAAGGAAACAAGAAAACCTTCAGAATCAACTAATCTGGGCTCATAGTGGCTCACAGAGACTGAACCGACAATCAGGGAGCCTGCATGGGTCTGACCTAGGCCTTCTGCATATATGTGACAGTTTCATAGTTTGGTCGTCTTGTGGGACTCTTTAACAGTGGGATCAGAGGGTGTCTCTGACTCTTGCCTGTTTTTGGGACCCCTTTCCTCCTACTAGGTTGCCTTGCCCAGCCTTAATGTGAGGGGAGGTGTCCAGTATTATTGCAACTTGATATGCCATGTTTGGTTGTTACCCCTGGAGGCCTTCCCTTTTCTAAAAGGAAATAGAGCAGGAATGGATCTGGGAAAGAGAGGGGAGGTGACAGGGGATGGGGGGCAGGTAGGGAGGGATGGGACTGGGAGCAGAAATTGCAGTTGGGATGTAATGTATGAGAGAATAAAAAAGGGGAAATAATATAATTATATTTTAATTAAAAATATTAATTGAAAAAGTATGTATATTTAGTAGAAAAAGTTTAAAGTACTATAGGGAATGAATGCAGTAAAAGGTTTCTCTTCCATATTTCTACTCCTCAGCCCTTTGTGCCTCCTTGCCCCAGGCAGTTGTCACTATAGTCATTCAGGACATTTTATATTTGTCCAAATATATATGCATGCATTCATTGTTTTCTTCCCATCTTTTGAGTTGGCTTTAGAATATGATATACTGTAGTGAAATGTCCACAGCCATCTTATATTTGATATTGGAATGCTTACTTAGTGTCATAGTTAACTTCAGCTGTCAGCTTGACACAAACCTAGAATTACCTAGGGAGAGGGAACCTCAACTAAAGAATTGCTTCTATCATATTAGCCTGTGGGTGCTTTGTCTATAGGGTATTTTCTTCATTGTTATTGACGTTGGAAGGACTAGTCCATGGGGAGCAGTACCATACCAAGACCTGGGCTGTATAAGAAAGGTAGCTGTTCCCTGCCCACTTGTGGGTTCTACCTAGTGTATCAGGCAAACTTTTTTGGAAGGTGTTAACAGATCACTAGCTTCCACACACCCAAATGCTAAAATGTGATCTACACATTTTAGAAACCTACACAGAGACTTCCCTGCTTTGTTCTGATCCACCCTTTCCTCCATATTGTTTTTTGTCATGCTATCTTATCCTAGGAGGAGTAAAGCAAACTAGAACGATTAGTGTCCCCTGGATTCTTAGAGCCTATTTTAAAGAGTTTATTGAAGCCCTAGAAAATAGCTTGTTTATTTCTAGCTGCTTTTCACAATTGAGATCGGTTTCTGGACTTGTGTCCCAAAATACAATGGGAATGCTTCCCTTGTTTTCCTACAGTGACTTTGACATATTTGCTATGAACTGATAATTTTTGACAGTTTATGTCCATAGAACATGCCAGTTTCCTCACTGATTTTGAATACTTGGTCACTTGGCTTACAGTTGTGAAAAGGGTTGCTTCCCCTCACCCCTCAAACATACCATTTCCTGCTCCTTTTTTTTCCTTTGTTGATCATCTTTAATAAATTTAAATTATTAATAAATTTAATAAATTATTTATTTTCTATACAGCTGCAGTCTCCCCTGTCCGCCTACCCCCCCCCATTCTCTCCTTCATTTCTATTCCGAAGAGTGCAGGCCTAATCCTTGCCTCTTTTCAATTTAGCTTTTGTTCATATTTAGTCTGTTTGTGTCCCTGTCTTTCTTTTTGCCCCCCACCTGTGTGTGTGTGTGTGTGTGTGTGTGTGTGTGTGTGTGTGTGTGTGTGCGTGCGTGCGTGCGTGCCTGCACACGAGCTTGAGTGTGTCTCAGAAGACAACTTGCAGAAGTTCAGTCTCCTCACCACATATGAATTCTAATCATCAGACTAGGTGGCAAGTACCTTTATCTGCTGAGCCATTTCATCAGTCCAAGTTGTAGTTTTTGAAAACAAGTTTGTTTTCCTTAGAGACAGGATTGCTCTGTGTAGCCCTGGCTATCCTAGAACTCTTGGATATCCAACTGCCTTTGCCCCCCAAGTGCTGGGATTAAAGGCATGTGCCACCACTGCCTGGTGAAAACAAGATTTTAAAGTAGAACAAGTTTACTATAACATTTTTTAAATGACTCAGAAATCTATAATAGCAAAAAATTGTATGATATCCATTCTCTACTCTGAGATGACCATCAACTCTGTGGTTGCCAACTTGTTATGCTTCTCCCCTTCTTTCCCTGCCTTCTCTTCTGCTGGGAATATAACGAAGTGCTTTTCAAGTATTAGATAAGCACTATATCACTGCTCTAAAGAAAAGAATCCAAGTAAGATGCAGGTTACTCCAAGGAGCATTCCATTATAGATATGGTTTCATGAAGTTTTAAAATTTCATTTATTTTAGTTGCACATTTGGAGGCTAAAGGGCAGCTTATGGGAGCCAATTCTTTCCTTCTAATATGTGGGCCTTGGGCCCATCTTCAGGCTTAGCAACAAGTACCTTTATTCATCAAGCCATCTCTTGGCATCATGGATCTTTGTACTTACAGAACAAAAGAAATGCATAAATGTTTTCAAATATATTGATGGAAACATGAGGCGGGTAGATTATAGTAAAACAAGGACTTTGTAGATTTCAGATGATACTTGGTGACATTTTAGCTTTTGGGTTTGTGGAAACTAGTTGTTAATACATTCCAAAAAAGATTAATCTGATAATTATGAGTATACCATAGGTGGACTGTGAATGGCTATTAAGGGATTTGTCCTAGTTTCATTCTGTTGCTATGATAAAACACTGGCCAAAAGCCACTTGAGGGAAGGAAAGGGTTTACCTTATCATAAACTTTTAGGTCACAGTCCATCTTAATTAGGATTTCTATTGCTGCAAAGGGACACTGACCACATCAACTTCTATAAAGGAAAACATTTATTTTGGGTAGGTTACACTTTCAGAGATTTAGTGTATTATCATTGTGTCAGGACGTGGTGGCATGCAGGCAGATATGGAGCTGTAGAAGGAGCTGACAGTTCTACATCTTGATCCCAAGGCAACAGGAAGCTATGCACACTAAGCATAGCTTGAGCAAAGGAGACCTCAAAGCCCACCCCCCACAGTGACACACTTCCTCCAAGAAGGCCACACCTAGTCTAAGAACCACATCTCTTAATACTGCCACTTCCTTTCTTGGACATTTTCTTTCAAGCCACCACACAATCCCTTGTCAAGGGAAGTCAGGACAGGAACTCAATGTAGAAACAGTGGAGGAATTCTGCTTGCTGACTTATTCACTGGCTTGTGCTCAGCTAGCTTTCTTATATAGGCTAGAACTTCCTGCCTAGGTTGGTCCTTCCTCTATCAATCTGTAGTCAAGATGATGCTCCACAGACATGCCCCAGGCAAATCTGAAGGCAGTTCTTCCATGAGGTTCTCTTTTCCTAGGTGACTCTAGGTTATGTCCAGTTGACAATAAGAATTAACCAGGACAGAGCTAAAAGCCCAGGATAAACTGGCTGTGGACCTGTCAGTTTGCAGTCTTACACAATCATGAAGTTGGGATCACTTGTAGAATCTTTAATACAGGTATCCTCACTGCAGAACTTATTCTTACATCAATATGTACTACAAGCATTTCCTAGCACCCCACCCCCCACCGACAACTTTAAAAAAAAAATCCTTTTTTTATTTATTGAGTGAATGGATATTTCCCCATGAAAGCATAAGGGCATAGTCTTTGATTTCCTAGTTTTACTGTTGGGCATTTTAGGTGCTTAGAAATGAAACTTGGTGGTTTCCTTCTAAAGGAACTCATCCCTCCTGGGGTTTAAGAAAAGACTAGTTGGCCTTTCTGAGGAGGGTGGGGGAGCATCATTTGTGTTCTTGCTGAAAGGTAGTTTGGAGGGGCTAGAGAGGTGACTCTGTGGTTAAGAGCACTGATTGTTCTTCCAGAGGCTTGATTTCCAGCTCCCACAAGGCAGCTCATAGCTGTCTATAACTGTAGTCCTACAGTAGCTGATGTCTTCTGGCTTCTGTTGATACCAGGCACACACATACATGTAGGCAAACTACTCATACACATAAAACTAAAACTTCTTAAAGAGGTGACTTAGATTAGAAATTTATTTTCTTCAGAAATTGTGGATTCTTTGGATACCTCCATAATTAAGATAGCTAAATTCCTATTTGGGCAACTGAGACATGAGGTTGACAGTAAGTGAGCTTTGTCACCTATATTGTGAGGTAACTTACAAGCATTGGACTTCTCATGTTTTGTTTTAGTAGAAATAATGACTTTCTCACATTGCTTGACAAAATGACAACTGTCAAAATTTCCCTTGTTTCTCTTGGGAAGCCTTGAGTTTACAGAAAGGAACCCAAAGCCTGTGAGTTCAAAGTGTTCTCTCAACTCTTTTGGCTTTTTTCTGCCCTGATGGCTTCTAGTGAGCTAGAATGCAGTTAGGAATTATGCTGGCTTAGTAAAGTGGTAGCAGAAGGTTCTCTAAGATCTATGACCTACTAGCTCTGGGAAGTTGGGCAGGTTTCCAATGCCAGTGCCTCTGAGAGGGAACCAGAGACAACAGAAATAGCCTTTATTGTTTTGGGAGTCTCTTGGATGACCACTCAGTAGCTTCTTGTGTTCCCAGTGCAGGACTAGGACTCTCAGAAGCAGCAAATGTGGCAGTTATGAGCTCTTTGGAATGCACCAGTGATACTATTTTAGTGGCAGTGCAGTGCAGTCTGTCCGAGGACTTCTGTCAGTAAGAGTGGGTGATGCGCTTCACACTGTACATATGGTAGCAGTGGAAGCAGTTAATTCTGATACTGATTATAGGTGCCGGCAAACAAAGAAAAGGGAGAAACTGTAACAATATGGTTTGACTGACAAAAATAATGTTAATTGTAGTCTTCTGACTCATTTGTTTATTTCTATCTTGCCTTCTCCCAGAAAGAAATTTGAGGTGGATAATTGCAGTCATTACATTAACTTATTATAGTCTATTACAGTTCCATGCAGTTATGCTTGTTACGAATGTCAGTTTAATGTATCAATTTGATTTGATGGCAATAGGTCAATGTCTTTTCTTGGGCTTAGTATATGTTGTAAGCACATTAAGTGTAATTATATTCATAAATATTATTTGATGGCTTTATAGATTTCTTTAGTATAGGGTGTGTGATAAGTAAAGTAAATTTGATAGAAAGCAATTAACACAATTGTAAATATAAAGAACTGGCAGAATTGCTCATTATAAAAGCAGTTATTGGATGTTTTTTCTCTTGCCAAGAGGCATGGAAAAGGAGCTTAAGTATAGCAAGGAAGGAACATGCAAGCAATACCATGTGACAGATGATAAAGGTAAATTATTGATCTCGAATGAGGCTGCCCTCCCCCCACCCAGTGCCATACCCTGCCCACTGTCCCACTGCTCTAGTTGAGCACTGGGACAGAAGGTGCATCCAACAATCCTGCCACCTTTGGGGAACTTCCTGGAGCTGCTCTGAGCTCATTAGACCTGCCTATTCACAAGGAACCACCCTGAATCTCCACCTGCCTGATCTCTGATCCCCTCCGCCAGTCCTCTGCTGGAGTACCGGGTCCCAGAGATCCGCCTATCCCCGCGGGACCATCCTGAGTCCCTGCCTGCTGGATCTTTGACCCCTTTTGCTGGGCCTCTGCTGGAGCCTGATCTTTGACTCCCCCCACCCCATCACCAGGCCCCTGCCTGCAGAGAGACCTCCTAGAGAGGTTGGACCACCCAGAGCTATAGACATCGAACTTCTGACCCACCTAAGCCCACCAGGGGAGTACCATAGAGAGAGAGACCCTGTCAGCACCTACTGGAAGAAGAGATGGGAAGACAGCAAAACAAGAAAACACCTAACAGTAGAAAGACAAGTATGACATCACTAGAATATAGGGACTCTACACCAACTAGACCTGAACACACCAAAGCAGATGAAGCAGAAGAGAACGGCTTAAAAAATATCTTCATAAAAATGATAGAGGCCCTCAAAGACGATGTGAGAAAATCCCTTAAAGAAATGAAAGAAAAACAAAAAATTGGAAGAAATGAATAGTTCAAGACTTGAAAACTGAAATAGAGACAATAAAGAAAACACAAACTGAAGGAATGCTGGAAATAGAAAAACTGGGCAAACGATTGGGAACTACAGACACAAGCATAACCAAGGAATACAAGAGATGGAAGAGAGAATCTCAGGCACTGAAGATAAACTAGAGGAAATATATTCATTGACCAAAGAAAATCTTAAATACAACAAATCTTTAATACAAAACATCCAGGAAATGTGGGACACCGTGAAAAGGCCAAACCTAAGAATAATAAGCATAGAAGAAGGTGAAGAAGCACAGATCAAAGGTGCAGAAAACATATTCAGTAAAATCATTGAAGAAAACTTTCCCAATCTGAAGGAGGACATGCTCATGAAATACAAGAAGCATACCGAACACCAAATAGACTGGACCAAAGAAAAAAGACCCCTCGACATATAATAATCAAAACACCTAACATACAGAATAAAGAAAGAATATTAAGAGCAGTGAAGAAAAAAAGGCCAGGTAACATATAAAGACAGACCTATCAAAATTACACCTGACTTCTCCATGGAAGCTCTCAAGGCCAGAAGGTCCTGGATAGATGTTCTATAAGTACTAAGAGCCCACAGATGCCAGCCCAGGCTACTATACCAGCAAAACGCTCAATTACAATAGACAGAGAAAACAGATATTCAATAACAAAGCCAGATTTTCACAATACGTATCTACAAATCCAGACCTACAGAAAGTTCTGGAAGGAAAACTCAAACCAAAGGAAGTTAACTATGCTCACAAAGACATAGGCAATAGATAATCCCACTTCACCAGAACCCAAGATTAAAGCAGGGCAAATATATTCACAATACCACCCCCAACAACAAATCTAAAACAAACAAGCATTAACAATCAATGGTCCTTACTTTCCCTCAACATTAATGGTCTTAACTCGCCTATGACTAACAGACTAACAGAATGGATACAAAGACAGAATCCATCCTTCTGCTGAATACAGGAAACACATCTAAGCTTCAAAGACAGACATTACCTCAGGATAAAGGGTTGGGAAAAGTTCTTCCAATCAAATGGACCCAAGAAGCAAGCAGGTGTGGCTATCCTAATATCTAACAAATCAGACTTCAAACTAAAATCAATCAGAAGAGATGAAGACAGTCATTTCATATTCATCACCGGAGAAATCCATCAGCACAAAGTCTCAATTCTGAACATCTATGCCCCAAATACAAAGATACCCACATTCATAAAAGAAACACTACTAAAACTCAAAGTTCACATAAAACCTCACACACTTATAGTGGGAGACTTTAACACCCCACTTTCACAACTAGACAGGACCACCAGTCAGAAACTTAACAAAGAAACAAAAGAACTAACAGAAGTTATGGTCAGTTGAGTTTAATAGACATCTATGGAACATTTCATCCAAACACAAAAGAATATACCTTCTTCTTTGCTCCACATGGATGGAGCCTTCTCTAAAATTGACCACATACTAGGCAACATAACAAACCTCAATAGATGCAAAAAAAAAATTGGAATAGTCCCCTGTATCTTATCAGACCACCATGCTTTAAAATTGGAATTCAACAACAACACAAATTGTAGAAACCCTACAAACTCGTGGAAACTGAACAATGAGCAATTGCACCATACCTGGGTCAAAGAAGAAATAAAGAAATTAAGGACTTCCTAAAATTTAACAAGAATGAGAACACAACACACCTGAACTTATGGGACACCTTAAAAGCAGTGCTATGAGGTAAGTTCATTGCATTAAGTGCCCATATGAAGAAAACAGAGGATAGTCACATTAGAGAATTAACAGCACAACTGAAAGCCTTAGAACAAAAATTCACCCCAGAGGAGTAGATGCCAGGAAATAATCAATTTGAGGGATGAAATCAATAAAGTAGAAACCAGAAAAACAATACAAAAAATAAATGCAACAAAGAGTTGGTTTTTCAAGAAAATCAACAAGATAGACAAACCTTTATCCAAACTAACCAAAAAGCAGAGAGAGAGAACATGCAAATTAACAAAATCAGAAACAAAAAGGAGGACTTAACAATGGTCACTGAGGAAATCCAGAGAATTTTCAGGTTATACTTTGAAAACACGTACTCCACAAAATTTGAAAATTCAAAGGAAATGGACAAATTTCTGGATAACTATCACTTACCAAAATTAAATCAAGAACAGACAAACAACTTAAGTAGACCTATAACCCCTAAAATAGAAGCAGTCATCAAAAGCCTACCAACTAAAAAAAGCTCAGGGCCAGATGGCTTCAGTGCAGAATTCTACCAGAGATTCAAGGAAGAGCTAATACCAATACTCCTCAAATGTTCTACACAATAGAAACAGAAAGTTCATTACCAAACTCTTTTTACGAGGCCACAATCACCTTGGTACCCAAGCCACACAAAGACACAACTAAGAAAGAAAACTACAGACCAATATCCCTAATGAACATTGATGTAAAAATACTCAATAAAATACAAACTGAATCCAAGAATACATCAGAGAAATTACCACCACGATCAAGTAGGCTTTATCCCTGAGTTGCAGGGATGGTTTAACATATGAAAATCTATCAACATGATCACCATATAAACAAACTGAAAAAGAAAAACCACATGATCATCCCACTAGATGCTGAAAAAGCCTTCGACAAAATTCAACACCCTTTCATGATAAAGGTCTTGCAGAGATCAGGGATAACAGGAACATACCTAAACATAATAAAGGCAATATATAGTAAACCAACAGCCAACATCAAGCTGAATGGAGAGACCATTAAGGCGATTTCTCTAAAATCAGGAACAAGACAAGGCTACCCTCTCTCTATATATCTCTTCAATATTGTACTTGAAACTCTAGCTAAAGCAGTAAGACAACAAAAGGAGATCAAGAGGATACAAATTGGAAAGGAAGAAGTCAAACTTTTGCTATTTGCAGATGATATGATAGTTTACATAAGTGATCCAAAAAACTCTACCAGGGAACTCCTACAGCTGATAAAACACCTTCAGCAAACTAGCAGGATACAAAATAAACTAAAAAAAAAAAAAAATCAGTAGCCCTACTATATACAGATGACAAAGGGGCTGAGAAAGAAATCAAAGAATCATCACCCTTTACAATAGCTAAAAACAACGTCAAGTATTTTGGGGTAATGCTTACCAAACAAGTGAAAGGCCTATATAATAAGAATGTTGTGTCTTTAAAGAAAAAAATTAAAGAAGATACCAGGAAATGGAAAGATTGCCTATGCTCTTGGATAGGTAGGATAAACATAGTAAAAATGGCAATCTTGCCAAAAGCAATCTACAGATTTAATGCAATCCCCATTACAATCCCAGCACAATTCTTCACTTACCTTGAAATGATAATAATCAACTTTATATGGAAAAACAAAAGACCAGGATAGCCAAAACAACCCTGTACAATAAAGGAACTTCAGGAGACATCACCATCCCTGACTTTAAGCTCTACTACAGAGCTATAGTCCTGAAAACAGCCTAGTATTGGCACAAAAATAGACAAGTAGACCAATGGAATCGAGTCAAAAATCCTGATATTAACCCACACACCTACGAACATCTGATTTTTGACAAAACAGCTAAAAGTATACAATGGGAGGAGGAAAGCATCTTCAACAAATGGTGCTGGCACAACTGGATGATGGTATGTAGAAGACTCCAGATAGACCCATTTATATCCCCATGCAAAAAACTCAAGTCCAAATGGATCAAAGACCTCAACATAAATCCAGCCACACTGAACCTCTTGGAAGAGAAAGGGGGAGGTACCCTTGATTAAATTGGTACAGGAGACTGCTTTCTGAACATAACTCCAGTAGCACAGACACTGAGATCAACAATTAATAAATGGGACCGCGTCAAACTGAGAAGCTTCTGTAAGGCAAAGGACACAGTTGACAAGACCAAATGGCAGCCCACAGACTGGGAAAAGATCTTCACCAATCCTTCATCTGACAGAGGGCTGATCTCCAAAATATACAAAGAACTCAAGAAACTAGTCAACAAAACACCAAATAACCCTATTAAAAAATTGGGTACAGAAATGAATAGAGAACTCTCAATAGAGGAAATCAAAAAGGCTGAAAGACACTTAAGTGCTCAACATCGTTAGCTATCAGGGAAATGCAAATCAAAACAACTTTGAGATACCATCTTACTCCTGCCAGAATGGCTAAAATTAGAAACACCAATGATAATTTATGCTGAAGATGATGTGGAGAAAGGGGAACACTCTTGCACTGCTGGTGGGAGTGCAAACTTGTACAGCCATTTTGGAGATCAGTATGGTGGTTTCTCAGGAAAATGGAAATCAGTCTACCACAGGACCCAGCAATCCCCCTCTTAGGCATATACCCAAATGATCTACATCCATGCAACAAAGACTTGTGCTCAATGTTCATAGCATTATTTGTAATAGCAAGAACCTGGAAGCAACCTAGATGCTCCTCAACTAAAGAATGGATAAAGAAGATGTGGTACATTTACACAATGGAATACTACTCTGCGGGGGGGGGCAATGGAATCTTGAAATTCGCAGGCAAGTGGATGGAACTTGAAGAAACCATCCTGATTGTGGTAAACCAGTCACAAAAAGAGGAACATGGTATGTACTCGCTCATATATGGATTTTAGACCTAGAGCAAAGGGTCACCAGCCTATAATCTACACTGTCAGAGAAACTAGGATACAAGGAGGATTTTAAGAGATTCATATAAGGTCCCTCACAGAAGGGGAAAGGGACAAGATCTCCAGAGCACATGGGGAGTTGGCGGGGGGGGGCAGCAATGAGTGGAGAGGGAACTAGGAGAAAAAGATGGGGAGGAGACGAAAGCACGTGAGACTAGGAAGATTGAGTCAGGGGAGGAATAGACAAGGAGGGAGGAAGGGGGGAGAGAGAGAGAGACAGAGACAGAGACAGAGAGAGCATAAAAAGGGGAGCCATTGTAGGTTTGAGGAGAAAACCGAACCTAGAGAAATGTCCAGAGACCTACAAGGCTGACCCCAACTGACAATTTGGGAAACAGTGGAAAGGCCCAACAGTGGAAATGCCCTTCCCTGATAATGAGATCGACAACTAACTTGTCCACCATCATGGAGCCTTCATCTTGTAGCTGATGGAAACAGAAGTGGACACCCACAACAAAACACTGAGCAGAACTGGAATCTAGATGCAGAGAGGAAGGACAAGACCAGGCTGCAGAAACCCACAGAGACAGCTGACCTGAACAAGGAGGAGCTAATGGACCCCCAGACTGATAGCTGGGAATCCAGCATGGGACTGACTCAGACCCCCTGAATATGAGTCTCAGCTGGAGGGCCTGAGCAGTCTGGGGGATCTAGGACAGTGGAACCAGGATGTATTCCTGGTGCACAAAGGGACTTTGGGGGCTCATTTCCCATGGAGGGATACTCCCTTAACCTAGAGACAAGAGAGAAGGCCTAGTCCCTACTTCAAATGATTGACAGATTTGGATGGCCCCTTCTGAAGGGCATTGCCCTGCATGTGGAGTGGGGGTGGGTGAAAGGGGAGGGGGGGAATGAGAGGATAGGAGAGGGAAAGAGGGAGAGAGAGGCAACTGGGATTGATATGTAAAATAAAAATAAAAAAGTAAATTATATATATAAAAAGAAAATTCAGATTGGATATTGTTAAGAAAAGCTTTCCAAAAAAATATCTCACCTGAAGCCTGCAGCTTACATATGTTCTCTGTGTTTTGATGTATATATAATGGCACATAATCTGTGAATATAATATTATATGTGTGCTTTAATGCTCCCAAGATCTCCTTTGGTCTACCTACTCATTCCTTCTTCCTATCAGACCCTGGTATAAGTTGAGTCTTGAAGGCTAAGGAGGAGAAGGGTTAAAATTATAATAATCAGACATGCTGAGTTTTTTAGAAGTTGAAATTTCTGATGGACTTGAGTGTAGAGAAGTGAATGCAAAGGGCCAGACAGGAGGTCAGAGGGATGCAGAGAGCTTGTATCATGAAGGCTTTGAATAATAAGACATTTATTTGTATTTTATTTTGACGACAACAAGGAACCTTCAAGGACTTTGTGCAATGAATTGAAACAGTCAGATGTCACTAGTAATAGTAATATGAACAGTTTGCTTCTTTAAAAAATCTTTTTGACCACAGAGTTTTGCACACATATGTAAACAATGTCACAAATATTTGGTTTAATGAATTAGTATAAGGTAGGAAACAAGTGAATTTTTACAATCATCCCAGAGAGCTCACTAGTGCCCACTTCACAGTTACAACCCTGTCCCCTAAAAGTACTACTCTTTTGGCTTTTATAATGACTTCTTTGGTTTTCTTTGTATATGGTTGCCCAAGTGTACATCACTAAAATTAGCATCTACTTCATCCTGTTTATTATTCTTTTTAGTTCATTATGTAATCATAAAAAATATTTTGAGGCAAAGTTTCACTGCATAGCCCAGACTGCCCTTGAACTTGAAACCTTCCTATGACAGTCTTCTGAATGTTACAAGTGTGTGCTATCACCCCAACCTTTTGTAATTCTTTTTTAAGTCTAAAAGTTTCCCTTTTTCCTCTTAATTTTTTTCCTTGAAGTTTGCTTGTTGAGAATATTAGGTTATTTTTGACATGATTTTGTTTGAGAAAAATTTTCTTACATTCTAGATTTTGTTCAATGTGTCCCAACCTATTCTACTGTCTTTATATTTTTTTTTGTAAATTGGTAGTTGGGGCTAGAATGTTGATCATATTTAAGTATCTATAGTTGAACTATATTATAATTTTTTTTAAAAAACTTTGTACCTATTGGTGGACATTTGGCTTGCTCCTATATTTTATTAACAAAACATAATGTAATTATGAGAAATGCAATGCAAATATATTTTTGTTAGAATATGCTCTTATGTTTTCTTCTCCTATTATATATTCTTTGTGTATATGTATGGAAAATAGAAATTGACATCAGAAGTCTTCCTCATTGCCTGTAACCTTAATTTTTAACATATATATATTCTTTGCAAATTTTATACAGTGTATTTTGATCATATTCTCTCTCCTTTCCCCAGTTCTCCCCTTTTCCACATACTCTTCCCATCCCACTCAACTTTTTCTACTTTTCTCTCTCAATCTCTCTCTCTGTCTCTCTCTGTCTCTCTCTCTCTCTCTCTCTCTCTCTCTCTCTCTCTCTCTCTCTCTCTCTCTCTCTCTTTAAGGCAAAACTTCTCATTTACATTGGAGCTTATTAATTTGGCCAAGCTGACTGGTTAGGAAAATTCAGGGATCTCCTAGCTCTGATCTCTGCCTCTCTAGTGCTGGCATTACATGTGTACCCCACTAACCTAACTATAAAAAGAAAACCAAATCGTTTTTTGGCATTTCTGGTATGTGCATGTTTGTATGTGTGCGTATAGGCATGTGTAAGTCACATGCACAAGTAGAGGTCAGATGACAACCTTGTTGTTGGTCCCTGTCTCCCACCTCGTATTGAGACAGACTTCCTTGTTATGTTACCACGGTGTATGCCAGGCTAGCTGGCTTGTGAGTTTCCTAGAATTCTCCTCTCTCTGTTCACAATCTCATTGTGGAAGTGCTGGGATTGCAGATATATGCTACTGGGCCTGGCTTTATATGGGTTTTGATGATCTAAATGCAGGTCCTCACATTTGCATAGTAAGTACTTTACCCAATGTGCCATCATGCAGCCTCCAGCTTTTTTTTTTTTAATGAGTTTTGGGGGATCAGATTTATATCCTCAAGCTTGCATTGCAAGCACATTATCAGTTGAGCCATCACCCCAGCCCTCCTGTTCTGTATTCTTGTACCTTTATTTTATTTCTCATAGTTATTATGTGTTATTATTTGATTAATATTTGTTTTCATCTCTAGGTCATAATTTTTATGTGTAGGAAAATGTTCATGTATCTAGAGTAACTATACTAAGTAAATATTCATTAAATAAGTGCATTGTTATAAACAGAATTAATTTTGCTAGGTTATATCAATTATACTTGAATTATTAAAAAATAGATTTATGTTCCTGTTGATTTTTCATATCTAGCCACACTGGCTATTCTACCTGGCTGAACCTCTCCTTCTCAGTTCTTTCCTTCTATTTACATTTTGTTTTGTATTATGTTTTCATTTTTATCTTGTGGGTTTTAGGACTGAATTTAGGTCATGAAGTTGTTAAACAAACTACTACAGAGCAACACTCTTGTCCCTTATACACATTTTCAGTTTTTGAGATAGTGTCTCACTCTGTAGATTGACCTTGGACACACACAACTCTTTCTGCCTCAGCCTCCCCAGTGCCAGATTACAGATGTGAGCCACCATGCCTTGCTTATGCATATTTTGAGGTACTTACATTCTCGGTTCTTTTCTAGGTGCTTAGGATATACCAGGGAGCAGAACAAACACAAACTTCTCTAGTAGCAGAATTATGGTAATGACCACAACATGTTAGATAGCAGACTAGTGAAAGAATAGATGGGGGAAAGCATCAGGGGTAATGTTAGAATTGGAGATGAATGGTGCCATTAAGTTACATGAGAATATAGGTCATATTGAACAGATAGCATTTGAACAGAGACTTTAAAGAGGCAAGAGAATTAGCATTAACTCTCCATGGAAAGTACAATTCAGGAAACAACTGGTTGAAGGTGAGTGTTGACAGTGCAGGGTAGTAATAGAAGGAGATTTACTAGGTTTTGGGAATGTTTATTCTTGATTTGTATGTTGATTATATGAGTGTGGCCACAGTTTTATTCAACAGTACAATTATCATCATCATGTACTTTTCTGTGCCTTATATCTCAGTAGAATTTTTATTTTTAAGTTAAGAAATTGTCTTAGTTTGCTTTCTATTGCTGTGATAAAGACTACAACCAAAATCGACTTGCTTGTGTAAATGGAGTTCTTTTTTGGGGGGTCCGGGGGTGTTCTCTGTCTGGCTTTGGAGCCTATCTTGGCACAAGCTCTGTAGACCAGGCTGGCCTTGAACTCACAGGGATCCACCTGCCTCTGCCTCCCCAGTGTTGGGATTAAAGGCGTGTGCCACCACCTCCTGGCATAAATGGAGTTCTTAATTGGTCTAAATAATAAAAGCCCGGAGTTAAATATGGAGAAAAATGCTGGGAGATTGGAGAGAAGAAGGAGCAAGCCAGAGCCACCTTTACCTCATTAGCTTTCCAGCGGAAAGAGAGTTCCTGTTTCTTCCAGCTTATATCTTCTTTCTGCCCATCCATCTCACTTTCTGTCTAGATGACCAGACGTCTATGATTAGCTAGTGGCAAACTCCATCCTCTGATCTTCAGACAAACTTTATTTGTATAAGCAAGGTTTCATCATAGGAAAGAAAAGATTTATTTCAACCTACAGTTGTAGTCCATCATGAAGGGAATTCAGAGCAGGAAGTCAAGGCAGGAACCTCGAGGGAGGTACTAAAGCAGAAGTCCTGAGACACTGCTTACTGGACTTCTCAGGGTGCTTTCTTTGTTTCATACCACCCAGGACCAGGGTACTGCCCAGGGTTGTCACTGTTCCCAGTAAGTGGGGCCCTTCCACATCAATCGTTAATGAAGAAACAGTCCTACAGGTTTGCCTATAGACAAGACAGTATGATGGAGGCATTTTATTAGTCGAAGTTCCTCTGATCAGATAACTCTAGTTTGTGTCAGCTTACAAAATAAAACAAAATAAAAACCCAGGATAGAAGTGAATATTAGACATTTTGTAATGCCTTAGTACTAACTCAGTTTTTAAAAAAATAGTTTATTTTCTGGTCATTGTTTTGCCTGCATGAATGTCTGTGTGAAGGTATTGGATCCTCTGTAACTGGAGTTACAGACGGTTGTGAACCACCATGTGGGTGCTGGGAATTGAACCCAGGTCCTCAGAAAGAACAGCTAGTGCTTGTAATCATTGAGCAATCTGTCCAGTCCAGCAAACTCAGTTTTTCATCAGCATTTCATTCTTTTTATTGTTTGTTTGTTTATTTATTTATGGCTTTTCAAGACAGGGTTTCTCTGTATTGTTTTGAAGCCTATCCTGGAACACGCTCTGTAGATCAGGCTGGCCTCAAACTCAGAGATCCGCCTGCCTCAGCTTACTGAGTGCTAGGATTAAAGGCATGCACCACCAATGCCCAGCTCAGCATTTCTTTTTATTTATTAAAATGATGAATACATTAATCAATTTCTATTGAAAATCACCATTGCCTTGATTATGGTAAATCTTTTTTTTTTTTTTTTTTACATATTTAATGCTAGAATTGATTTGCTTATTTCACTTTTGAGTTCTTCATATCTATATTCACAATTAAGGCTGGTCAGATCTTTGTTTTCTTTTAGTTATTCTCCTATGCTGGGTTTGAAGCACTTTTTTTTCTTTTAAGAAACAGTCTTGTTTTACATATCTATTCCGGTTTCCTCTCCTTCCTGTCCTTCCTACTCTCCCCACTTTCTCCCCACCCCATCCCCATCCATTCCTCAAAGAGGATGAGGCCTCCCATGAGGAGTCATCAGAGCCTATCACATCCCTTGAGGCAGGACCAAGGCCCTCCCTCCTATATCTAGACTGAACAGGGTACACTGGGAATGGGCTCCAAAAAGCCAGTTCTTGCACTAGGGATAAATACTGGTTCCACTGCTAGTGGCCCCTTACACTGCCCAAGACACCCAACTGTGACTCACATTCAGAGGGCCCAGTTCAGTCTTATGTGGCTTCCCCACCTGTCAGTCCAGAGTCAGTGAGCTCCCATTTTCTTGGATCAGCTTTTCTGTGGGTTTCCTCAACATGGTCTTGACCGTTTAGCTTATGTTGTTGCTCCTCCTCCTCTACAACTGGACTCCAGGAGTTAGGCCCCGTGCTTAGCTGTGGATCTCTGCCATCTGTCAAAGCACTTTCCTTAAGTATAGGTTCTTTTTTGTTGTTTTCCATAGAAAGAAGTTCTGTGGTACTTGTTTAATCTGTCTAGTCAAAGGGAAAGGAATAATTCCTACTGCTTGATTTTGTGTCTTTTCTGAGCTATCTGGTAATTACTACAATTTAGTAATTTATAGGTGAGTCCTGTCATTGTGTGAGTAGATGGCTATTCACTTAGAGTCTGGGTCATGCCTATTCTGGCACTGCAGAGTCATAGAAAAACAACAACAAAAACCAATTAGCACTGGACTGCTAATTGGTGATGTAACATTTGCATGTTTGGTGAGAATAGACCTTGTTTTTTAATGTGACTATTTCTGATTATTTTACATTGCTGCTAGAAACAAGACTAAAAAAAAAAAATACAGAGCCAGAGAGAAGGATCAGTCTGTATAGACATGTACCTCAAAGTCTGCCAGACTGGGTGTGATCTCTGCAATCCACATGGGAGAAGGAGAGAATTGACTCCTGCAAGTTGTCTTCTGACCTCCACACATACCCTGTGGCATGAGTGTGCTCATATACATACATGCATGCACCCCAAGTAAATAACCTAAAATTAGTATAAATTTAAAAGATATAGTATATAGAATTAGAGGAATGTGTGTTGATGTATGCCAGTCAGCCAGCCTGGGCATAAATGCCGAAGGTTTACCTTAAAACAAATAAACAAACAAATAAACAAATAAATAAATGTATCTGTATTGGGTTCTAGAGTGGCTAGAATTTCTTATATTACATTGAGGGGGCTACAGAGAGAGGTGCAGAGACACACACACAGAAAGTATACACATGTGGGGGTAGTAGAACAATTAAAAACAATCTTATTTCACACACCAATCCCAGTTCCCTCTCTCTCCTGTCTTCTCATTCCTCCCACACACTCCCATCTCACCCATCCACTCCCCAGGGAGGGGGATCATCAAAGTCTGTCACATCATTTGTGGCAGGACCTAGGCCCTCCCCTGTGCATCTATAGCTCCATAGAGACTATAGCTCCATAGGGAATGGGCTCCCAAAACCCATTCGTGACTAGGGATAAATAACTGGTTCCACTGCCAGAGGTCCCATAGACTGCCGAGGCCCCCAAACTGACACCCATGTTCAGAGGACCTGGTTCAGTCTTATGCTGGTTCCCCAGCTATCAGACTAGGGTCTGTGAGCTCCCACTTGCTCAGGTAAGATGTTTCTATGGGTTTCCGTAGCATGGTCTTGACCCCTTTGCTCATCACTCCTCCCTCTCTACAATTAGTTTCCAGGAGTTTGGCTCAGTGCTTAGCTTTGAGTGTCTGCTTCTGCTTCCATCTGCTATTTGGTGAAGACTCTATGATAGCATATAAGGTAGTCATCAATGTCATTATAGGGGAAGGGCATTTAAGGTAGCCTCTTCACTATTGCTTAGATTCATAGTTGGGGTCATCCTTGTGGATCCCTGGAGATTTCTCTAGTGCCAGATTTTTCATTAAGCCCATAATGGCTCCCTCTATTAAGGCATCTCTTTTCTTGCTCTTTCTTTCCCCAACTCGACCTTCCTGATTCTTCATGTTCTCTCCTCTCCTCCCTTTCTTCCCTCCTCTTTCTCCTACTTTCCATCCCATCCAGCTCCCAATTTTCTCAGGAGATCTCGTTCCTTTCCCCTTTCTCTGGGGGTCCATATATGTCTTTCTTAGGGTCCTCCTTGTTTCCTAGCTTCTCTGAAGTTGTGGATTGTAGGTTGGTAATCCTTTGCTCTATGTCTAACATTCACTTATGAGTGAATACATACCATGCTTTTCTTTCTGTGTCTGGGTTACTTCACTCAGGATGGTTTTCTCTAGTTCCCTCCATTTGCCTGTGAATTTGAAGACTTGTGTAAATGTACCACATTTTCTTTATCCATTCTTTGGTTGAGAGCATCTAGGTTGCTTCCAGGTTCTGGCTATTACAAATAATGCTGCTACTAACATAGTTGAGCTGATGTCCTTGTGGTATGAATGTACATCTAAAGTAACCATATGAGTTTGCACTCCCACCAGCAGTGGAGGAGAGTTGCCCTTTCTCCACATTCTCTCCAGCATAAATTTGTTGTTGGGGTTTTTGATTTTAGCCATTCTGGTAGGTGTAAGATGATATCTCAGAATTGTTTTGATTTGCATTTCCCTGATAGCTAAGGATGTTGAGCACTTTTGTAAGTGCCTTTCAGCCATTTTAGATTCCTCTATTAAGAATTCTGTACCTCACTTTTTGTACGCGCCTGCCCTCGCCAGCAAGGAAGATGAGACTCTGGGTAGATCTTCTTCATGCAGTTTTAATCAGGATCCTTTAAACATGTTGCTTCTGGCTCACAGGGACAGAGAGAGAGAGAGAGAGGGGGGGGAGGGGGGAGAGAGGGGGAGAGAGGGGGAGGGAGGGGGAGGGAGAGGGAGGGAGGGAGAGAGAGAGGGAGGGAGAGAGGGAGGGAGGGAGAGAGGGAGGGAGGGAGGGAGAGAGGGAGGGAGGGAGAGAGGGAGGGAGGGAGAGAGGGAGGGAGGGAGAGAGAGAGAATTATTTGGTGTTTTGGTGACTAAATTCTTGAATTCTTTTTATATTTTGGATATCAGCCCTCTGTCAGAGGTAGGGTTGGTGAAAATATTTTCCCAGTCTGTGGGCTGCCGTTTTGTCTTGTTGACTGTATTTTTTGCCTTACAGAAGCTTTTCAGTTTGAGGAGGTCTCATTTATTAATTGTTGATCTCAGTGTCTGTACTACTGGAGTTATGTTCAGGAAGCAGTCTCCTATACTAATTTGTTCAAGAGCACCTCCCACTTTCTCTTTTAACAGGTTCAGTGTGGCTAAGTTTATGTTGAGGTCTTTGATCCATTTGGATTTTAGTTTTGTGCGTGGAGATAGACATGGCTCTATTTGCAATCTTCTATATGTTAATACCCAGTTACGCCAACACCATTTGTTGAAGATGTTTTCTTTTTTGCAATGCATAATTTTAGCTTTTTTTTTGTTAAAAATCAGGTGTTCATAGGTGTGTGGATTAATATCAGGGTCTTCAGTTTTGTTCTGTTGGTCAACCTGTCTGTTTTTGTGCCAATACCACACTGTCTTTGTTACTATACTTCTGTAGTAGAGCTTGAAGTCAGGGATGATGATGCCTCTGGAAGTTCCTATATTGTACAGGGTTGTTTTGGCTATCCTGGGTTTTCTGTTTTTCCATGTAAAGTTGAGTATTGTTTTTTCAAGGTCTGTGAAGAATTGTCCTGGGATTTTGATGGCTATTGCATTGAATCTGTAGATTGCTTTTGGTAAGATTGCCATTTTTATTATGTTGAGCCTATCTACCTAGGAGCATAGGAGATCTTTCTATTTTCTGTTATCTTCTTTAATTTCTTTTTTAAAAGACCTAAAGTGAAGTGCTTTTCAACAGGTCTTTCACTTGTTTTGTTGAGTTACCCCAAGATATTTTATGTTGTTTGTGGCTATTGTAAAGTGTGATGCTTCTCTGATTTCTTTTTCAGCCCATTTATTGTCTATATATAGGAGGGCTACTGATTTTTTTTTTTTTTGAGTTAATCTTGCATCCTGGCACTTTACTGAAGGTGTTTGTCAGCTGTAGGAGTTCCCTGGTAGAATTTTTTGGGTCACTTATGTAAACTATCATCATCCATAAATAGTGAAATTTTGATTTTTTCCATTCCAATTTATATCCACTTAATCTCCTTTTGTTCTCTTATTGCTCTAGCTAGAACTTCAAGTACAATATCGAAGACATATGGAGAGAGTGGAAAGCCTTACCCTGTTCCTGATTTTAGAGGAATTCCATTGAATTTCTCTTTATTTAACTTGATGTTGGAGGTTGGCTTGCTGTATATTGCCTTTATTATGTTTAGGCATGTTCCTATTATCTGTGATCTCTGCAAGGCCTTTATCATGAAGTGGTATTGGATTTTGTCAAAGGTTTTTTTAACATCTGGTGAGATGATCATGTATTTTTTCTTTTTCAAGTTGTTTATATGGTGGATTACATTGACAGATTTTCATATGTTGAACCATCCCTGCATCTCTGGGATGAAGCCTACTTGATCATGGTGGATGACATTTCTGATGTGTTCTTGGATTTGATTTGCCAGTATTTTTTTGAGGATTTTTTTTTTTTTTTTGAGGATCAATGTTCATGAAGGATATTGGTCTCTTTCTTAGTTGTGTCTTTGTGTGGTTTGGGTACCATGGTAATTGCAGCCTTATAAAGAGTTTGGCAATGACTCTTGTGCTTCTGTGGAATATTTTGAAGAGTATTGGTATTAGCTCTTTAAATTTCTGGTAGAGTTCTGTATTGAAGCCATCTGGCCCTGGGTTTTTTTTTGGGGGGGGACTTGATGACTGCTTCTATTTCATTAGGTCTATGTAAATTGCTTGTCTGTTCTTGATTTAATTTTGGTGATATCTATCGAGAAAATTGTCCATTTCCTTTAAATTTTCCAATTTTCTGGAGTACTGGATTTCCTGGGTGTCTGTTGTTCTGTCCACCCTTTCATTTCTGATTTTGCTAATTTGCATGTTCTTTCTCTACCTTTTGGTTAATTTGGATAAAGGTTTGTCTATCTTGTTGATTTTCTTGAAGAGCCAACTCTTTGTTTCATTGATTTTGTGTATTGTTTTCTTTGTTACTTTATTGATTTCAGCCCTCAATTTGATGATTTCCTGGTGTCTACTCCTCCTGAATGAGTTTGCTTCTTTTTATCATAGAGCTTTCAGGTGTGCTGTTAAGTCTCTAGTGTGACTATTCTCCAGTTTCTTTATGTAGGCACTTAGTGCTATGAGCTTTCCTCTTAGCTCTGCTTGTTTCTTGGGTCCATTTGATTGGAAAAATATTTTCCCAGCCCTTTACTCTGAGGTGATGTCTGTCTTTGAAGTCAAGATGTCTTTCTTGAATGCAGTAGAAGGATGTTTCTGTCTTCATATCCATTCTGCTAGCCTGTGTCTTTTTATAGGTGAATGAAGACCATTGATATTAAGAGATATTAATGACCATAGATTGTTGATTCTTGTTAGCTTTGGATTTGTTGTTGATGGTGGTGTGTGTATTTCCCTTTTTATTTTTTATCTTTTAGCTTTTGGTAATGTGGGATTATCTATTGCCTATGTTTTTGTGAGTGTAGCTAACTTCCATGGGTTTGAGTTTTTCTTCCAGTACTTTCTATAGGGCTGGATTTGTGGATATGTATTATTTAAATCTGGTTTTGGCATGGAATATCTTGTTTTCTCCATCTATAGTTATTGAAAGCTTTGCTGGGATAGTAGTCTGGGCTGGCATCTGTGGTCCCTTAGTGTTTGTAGAGTATCTATTCATGACCTTCTAGCTTTCAGAATTTCCATTCAGAAGTCAGGTGTAATTCTGATAGGCATGCCTTTATATGTTACTTAGCCTTTTTCCTTTGCAGCTCTTAAAATTCTTTCTTTATTCTATATGTTTGGTGTTTTGATTATTATGTGGTGAGGGGACTTTTTTTTTTTTTATCCACTCTATTTGGTGTTCTGTAAGTTTCTTGTGCTTTCATAGGCATGTCCTTATTTAGGTTGGGAAAATTTTCTTCTTTGATTTTGTTGAGTATGTTTTCTGTGCATTTTAGCTGGGCTTTTCCACCTTCTTCTATACCTATTATCCTTAGCATGGTCTTTTCACTGTTACCCATATTTCCTGGATATTTTGTGTTAAGAATTTGTTGGACTTAATATCTCTTGTATTCTGTTGGTTATGTTTGCATCTGTAGTTCCTGATCATTTACCCAGATTTTTCAGCATCCCCTCAGTTTGTGTATTCTTTATTGTCTCTATTTCAGTTTTCAGTTTTCAAGTTCTGAACTGTTTGAATTGTTTCCTTCACCTGTTTTATTGTTGTTGTTTTTTTTTGTTTTGTTTTGCTTTAAAAGATTTGTTGGTTTCTTGCATTTTTGTTTGTCTTTTCCTCCATTTCTTCCATTTTTTTCTTCTATTTTTTAAAGGGATTTTCTCGTTTCCTCTTTAATGACCTCTATCATTTTTATAAAGTTGTTTCAAGGTTATCGTCTTCTGCTTCATCTGTGTTGGAATGTTCAGATCTTACTGGCATAGAACCCCTAGACTGTGGTAGTGTCATATTACTCTTCCCATTTCTTCTTCCAGTGGGTGCAGGTGGGGCCTGTCCTGGTGAGTGTGGGGCCAAGGCTCTGATGATAGCAGATGCTGGATGGTTTGGTCTGTCCTCAGGTCTCAGGGATTCAGTGGGCAGGTTAGGGGCCCAGTCAAGAGCTTCCAGTGAGAGGCAGGGAGGCGGGCAGAAGACCCAGCACTCACTTCTCCTGGTGAGTGCAGTGCTAAGGCTCCAATGGGTGTAGATCAGTTTTTTTTTTTTTTTGGAAGAAATTCTGTTGCTTATTTTCTCCAATATCATTAAACAATTATTGGCACAAGAATTATAAAAGTATTCATTAAAGAAAAGTACATGGCAACAACAAATACAAATTCCCAAGCCTTTCCTAGATCTTTGACTTAGGATCTTTGAGAGCAGGATCTGGGAATTTATTTATTTTTTTAATATTTAGTTTTTCTGAGCCAGGTAGTGGCACATGCCTTTAATCCCAATACTCAGAAAGCAGAGGCAGGCAGATTTCTGAGTTCAAGGCCAGCCTAGTTTAGAGAGCAAATCCTAGGACATCCAGGACCACATAGAGAAACCCTATCTCAGAAAAACAACAAAAAAATATTTATTTTTAATTTTGCATGAGTATCTGTGTAGGCTTGTGCATGCATGAGAGCAGTTGCCCATGGTGTCAATATTCCCTATATCTGTAATTACAGATAGTTGTGAGCTGTCCCAAGTTCAAACTAATTTCAGGACCTCTGGAAAAACAATACATGCTCTTAGTTGCTGAGTTAGTTCTCCAGCCCCCAAACCTTGACTAATTCTTATTAAAAAACCAATATTCTTGAGCTTAAGAAGAACCTACTGTATTCATTTGATTTGTCCTTCAGCATAGAATTTCTATGCCCAATATGGGAGAAGCTCAAAGACAGAACCTGTAAGACTTAGCTTTGAGCCATGCTTGGTTATGCATGCCTGTAATCCCAGCATCTGGGAGATTGAGTCAGGCCAAATAGGGGTTTAAGGTATTCTTCTGGTACACAGTTAGTTTGAAGCCATCCTGGATTACCTGAGACTCTATCACAAAACAAACAAGCAGATGGACAGACTCTTTTCTCTGGTATTCTGGGAATTTGCAATGTGTAGGGTATACATAAGATAGGTTAGATGAAGGCCAACCATAATAAAATTTTAAGACAAGTATTAAATAAAAGCAAGTATACTGAGATAGAACTTATATATGAAAGATGAACTCTTATAATAATACATTTTTGATTTTTTTATAATCAAATAAATAATAATACATTTTGATTAATTTAAGGGCCTATGGCTTGCCTGGAATGTATGATGTCCCAAATGTAATTTGTTGTTAAATTGTTTTGTTAAAAGCAATAGTAATGAATATTGTTATGAGAGATTCTTGGTCCTGAAAGGTCATGTCACCCTTGGGCCCCAAATAAACACACAAAGACTTATATTAATTATAAAGCTGTTGGCCGATGGTTTGGGCTTCTTACTGGCTAACTCTGTCTTAATTATTAACCCACCTAATTAATCTAAGTATTTCCATGTGGTCTTGGCTTATCGGAAAACACCTTATGTGTCCTGTCTTCCCAGGATCACATCGTGACTACTGTCTGCCTACACTTTCCAGAATTTTTCTCATCTGCTAGCCTATCCTTCCTTCCTGACCACTAGCCACACAGTGTTTTATTCATCAACCAATAAGAGAAACATATACACAGAAAGACAAACCCCATCAGAACATCCCTATTAGAAAGTCTAAGAAAGCTCAGCAGTACCTTGTCCCTTCCTATGCCCCCACTCCACTGTCAGTAAGGCTGGAGTCTTTCAGTTTTTATTAAGATAATAAGTATGTTGCCCTACTGTAGAAAAACCACAATTTGATTATTTAGTTTTGACTTATACCACAATGAAAATACAAAAACTTTCCTTCTCTATTTGTTCATGCTCTTGCCATTTGTTCATCTCATTACCCACATCTCCTGATAATATCTGATGGGCTTTTTTGTCACTGTAGATTAAATTTGACTTCCTAGGATTTTACTTTGTCCTTGTTTTGTTTTGAACTTCTTTAAAATTGAAATTAGATTCTTCTCTCATACATCTCATCACAGTTTCCCCTTCCTCTACTCCTCCTAGTTCCACTATGCCCCTCCCACCTCCCCTAGATCTAGTCTCCTTCCATTTCCCTCCAGAAAAGAGCAGGTCTTCAAGAGATGACAGTCAGACAGGCCAAAACAAGGTACAAGAAGACAAGGTAAAAGTCCTCCTATTGAGGCTGGACAAGGCAACACAATAGGGGGAAAAGAATCTCAAGACCAGGCAGAAGAGTCAGAGATACAGTCACTCCCACTGTTAGGAGTCCCACGAAAATACCAAGCTATCAGCTATAACAAATACGCAGAGGACCTGGTGCAGACCCTAGCAGGCCCCTGCTTGCCTTTTCATTCTCTGTGAGCCCTCTTAGTCTATTCAGTGGGCCGTGTTCTCCTGGAGTCCTCTATCCCTCTGACTGCCAGTCTTTCCTCCCCCTCTTCTATGGGGTTCCCCCATTTGCAAGGAAGGGAACCGGTGGAAACCACCAATTTAGGCTCTCTCTGCATAAAGTCTGGTGTGAGACTCTGCACTTCCTCCTGTATGCTGCTGGAGGAAGCCTCTCTGATAATGGCTGGACAAGGCACTGATTTTTGAGTATAACAGAATATCATTATGAATAATTTCTTTGATTTTTTAAAAATTTAAGTTAAATTTTTAAAAGTTTATTTTTATTTTGTGTGCATGATATTTTGCCTGAGTGCTTATATACTTATTCACCTATTGATTGATATTCAAGTGTGTTCAGTTATGAATATTGCTATCATTTTCACAGTCACACACACACACACACACACACACACACACACACACACACACACACATTTGTTTAAAACCTAGAAGTAGAATGGCTGAATCGCATGGGAAGTAGATAAAGTTGTATGTATAACTTGCAAAGGAATTGTCAGTTATTATTTTGATAATAATGACATTGGAGTTACTGAGCACTGTGTAAGAATTAACCAGAGTTTGAGGGTACCAATTACTGAAGGAGTATTAGGGAACATCTATTATTTCCCATGGTAGCTACATACATGCTATTTCAATATTTATACAACCATGAGGAGTAAGTAACATTGACCATTATTTTTAATGAATGAGAAAACAAGTAGAGACACAGTACCAATAAAATGTGTCATAGCTAGTAAGTGATAGCACTGAACCCAGGTTTGTCTGGTTGCAAAACTAGAATACTTTGCTTTATGCAAAGAGCAAAAGTATGCTTCAGTCTCAGAAGAAGAAGGTAGAAGATTTCAGACTATTGCTGGCTCCACCTACTGAATATGGCAACTGTGAGGACTGAGACTCCCATCTCTGAGGAACTAACGTGTGATTTTGGGAGACTGGACACCATTGAGATTTGATGTTTATTTAATTTGAAAGCCACAGAGAGATATATAGCCTGCAATAAATTATTAAAAGGGCAATATGTGGCTAGAAGTGAGACTAATTTTTTCTAAATCTAGTTGTATGCTAAGTAGATTGAGTGGGACAGCAATTAGAAGGCTGGAGGTCTGTTGTGGGATTTCTTATAACCTCGCCTTCAGAGGTCTAGGAAAAAGTCTGTAGTAAGCCAAGTATAAAGTCCTAAGTGTCTCCATAGTGACATTCAGACATCAGGGGAAGGCTAAGAGGAATAAGACTTCAGCCAAATTTCTCAAGCTTATTGACAGATGAGACATTATGAGAGATTAAGTAAAAAGGAGTTTTAGGGATGGGCCTCTGGTTTCTGGTTTTGCATTGTTGGGAGTTCAGTAGTTTTAGATTTTAAGGTATACTTGCTAATGCTTCTATATCAGAGAGCTTTTAATATTGTAAATACAATGTCTTTATCTGTGGGTACTTGCAGTATTGTGCTTTATGGCAATAAAAATCTGTTTATTACAAAGAGCTATCAGTGCCTCAGAATGTTCTGGGAATTAAGATGTCTTAGTCTAAGGAGTTACTTCCTGGTAGGCTCCAGGATGGAGGATTAGTCATCCAAAAGTCAAAGCTATGTCAAGGAACTTGGAAAGTTTTGCCCCAACATGCTTTAGGGAATGGAGATTGAAATTATATCTATATGATAGGGCCTTTATAAAAATCTCCAAATATGGATTTAGAGAGTCTCTGCCTTGGTACAAATATCTACTTGTTGGGAAGGTGACAGTTCCTATATTCAGGATCCCCTCAGACCTTGTCTTAAATGTTACTTCATCTGGCTATTCATCTGTATACTTTGTAATATTCTTTATTAAAAATTGATGAAATAAGTAAAATCTGCCTTTGATTTCTTTGAGTCATCTTAGCAAATAGTCAGACCTGAGCCAACTTGTAGCTTATTTGTTAGAAGTGTGTACCTGGGATTTGTGATTTACATCTGAGGTGGGTGAGTTTTGTGAGTTGGTTTTACTTGGGGAATCTGATATTGTCTCCCAAGTGGATTGGCTACAGAAATATTATGTGTTATTAACTATTGTTTTAGGAATTGTTCCTTTAGTTCAAGAAATGTTCAGTGTTGTATTGAGTCTGAAAGTAGCAAAGTGGTATGAATTTTTCAATCTCCTAGAGAGTGCTAGCTAGCTTTCTAGAGTTTCCTAACAGGTGCTAGTGAGCTGGGGAGGGGCTGACTAGTCCTCTGGTAAACATGTGAGCAGAGAAGTGTGAGGCTCTTTGGAAGTAGAAACATTAGTTCTCTCATTAAAGTAGTCATCTTTATACTCACTGGCATGTGTGAATGTCCAGTTTGAGAGTGTTGCTAGCTTAAGCTTGTAGGATACTGTTTACCAATTTTTCTACATAGTACATTTGGTTATTGTCTTTTTGTTGTTTGTATCCCCTTTGGCATTCTGTGATAGGTAAAACTTTTTCTTCTCTGTTCACTTATCATTTGGCATCTTACTGGATAAGTTGTGGAAACTTTTGATATCTCCTCCTTCCGTTGCATGAACTTCTGAAAAGTTTGTATTATGTCTTTCTGTTTTGTTCTTTTTTATCCTTATCTCATGTATTTTTAAGTTTCATTCATTGAAATTTATCATTGAAGTTACTGTTAACTTCTTTATTTCTAAATCCAGCAGGCCTTTTCAGTTTTGATCATTCTGATGACCACTTGTGTTCTGTCTACATGACTTTTTTTCAGATGCTTATGAACTCTTCTGCTTGTTTCAAAAGATTTGTTTATTAATATGTAATTAATTAACATACAATAAAATTTGCCTTTTAGTTAGGAATTTTAGTGAACCATAGTTTGTAACCTCCCCCATAATTGAGATATACAGCTGCTTTCTCATCCCTAAAAATTCCTTGTACCTCTTCATAGTAGGATTTTCCCACTTTTAGCCCATAGCAACAACTAATCTATCTACAGTATTGCCTTTTCTAGAATGGTATATAAATGGAATCACATAGCACATAGCTTTTTGAGTCTGTCTTCTTTAACTTACAATGTGTTTGAGCTACACCTACATGTGGCAGTGGTTCATTCCATGTTATTCTTGATTAACATACTACTGTGAATGTGCCAGTTTGTTTAACAACTTTTCAGTTGAAGGACATTTCTATTTTCAGTTTTCGTGACTCTAAAAACTGGAACAAGCAACTGAAAATTCCTGTGCAGGTTTTTGTGTGAGCATGTTTTTGTTTCTTTTGAATAAAAATCAAGTAGGGATATAACTGGATTGTGTGATGTGTGCATAACCTTACAAGAAATGCCAAGAGCATTCTGTAGAATATTCTGCACTTTGTATCTTTCTAGAAATGTACAAGAGTTTAGTATCTCCATGACCTCACAGACACTGTATTGTCAGTTGTTGAAGTTGGTCTCTCCCTCTTCTTCCTTCTTGTTTAAAAGGTGATTGTTATCATTTTTCTCTTTGCAACTCTTCCCCACATTGCTGACTTTGGTTCCTTGACAACAGTCTTGCTTCATAGCTCAGGCTGGCCTTGAATTTGTGACCCTCCTCCTTCAGCCTTCTCAGGGCTGAAATTACAGCTGTGCTCCAGCATGACTAGCAGTTAATTTGTTCGTTTGCTTGTTTGTCTGAAAGTTGAGCAGATGCTAATAAAGTGCTGTTCTTCTGAGCTGTATCTACAGCTTTTTTTGTCTTAATTTGCAATCTTCCCCAGAGTTCTTATATACCTACATTTTTGTTTTTATTAATCCATTTATAAGTATTGCTTGAAATTCTGCTTTAAAAACAATACTAATTATGATGATTATTATGTGTGTGAGAGAAAGAGACTGTATGCTTTCCAAGGAATGCATGTAGATAGCTTTTCAGGAGTTGACTCTCTCCTCACATCTCTTTTTAGGCAGAGTATCTCCCGTGTGCACACACCAGCTTCAAGCTGATTCTTTTGTCTTCATATTTCATTTTACCATCAGAGTACTGGGGTTACAGATGCCAGCCAGAACATCTGACTTTTGTGTGGCTTCCGTGGTTCAAACTCAAGTCTTCAGGCTTGCAAAGCAAGTGTGTGGGCCCACTGAGCCATCTTACCTGAGCTACTTTCCATTAAATATCATTTAGACACAATGCAACACAAGAACAAAACAGAAAAAGCCACTTCTTCATTGGAATTTATATTCTGAAAACTCCAAAATCTCTGCTCCCATGTCTTTTCTTAGTTGTATTTAGATAACCAACTGTGTGTTGAACAAAACTAATTTAATATATCTAGTAGATACTACAGTAATATGTCTAATTTTCACTTGATCTCGTCCCTCATCTTGACCCCCTGCTTATCTACCTCATGTCAGTGGTTGTTACATTCATCTACTAGCACAGGCTAAAAAGTTCACTGTTGGGTTGCTCATCAAACCTGTTTGATTTTTTTACCTCCAGAATGTTTCATGGATCTATACATGTCTTCTCACCCTCTCACATATATAGGTCACACATATAGGTCAGGCTGTTGACAAATGTATACAGCAGCTTCCTTACCAGTAGACAATTGGGCTCATTGAACTACTGTTCTCTTTATGAAATAGAAAATTGGATCCTATCTCCTTCCTCTTCAAAGAGGTAGTAGCTCTATTTGCCTTCCAGATGATCCCACTACTGAAGATGCCCCGTGATTGGACACTTTCATAGTAAAACTGTTTCTAATTATTGTCCTATTAACTAATGAGATGCATTAATGCAATTTTGGGATGGGGAAAGAACCTTGCTTGATTAAACTAGTGTTATTTCTGTTAACAAGTGTTACTGTGCTGAAGTAGTGAGAATAGCTTATTAGAAAGCCTGAGATGTGGGTTGTGTCCTGTGCTGCCCCACCCCAGGTTTAGGATGGTGCCAGTATATGGGATCAGATTATGCACTCAATTTCTTCATGTAATGGATACATATTTAATTAAGTAGAAGAAGCTGTGCTCTAATGTGGAGTGCTCAAGGAAGAAGCAGTGTCTGCAGGGAGGTTTGCCTTTGAGCTCAAAGTTATAGAAACAGCCTTGTCGCTTGTGTGGACCAATGTATGCTAAAATTCTATGTGATATATTTCCCCCCCATTTCCTTAAAAAAAAACCAAGGTAATTACCCCTCTACCCCTCTATCAGTTGCTATGGCAACAGTACTATAGCCTGGAAGAATTTTCTTTTTATCCCCTACCCATGACTAGACAATTAACACAATTACAAAAAAAAAAAAAAAATTAAATGACACACTAAACTAATGTACTATCTCTGGGGAGTAATAAGAAGATACATATATGGTAGGAAGAAGGTGAGTGCCAGAGAAGAAAGGGGTTATCCGTGATCAGCTAAACAGTCTTTGGACTTATTAGTAGTCATGTTTGCTCAGCATAAAGCATCAGGTGAATGCAACCAGCGCTTGCTATCAGCTGATGCCCCCAGAACTTTGGGTCTTACTGTAAAATTTCAAGGCAGCCACATTCAAATTTCTGAGGGTCTTCTGAACCTTAGGATGGTTAAAGAGCACAGGTCAAGGAGTTGTTTTCTTTCTGCCACTGTTTATTAGGAACCTATAAGAAAAGCAAAAATCTGATAACCTGACAAGTAAAAAAATAGCTGCTGACCGCTTTCCAAGGATTAAGCACTTGATGTGCATTTTCTCACCTAGTTCTTATAGTGACCCAGAGGGACTCATTCTCCCATTACAGATGAGGAAGTATCTGCAATGATGTTTTCAAGATCATATTCTCAATAGGTAATAGAGCAGGAGAATTGAGTTTTGACTTTCAAGCTTATGTTCCTAATCAGGACGCTAAATTATTTCCATTTCCTTAGGAATAACTGCTGATCTCTATCCAATTTTTTTGTTCCAAATTCAGTTTGGGTATATGAAAGAATTTAAATTTAACTAGATTTTGACTTTTAACTTTGAAAAGTAGATGGAAAATGCTTTTATTTTTTTTCTATCCTTCAAGTGTGTATCTTAATTAAAATGTTATATGTAATTCAGAAAAAAGTGGCTTTCTCCAAGGATCCAATATGCTAGGGTATTTCTATTTCATATTAGAAAATTAGAGGAGTGGTTTTTCTGGTCTCCCTTTCCCATCTCCTTTCTGGGGGGCTGGAAGGCCATCAGGGAACACTGTATCCATTAAGCATGGGCTTTTCTAATTAAAAAAAAATAGAGGATGAGTTTCTAAGAGATAGATATTGCCCTTCCCCACTTTTAAATCTCCTCTGTAGAGAATAGCAAGATTGCATCTCAGCTGGATGATTACTGTTTTGTACATGTTATGATAGCTGAGCTTCTTATGGATGTACTGTGGCAGGCCCAAGCATAGAAAATCTGGGGACAAGGAAGTACTTCCTTGAAACAGGACATCAAGGTTTTATTTTGACTAAGCAAAGCTGTATGAGCTCCTAAATGATGATATCCTGTGAGACCTGGAAGAAGTTTGCACAGTACCAAATCAGCAATTTTGTTTTGTTTTTGTAGTAAACTGCAAAGATCAAAAATGTTGTGTACATTTGCCTCAACATTTTTTCAAAGTAGATAATCTATAATGTAAAGCCCTTGCCCTACGAATATAGTAGGCAGGAGTATGATAAGGCATATTAGAATTGGGGGAGGGATTATCTTTCAATTACTATTAAAATTATATCTGTCATACTTCTTTTGCTTCTTTGTGGTTTCCTTAGGTCACTGGACCTATTTGGGCTGGGGAGAGCATCAGAGTACGTAAGCATTAAATTCCTTATCATTTTCTAGATCATTTTCTCTCTCTCTCTGTGTGTGTGTGTGTGTGTGTGTGTCTGTGTTTATGTGGGTGTGGCACACAAATGTGCAGGTCACAGTGAGACCATGGAAGTGTGGAGGTCAAAGAACAACTTGTAGGAATTGGTTCTCTTCTCCCACCATGTGGATTGAACTCAAGTCATCAGTTGCCTTTACCTGCTGAGCAATCTTGTTAACCCAGTTTTCTTGATTTTTCCTCTTTAATGTTTTCCCTCTCAGCTATGAAGTTGAAGCTGGATATTCATGCATATATAATTCAGTTCTCTTTTTCTTTCCTTTTTAAAAGGCAACAGAGGGTGGGGTAGGGAGAGGGAGAGGGAGAGAAAGGAGGAGGAGAGAGATTGATTTTGAATGAAATATAAATGCCAAAGTTGCAGTTATAACTCTAATAGGACTACTGAACTTTATTCCCTAGACACAAATGGTGCTACCAACCCTTGGTGTTGGCACTCTTGGTCTCCTGACATAGGAGTGCTACAACCAGAAGGTTCATTCTGAGCTGACCTAGAGACAGGGTTATTGTTGTGCATTTTAGTATGGCTGTGTAATGATAAAGCTAGGGAGATTTACAGAATAGACTGATGTTTCTGGTTTATTAGTCTAGCCTTGTGTCACTTTAGGAAATGACAGACAGAGGCTATGGTTTGATGTTTCCTTGAAGCAGCCCACAGATGCCAAATCCATCTTTGTTCTTGAGCTTGGAGAGCAGACGGCCAGTTCTTTCCAGCAAAATGGTTCAATTCTAGATTGATTTTGTCCATGGGCAGGGCAAGAACCAGTCTCAGTGATTAGGTATCCAGAAGATACATGGTTAGACTTAAATGGTCATTGTCACTAGAATGTCTGAGTAGTTCTGTGGCTTGAGTCCTGAGTATTTCTGCTGCTAGAGAACTGCTCCAAACAGCCTGAGAAAGACCAGAAATGTTAAGATTTTCAAGTGGAAAAAAGTAAGCCATCAAGAATATGTGTCATTTGTCTTTTATTTCTTATCTGACCAATAACATTGTAGTGTTTCAGGAATTAAAAACAGTTTCCAAATCCAAGAGTACTACATACTGGGGTGCTGCAGCATTCTGTATTTAACTCGGTTTTCTTGACTGTTTTCTGTGTGGTTGGAAGACCATCTTTGCTGCAGGTTAAATGACCTTACCTAGGCTACAGTTATTTTTTATTATTGCCTTTCATGTGTTTGCCAAGTCAATTATCAGTACATATGCGTTTATATCTCACATATACATATCAGAGTTATATCATAAATATATCTTTTCATGATGCCATCCATCATTCTTATCTGGACTTTAGCAGGTATTCTCTGTATAGCTTTGGAACTGGAACTCACTTCATAGACCAGGCTGACCTCAAACTCACAGATATCCACCTGCCTTTGCCTCCCTAGTGCTGGGATCAAAGGCATGAGCCACCAACACCTGGCTCTTCCTCCACTCTTACCTACCTACATCTCCATAAAACTTTCCTTCCTTTCATATCAGGAAGTGAATTTCCTTTCTTTCCAAGTCATATAGTGTCTGGCTTATGGTGTTCTCATGTATTAACTTTCTTGAGTAAAAACTCAGTGTTTGGCTCATATTTTCATTCTCCCATTAAGCTAATATACATTCTTAATCTTCTGTGTTGTTTGGATTTCCATGTGTAGGCATCTGATATTTTAATGAACAACTATTCCAAGCCTTTTAATTTTCCATCTTTCAAATAAACTTTACCATGGGATTTTTCATTAAATTAAAAAAAAAGTATTTATTTACCTTTATTTATTTCTTTTGAAACATGGCCTAACTGTGTAGCCCTAGGTGGCTTGGAACTCTATGTAGGCTAGGCCTCAAACTTGGGCATATGGCTTTCTCATTTTGCCCTTATACTAGCTCACAAGTCCCTTTGAGTAGCCAAACTTGAACTCAGCAGCTGTTCGTTTTTCTTTAAAGCCCTTTTCTCCCAGATGTCACGTGGCACTGAGGGGTAGTTTGCAGAGGCTGTGGCTGACACACTCAAACAAACTTCTTATTCAAGCTGCGGGGCTTACTTTTTCCTTACTTTCCCTTTTTAGTTTCTAATTAGCTTTGGTTGTGCCAGCAGATTGAGAGTGATACAGGAAAGAGAAGGCTGTCTTTTCCCTGTTTCTGTTGACCTCACCTCACTTTGTGTTCTCTCCCTCCTGATCCTCTGCTTACCATATTCTCTTTCCAACCTTCTTTTTTTCCCATGGGACCTTAGCTTCTTAGTATTTATTTGCCTTTTATTTCCTTAGCATAGAAATGTTATTACCCAGGCCAGGAGTGATGGCGTACTGTTTAATCCCAGCTCCCAGAAGGCAGAGGCAGGAGGATCTCTGTGAGTTCAAAGCTAGCCTGGTCTACATTTTATGTTCTGGGACAGCCAGGACTACATAGAGAGACCCTCTCTCAAAAACAAACAAACAAACAAACAAAAAACCCAAAACAAAATAAATACATAAATAAATGAAATGAAATGCTGTTGGTCATTAGGGAAAGATGTGGAACATTCTCTCCCCCAGCCTGGGGCAGGAGTGAGAGTGGGGTTGGGGGGTGGGGAGCAATAAAAAAAAGCAGAGCATTTAAGAGTACTTGGTCAGTTGCAACCAAAAGAAAAGAAAGGTTATGTAAGCAGTGTCTAGCTTTGACACATGAGTTCTTAACTCTGGCTACACTGTCCTTTCTGCCCAGACAATAGGATTGTCTCTTGCGGTCTCTGAAACTCAACAATCTCTACTCTACATGCTAATACCCTTCTTGTCAGGGTTCAGGAGACTGTGGCCTCTGCCCCCTTATCTGTATGCATGAGTAGTCCAGTACTGCCTTCCTCAGACTTACTTCTGTGAGCTCAGAGAGAACTACCTCTGAGTGGCATGTTGGCTTTGTCTCTTGACCCTTTCTTCCTAGTCTTTAGAATAAAAAGCACAGAAAGGGCTAAACCCAGGGCCTCCAAGTCTCTTTTCCTAGTGTGCCTTCAGAGTGCTTCTAAGTCAGATGTTTTGCCCTCCCATTGCCAACCTTTACCACTTTTTGTGTGTGTGTGTGTGTGTCTGTGTGTGTCTGTGTCTCCCCCCCCCTTTTCCAAAACTAGGTCCTGTAGTCCTGCTGGCCTAGAACATAAAATGTAGATCAGCCTGGCCTTGAACTCACAAGAGCTCTGCTTTCCTCTCCCTCCCAAGTGCTGAGATTAAAGGTGTATGTCACCACACAGAATTTCAAAGGACTTGTTTTAACTGTTGAGTATTAGTAATAATGGTTGCTGACCATTTAAAGTCTAGTCTCATTCTCATTCTGATGTAGTGTGATTTCTCTCTCTCTCTCTCTCTCTCTCTCTCTCTCTCTCTCTCTCTCTCTCTCTCTCTCTGTTTTTTTGTTTTTGTTTTTGCTTTTTGAGATAGGGTTTCTCTTTGTAGCTTGGGCTATCCTGGAACTCACTTTGTAGACCAGGCTGAGCTAGCCTCAGACTGAGACCCACTTGCCTCTGCCTCTGGAAGGCTGGATAAAAGGCATGCACCACCACAACCGGCTTCAACATTCTCCTTTTTTTTTTTTTTTTTTTTTAATTTAAGTGTTCATTTGTTAACATAAACTTAGCGCAGTTTTTTTTTTTCCTAAGAAGTCCTTGGTGTCTCTAACACAACTTCACTCTTTCATCCTTAATTCAAATAGAAGATCATCTTATCCCTGTGCTCCAACTATACCCACAGATGTGATTTGGATTTCAGTTCTCAAATATATTTCTTTCTTGCTTCCATTTGTTTTAATGGAATTGAAGCCCAGGATTTCTTTCCACATCACTGATTGTTTTTCAAGTTCCTTTTCTTTTAAAAAAATATTTCATTCATTTTATATCCTGGCCCAAACCCCAAATTTATGTTCATCTGGCCAGTACGTCTATTCTTTTCATTTTTTGAGACAGAGCTTACATAGCCCAGGCTGGTATTGAACTTGCTATGTAGCTGAGAACCCAGGCTGGTATTGAACTTGCTATGTAGCTGAGGATGACTTTGAATTCCTAACCCCCCTGCCACTCTGTGTGTTTCATCAGTTCTGTATGTATTTTTGTTTGTGTATTTGACTTTATTTGTTCTTTGCCATTTTTGCTGTATGGATACAAGTCCAGATTTTCTGCCCTATAAAAGTTTGATCGTATAGTTTTGGGGAGATTTCTGAAGCCTACCTTGCTACCAAGATTATCTTTCAAAATTACTAATATGAGATGCCTATTGTGTGCAAAAAAGATATTCTATTTGGGACTGGTGTTTCTTTTCTTTATGGTGAGCCAAATAGGAACTTGGCAAAAAAAGAACATGTGGGACCTTGTTAATCATACACACATGGGTATAACATCAGATACAGCTCCTTTATAATGTAGTTTACATACTGTTAGGTTCATTCCTTCCCAAACACAGTTTTTATTTGTGATAGTAGTTGTTTTAGTTACCATTAAGAAAAAAACTAGCTGTCAGTTGCTGGTTTGAAAAGCAAAACTAATTTGATCACTACTACTAAGTAAATGTGGATGCATTGTCAGTGAGAGTATGCATAGTTTTCTTCTCTCAGCAAGACAGTTCTGCTGTCCTTAAACTGCATTTAAAGCCTTTGACTAGACCCAAAAGCCCTGGCCTTGGCTGTCCTGATTTCTAGGACCAGTTCTTATTTGTCTCAGCCCATGAATTTTAAAGGCTGAAAACTCCTGATCAACTTCAAATTTAAATGTATTTTCTTCTGAGACATGGAAAGGCATTTCCCTCTTGCTCTTTCCCCTTTGATAATCACAGAGA
This sequence comes from Cricetiscus sungorus, assembly GCA_030556225.1. Lineage (NCBI taxonomy): Eukaryota > Metazoa > Chordata > Mammalia > Rodentia > Cricetidae > Cricetiscus > Cricetiscus sungorus. The sequence continues at coordinate 51,221,751 of JANBXA010000734.1, forward strand.
CCCAGAATCTATGTGAGTCATTTCAAAGCAGAACTTAACTGGGTTATAATAAGGAGGAAACTAGAAGCAGAATTCCAGAGAATTTTGTATTGGGAAATGTAATTTAGGTGTTCCTGTAAGAATCAACAATAAAATGAAAGTGCCATTTCTTATTTGATATGGAGAGAGACTATTTTGCATGTGTTTTTGATGTCACTGGACTTGTGTACAGCTCAATTTTTACTCTTATTCTTAAGCTTCCAGTGTATGGCTACCCAAGTTAGAAGCAGAAAATGTTCTGAAGAATTGCATAAAACTGGGGTGGTTGGTCTGCTTTTTCCACAGCCTTTGAAGACCCTGATAGTGCTGTTGATGACCGAGACAGTGACTATCGCAGTGAGACCAGCAACAGCAACCCACCTCCTTACCATACAACTAGCCAGCCCAATGCTTCTGTGCACCAGTTCCCTGGGCCAGTGCGAGTGCCACAGCAGCTGTTTCTTCAAGGCAGTTCCCGGGACTCTTGCAATGATTCTATGCAGAGTTATGACTTTGATTACCCAGAGCGTCGGGCCCTCAGGTCGGTATTGATCCAGGACCCATGATGGCATAGTCAGGCAGGGTCCTGGTACTTTCATGGAGGTTATAGTGGCAGTGTAGCAGCATGACCAGACAAGCTAGAAGCCCTTTGAATACGTTCTTGGTCTCTTTCCCACACACTTACATTTAGACATTTCCAGGAGAAATGCTTGTCTTTGTGATCTGTCAGTAAGGACATGCCTACCTGGGGTGGCAGGTTGAAAACAGGCAGGCGGATCTCTGAGTATGAGGCCAGCCTGGTCAATAGAGAGAGTTCCAGGACAGCCAAGGCTACACAGAGAAAGCCAGTCTTGAAAAACCAAAAAGAAAAGAAAAGAAAATTCCTTCTACCCCATCTCCTTTCTGGATCAGTGATTTTAACAAACCATTTACTAAGATTAAAACAAAGAAAATAACTAGTATAAGATTTGAGTAGTCATTCCTGTTTGAATATTTCCATAGAAGCTTCATAAGAAGACCAATTTAAGCTTATTATATCAGGTTTGGTATTTTTGTCCAAACTTAATTATTAAGTACATATTATTTATGTTTAAATAAATTAAGGCATTCAGTAAAGTTGGCATTCAGTAAAGAATCTCCCAAGCACACCCATGGTCTTTCTCCATCCCATCTCCTTCCTGTCTTCTCGTTCTCTTCCTACTCCTACGTTCTATGCACCCTTCTGTAGACAACTGTCATATATTCTGAGTATAAAGGAAAACATTCATTTGTGCTCCTCTCCATTTCTCAGAGTTTTTAGAAATTATTTCAAGTTAAAATTTGGGGAAATGATACAACGAATAGTCAAATACTTGTTGCTTAGGCTTATAAGTTATGTTAACACACAGCCACATTTATTTGATTTCATTATCACTAACATATTTATCTACATGTGCTCTTTTTCCTGACATCTTACAGTAAGTTGCAGACATTATAATACATCACTAGAAAGTGCTTCAGCATGTAGCTTCTGAAAAGTGATTTTATCTTATATAACCTTAGTTCTAAGATAATACTAAGACATTTTATACTACAGTGACATTATCTAATACACAAAATTTTCCAGGTCACCCAGTGTTTTTCTTTCTCAAAAATTTTATTGTATTTTATTTTGAATCAGGGTCTCATGGTGAAACTAGTCTTGTAGTTTTCCTTCTTAAAAATAGTATTTTTCCTTTTTAAAAATTATTTACTAATTTTTAATTTAAGCACATTGGTGTTTTGCCTGCATGTATATCTGTGTAAAGGTGTTGGGTTCCCTGGAACTGGAGTTATAGGCAGTGGTGGTCTGTCATGTGGGTGCTGGGAATTAAACCCAGATCCAAGAGCAGCGAGTGCTCTTAACCACTGAGCCATCTCTCCAGCCCCTATTTTTCCTTTTTGATGTATGATCAATCTAGTCAAGAATCATGAAGCATTACATTTGGTTTTCCTATTTCTTTAGTCTCCTTTAATTTAGCAAAATTTCTTTGCTGTTCTTCCTAAAGCTGTGTAAGATACATTTTTTTTTTTTGAGGAATCCAGGTCATCAGTTTTGAGACTATAATTTAATGTGGTCTTATTTAATTGCTTCTTTGTGTTTAGAATCAGTTTAAATTTTTTGGCAGAAATACTTGATAGAGTGATACTTTCTTCATAGTTTACCAAGAAGTACATACTTTGTCTTATTATTACTTTATTTGATATCTTGGAAAAGAAATCGAGTATATGCTGTATTGCTCCTAGTATAATGATGCTCTTTCTCATTTTTTAATGAATTAGTATCTGCTATTATATCCCTAACAGCGCTTACCAATGATTTTAAACATCTATCAATTCTTGCTTGAATCATTTATGTTATTGGTGAAAGATTAGTTATTTTAAAAAATTATTCCAATTTAGCTGATAATTTTGACTTTTAAAATTCACCAGATCTTAGGGATGATCTCACCTCATCCCCTTTCACCAAACTGTATACTGGTGAGTTTTTATGTGGAACTTTAAAAGATCTTCTACCTGCTAGTCAATATCCTGTCCTAGTTTACTGTCAGTATTGAAAATATTTTCAATGAAGTTTCCTTATATACCAACTATAACATGGAGTTTTCAATCTTTACATTCTAAATCTAAAATAAGATATATTAAGAATTGTACAGGAGTTGGCAACTACTCCTTATTGGTTTATTGAATAAATGCTTGCATTTATTTTGTTTGGTTGGTTTTGGGAGTGCCAAGGATTGAAACCTGTGCCTTGTGCTTGCTAGGTCAAATACTCCGATGCTGAGCTGTCTCCCAACATACTTTTCACTTCTTAGTTATTTATTTACTTATTTTTTGTGATCTAGTGCATTTAATTAAAGTTGCTTGCATGAACATGGGTGAGAATTCATTTAGAGGAGATTTGGCAACTTACCAGTGTTGCTTTTTATTTTATTTAATTCATTTACTTATTTTAGGCTGCAGGTTCTTGATATACTGCCTAGATAAGCCTAGAATTCAAGTTCAAGTGATCCTCCTGCTTCAGCCTCTTGAATCGCTGCCACTGTGCTGATGCTTACATGTTTTATTCATTCATGTTATTTATACTGGCCTATTTTAAGGTAAACACTGTCAAATTTTGTTTTACTTTTGCCCTTGTGTATGCAAGCATTAGATGCACAGGCCAGCACCAACCTAAGTAACTGCATATTTTTTGCATTTGGACAAATGGATTTACCTAGTCATTACATTATCCTGCTCATTTCCCTGGTTGTTGTTATAATAAATAACACTTAGAAGAGCATTAATGGTATATTTCACAAATTATTTCTCTAAAAATTTTCTATAATTGTTCTCATATAAGTTAAAATTTACTTGTATCAAGATATAAAATGAGATGTAAAATTAACTGCCCTATTATTTCCAATATAAAAAAAGTTAAAGGATTTTTAAGTAAACATTGAGGCAGAGTCTCACACTGTGTAGCCTTGACTGGCCTAGCCTAGAACTTCTTTTGTAAAATTAGGTTAGCCTCAGAGCACTAGAATTATTTAGGCATGTGTCCCCATGATTGGCTATTATAGACATTAAAAAAAAAACTAATGTTTTGAAATAATATTTCCCTTAGAAAGTCTGGAAGAGTAGGTGGGGAGATGTTTCAGTGGGTGAAGCACTTGCTACACAACCCTAATAACCTGAGGTAAGCCCTCAGAGCTTAAGTAAAAACTGGATTCAGTGACCCAGTGGTAGTGATTCCAGTGCTTATCCCCACCAGGAGATGAGAGGCAAAGACAGGAGAACCAGAAACTCATAGGGCAGCAAGCCTGATAAACACATAAGCAAACAACAGGAGCCCCTGTATCAAGCAAGGTGGAAAGCAAAGACTAACAGCCAAGTTGTCCTCTGACCTGCACATGTGTTTGTGTCACCAGTGCGCCCACATTCACACACACACACACACACACACACACACACACACACACACACACACACACACACTCACACACACGTACACACACACACATCATATATAAACGGCATTAGAAGAGATGACACTGCTGTCATTACTTATAAATGTAAACACACTTCATAGAAATAGTCTCAAGTCCTTAGGTTACACAGTTTTTTTAATAAAAGAAATTTAAATCCTCCAAGGAACAAATGTGTTTTACAGGAAAGATAGAAGCATAAAAATAAGTACATTTACTATATCTATGGCTGTCTGTTGATTTCTTTTGGAATAATAATTCCTTCCATGTTAGAGTTATGCTTGGGTTGTTTTGGGAGAACAATGGAGACTAATGAAACTGTGTTTTAAAAAAGTGTTTAAGCAGGAGTCAGAGGCCAGCAGTGCTTTGTTTTGAGGCCAGCCTGTTCTATATAGCAAGTTCCAGGACAGCTAGGGCTAGATAATGAGACCCTGATTTAAAAAAACAAAAGGGCTGGGGGTGGATGTCAGGGAGCTTGATTTCTTTACTTAACCATTTTACTTAGGGAATCCTGAATAACAGGGATTTTTATGTAATTTGATGTTTGGCAACTGAGTCCTTTTGTGTTCACTGTCATTTAGCCAAATCCATTTTTAGTGTTGAAAGGAAGACTTTCAGTGGCTAAATGACCACTTTGTGCTTAATTCCTAACACTTTCTTTCATTTTTGTTTGTTTAGTGTTTTGAGATAAGTTCTCACTGCATAACTTTGGCTGTCCTGGAACTTGTAGACCAGGCTGGCTTCAAACTCATAGAGATCTATCTGCCTCAGCCTCTGCCTCTCTACTGCTGGTATTAAAAGCAGTACCAATAAGCTTGGCGGTATTCCGATTTCTTAAATAAGTGTCAGATATATAAAAAGAACATACTAAGCTGAAAAACTACTAGTCTGTAGACCCTTTCTACAGGCAGTCTCCAGTCCAGGTGAATGAAGGGTCAGCTGGTTTCTTTACTTACTGATTTAAACTAGACATGGAGTTTGCAGTAACCAGCAAGAGGAAGGATAGTCCTTTATTCCTTCAATGCCTTTGAATTTCACAAACAAAAAATTACAATGCTTTAAATAATTTGCTCATTTGGTGTTACACTTCTGATAGCTGAAAATTATTTTTGGAATGTATATTTTTTTCTTCTCAAAAGATATACATTTGGCTATAATCTTCTATATACAACCTCAAATATAACATTCAGCAAGTTAACATTTAGATTTCTTTTAGACTCAAACAAATTTAGGTTTCGTGAACTCTTAATACTTTTTTTGGGTGTACTTAACAGTTCTAAACTTGGGCATTGTGTATTCAGTGTGGGTTTTGATAAAACATAAATTTTGTTTGTTTCTCAGAAAATAAAAGAAACAAAAAATATCATTGATAAATGGTAACAAGTGAAACTTAAAACTTGTTTTTAAAACTGTTGTTTTTCTGATGTAGGAAAGCTCTGCATTGACACAAGATTGTTGATACATATGGATTTCCTTTTCATGTCTTTTCAGTTTTTTAAAAATTGTGTTTGCTGTTATAGTATTGTAGACTCATCGAACAGGTGTTCAGTCTTATTACTTATTTCTTCATTTTCTCTGTTTCTCCTTTTTCATTTCTTTTATTTTTCTAATTTTACATTCTTACACCAGAAAAGACTGGCAGGCTAAGAATGACAAAATTAGGATTATTTCAGCTTTTTCTAATGTTAATTATGAAGAGCAAGAAAATAAATATGAGGAGATGAATGGGAAAACATCACCAGACTTTCTAAAAAACAGTGATATAAATTTGAAGGAAGTAGGGGTAAAAGAAAAGAGAACCTTTTCAAAAACTGATGGGAACCCCAGCCAACAAAAACAGCAAGAGTACAGTATGAGAAAGAGATCTCCTAAGAGAAAGCACACAGAATCTTCTGCTGCCCTTAATTTTGACTGTAAGTGTGAAGTGTCTACATTTTCCAGATATCCTCAGAAATATAACACAATAGATAGGAGAAGAAAAAAATTCTTATATAGCCATTCTGAAGATAATGAAAAATGGCATTATAATACCAAGATTGATTCCAAATGTGCATATCCTGATACTGAGAATTTTGGCCACTGTCACATTGAAAAGAAGGAACTAAACTATCCAGTTTTGTACCTTTACAAAAATGGATTTGTGAAAAGCAGCAGCTGGAAAATGAAACAGGAAAGCCACAATTGTGATCTGTCCAATTGCTTAAGGAACTGTGGAAACTCATCTGGATCTAATCACTCTGTCACCAATTTTACTCCATTAGATATTCTCGAAGATTCTACCAGCAGTACTTCTGAAGAACTTCTAGATTCCCCCATTTCTGATGAGCAGGAAACCATGTCACCAACATGGCATTCATCCAGTGTCCATCATATGGAAAACTTTTCTGAAGAGTGTTATGTGGCAGATTCAACTTTGCCATTGCAAAGGGTGGACTGTGATGTAAATGCACTTGGAGATTTGTTCAGACGCTCCGTGGAAGATATGGCCCCTTCCTCTATCGAGGGACCCAAAGAGAATTTCATTGACACAATGGATGAGCTTCAGTGTTTGGTAGAAACAGTGTCAGAATATTTAGCAGAGAAGGAAGAAGAGATTAATAGGTTTGGTTCCCTTTCAAAAACTAAAACACCACATGAACACAACACTGCTGTTGATAATGCAGAACAGAAAACACCTGAAGATCAAACATCACCTTTACCTGTTACCCAGAATGCCATGGCCAAGGTCATCTCTTTTCCTGAGCTGAATGGGGTAAAATGTGCTGTTGGTTCTTTATTCAGTTCACTAACAGAAAAGGTAGGTTCAGGCACAAAGCATCTTACAACCTCTGTGGAAAAACTGGTTCATTTAGTTCCAGAGAAAACAGAAACTCTTAATCAAACAGAGGAAGTTAATTTGGGAACTAGCACCAGTGCCAACTCAGTATTAGAGAAGGATCTTTCCACACAGTCTTTATTATCCTATCAAACAACTGATGATACGGATGCTGGCAGACATGGCAAAACCTCTGAGAAAGAACACCTGGGTGATGAGACTAAAGGCGTAAGCTTTTGGGACAGCACAGAAACTATGAGAAAGGACTCAGCTCCACAGAGTCAGAGTTCAATTATGAAGTCTGTTTTCAACATGCTGAATCCATTAAAGATATTTTCTGAGAAAGAAGAAACCAAAAATGAAGACCACAGCAAATCACCGAGGAGGGAAAGCTTTGTTGGGTGTGGATCAGAGTCAAATCAAAGGGAGGGCATTCTTGACAACCAGAGTAGTAGTCTTGTTGCTGTAAATAGAAGTAAAAGAGAAACTATAGATCTCCAAACCCAAGTAAGGGAAGATTTGCTGTCCTTACAAGTGGCTGATGAACCTTCAATCACAGTTAGTAGTACAAGTAAGAAAGGTGACATTGAGAACCTATTGGAAAGAAAACATTGTATAGATCTTTCTCTATTACAAGACCAACCAAAACTAAGTACCAAAGATACTAGGGGGCATCTTGGTGTAGCTGATAGTACCCCTGCAAATCAGGAGCCTTCTGCAAAGCCATTAGAGGAAGACAAAGTTACCAGTGATGATGATTTCCTTGAGCCACTCAGAAAATCATTTAGTCAGTTTCTGTTTACTTCTCCTGAGACTTGTCAAAAGGAAACATTGTCTGAATCTGTAAAAAATCTTAAGGCTGAGGAAGATGGACAGAAAAAGAGTGGTAAGAAAGATGGACATTCATTTTCATTTAGTGGAAAACTACGTATTCCATTTTTTAGTGTCCTTAGCCATTCTGAAAAGCATCAGGATGTAAAAGAGAAAGAAAGCGTTTTTCCTTTGTTTAAATTTCCTCTCACTGACAGTCATAACACTGCTAATAACCAGAGTTTTCACAGCTCAGTGACAGTCACTGATAAAGAGATCCTACAAAATAGCCACATGGACACTAGTTCAGTAAAATCTAGTTCATTTCCAGATATTCATAATGATCTAGAGAAATTGGATAATACTGAGGAATTCAATAACAATGAGCAAATAAATTGTCCTGAAGATGCTGAACTTTATTTATTAAAATCTAGGTCATTTTCAAATATTCATATTGACCCAGAGAAATTTAACAGCATAGAGGAATTTAGTAAGAGTGACCAGATACATTGTTCAGAAGATAGAAAACATAACACAATGAGATCTGACTCACCCTCTGATATTAATAGTGATTTGGGGAAATTTTGGAGTTTAGAGGACTTGAACCCAAGCAGCCATGCAGCAGTAGAGCACTATGGAAGAGCAGACCCTAAAGTTATGCCTAAAGAACATGTAACTTTAGAGCTTTCAGAACTTAAGACACCTACGCAAAAAGTGACATTTCCCTCGATGCCAGACTCTTCACTGGAGCTTATTTCTGCCATTTCAAAATCCACATTGGTTAATGACATTATTGAAGACAAAGTTGAAGATAAACCTTCTAAAAAAGAAACCCAAAGAGGGTTCCTTTCTGGCCTTTTAAACAGGTTTACTTCTCTAGAAAACATTCCTAGTCAACAGGAATTCAATCTGAAAAATGGCTGTTCTCACCACAAGAGTAGTACCTCAAGCCCATTACTCTCTGGAATATTTAATTTGTTATCAAACAGCAGTGCAAATGATTATAATTCAAGTGAAGCGAAGCTCATGTCTTTAGATGACACAAAAATTTTGGATGAAAATAAGCATTTATCCACAGATGAAGTCTCTGTTGATTCATGCGTGACTTCTGAGAACAGGAGGAGTCAGGTTGAAAACAATGAAACTTCTAGTTTCATAAAACGTTCTTCATCATTATCTAAAGAAACCATCCCATCATCTGATGGCTGGGTTGATAACCATCTTTGCCCTCCTACATGGAAAAACCAGGAGGATAAAAAACATTGCCCCTTTTCTGATGACATACTCCATTGTACTGAACAGGGTCTCTTAGAAAAATCTTTAGCTATCAGGCCAACACCAAACCATATTCTTGAAGCAAAACTTCCCGAAAGGTCAATCAATTTAAGTTCTCCAGTACTAAATACTAACATTTTAAATAAGTCAAACTATTATCAGGGTTTTGATGAGGACTGTTTTGAATGGGATCTTGATATAAAAGATTTCTCTAAAAACTCCAGAAGACTTCAACCAGTTTATCATCTATTGAATCAAAATACATTTCAATCAGCAGATGCTTTCTTGTGGCCTGACTCAGAAAATCCAGTAATAAATTTGTGCCAAAAAGATCAAAATGCAAATATCTTTGAGTGGGGCACAAATTCAAACAGTGTCATTTCATGTGACTTACCAAATGAATCATCCGACCAGTTAGCATTTAATGAAGGTTACTTATTAAGAGGTGATATGTGGGCAGCCAGCTCATTATATGGAAACTCTGCTTATCTTCCAGTTAATGAGACCAAGAATTCACTAGAAGAATTGCCCATTGATTTAAGTGACTCTTCAAATTATGAGAAAATTATGTATTCTCTACTGGAGCAAGAATCATTAAGAATAGATGAAAACTTTATTTTTTCAAGTTTAGGTTATGAGTACCAGGAGTGGTTATCATGTCTTGAAAATGGAGTTTGGTGTCCCTCAGAGGATGGGAATTATGGATATTTTATGTTTCATGATGGTCAGTATATATACTCTCTCCTAACTGATTCTACTGGGCAGTATGTATATTTATTTATACCTGATTATTATTACCATGAATATTTGAATTATAATTTACAAACAGATGATCTTCCAAGTATTATGTTAGATGACAGCATTATTTCTGCCCATAGTCTTGAAGTTCTTGACAAGGAAGATGATTTAGTATGGTATGTTGAAGAACCATCATTTGAAGATCCTCTTGATTTATCTTTAACCTGGCCAAAAAGTGAGAGGCCATTGTATGTAAATCTAGAAACCTTTTCTCAAGTATTTGAATCAAGTTTTGACCAAAGGGATAAACCATTAGATTTTTCAGGCTATAATTCTCAAAAATTTAAAAGAGATTTTAGATCTTTCATAGGGAGACCCTATGGCTTGGAAGATTTTGATTGTATATTGGATCTCAGAAACAAACCTGGAACTTCAAGCAATCATGTCTTAAATGGAAGCCAAATCATAGAGAGAGAGATGAACTGGCCTTTAGCTAAACTGTCATCAGCTCAAGTTTCCAGGCTCCATTTGCTTCAGCCATCTTTGGAAGAAACTTCCTCTTTAATTCATCCTGGAAGTAAGATGGAAAGTTCACAAAAAGAAGAAACATCATCAGTGAACAAATTGACACCTGTATTTTCTGTCTTGGGTGCCTTAATTAGAAGTACTTTTAATTTTGACAAGAGTGAATCTGTAGAAGCTTTGGTTGTACAGAAAAGAGATCAGCAATCAGAGTTAGGTGAGCCAGTGTGTGATGGTCTTCAGTCATTAATCTCTAGTAAGCAGTTACCAGGCAGCTCCACAAAGGAGGAAGAAAGTCAGCCTGAGGATTTGGAGAGACTGACAGTATCCAGTGTTGAGCAGCCAGAGTCCTCTGACAACATAAGGCAAGAATACCCTTTACATAAAAATGGGCATATGGAAAAAGAAAGTTTATTAAAATCTGGTTTTCAAGTAAGCCAAACAACTCTTAAAGCAAAAATAGATGTAGATGATGTTAAAATTATTACAGCAAAGTCTATTCCAGATCATCTTGTACCACAGCCTAGTAGGGATGAGCATAAGAATTGTGAACTTCTGCAGGACCAGGCTTCCAAAGAATCTGAGAGAACTCTGCTTAAGAGTGCATTGAAACTCTTTCGTTGGGAGGAAGAATCTTCAGTAAGTACAGTGACAAATGAAAAACAGGCATCTGGAATTTTGAACCTTTTTAAAACTCAAGTGTGTAAAGAAGAATCGTCAAACTTGGGAAAGAACAGTGATAAAGGTGGAAACATTTCATCTCAGGAAAAAAAAGAATCTTCTGGCATTTCAAATTTTTTTGGTACCCTTGGGGATTTTTTGAAAACCAATGTGTCTCCCATACAAACAACTGAAAATAGGTCTGTCTCTTTAGTGACTGATGAGCATGAAGGCAAATCAAGTCCTAACCCTGTGCATCTAGTGCATCAGGATACTGGAAATTTTCCTCCTCTATCAATTTTATCAAAAAAGGTTAGAATTAGAGGTCTAAACAAACAGACCACTATTGATGACAGTGGGCTAAGTGAATCATTGACTGGGGAGATGCAGAGTAATGATTTGAATGAAAAAGAGGTACCTTTCAGAGACCATCAGGTGCAGCAATCAGTAAGTCCACCTATCTCATCAGGTAGTCGCAAAGAGTCTTTCAGAGGCTATTCAAAAGGAACTGGTGCCACATCTGTAGGAATAGAAGATCCAAGGAACAATGAAAAGTCTTTGGATGCTCTGAGCAGAAGAAACACAAATGAACAGGATCATTTTTCTAACAAAGAATGCAAATCTTCAGCTGCTACATCTCCATCCCAACAAGAACTTCCAACAAGAAAGAATATATTTTCTTTCTTAACTGGATCTGAAAAGTCTGAGAACAAAGCTCCAGCAGCTCTCCCCAGGGCCAAATCTCAAGTAGAAGGGCTATTCACACTTCCTTCCTTTTTCTCCACCACTAATTCAAGCATCAAGAAGGGTACCTCTCAAAACAGCTCTGCTTTCAGTTTGTTTAACTTGTCTTTTTTTGATGAGAAGCAGCAGGCCTCTGAGGAGAAGCAAAACCTTTCAGCTGGAGCAACAGCTCCAGTGACTGCCCAGCCATGGAAGAAGCCAGTTGTTTCTGTAGATACGAGAGATACAATGAAGGAAGGTTCTAACATTCATAAAGAAAACATAGTTCAAGAAGAGCAAATGGCTCCTTGTTTATCCATTAATAGCACCACTAAGCTTACAACCTCCCTTGCAGACGAGCTCATAGAGAAAACCGAGGGAAAAGTGAGGAGTTCCAATACGGAAGGAGCAGAAGGAGCAACTGCTTCTGATTTTCAAGCAGATCAGTTGCCAGACAACGATGTTCCTCTTTTACCAGAATTCCAGGAACAAGCCTTAGGGGTAGCTCCTCATGAAGAAGAGGCTTCCCATCAGGAAACCTTCCCCAAGGACTCAGAGGCTAAGCCCTTTCTACATGATAATGGTTTGATTGAAAAACTCAATGATTTAGATATTTGTACTGAACACCAAAATGAAAGACTCACCACTGACCCACTAAACTTGCCATTGGAAAATGCCTCTGATAGTCTCTCAACACAGACCCTGGATTCACCTTCTGCTTCTCCAGAGCCAGGGCATGCAGGGCTCCTCCGGAACCCAGAAGCAGATAAATTAGAAGACAGACCAGTATTAGGCTCCAAAGTAGAAATGCTCTCGGGCTTTGTGACCAAGGTAAAATCTTTTTCTGGGTGCTTAATTGAACAGCCTAAGACTTTTTCTGAACTTTTTTGTACTACTAAATCTTCAAAGAAAAATTCATTTTTTTCTTTTTCCTCTGATGCATCATCTCAGCCCCTCAAAAGTGAGTTTTTTGGAATTTTCAGAAGTACCAAACCAGAGACACATAAACAAGAATCATCTGTACCTACTTCATGCCTTCAAAGTGGTTGTTCCAGAGACACTGTTGGATCAGCACCTCCAGAAAGCTTACACAGACAAGCTGCTTCTTCAGTACTCAAATCAGAATCTGCACCCAGTGGCTGTAGCATTACTGAGGTTGGTGCAGAGACAGAATCAGATACCTTGACAGCTAAACCTGAACTAACACCTGAAATGGAGAAAATTAATACTCCTGAAACTATTTCTGAAACCCCAGGTTTTGAATCACTTGCTACATCTTCTGTCTCAGAGGATGATATGGGGCAAGGAATATTATCTTGGAGTGATGAAGGGGACATGGGAATGTTGCAGGGCACAGACACAGAGGCGTCATTGGAAGCAGAGCATATTTTCCCTCCAGCACAGCTACAACCAGATCCTGCCTGTATTGCTGAAGAGATTACCCCTTCAAGCCAGCCACTTCTCCACCCAGAGCTAGAGCCAGAGATCCAGACGGCTGACAGAAACCAAGAGTTCTTGGGGCTTGCAAGCCCTTCTCTAGAACCCAGTACTTCACTGTTTAATGAGGCAGGAGTCAGTGGGTCTACCACACTGGAAACACAAGGCTATCTTTCATGTCCTTTGCAAGAGGAACCTGTGCTTTGTGCCAAAGAACATTCGGATACACTTCATGCCCAAAAAGATCTCCCTAAAGCCCCCCAGGAAACAGAGCAGACAAGACCTCATTTTGAGATCCCATACATGGCCAGTTGGCCAAAGTTTCCCTTCCCATCCACTCCTGACCATGGGAAAACACTGAGTTCTATTTTTAATCCCTCTTGCTCATCTGGTAACACAACAGCAGAGACTGGCTTAATGTCGGGTTTTAAGAAGTTATCCACTCTCTTTGAAGGCACTAGTGAGGGGAAAGGGGGACTACTGAGAAATGATCCAAAACTAGCTTTCAGAAAGAAACTGGATCTTTCATTTCCTTGGTCAAAAGAAAATAAAGAAGACTCTGAGAAAATGCCTACAGAATCTTCTCCTCCAACTTTGGCTGTTAGCAGGGATCAGGACCTTATTGTCAGTAAGGCAAACAAAGTTTTGGAGTCTTCTCAAATATCTAGTGCTAGTCCTGAGCCAGCTAGTATATATACTCAGCCCTCTGGAACCACTGAACAGTTGGAGGCCAAGCCAAGTGACTATGCTCATGGGCTTTCAAGATCTGGTGAAGAAGAAAGGCAGCTGGAAATTCCAGCATCTGAAGAACACCAGGGTGCAAACTGCGATCTGTCTGCATCTGCCCGTCCTTCAGAGAAATACAAAGAAGAGCACAGCACTATCTCTGGGCTACTTCAGCCAGAAAAGCAGGAAGAGGAGATGTCTGCTAGTGATGGCTCTGCTTTGAATGTGGGACAGCTAGTCATTCTGGAGGATGTCAAGGAACCAGTGACCAACAAAAGGCCTGTTCTCAATCCAGGCATCATAAATGGTTTTAAGGAACTGACCATTTATGATGCAGATGACTAGTGGTAGACTGTCATAGCTTACTTTTTGTCGATCCTGTGTCTTCCCTAGCACCTGGGCCTCATGTTGATTAGGGATAAAGTGACAAAAAACTAACGTGTGGCATTTCATTTTCCTTCTCTCACTTTTAGTTGTGGTTTTCTAAGTCTTCTAAGATGCCTCCCCAGTGGCTGTGAGGGTATAAAGTAAAATACTAAGTGCAAAGGATGACTTAGGGTTATATATATTCCATATCCTAATCCAGATTGATTTGTAAAACTTCTTGGGTCTCTGATATAGACTGTCACAGTACTCTGGACTAAGCAGCTATAACAAAGGATAACCCTGGGTGCCATGATAGTTTTCTCAAAGCTGTGGTTCTTTTGCTGCTGGTCTTTCACCTGGAGCGCTGAACAAGGTTCATCTGTAGAGGTTGTTGCTATTGCCTCTGAAATTAAGCATTGCAAGTATAGTTTAGGAATGCTAGTTTGACCTCTGACCGAAGCATATCCAAAGCATTAGATCTACTAAGAATGGTGAAGAGAGAAAGAGACATAGAGAGCACATTGATCTACTTAGAACCCTGACATATGTTCTGCTAATATGTACTGAAAAATCAGAAATCAGCCTGAAAATAGCAGGTAATTGAGAGTGCCCATAGGGAAAATCTCTTTTGAAAACAACAATGTTTTATTTTTAATCTGACCAGAGGTAAATATAAGACCTCAAATTAAAGACTTGACTCTAGGAAAAACAAAACCAATTCTCTTTGCATTAAAGCTTTTCAGCAGGATACCTACTAGTAAGAAAACAAGAACTCTTGACTTGGGGTTAAAATGTCCAAATGGGTTGCCCTTGTCTCGCTTATCTCCAAGTCTATCCGCCTTCATCAATACTGAATCCCTTGGAAGATGAGTTTTAGGGTTCCAAGGGTATCTTGTGCCTTTCTTGCCACAATCACAGTTACTCTTAGCTACAACTGCTAGCTCTCATAGCAGGGAACACTTCTTTCAGGTGATGGAGAGAGGACTGAACTGACCTCACTTCATAGACAGATAACTTTATATAGTCTCAATTTAGAGGAGTTGGACTTAGTTCACTTTATGCATGAATTGAGCCTTGACCCGAGAGAGTCTCAGTTACAGATGGATGGGTTTATCTTAGGGATATTTCCCATGCCACTAAGGGTATCATTGTTGCATTTGTGTTGGTGAAACCTATGGAATTCCCCTGCAGAATTTACTAATCCTGGTCTTCATTTCCTAGTGGCTTCCATAATTCATCCTGCAGCCTGAAGGAACATGTATCTCAGCTTTGCTAAGGCACAGGCACACACATTGTAATTGTAGAGGAAGTAGTAAGGACTTCTTTTTTTTAACTAGTAGAAGGGGAGTGGAGCTTATACACTTACTATGTAGAATTTGGAAAACTTTAATCACAGCCACTGGAAAGGTTTCTTTAGAAGACTGAGTAAAGAGTTTCATACATAAGAAACAGGCCATTTTACTATTTCTTCATTCTATGGACAGGTAGCAATTAGTTAAAATATTCTTTGAAGTCAGGACTGAAGTCACAGTCGAAGTGGTGTCAGAGAGTTTCGTATGTTGTCTTTTTTTCCCCTTTGTGCTTGTGCTGAATGACTAGAACAATTTTTTTAGATTGAAATGTATGCCCTTGCTTTCTAGGAATCTCCCATTTGTGCTTATTTGTGCTTCATGCAGTTATTAGTTCCCAGGTGTATCTGTATTTGTGGTCTGGTCCTTGTTTTGCAGTTACTTACTAGCTGTTTTCATTCTTACAGCCCTACCAGCAGTAGTAGGTATGGCTCCTCCTGTAATGTGAGTCAAAGAAGCTCTCTGCTGAGTGAACTAGACCAGTGTCATGAGCAAGATGATGATCGTCGGGAGAGAGACTCCATTCATTCTAGCCATAGCTACGGCAGCCTCTCCAAAGATGGCCAGGCTGTTTTGGAAGAAGAAGAGAAAGCCTTGGAGGTGACATGTGAATCAGAGAAGGGGACAGCTGGTGAATCCAAGGAAGTTAGAGAAGACGCCACAACCCACCCTCCTCCAGATCTGGTGCTACACAAGGATCACATCCTAGGACCCCAGGAGAGGTAAGATGATGGCTAGGCCACATGCTGCCTGCTGTATCTCTTATTGAATGTATTGAATACAAATACTTTTCACTTGTTTCTTGCAGCTAGGTAGTATGGGGGTCACAGCAGCCATGGTCAAGCTGGTAGATCTTCCCTTTGATATTTTAAAATAATTCCCAAGATGTTTGAGTGACTTGAATTACTAAGGTTCAAGTGCACCAGAACATCTTGAGTGTACAGTCTTGACCTCATAGATGGCATCCTCTGATGCCCGAACCTCACAGGACATTTAATAATTCCCATTGCTTAGGATTCCTTGGCTGTATCCAACTCAGTTCATATTAATTTCCTTTGTAAACAGTGATATTTGGCTCTGTCTGAGGAAAACCAGAAAAGAATTAAGGACAAACTAACAGATTTAATACAAATGCCTGTAATTATAAAAGCCACTGTATATGGTTTGGCAGTGTGTTTGTCATTTTGTATCCATAAGAAGAACATTTTATAATGTATCTTTTTGTCAAGTGCAGTGTACACCTGTAATTCAGTACTCTGGAGGCTGAAGCAAAGGGTCAGGAGCTTAAGACCAATTTGAGCTACACACTGAGACCTTGTCTAAATACTATGTCAATTATAACTAGAAGTGGAGTCATATAATAACTGAACTAGCCTGTTTAAAAAAGCTGAGAGATGTAGGCATAATGGGTCTCTCAGTTTTACTGTTGTTGACATTATTTTAGAAAATAATTATTATGGGAAACTGCTGTATTCATTTTTGCACTTGTTTGGTTATCTGGCCTCCACACAGTGGATGCTAATAGCAGTGCCTAGGGCAACAACCAAAACTCCCTGGACACTGTCAGATATTTTCCCAAGGACAAAATCCTGCCCCTGCACCCAGCTGAAAAGCACTAGGATAGAATGATAAGAGGGTGGCTTAGATTTTTAGACTTCTAGATCTCATCACAGATCTAAGAGGCCAGGAAAGTGAATGCCAGGTAGCTGGGTGAATCTTATATCTCCCTGAAGATTGGATAAAGCTGCTTTCTCTCTTTCCCTATTTTGTTTGTCTTTCTCTCTCTCTCTCTCTTTTCTCTCTCTCTCTCTCTCTCTCTCTCTCTCTCTCTCTCTCTCTCTCTCTCTCTCTTTTTAATAAGATATGGTCTTACGTTATATTGCAGGCTGGCTACAGACTGATAACTTAGCCCCCTGCCTCTGTCTCCTGATCGCTGAGATTATAGGCATATCCTACAATGCCTAGCTCCATTCTTGGTTTTTTTTTTTTTTTTTTTTAGCTATCTGTTGTGGTTCACTTAGTAGTGAAGAGGCCCAGGAGACTAAGGTCTGAACCAGGCCTCCTACTGGGTTGATGGCCCACCCGAAGGTTGGTTCTTCATGGACGTTGAACCTGACATTAATTGCTATTGTCAGGGCTGAGCTCTTGGTAGGGAGGTGAAGTACTTCACATGAATATCTTCTCCTCTTTCTGTCTCCTTTTAGGTCTTAGCTGTCTGATTTCAACACTTGAAGTTGACCAGAGCCTTTGCCATTGCTTCTTGTTTCATCACCTCTCTCTCAGTGTGTGTCTATGAACTATTTCATATGAACAAAGGAGTGGAAGGGGGAATAAAAAGAATTGTCATTTTAGAGAGGAATTGTTTTCAAAATAAGTATTCAGAACTATGTTGTCTTATGGCCTGAATCACTAGCCAAGTGTAGGCATGAGCACAAAAATATTTTATTTTAGATATTTTGCAGTCTTGCCTTGAATACTATCACCTTCTTTTCTCTGCTATTTACAAGAAATACTCTTTTCTTTGTTACAAGCCTTCCTGAGGAGAATGCATCTTCACCATTTACCCAAGCCAAAGCACACTGGATCCGAGCAGTTACCAAGGTCCGACTCCAGCTGCAGGAGGTAGGAAATTTGTCCCAGTAATGGTTGGGACAGTTTTATCCTTAGAAAAATTTGGGAGACATATGGTACTGGAGAAGTTGTCAGTGATTAGTCATCATCTTACAGTGTGCTTCTGGGAATGCATGGTAATTAAGCTAGAGCCTTAAGAGATGGGAGGTGGCCTTGGCTTTTTCTAGGTTGCCTAATGAGAATCTAAGGAGCTTGGAGCTTGAAGGTAGGGTTAAATACCTATTTTTTTATACTATCCTCTCTTTGGTTTGAGTCACAGTAAGGAACAAGGCCTCTTTGGTATTTTGTTGTATTTTTTTATCAGTCAGTTCAAGTACCACTTAGCTGATTTTCCACAGGGTTGGAAATAGAGTACAGACATTTTTTATGGGAAGATTTGAGCTCAAATATAAAGCCCAAAACGTGGACACATTAAGATCTGCTATGAGGGTCCTGGAGAGATAGCTCAGTGGTATAGGTACTTTCTGTGCAAGCATAAAGATCTGGGTTTGCTTCTCAGCATCCATGCAAAAAGCTGGGCATGGCTGCATGCATCTTGAACCCTGACTGTGAGGGGAGGTGGTAACAGGAGGATCATGGGGGCTTGCTGCTTCCCATCCTATTTGCATGCAGATCCTGTGAGAGACCCTGTCTTAGAATAAGGCAGAGATTGATAGAGCAGAACACCTGATTTCCTTTGGCCTCCATGCGTCTGTGCACATTTGACCACACAAAAAAGCACACATTGGAGTCCAGAAGGCACGAGGGAGCTGGAGAGGGGAGAAAAGGAGGTAGAGAGAAGAAAAAGGCAAGAGTAGATGATCTAGTTAGGTTGCATGCTGTGATAAATACCACGACCACAAGCAACCTGGGAAGGAAAGAGTTTATTTTACCTTGCAGTTTACAGAACTTCATGAAGTAAAGACAGAGCAGGAACCTAAGTTAGAACTGAAGCAGAAGCCATGAAGAAAGGCTCCTTACTGCCTTGCTTCCCATGCCTTGCTCAGGTACCTTCCCTATATAGCCCAGGGGTGCCACCACTCCTAGTGACCTAGGCCGCCCCATGGTAATCATTAAGTGAGAAAATATCCTACACACAAGGTGATAGAGGCATTTTCTCAATTCAGATTCCTCCTCCCAGATAGCTTTATTTACATAAAGTTGGCATAAAATTCACCAGGACAAAATATAATTTTTTTCACTTTTAGCATTTAAAGTTTGCTCTTAGCAAAACCTGTGCATCAGCGACAGGCAGTCTACAGGCAGAAGTGTTGTTTTTAAATGGTGACAGTAGCAGTCACTAGTATAAACTTGGCAGATACAAGCATGCTCACATGTGCACACGCACCCTTTAAAGACTAATGTGAAACCTAAGGAAAGTTGTGAGACGGCCATATACATTGCTTTGTAACCCTCCATCAAATGCTGCAGCTGACACCATTTCACATTTGCCTCATTGTTTTCCCTCTGCTTTGATCAGCCTTTCTCTCAGTCACTTGATTCAGAGATTCTTCCACTTCTAGATATTTATATCCTCCCCCAAAAATAAGGCCACTCTCCTGAATAACTACGGTTGCACTATCCAAAGAAAACTTGCACTATCAAGAAAGCGCCAGCATCAGGAAGCCATGCAAATTTGTCATCTACTCCCACAAGGTCTCTTTCCTTTCTGACCCAGAACCTAATGGCACTGCATTTAATTGGTGTCTCTTTTGTCTCCCAAAGCTTGGAAACTGTTCCCAGTTTTTGTTACCCTCCACAATTTTTAAATGATGAAAGCTTTCATTTTGTAGCGTGGGTCCACTTTATGTTTCCTCATGCTAGGCTTGGGCCATGCTTTCTTGATAGGAATTACAATAGAAGTATCTATTGTGAACCTGTCCTGCCTTACCTGGCATTCTCCTTGATATTTCGTTAAGTTTGTACCAGTCATGTCCCTCCACTGTCAGCTCTTTTCCCTTGTAGTTGGTGCTTTGTAGTGAGAGCCTCTGAGACTGTATTGCTATCTTGTTCCTCATCAGATCTGTACCTACCAGTGATGACACATGTCTAAAGCTACTACTAGTGATGACTGCAGATGCTAACTTTGTTTCCACCGTCCTTTATACAGTGAGGAGTAAAAGTAAAATTTCTTTTTCAACTATTAATTTAATTCCATAAGACTTGATAGGTTCTTTTCTTTCGTTTCACTTTTTTACTTATTTTTTCTTATTTTACATAACAATCCCAGTTCCCTCTCCCTCCCTCCCTCTCTCCCATACCCCCTACCTCCCTCCACCCCTACCCCCTACTCCACAGGGAGGGTGATGCCTTCCTGGAGGGATCAACAAAATCTGTCAAGTCATTTGGAGTAGGGGCGAGGCTCTCCCCCCTGCCTCTAGGTTAAGGGAATATCCCTCCATGGGGAATGTGCTCCCAAAGTCCTTTCATGCACCAGGGATACATCCTGGTTCCACTGTCAGAGGTCCCTTAGACTGCCCAGGCCTTCTAGCTGACACCCATGTTCAGGGGGTTTGAATCAGTCCAATGCTGGTTTCCCAGCTATCAGTCTGGGTGTCCATTAGCTCTCCCTTGTTCAGGTCAGCTGTCTCTGTGGGTTTCTGTAGCCTGGTCTTGTCCCCATTTTCTTATCACTCCCCCCTCTCTGCATCTGGATTCAAGTTCAGTTCAGTGTTTAGCTGTGGGTGTCTGCTTCTGTTTCTATCAGCTACTAGATGAGGGCTCTATGATGGTAGATAAGTTAGTCAGACTTTATAGGTTCTTTATTGCATCAATTATAATATATTATCATTTATTCAATAAATTATTCTAGCTGCCCTTTATACATCATTATATACATATGTGCACATACATATACATGGTTTTGTGGATTGTTTTTAAGGCAGGGTCTCAATATATAGTCTAGGCTAGCTTGGAGTTCCCAAAAGATAGCATTTTGTGATT
Source organism: Cricetiscus sungorus (assembly GCA_030556225.1). Lineage (NCBI taxonomy): Eukaryota > Metazoa > Chordata > Mammalia > Rodentia > Cricetidae > Cricetiscus > Cricetiscus sungorus. The sequence goes on from JANBXA010000734.1 coordinate 51,242,729, forward strand.
CAACATACAAATCTACAGAGAAAGTAAATTCTGGCTAGTCTCAGCAGATAAAGTTTGATGAGCTAAGTCAGGATCCACACAGTAGAAGGAAAAAACCAACTTTTACAAGTTGTCCACAGCGCACACACACACACACAAACACATACACATACACATGCACACACGAATATGCACATGCACACATGGTTTTGTGGATTGTTTTTAAGGCAGGGTCTTTCTATGTAGCCTAGGCTAGCTTGGAGTTTCCTATGTATTCTTGGCTAGTTTCAAACTCTCAATCTTCCTGCCTACACCTCTGGAGAATCCTGGGAGTGTATAATGTATTATTATATTCAGCCTGAAAGACATAACATTTAAACTTTTAAAAATATTAATTTAATGACTTTTGTTCTTTGAATCAAGGTCTTGTTAAACAGGCCAGGCTGACCACAAACTTATGGTCTTCCTCCATCAGCCTTCTATGCTTTGGGATTGCAAGTGTGTACTACCATGCCTGTCTTAAAAATTTTTATCATTAATAAATATTCTTCATTGTCAGCTGTTAGTTATGATTTTCACATTTTAATTTACATGATGCTATATTTTAATGTAATTGTATGTGAAATAATTTTAAGAGTATAATGTGTCTGGGTAATAACATATTGGGAGTCTGTCAATCTAGACTGACTGATGTGAGGAAAAGAAATATTTAAACTGACATTTGTAGAGTCAATGTCCTAATGGTAAGTTTTTATTTTGAGTGTTTTAAAAGTGAAAGTCTTGAAATTATTATTATGAAGTAAAATCATCTTCCCTATGTGAAAGGAAAACTTGGAATGAGAATAAGAAGAATACATTGGTATGGGTTCGACATAAAATAAATATAAAACAAAATTAAAACAATCCAAAAAGTGAAGCGTGCAGTTATCTGAAGGAAGGGCATGATTTATCCTGAATTAAGGACAATCACTATTTAATTGAGTGATGGTTCTTAACACAGATACAGCTATTGATTAGTAGTGGTCAAAAGGGGAAAGATAAGCTGGAGCTTAAAATGTGTTCCACTTATGCTTAAGATGAGCTTTGTTGACAGAGTGGATGAGTTTGTAAGACAGAGTGAACACAGCACCAAGAATATTTTCTCCTGAATTATCAAAGTTCAACCTATGTCACCTCTTAACCCTCTGCTGAAGACACTAATTTTTGTTAGTTTGTTATTTATCATGATAGTCTCTTTATGTAAGCATAAAATCAAATATGGATATACATTTTACTTTTTCTTTCATATAAAAGGTTATGGTATGGTGTTTACTGCTCTAAAAATCAGGTGTGAACCTGGGAGAGTCGGGGCCTGGAAATAAGGGGGACTAAAGTCTGATGCAAAAGCCAGCTTTATTCAGAGTGCCAGACAGTTTATACTCTGAAGGTTAAGAAGAATCACTCAAGTAAAGTTCTCAGGAGTTCAGGTTATTTACAATCACAAGCACAAGCTGCGTGTGTCAAGTATATGTTTCCATAGAGGCATAAAACAACAATACCCAGTTGTATTAAATAATATGAAGTAAATTCACTTCTATCTGGTACACCTGGGTGGAGCATGAAAGCATATTCCAAGAACAACTCCATGTTTTTGAAGAAACTGAAGTTACAAGACCCTTATTTTCTTGGAGTTTTCTCAAAAAAACTCAGAATTCCACTTGCATGACTGATTCCATTCTTGGACTGTGTCCCAACAGTATATCTTGACGATGCTTGTATTTATCAGCTCTAAGAGAACTTTTTCTTTGTAACACATGCATGATATTCTACTGTGACTGGACTGCAATTATCAGTCCTATGTTGCTGATCCTTTTGAGTAACAAACTGTTAGAAATGAGAAACCTTTCATGTTGGTCATTTCACGTTGTGTGTGTGTGTGTGTGTGTGTGTGTGTGTGTGTGTGTGTGTGCATCTGTAATTTCCATATACATTACCACATAGATATTTATTCTTCAATAACTTAATTAAATGATAAAGGTCTGCTTTAAGTTGTGTTCTGTAATCTGGGCTGATAGAGCAGCCAGCATTGTGAACATTGCCAGCTACAATTGTAAAGGGAAAGTAAAGGTGAGAATTAAATGAGAATGTAGCAAATGACTCGCCATACAGAGAGATGACACATGTCACTCTTGATCACATTTGCCCTGCCGCAATCACTTCTCCAATCATCCCTAACTCAGTGAGCAATCTGAGGACATTTGTTAAGGCTTTAATGACCACCCCAAAGAGCCTGTGCCTTCCATAGGACATGTTGGCAACTTAGTCTCCTACCAGTAATGCCAGGATGTGTTTTTCTTTCCTAACACACCAACAGGGTGATTTGTCAAAGTTTTGGGGTTTTGGTATCCTTTTAGGTGGTAGTACTTTAATAGTTTAAATTTATGTTTCCTGCCAGCAAAGTTGAACATTTTTCTTACATGGAAAAGCTAATTAGAAATTATTTTCTGTAACTTATTTCCATGTTTTTATTGAGTATTATTTTTTTACTAATCCTCTGGGCTTTTTATATTTTAGGGAAATTAATTCTTTGTTATATGAGTTGCCAGTCTTTCTCAGTGTATCATTGTGAGAAAATGTAAAAAAAAAAAATAAATAAAGGAATCATATTTTTCTAATCCAAAAAATAAAGAGAACAATAGTATCTTTCTCCTAGCATTGTAAATCATCCAGCAAAGCCCTTATCAGGAAAGAAAAAAACTGTGCATACTTCATTGCACCACATTGTCTCTATGACACAATAAATTCCTTCTGGTCTAGCTCTACACAGTTCAAAGTGTGAGTCATGGAACAACACAGCCTGGGATCTGTTTGTTTTTAGTCTTTGATGAAATAAGTACTAAAATTGCCTTCAGAGGCAATTTGAATTGTCATGACACCAGGCACATCAAGGCCCTGTCTCATTGAACAGGGTGTGAACCAAAAGTATCAGACCATGACACAGGCAATGAAAAACCAGGTTCTTGATAGAGATTAGTTTGGGAAGTATTAATTGATACTCACAAAACGGAATGATTTATTTTCTCCAAATCTTCAGAGACTTTGCACTTGGCTGTTTCTTGTGCCTGGAATTTTTATTAATTCATTTAGTTAGCTTTTCATCCATGTCTTTTAAGATCCAGACAGATATGAAGTGTTTGGGGAAAGTCTCCAGACTGTGAAAACTTATTTAGAATTTGCACTCATCCTGAGATAATTGAGTTATTATTTGTTGATATGCCTTCCTTTTTTTAAAACAAACAAACAAACAAACAAACTTGTGTAAGTTCTGGAATGTCAGGGATATATTTTTTTGTGTGATATTGCTTGATATAGAATAAGGCAAAGAATGTCTAGCAAATCATTTCTAGTTATTTAACTAGCTAAACATGTCCATCATTTCTGAAACACCCTTGTATAAATTACTTTTCTGTTGTGGTAAAATACTATATCCAAAGGCAATTTAAGGAATTGTTTATTTTGGCTATGATTTGGTTCCAAACAGCTAAATAGATGTCAAGGAAGGCATGGTGGCAGGAACAGGAAGCTAAAAGTCACATCACAGCTAAACACAGGGAACAGAGAGAAGACACTGAAAGTTGAGCAAGGCTGTAAACTCAGAAAGTGCAGCCCTGGTGATGGTCTTCTTCCAGCAATGCCCTCTCCTAAAACTTCTATACCCTCACCAAACTGCGCCACCAACTGAGGATTTAGGGTTTAAATGTGAGCCTATGGGGGACATACCTCATTCCGGCTACCACAGTGTACTTCCTTATCTTCTAATTCATCCTGTTTCCCAAGGTCTAGCTAAAGTTAACCTCTTATAGCAACTGATCTTTCTTTTGTGATACATATTTAAATGCAAGTTTTCTGACTTGTCATAGTATTATATCATGTATAGGATTATAGTATGATAGTTTTTTTGTTTTCTTAGTTCTTGTAAGGTTTATTCCGGGTTAGCAAATATTTTTAGAAATCTCAATTAGTAGATTGAGATTGTCCCTTAACAGTTCTTTCTACTTTGTCATGAGTAAGGTTTTAGTAAATGTTGTCATAGAAATCTGTTTTCATTTCTGTTTATTTCTTTAACTTAAAATATTCAAGCAAATGGCCACATAAAGACTATATATTTCTTTTTAAGAATTTATGAATTCCTAAATTTATTTTAGAAAATATTTTCCAGTTTGTCCTTTAGGTGTCTGAATGTGCTGGACTGACTTTGAGTATTAACTTTTTTTTGTCAGTTTGACCAAAGAATGGTAACTGATCTTTAAGATGTACATTTCTCTGTTGTTTGTGACTTGAGTATTCCCACAAGTTTAAAATTATTTATATTGAGTTGTTATTTCATTAAAAGATTTTGGGGCTCTACCACAGAAAGCCAGCTACACTTATTCCATTTCTGTAAATTAAGGGATTCATTATTAAGAACCATGCTTGTGTCCTCTGAGTACCTGCACATCTGAACTTAATAACTGTTTGATGACATTGCTGGTGCTGATGAGGCAGTAATGTTGGTAGTGTGGGCGGGGATGGGTATGAATCTGTACCTTATTTGGTTTAGTTGCAGAAGAATCTGAGGGAGGAGGTGAGACTTTTCGATCTAGAAACAGAGACTGCGGTGGCAGCAGGTGGGTGGGTGTTCCAGGTGGAAGGGACAGTAAAGGAGAAGGCATGGAGGCAGGCCATAAGGAAGGCTTGACAGGAGTTCTTGGGCTGTTGAAAGCTGAGAAAGGCAAACCTTGGTAATCAGAAGACCCATATTTGAATGGTGCTGTCACAGGAGACACAAGATTGAGGCAGGTCGGCCTTAGAGATGGGCCTGCAATTTCTCAGGGCAGTCCCTAAAACAAAAAAACCAAACTGGTTGTCTACTGCAAAGTTCTTGTCCCACTTGTGACTTCCTCCAAGCAAAGCCTTCTTGCCTCACAATTGAAGCTCTAAGAAAAGGTGGTCTCTTGGGGGAGACAATGATGAGCCTCAAAGAGAAGAAGGCCTTTGGGGACCCTTCCTCTTATATTGAGTAGCACTAGGGAAACATTTTTTGTAAGTCTGATACACCAGGGTTTTCCCTGATCATGGCTGCTCATTTTAACATCCATTATTTCAATCTTTGCCCTTTGATGAAGATTACTAGTTTCTTTTCCATTTCAGATCACTGAAATATCATAATGTTAAGCCTTCTTCTGACCAGTAAATAATGTTATTGTTGAAAATTGTTAGCCAGGGGCTGGATAGATGGCTCAGTGGTTGAGAGCACTGACTGGTCTTCCAGAGGACCTGAACTGGATTCTTAGCACCCATATGGCAGCTCACAATTGTCTATACGTCTAGTCCAAGGAGATCTGATGTCTTTTCTGGACTTCGGGAGCACTGCATTTACATAGTGGTCATATATACACACAAGCAAAACACCCATACACATAAAATAAAAACTGTTGATAATGGTTTTAAATAACTAATAAATATGATGGGATGTGAGGCCAAAGATCTGTCTCAGGGTTCAGAGCACTGACTGTTCTTCTAGAGGGCCCAGGTTCAACTCCTAACACCCACTCTGCATCTCACATCTGTCTGTAACTCCAATTCCAGGAGAATTATGCCCTTTGTAACCTCTGCAGGGCTCTAGGCACACACATGGTGTATATACATACATGTAGACAAAACAACCATACCCACAAAATAATAAACAAGTATTTAAAAACTTAAAAAATAAAGAATAAAACTAGTCGAAAGGATGTATACAATGTAAAGGTTCCCTCTTACTTCCAACTCCCAGGTCTCCACTCCTTCCCCTGTTTATCAGTCTCCAGAGATAATGTGAACCTTTATAGATGTGTGCTTGTCTATGTACTGCATGTTCTCCTTAGTCTTGCTTTAGTTACTGCTGTATAGTTATGTGGTTTTTTTTTTTTACCGATATACATAAAGCGACTGCTCTACTAAGGCTGTTAAAAGTGTTTCTTCTACTAGTACAGAGTTACTGATTTTTCAAATGGCTATGTGGATATTTTTTCTGTGAATTTATTATACTTTACATTCTTTGTCTCCTATGGATTGATCTTTGAGTTGTTCCTAATACTATAATGCAAGTTCTGCCAATGGGCCTAAATACTTGAAGACCTCTCATAACCACAGGTTTCAACTTCTGTTTCTCATAATCTCTTCTCCAGAACAGGCTGACTGCTACTTCATAAATCAGAGGAAATTCCCCTAGACAAGAGCTTTGCTGCTTCCCTGAATACTGTGAGACTGCCCTTGTTCCCAACAGACCCCTCCTGCCCTTTGACAAACTGAGTTGTCCTTACCTGATATGAAAGACTAAATTTAATCTTTTCTAGCTTGATTAGAACCTAACTTTTCTTTCATATCCTCATTAGTGAAGACCATGCCTTCTTGTTTGTTCCATGTTTGTAGACCATGTTTCTAAAGCTTGGGTTTCTTTGGCTTCTTCTGCCAAACCTACTCTTACCTTCTTAATTGCAATTCAGCTGCTCTTTTCTCACAACTCTTTGTCTGCTTATTAATACCTATACCATAGTTTGTGTTTTACCCCAAATTACTGCCATAATAATTACCAGAGTTACCCACATTGAACTCTGTCTCAGGCATTGGTAGGTGTTTTACATCTATTACTCAGAGGTCGCCTCACAAAAATTCTGTAATTTATTTAGGCTTATGTTATTAGCACCGTTGAATAGAATAAATAACTGAATGTCTAATTGACTTTGTGTGTGTGTGTTTATGTGCATATGCATATGGGGTTCAAAGGGGACATTGGATATCTTTATCTTTCTCTACCTTATATTTGTTATTTATTTATTTTTGAGACAGGGTCTAGCTGGCCTAGAACTTGCTATGTAAACCAGGTTGGTCTTGAGCTCATATAGAGATCCACCTACTTCTGTCTGCCAAGTGCTGACATTAAGGACATGTGCTACCATGCACTACTCCATTTTATCTTAAAAAATTATAGAGTGTGTTTGCATGTGTGTATACATGCATACATGTGTATTTGTGTATGGACAGTGTTTTGCATACATGTAGAGATAAGAGAACATTGTGGGAGTCAATTCTTTCCTTCCATCATGTGTTTTTGAAGACTAAACTCAGGTAAGCACTTATACCAGCTGATCTGTCATACTGGCTCCTCCCTACTTAGTTTTTGAGACATAGTTGCTCACTGAATCTAGAGTTACTTTGGTTTTTCTAGACTGGCTGTCCAGTGAAACCCAAAGATCCAATTATCTCTGTCCCACGACACTGAAGTTATAGGTGTACACACACTCTGCTTTTATGTGGGTGTTGGGGATCCTAACTCTTGTCTTTATGTTTGTGCTATAGTACTTTGTCTACTGAGTCATGTCTGAAGCCCAGGGACACAATGTTTTGTAAGGTAGTGCCAGGGTCACCGAGCTAAGTAGGCATAGACCTGAGATTTTTAGTCCACATCTAATTTAACTTTTGAAGCCTGCCTGTCTTTCAAATATAATTTTCCAAAGTGTGTTCCATGTGATTGTAGTCTAGAATTGTTAATAGCTGTTGTGTGATACAGGTTCTGTGGTCAAAGGAATTTGAGGAACCCTGAGCTCATGAGAATGTAATACCAGCAGATTGCTCTCAGGTCAGGAGGCAGTGTTGAACCCAGACTTTTCGGAATTTGGATACACTTAGTCCTATGGATACACTTAGACAGATGATCTCATAATGTCCAGCAGTTGTGTTCACAGACTTGTCAATGAAACCTTGTTTTTTCAGAAGTATTGAATTGAACTTATTTTTCAAGGTGAAATTCACCTGTCAAGATTATCAGTGAGTTCCCAGCTATGCACAATGGCAAACGCTTTCCTGTCTATCTTACTGGATCTGCCTGCTGTATTTGATATTCAGAGCACACTCTCCTCTTTGACTTCTTAGAACCATCACCAGCTTTTTCTCTGACCTCATTGCAGTCTACCTTGTCTGGTTTCCCTCTTCACTTCTTAAATACTAGTCTCTTTACCCAGTCTTTTTTTTCTTTTTTTCATGTAACAGTACACATTCTTCCTATGAAACCACATTCATTATGCCAGCAACCACATATATGTTCTTCCTTTCATGTATCTGTAGCCCAGATTGCTCTCCTGAACTCCAGGTCATATTTCCAGCTACTTCTTAGACAGCCACTGGTCATATGATTCAGCACCTCATAAAGGAAGATGTCACTTCTTACTCAACAACCTATTTCATTCCATGCTCCTCAAATCAGCTCTGAACCCATAAGATGAGACTGGGTTCTTGATAAGTAAGAGAAAGCAAAGCCATTCTTCCTATGACTAGAGGAATTAGAACAAGAGCTTCACTTGCTTCCAAAACAAGAGAAGGACACAGCAGCCTTGTACAATCAGAGAGGGACTGGACAAGCTTTATGCAGTGATTTTCATCTCAGGCATGATTATTGCTAATTAAAAATTTTTTCCTATTAGGGACTCTATAAATGCCTTTGATGCAGTTAATGAAAAAGTATGGAGAAGGAAGAATTATTTTTCTAAACTCTGGACAGTTGAGTTATGAAAAGTAAAATTTTTCTTAACTAAAGAGTCACTAAAAAGAGATTTTAATCATATTTTTCTGGTTACTTTGGCCAAACAATTTAAAACACACACACACACACACACACACACACACACACACACACACACACACGCACATGCACGCACATGCACACGCGCACACACACACACACACACACACACACGATCTTCATTCAAGCGAAGAGTTGAGGTAATTGAAGTTAAGATGGGCAGCATGATCAGAGAAAATCCTGGAGTATCAGATTATAAAAAGTGTTTTCCCAGCCAGACATTGATGGCATACACCTGCAGTCCTAGCACTGGGGAGGCAGAAGAAGGTGGATCGCTGAGTTCAAGTCAGCCTGGTATACAAAGGGAGTTCCAGGACATCCAGGGCTGTAACATAGAGAAACACTGTCTTGAAAAAACAAAAAGTGTTTTCCTTAGTGCTACCACCTGCAAGAGGTAGGGTTCCCCCAGTTCCAGGAGATCTGATGCCTTCTTTGGGCCTCTGTGGGCATTATATGCATGTGGTGCACATACTTCATTTATGAAAACCACCCATACAAGTAAAATAAAATAAAAATGTTTTAAAAAAGAGAAGTAGGACCCAGGCAGTGGTGGTGCATGCCTTTAATCCCAACACTCAGATCTCTGAGTTTGAAGCCTGCCTGGTCTACAGAGTGAGTTTCAGGACAGTCAGGGCTGTTACACAGAGAAACCTTTCTTGGGAAAAACAAAACAAAACACACACACACACACACACACACACACACACACACACACACAAGCTAAGTGAAAACTAGCATAGAGATACAAAATAGACTGTCTATCTTTATATTCTGATGCAGACATAAAACTAATAGATATCAATAGATGGGTGAGTAAAATTTTTCCTTAAAATCATTTTTCATTACATTTTGGTCTCAACTTTATAGCCTGGCATCCATGACCACCATGACTTGATTTAGCACCCTTTTCTAGCCATATAATAGAATAGCTTAGGTCTTCAAATCCCCCAGACCTATAGTTTAAAATACAGCTTTATCACATTCTGCTTATATAACTTTTGTCTTAGGCAAGTCACTCAGCCTTTTAGAAACTTAGTTCTCTTCACCTATGAAAAAATACCATTCCTGCTGACTAATTGAATATAGAATAAAACCTAGCATATTATTAACACCAAATAAGTGTTAGTTTGATTTTCTTTTTAGCAACATAACCTTTTTCTTCTATTAATCCCATTTTTCTGTCTTGAATGCTCATTCTTTCAAATTTCCATAATCAAATAATTCCCACACTTAAAAATTACTCTCACATAGCACCTCCTTCATGAAACCTTCCCTGATTTCCACTTCACCTAGCAATTCTTTTATTTAAATTAGAAATAATCATATTTTATATATCAATCCCAGTTCCCTCTACCTCCCATTCTCCCATGCCTCCATCTCATCCCTCTTCTCCATAGAAAGGGTGAGGCCTTCAATGGGGGATCATCAAAGTTTGTCACATCATTTGGAGCAGGGCCTAGATTCTCCCCCATGTGTCTAGGCTGAGAGAGTACCCCTCTACGGGAATGGGCCCCCAATGTCAATTAGTACACTAGGTATAAATGCTGTTCCATTGCCAGGAACCCCATAGACTGCCTAAGCCTCCTAACTGACACCTACATGCAGGGGATCTGGGTCAGTCCTATGCTGGTTTCCAAGCTGTCAGACTGAGGTCCGTGAGCTCCCTTATGTTCAGGTCAGCTGTTTCTGTGGATTTCCCCAGCATGGTCATGATCCCTTTGCTCCTCACTCCTCCCTCTCTACAACTGGATTCCAGGAGTTCAACTCAGTGCTTAGATGTGGGTGTCTGCTTCCGTTTCCATCAGTTACTGGATGAAGGCTCTGTGATGGCATATAAGATAGCCATCAATCTCATTATAGAGGAAGGGCATTTTCACCTAGCAATTCTAAAAAATATTTTCCCCTTAATTTTTTTTATTTTCTCTTTCCTTTCTCCTTTTCTTACTTCTCCCTTCCTCTCTCCTTCCTCCTTCCCTCCCTCCCTGTCTCCCTCCCTCTCTTTCTCTCCTCCTCTTTCTCTCCCCCTCTCTCTCCCTCCCTCCTTCTTTCCCTCCCCCTCTTCCTCTCCCTCCCTCCCTCCCTCCCTCCATTTCTGAGACAGGGTTTCTCTGAGTAGCCTTTGCTATCCTGGATCTTTCTCTGTAGACCAGGTTGGCCTAAAACAGGGATCTGCCTGCCTCTGCCTCCGAGTGCTGGGATTAAAGGCATGCATCACTACCACCTGGCTAAATTCATGTACATTTTAACTGCCTCTTATGATACATTTTAGTCTCTCACTATAGTGTTTAGGAGTTGCTGATGACTGCCATCTCATTGGAGACCCAAAGAGCTTTGACATTCTTTCTAAGCAAGCTGTTGTGAAAGGCAGAGCCCACTCAGTTCAGTAAACTGATGCATGAAAAGGCAGGCTGAAAAAACTACTTTAGGCCTTTGACATTCATTTTTGTACTAAGAAAAGTTCAGATGTCTAGTCAAGCATGTGGACTGAGGGTGTCAAGTTGTAGACTGTTTGACCCATCTTTTGAGTTGGTCTTCTATTAAAAAGGCCTGTTTCAAAAGTAGTTATTTTATGTACTTGGGTTTTACAAAGTGATGCTCTATGGCATACATACAGTGAGTGTGATAACCACTATAATGAAACAGATTCACATGTAGGGCATAGCCTCACATACTATAAACATTCAATAAACATATCTATTATCGACACAGTCCTTTTTGTAACAAGAGAAGATAAAATGTACGTATTCAATAAAAATCTGTACTAACATATAATTTTATTTACTGTATTACTCATTTTATACTTTATATCTGTAGACCTGTTAATTATATATATAATAGCATATATATGCTATTGTATCTTATTTTTGTAACTTTTTATTACATTTTAAAAGTTTATTTAGTATTTGTGGATACTCATTTGTCTATATGTATTCATATAGGTAAGAGAACAATTTGCATAGATTCTGTCTTGTCATGTAGGTCTTGAAGGTCAAATTCAGGTCAGTAATCTTGGCAGCAAGTATCCTTACCCACTGAGTGGTTTCATCAGCCATATCTGTTATTTTATACCCTTTGGCCTACATTTCTTTATTTTCTCTACCCCACCACTATTTTCCCCTATCTCTATTTTTGTATATTGCTGTATATTTCTTTTAGCTATCTCTTCTATTTGCCTTTGTGTTCAAGTATATTTTAAATATTTTGAGATTTAATATAATTATATCATTTACACTTCCCTTTCTTCCTCTAGACCCTCCTGTATTCCCACCTTGCTCTCTTTCAAATTTATGGTCTCTTTTTCATTAATTATTGTACATGCCTGTGAATATCTGTGTGCATGTATTCCTAAATACTTAAACATACCTGCTCACTCTATATACTGTTACTTGCATGTATATGTTTTCAGGATTGACCATTTGGTGTTGGATAACCAGTTGGTATGCCTGTCCCTGGGAAAAGCTGTTCCTCCTGCTCTCAGTACTCCTTAGTGTCCTGTATGTAGTTCTTTGGGTGGGACTGAAACTTCCTGGGCTTTCCCCCATGCCCCTTAAAGGTACCATGTTTATTGTTGTTGTCCTTGTTCAGCTCCTGTTTGGGCAGTCATGTTGGTGAGAGTGTATGGGTATAGCTTCTGACATTCTTGTAGACACAATCTCACAGCAAACATCCTCTCCTTTGTCTTTTATAATCTTTCTGCCCTCTCTGCTATGACTCCCTAATCTTTGGGTGTGTGAGTTGTACTCTAGCTGTATTTGATGGGATTGTGCTCTACAATTCTGTTTTGTTTTTGTTTTTTTGTTTGTTTGTTTGTTTGTTTGTTTTGAGGCAGGTTTCTCTGCAGTTTTGGAGCCTGTCCTGAAACTAGCTCTTATAGACCAGGCTAATCTTGAACTCACAGAAATCCACCTGCCTCTGCCTCCCTGGTGCTGGGATTAAAGGTGTGCATCACTGCCTGGCCAACTCTGTATTTTTATTTCTTGTGGTTTTCTTTAATGGTCTCTGTTCCCAAAGAAAAGTGTGCTCAAGTCTTAAATTTTGTTCATCCCATCATGTGTGTTTGTGTGTATGCTTATACATATACACGCACACAGTACATTTTCTTCATCTATTAATAGATACAAGTCTCTTGGCTTATCAAGTTAAAAAGTCAGTCAGGACCGTAAGTAATATATTGCAAAAGTAATGCTTGTAGTGAAAATAGTTAGTCTAGGGACACAAAGTAGAAAATAAGTCTGTTAGACAGTTAGAAAAGTCTTAAAGAGGAACTCCTAGAGAATACTGTATATTAGCAGTTATTTCTTAAATATCAGAAAATTTAAAAAAATAAGCTGGGGCTTGATGGGGGTGATACGGGAGGATGGGAGGGTGAGGGAACTGGGATTGACATATAAAACAATTTTGTTTCAAATTTAAAGAAAAAAAAAGAGCTTAGAAAGATGAAATCAAGGGTTAACCTCCATCCTATTTGTACATTTGTCATAAAGCAGATCCATAGCTCCTTATGTGTGGCACTAATTATCAGTTTTTAAAAAATGGATATATCTTCTGGGGCAGTGGTGACACATGTCTTTAACCCCAGCATTGGGATGCGGAGGTAGGCAGATATCTGTGAGTTCAAGGCCTGTGTGGTCTACAGAGAAAATTCCAGGATAGCCAGGGCTACACGAGAAACCCTGTATCAGAAAAACCAAACAAACAAAAAGGATACATCCTAAAGTCCAGCTACAGTATATACAATAAGATAACTACTGCTACTACTATTAGTGCTGCTGCTGCTGCTACTACTACTACTACTTTTGCAGTGCTGGGGATTAAACCTGGGAACTCTCACATGCTTAGCAAATGCTTTGTCATTGAGCTATATCCCCAGCCTTTTCTGTCTCTCTTCCCCTTTTCTCCTTCCCCTATCAGCATCATTCCCTCTCTTCCCTTCTCTTTCTGCTTCTCATTCCTTTCTTCCTTTCCTGTAGCCCAAGCTGTCTGGGAACTCACCTAATTGCCTGGGCCAACCTCAGTCTTGCAACAACCCTCCTGCCTCAGCCTCCCAAGTGTTGGGATCATAGTTGTGAGCCAACATGGTTAAGAGCACATGTTGCTCTTACATAGGACCCAGGTTTGGTTTCCAGTACCCACATGGTGACTTGGAACCATACATAACTCCAGTCCCAGGGTATCAAACACCCTCTTCTGGGCTCTGTGGGCTCCAGGCAAGCATGTGGAACATGTATCTACATGCAGGCAAAACACTCATATATTAAAAAAAAATATTTTTTGGAAAAAAAAAGCCTACTTTTTGAAGTCAAAGGAAAAAGTCATGTGCTTATGCTTAGTTTCTTCAGCTTCCACATCCTGTGGTTGGATGTCATCTTCAAGTATGATAAGGAAATGTATTTATTCAGTGTACACCTAAGGACACTCAGACATAAATAGGTAAAGATGACAAGTTGGGAAGGGTGTTCCAGATGATAACAACATCCTGAAGTAGTTCTTGACAGGTGAAATAAAAACTCAGCATTGATTTCCCCCAAAGGCACTCTGCCTTCTTGGCGTCTGTGCTGTTTTCCTTCAAGTTTCTTGTTTTTGACAGTTCTGTCCTTGTTTCCCTCACACTGTTTGCTATCTTCTGCTCGTCTCTCGAAACTCAGCGATTCCCAGACTGTTTCTCTGCCTTTCTCTTCTCTGGATAATCTAATTCACATGCTTACCTTTGACTAATGAATCCCAGCTGCAGTCTCTCTTCATGGGATCCAGACTTACATCTCCAGTTGCCTGTGGCTGCCACCTGTATGTTCCGAGGCACCTAATATATATCCAGTCTGTACTCTTTCTTCTCCATCACCTTCTCTTCTATAATTGTTTCTCAGTAAATGACACTGTCAGTCACCTAAGCACAGCATCTCCCTTCTCCCTTACAATAAGATATGTATATAACAATTACCTCTTGTTAGAAGATTTCATTCAGTGAACTGCCTTAGACCAAAGGTCCTGACACCTTTTCACTGTGCCTTGTTTAATACCTAGGTATTTGATTGGTTCCATCTATTATTATATTTTGTTCTCATTTCTGTTACTGTGATTAAAAAAAAAAGAACCCCAGCGAAAGCAACTTAGGAGAGAAAAGGTTTATTTTACCTTGTAGTTCCAGTTTACAGCCTATTACTGAAGGGAAATTACATTTGCAGCAACTTGAGACAGTTGGTCACATATCCACTGTCAAGAGCAGAGAGAAATGACACAGCCATGCTCACTTGCTTGTTTTTAGTTGGATTGCTCCACTCTTCACAGGTCAGTACCTCCTGCATTGGTGATGATGCTGCCATGTTCACAGGTCTCCCCAGTGTAGTCAGTTTCTTATTGAGACTCTCTTCCCATGTGACTCTAGATTGTATCACAGTAACAAAGCTCTCTCTCCCTTTGTCTTTGTCTCTGTCTCTGTCTCTGTCTCTCTCTCTCTCTTGTGTGTGTGTGTGTGTGTGTGTGTGTGTGTGTGTGTGTGTGTGGTATCAATAGGTCTGAGAGATTCTGCTTAGTTTACTAAGTCTGCCATAGGGGCAAGCCCTTTACCACCTGAGCCTATAGTTCCCATTTTTATAAGAATACTTTCAGATTACACCCTACCTTGATGACCTCATTGATAACCTTTTTAAAGACCATATCTCCAAATAAGATCACATTATGAGGTAATAGGAGTTAGGATTTAAAAGTATAAATTGGGAGGAGGGGTTACAATTTGTTGTAGCCCAGTCTTTTGGAACCAATTACCATAAACTATGTAAATACACAACAAAAGTACTTTTCAGTTCTGACAGGTGAGAAGTTCAAGATCAAAGCACTGGAAGGTTCAGTGTACCTGTATACACACACACACACACACACACACACACACACACACAGAGAGAGAGAGAGAGAGAGAGAGAGAGAGAGAGAGAGAGAGAGACAGACAGACAGACAGACAGACAGACAGACAGACAGACAGACAGAGACAGACAGACAGACAGACAGAGACAGAGACAGAGACTATATAGTTCAGGAACTTTTTTTTTTTTTTTTTTTTTTTTTTTAAGTCTAGTGGTTTGAATGAAAATGGCCGCTCATAGGGAGTGTCACTATTATGAGGTATGGCCTTGTTGGAGGAAGTATGTCACTGAGGATGGGCTTTGGGCTTTTGGAAACTCATGTCAGGCTGTGTGATCCTACCTCTCCAGCACTACATCTGCCTGTGTGCCTCCATGCTTTCCACCATAACAATAATGAACTAAGCCAGGCTATTGGTGGTGCACACCTTTAATCCCAGCACTCTGGAGGCAGAGGTAGGCAGATCTCTTTGGAGCCTGGTCTACAGTCCAAAGCAAAGCAGAGAAAACCTGTCTCAAAAAATAAAAACAAAACAAACAAAAGAACCCAAAACAATAATGAACCAAACCTCTGAACTATAAGCCACCCCCAACTAAATGTTTTCAGTGGGAGAATTCCTGCTGGCTACACCTTGTCTGACTAGCTCCTAGCCTTAATCCATCTTTTGTTACCTTTTTTTTTTCTCTTGTTGCTCTTTATGTGAATCTTGCCTGAGAGTTTCCCAAGGGTACAAAGTAGCCAATGCAAAACTTGGTTTGGGGGCAACCTGGAGAACTCCTTAATAGGGAATTTGGCATTGTCCCTTTGGAACCTTTGTCAGGATGTTTTGAGGATATAGTAATCAACTTACCAAGGTATAAATTGGAGAACAATAGAAGCAGCCCTGGGTGAAGGGAAGGGGTTGAGTCCTGAGAGATGAATCCACCCTGCAGCTGGAATAGGATAAATTCATTCTTAAGGCACCTGTGTCTTTTTTCCTCGGACCCTGTGAACCTATATCCAAGCTGCAACAGTTTTCCTTTATAAGAGTTGCTGTGGTCATGGCGGCTCTTCACAGCAATCAAGGCAAATCTGGATGTTCTAACTTTGATTAGAGTTGTATGAGATCATAAGCATGTATACTACTTTAAGTGTTTTTAAACAAAGATAAAGGACTCTTCAAAGCCCTTTTAATCATTTGGTTCTGGAATAGACATAGCCCACTGCCTTTGACAGTACAGGCAGAAAACCTAACTGTTTAGGTGGGCACTCCTGAGCATTTATTGCCTCTTTATGCTCAAGGTTCTAATCAGGCATGGTACTTGACCTGGTTGAACAACCGAAGCTTGTCAGCAGTTTGCAACTCCCAAGGCCTGCCTTGCAGGTTGTCAGGTCGCATTTGGGCTATGTGGCAGCTCTGTCATATCACAGCAGTAAACTCACAACATCTCTGCCAGGTTCATCATTCCCTCAGGGTAGCTTATTTCTGGGGGAAGAAAGAGGAATGCCTCCCATTGCCCATCATTCTCTGCTTGTATGTAGTTGCTGAATAGTTTGGGGAGAGCATAATTGTATAAGGAGAAAGGGGGTAAAAAAAACCTTTCTCAGCCACCAGAACGAACCATTTTCCCCACACATAAAAGAAATCCCAGCTGTGTGGCCACATGTCAGCCTCTTCATGATTCTTCTGGGTTTTCTTAGAGAAGGAAAACAGTCACAAGTTGACTCCTGTGTAAAATGGAACTGAGTTTCCCCATCCTTTTGTATCCATATTTATGACTGCCATCATAGAAGTCAAGATTGGCACCTGCTGGTCCTGATCCAGCCAGTCTCTGGCAGTGACACCTGAAAAAGGAGGTCAGGTCTGGAGTGGGCATGTTCTTTGCTTCCAAACTAGGGAAATTTAGAGTGCTTATTTGAGGGAAAGAATCGTGACTGTTGAGGCCCTCCTCGGTACTACCCTGTGGTAGTACATAACTGCTTTAGCTGAAGAGGATTTTGTGCACCCAGGTGGTCTCCTGACTAACCCATCCATTCAGCTCCCCATTAGAGCTTCTGTCACTCTGAACCTTTCTACAACTCTGCATGAGTGTCAGTGTCTCATCTTGAATTTCTATCTTGACTCATCTGTCTCTAGGCGAAAATTCCTGCAAAGATTTAAATTGGGAACCAGACCTTGAGAATGTCTGTTGAAAGCATTTCACAGTTTCTGGATAAATGCCTTTCCCTTCTTAACCCAATCTGTTTTCCCAGCTCTGCCCAGCAAACTCTGGAGCAGGCTAGCTTTGAGGACATTTTCCAGCTGAGGTGGGCACTGTGCTATTTCTTATCCCCCAAAAAGGACCTCATCTTCTTAGCCTGCCTAAGATTATCAAGGGCCAGATCCACTGTGACAAAAGGTGCTCTGTTGTTGCTTGTGCAGCCAAGGAAACAAAAATGGCCCACTACCCATCCCAGGGGAGAGCTAATTATTTTGTGGTCATGTGATGTCATGTGAAGCTGAGCCCTGTAGGCTTGTGGCTGAGGGAACTCACCCTTTATTACCAGAGCTTATGCTGACTGCTCTTTACAACATGCTATGGTCTGTATTAGTTACTTATTTCATTGCTGTGACAAAATACTTGGCCAAAAAATCAGCTTCAGAAAGGATTGATTTTTTGTGGCTCATAGTTTGAGGATGTAGTCCATCATAATGAGAAAGGCATGGTGGCAGGAGCATGAGACAGCTGCTCACACTTAGTGTACAGCTAGTAGGTAGAGATGAACACTGGCTGTTTACTTTTCTCTTTTCGTTTAGTCTGGGACCCCAGTCCAGGAGTGGTGCCACTTGGATTCAAGGCACCTAAACGTTTCCACCTAAATGTGCCTTTCCAGACATCACATGCATAATGTTATCCAGATGATTCTATGTCCTGTTAAGGTGATAGGATTAACCATCACGTCCTCTTTGCTCTTGCTTAAGCATGGTATGCACAAGAATAATTTGTGATCCAAGATGTGAGCACTCGTGAAATTTGAAGGCTCTAATGGGAAATAGCTAATTCTGTTGTGCTTCCGGATGTCTTGAACAAATCTTCCATTCTCTGAGCCATTGTTTTTCTAGAAAACCAAAGCTACTTAGGAGATGTGTTGTGCACATTTGGCCAAATGGACAAGACAGGGTCCATTAGCCTTTGTAATACTACTTGAGGCCTGGCCAAGTCCTAGATGGATAGAGCATGAAGGAATAGGTTGCTTAGGCAATGCCCTGGTCCTGGGGATCTTCCCAGACACAGACTTCATAAAGGACAGTTACTGCTCTTGGCTCTTCATGCTTGGCTGCGGAGCTGGGGAAGGAATTCTGATTTCATCAGTCTTTCTCCTATTTGTGTTAAACCCTGTACCTCTCCTGGCTCAAGCCTGGGAAACTCCACAGTAAATTGGCTGTGACTTCCACTGAATTTGACAGTTTTCAAGTTATTTTTTTCCTCTGTATTTAGATGTGGTTATAGTTGTGCTGTCAGCCCTTATCTCTTCTGTCATCTAGCCAGCTCCCAACTGGGTTAGGAGGTATTTGTTCTGCTGTCAGTGTTGGCTGCATAATGAGGTAGATGGTTAAGAAATGGGTTATTTAGCATCTCTTGGAATCTAATTTTTCTGCCTTGGCTGAGGGGGAATCAATGTTATTGGAAGAAGACAGTAAGGAGGCAAATGTTGGCTCTGAAACCAACCCCTTTCCTCATGGGATCTTGGGTAAGATACATGAAACTGTGATTGATTTAAAATGTGGTTTTGAGCCAGACATGGTGGCTTAGGAACATGTAATCCTAGCATTGGGAGGCAGAAGCAGGAGGACCACTGTGAGTTCAAAGCTATCTTAGGCTACAAAATAAGACTCAAACAAAATTTTGTCTCAAACAAGCCAAAATTAAAGAATCAAAGCTTTGTTTTATCTGTCATATAGGACTGCCTGCCCTACAGTGACAGATCTCAGAATAGTCCCCATTGACATACCACCTGATTTCTGGGTTAGATGGGCAAGATCCTTCTGTGGATTGTTAAAGGAATAGTTGAGATAAATGCTGAATCAATCAAGTTTGCCTCCCCACTTTTGACCTGAGGCCTGAGGAAGAGGAAGAAGAAGGCATTTTCTGGTTGTGCCAGGTTCAGGGAAGATAGAAGAGAAGCAGAATAACTGATTATTACTGCCAGTTCAGGGCTAGGCATAGCAAGCAGTGTCTTCTTATCTGTGTTTGCAGAGTGGACAAAGGGAACATGTTTCATGTCCTGCCTGCCACTTTATGCTTCAAAGCTCAATGGTACCTGTGTTATATTCGGACATTATATTATGCAGTGAGCAGTTTGTGTGTTCTTTGAAGATAAAATCACTTGATTTTGTAGTGTATCCTACCTAGACTAGAAAATCTCCATAGAGATAGGGCTGCCATTGGCAAGGCAAGCTGGGATGTTGGGGATCATGAAAATATGATTTTGCATCTTAGACAGATTTTGATTCATGTATTAACTTGGGTTGCCAAGTTCTGAATTCTGGATTCCAAAAGCAGTCTGTGGTCTTGACTGCTACAGTTGAGAGTCCATTTTGGTTTACTCAGTTTCCCCTCCTCCCCAGTCTCTGTATTGCCTAAGGAATTCTTTTGCAATAGCTGTTGAAAGAAACTGTTTAAGGATATGAACTGTGAGAAAATGGCACCATTTGACGTGAACTGCACTTGGTCATTGTCCCTGTCCTTCAGCTTGTCTAAAGCTAAAGACAGACCTTATATATGGTGAACCAACCTAGAGCTTATTTTAATAGAAGAGAAAACTGTCTTTGCATTGTGTGCTAGCCATGTTCTCCGCCCCCCCCCAGGGGGGTGCATTTGGAGCTCTTCAAAGTATAGGACTGTGTGTACATCTCTCTTAAATTCTATAGCTTAAATGTGAGAAGGGTGTATAGATAGAAGAAGTATAGGGAGGAAAGAAGGAAGAAATTGGGGGAGGGGAGAGAGAGTAAGATCTATATTTAGCAAGAGGGAGAGACACTCACCAAGGGTGTGTGAGTGAGCTTGCTGGCAGGATTGTGTGTGCGTGAGTGTGCTGGGAAGGGGGTGTGTGCGCCAGCAACGTGTGAGGAGGGCTGGTGCCCTATGGGAGGGTGCAAGCAGGCAGGAAGCAGCTGGAGAGGAGGAGGAGCAGAAGCGGGAGCCGGAGCTGCCCTGCTTTCCTCTCAGTCTCAAAGCCCGGAAAGGAATGAGTTAGAATTCCACATCCAGTTGAAGTTTGGCTGCTGTTGCCTTCAGCATCCTGGTCTTCAGAATCCCCCCTCCGCAGAGAGGTGTGGACCACATTGGATTCCTAGATTTGCAGCCACCAGACTCCTGCCCCGCCTTTACTGAGGGGATTTTTCTGCTAGGCATTGTTCCTATCATCAACTTTGCACGGAGGAGCCAGCCAGCTGGGTGCAACTGAGAATAATAGCTCCTTGGCTGTTTGTCTGTTGGGGAAGCGGCTGTGCTGTGGCTCAGAAAGTTCATCCCGTGGCTTCTCTATCAGTCTAAGGCGTGCTTCTGAATGGATTACCTCTTAAAGGCAGCACTCGCATTCTAAAACTTGAGAATTTGTGGCTTTAATGTTTTTCCCCCCTTTTCATTTCCTTAACCTTATTTTGGTTGCAGCAGCAAGGTAAGTGGTATTGAATATATGATTGACTCTGAATGACAAGCAGGGACAAAAGCAAAGCACTTGTGGGTGGAATATGGAGCAGCTACATTAATTATATAACTGCTTGAGCCAAGTTGCTGGTGGGGGTCATTATAAATGCGTGAAAAATAGCATATTCAGCACTAGAGTAGAATGTTCACATATACATGTTCATGTGTTGATAGTCTGGCCATCCATTCTTCCTGGATATTCAGCTGTATATCAACAACTTCTTATCCATCCCATTGGCTGTGTGCATAATTTCTGTCTTGACTTGTCTATATGTGTTTGTAACTTACCTACCTGGTCTTCTCCTGTATATACATTGCATATAGACAACCTTTTTATTCATCTTATATGAATGCATATAAGCTATCTCTACCTCTGTGTACTTTCATATATAGAAATCATCTGTCCCTCCATGCATTTATACATGCACTTAGGTAACCTTCCTATCCTTAGGTATACTCGGAAACTTTTTCATCTTCTGTACATGTGTGGAGAGGGGCTATATTGTCTGGTCTGATACACACCTCTCATGTGTACATATACCATATAAACAGAAATGTCCATCTTGAGATTTCCCAGCTTTGAATATGTGTAGACATGCATATAATTTATCTATTTATGTGTATAGTGAAAGAGCTCTAACTTTGTAAGTTGAAAACTTAATTAATCCTAGCTTTTCTCAGTGACCTTGGTCAAGTCTAATTTACCCTCTCAAAACTCTATTTTTTGTCTTCTATGAAATCAAAATAATGATTCATCTTGCCTTATAGGGTTGCAGTAATAAATGAGAATCATTAGACTGAAAATTCTAAATAAATGAGTCTCGTCATCATTATTTGCCCCTCTAGTAGACCTTGCACCTAGTTGCATTGCGATCACATTCTTGCTCATACAAGGTCTTGAGACCTTCCATGTGAATGGGTAGCTTCTGTTGAAATAACCATGCTTGTCCTGTATTTTTACCCAGAACACTGGGACAAAGCTACCCAGAACTATGGGATTTTGATAAATGGTCATACTGAGAGGGGGAAAAGGATCTCATTTTTTGCAGTTAGGACTTGATATTTGGTTCTTTATAGCATTAAGGAGGAACGAGCCTGTCCACAAACAGAAATGAGCTACTTCCAACTAGGATCAAAGTAAACAGTTAAAGAGATGAGTGAAAGTAACAGAGTTCACTGTCACTCTGATGACACTCTTCTCTGCATTGGACATCTACTTTTGGGTTTTGAAGGCTATCTAAAGTATTCCCTACTCCAGATTTCTAGATCCATGTTGTTCAGTGTGGTAGCTGCTGGCCACATGTGACTGTTTAATTTTTCTTTTTGAAACACAGTCTCATAATAGCTCAGATTGTCCTTGAACTGACTATATAGCTAATGATGATCTTGAAATCTTGTTCCCCTATTTCTACCTTTTGAGTGGTGGTAGTAGACCAGTTAGTTGGCTCTGTGGATGGAGGCACTTACATTTAAGTCTAATGACCTGAGTCAGGTCCCCAGATCCCACAAAATGAAAACCAAATCCCACATGTACCATGGTACATGTGTACACACACAACATGTTCTCTCTCTCTCTCTCTCTCTCTCTCTCTCTCTCTCTCTCTCTCTTTCTCTCTCTTTCATTACAGGCATGTGCTGCCATGCCCAAATAGTTAGTTTGCTTTGAGATGTTCTGGAAAATAAGATATAATATATGAGATTCAAGGATTTAATATAAAAAAGAATACAAATGTACAATTAATGATTTTATATTGATTACACATTGTAATAATACTTTAATGTAATAACACATTAAAATTAACTTCATTAATTACATGTTTCTTTTACTTTTTTATATGTTTGTTAGGGAACTTAAAATATACACATGGCTTACATTAATTTTCTGTTGGGAGAGTGTTGCTGTACTCACCACTAACACAAGGATCAGGGCAGCTTTTCTTACTAGAAGGGAAAGTGAGGGGCCCTCCCAACAGCACTGGGGATTCTCTCCACCAGCCTCATACACTGGGCAGATAGTAGTTAACTGGCAGCCTGGGGATTTTTGTCCTAAATAAGTTTCAGGGAATTGTGAATAAATGTTCCTGGGAAGAGATTTCAAACTTAGGTTTACAATGGAAACAGGTTGTTGGTTATTAATCTAGAGGGAAACCTGGACCTTGAAGTTTTCATGTTGTCATGGAAACAGAGGAGGATCAGAAAAAGTAGGAGATTGGAATTCTAATTTATCTATACCATCAATTCTTCATGGCATTGAAGTCTCACTGTGTGCCAGGTCCTGTGCTTTTCATAGTGAGGCCCTATACCAGGCAGCAGGAATTTGGGGATAAATGAAGAACATTTATTCCCTTGGTAATATGGCTTCTATCTTTTATGGGCCCTTAAACTAGAACCTACCACTTAGTAACAACAAGGATGTCCTTCTGGATCAAGGAGGGTTATGCTTGTAGGTAAGTGGGCTTTGAGAAGCCAGAGTACTTACCCCACCTAAGTTAAGAATTTAGAAAAAGTACTAAAATAGCCAGGCAAAGTTCATTGGCACGGGGGACCACAAGAATGTTGAGAGATGGCACATCCTAGAAACGGCAGGGCTGGGGCTGGGCTAAACTCTTGGTCTAGGACAGTCTCATTTCTTTGTATAACCTTGCCCTTTATACTTTGGGTCTTGTTCTCTTTCTTCTGACAAGATGCTCTAGGAATTGATTCTTTCCCAAAGATTGACATCCTAGGAGAACCACTACCTGTTGTGGCTGGCCCTAGAAATCGCCCCTCTCACCACATTCATCTTACAGCATTAACTGGTAAATGGCCCAGGGATCACATAGTCTTGATTGAGTGCGGAGGGACTCAGTGTTTTTGTTGTCCTGCCCTTTGGGATTGTTTCACAGAATTGAAAGGCTGTTTGATAATAATGTTTATAGAATCCTTGCCTGTTTCCCAGAGGTCCCTTGTTGTTTCCTTGATGCCAAGATTTGGGTCAGAGCCATTTTTTTTTTTAACAAAACCTAGTCACATCCTTAATCATGTTTGTTTGACAAGTCAGAGAGAAGAGTAAATGAATCAGCCATTTAAGAATACAGAGCAGTGTTTCTCTTGATTTGGTTTTAGTAGGTTGGTGCTGCTGAATTGTAATTTCAATATCTATTCCTGGCCCTAATTCTTAGTTTTCCAACATTAAATCTTTAGCTTTCTGGTTTTTTCATTTTCTCTTCCTGTGTTTCAAATATAGCTAATTCTTAAAGGACAGCCTTATTTTTTTTTTCTAGCATCAAGTATTCCTTAGAGGGGGAAAAAGTATGCTCATTTCAGAGTGAGTGCATGAGGTGGAGTTACAGAGTTGACCACAGTGGATAGACCAACAAGACAGGTAGAATAATAGCATGAACACTTTGATGGAAACTAGAGACTTAGATTTAAGCAGAGGATTCTCCAAAGCCTCCTTATCCCATCCCCAAGGAAGTATTCTCTGGCCTTACCTATACTGGTTTTGTGTATCACTTCTTTTGTGTTTTTTTATTTCTATAATAAATAATTTTTAATTATAATTTGTCAATATAATTTCTTGTTATCATGGACTCTCATCTGTTCTCCATCCCCTAACTGTAATATATGAAAGAGTAGAGAACTTTTCTTTTATTCCTGGCATTTAGCTTAATACTAATGGCATCTCCTTTACATATTTATTATTTCAAATTGACTTGGAGATCAAATGGTCCTTCCACATGGCCCCTGTGATTTCATTCAGTAGTAGCAAAGAAGAGACGGAGGAAGAAGGCTGACTTGTGTTTCCTGGCTCCACGGGTTGCCCCTTTTCTGATAGTCTGTTGAGCCCTGAGCAGGGTGACTGGTTAATCCTCAGGTAACACATTGATTGAGCTTATCTCCTGCTTCAGAGTCTAAAATCCAGGATGACCGAGTGGTTTTGGTGGCATTGCAGAACTGGTATGCCCAACAGGTAATTGTTAAGTTCAGTCCATGGAGAAACATGGCTACCAATTGAAAGAAGGTTTGGAGGGTTTTTTGTTTTGTTTTGTTTTGTTTAATATGGAAACAAGCCTCTTTGTTTAGAGCTGAGAGAAGCTGCTTGTAACCTGGCTTCTTGAAACTCAAGGTAAAGCAGTGGACTGGACTTGTTTGTGACCTCACAAAATACATAATTTACTTAGATGAGGAACTCTTTGTTAAAGGAGAGTTCTTATAGGAGCTATAGAGGCAGGCAGATAGAAACTAGGAATTCATCTAGTTTCTGACTCTTAGTTCTTGGCCTAGTTATCTCCTGTAAAAGCACAAGCTCATCTTTATCCCAAGTCCTATGACTTGTCCTTCTGCTGCTTCTCAATCCATGGAGGTCCAGTGCTTTTAAATTTTAGGTTCATAGACTAATTGTAGATGGCAACTTTTCTTGAAAAATGAGTTGCTATTATGTTAGTTTTGTTCTTTACAAACACAGTTTTCCTCTTCTAGTAAGGATTTAGAAGACTTATAAATCATGATAAAATTAAAAAAAAAATCAGGGAAACTATCTCATGTCAAATATTTTAAGGGCAGTGTCTTCCACTAGCCCATCCTGTCTCTTGCTAGGCCTGCCTAGCAGGGCCACAGAGTATTGCCTCATGCATCTCCTGAGTGTGTTTTCTCTTTTGTACTTCCCATTCTCTTCCTCTCCATATTTTGCATCTTCCTGATAAACAGGAAATGTGTGCCCTTCTCCTATAAGTTAATGACCAGCTCCACCTCTGTCCTATAGTAGTTACCAGTGACTTAAAATACCAGGAACAAGAATGGTAGAAGGTCTAGCTGCAAGTTTTTGAAGAATGGCAAAGTGCCCTGCGTAATATAATCAACTCCCTGCTTGTCCCATGCATTGTTATCCCCCACCCAGTCAGAAGGTTAGCATCCATCTGTTACCTGAGCTGTGCAATTACATAGATATAGTGCCTTGAAAGATAGAGCTCCTTGAAGGATAGAGTGCCTTGAAGGGTAGAGTGCCTTGAAGGTTATACTTGAGCAGGACAGTCACATAGATATAGTACCTTGAGTCCTAGAAAATCTGAGTCTGGATATTGATTCGGCTGCTCCAGGCTGAGCCTGAACCTCCATCTGACTCTGTTGTGAGTCTACTATTGGTGGGCCTTTAGCTGTCTGTCCCACTAGATTTAAATATGTTGAATGCCATTTGAGTTCTGAACAGTGTGCTTTACCACCTTTTTCTGGAATTAGCTGTACTAATACTTTTTCTTCCTTAAAATCTGAAATACTTGCCATGGTCTTTTTCAAGTGAATAGTTTCTATCACTAAACAGAGATAAATATCTGAATCCTCACCAGAAAAACAAAATGGATAAGAAAGAAACATTCCATGTTTGTCTTTTCATTGTGTGTGTGGTAGTTAAACATCTATTTGTTCATCCCTGAGCCAAATTAGTGCTAAATTTTGTGGCTGTTCAAGTAAGAAGTCACTAATTGACTTTACCCACATCTCAGCAGCTTGTCTCAACACCGATGCCTTTGTACTTGTTAAGGACATAAAAGACTTGATTTGGTTTTGAATCACTATTTTAAAGGGAGCCAAGGGAAGAGCAGGGATGCCGGTAGCCTTTTAGGCTCAGTGGAAGGCTGGTAAGGGTGGGCTCTTTGAAGGCATTGTTCTTAGCCCTGCTTGACAGCTTGATCTGATTTAAGTTTCCTGTTTCTTTCTGATCTGAGTGTACTGTTTTCCTTTTTCATGAGCTGCAGGATAAGAGCCAAGCCAGGAACCAGGGGCATGTGTCAGGTTTGAGGCCCATACATGAGGTCATTCCAGGCAGCACTGTGGGCTAAGCCAAAGGCCTCAGCTAGCAATAATTACTAAAAACTAATCAAAATAAGGAAGGAAGAAAGAAAAGAAAGGAAAAAACAATTTCTATTAAGCATCTCAACAAGAAATAAGAGGAAAAAAATCAAAGAACCAACACCTCTTCTGAGGGGGAAAATGAAACGATTGTTGCGAGAGTCTGAGGAAGAAATCATGCTCACATTGGGACCTTCTTCCAGCCTCTCACCAGATAAGGTTAGGGCAGAGACTATATGTGGTGTCAAGAGCAAGTCCACAGGTCCTACTGGATCATTACCAGAAGACAGCTTCCTGCCCCCTCTCTGTGAGTCAACAGACTCCACCACTACTGGAGAGAGAGATGGGGACCTGGCCCAGCAAGCCAACAACCGACTTCTTCTGGCCTCCGTTGCCTGTGTTTCAGGGCCTGATTCTCAGGAACTTTCACCTGCCAGCTGTTCAGAGCGTTCAGAGAGAAGCCAAGCCAGTCCCCCTTTGTCCAGAGGCCATGGACAAAGCTGTAGCCATGAACAGCAAGAACCTTTGGGAGATGTAGTAGAATATATCATCAGAGAGCTGCAAGGTATCAGTCGCCTTCAGTCCGAGATTGCTGAGCTACGACAGCACTTGAGCCAAGTCCGGGGCTCTGTGGATGAAGTGTCTAGCTGTGTAGACTCAGTATTGAGTGAAATAGAAGGCTTGCACGTGGGTAGCAGCTCTGTGGCCAAGGTGTATGATGGGGGAAAGGCCCAGGAACCCCATGTAGATAGATCCAGAGAGGAAGCCATTCTTTATCTATATGGACTTCCTGAACATGATGGGGAAAACACCGTGGAACTAGTGGACAACTTCCTAGCTAAGCACCTCTGTGTTAATGGTGTGCAGTGCAACAGGTACATCAGAGAGGCATACAGAGCAGGCACAGCCCCTGCTCCCCGGCCCACTGTTGTGAAACTTGTCCATCCAGAGCACAGGGACCTCATCTTGCAGAAATCCATCCTCTTACAGAGTGTGGGGGTCAGGGTTGCTACCAGAGAAGAGCCAATATGGCCACAAGAGTGTAAGAATCCCACAAAGGAACCTCTGTCATGCTTGCAACAACTTGAAGACCCCAGTTGGAACTCTTTAAGCCAGGCTAAATCAGCTCTTCAGATGGAAACAGGGCACAGAAGATACATGATGGGATCATACCAGATGAGGACTCAGAATCAACATAGAGGACCCCAGGCTTCTGAGCAGAAAGGCCTTTGCTTCCTACCAGAGGAAGGTTTAGCAAAACAGAGTGATGTGTCTAAGCCACAGGATGAAGTACAAGGGATATCAGGAGCATCCCCGGTAATCATTGAACGTTGTGGTGAATTATCTCCCCTCTGTCAACTTGAGTCTTCCTCAGTGTTAATGTCAAAAGAGAAAGATTGTGGAAAATCACAGATTTTCAAACAGGGCAGCCAAGGACATGAAGGGTGCAAAATAACAAAGCCACAAGCCGACTGCAGCAATAAAAGTAAGGACAGTGGTTGCTTGTCTAAGGACAACAGTTGCTTGTCATTGTCTAGATCACTGAAAGCAGAGAGGGTAAATGCAGAGGACACGATTCTAGGCTGTGAAGCTGGACTTGATATTCTGAGCTCCAGGCAGCTGGAGGACCTTTTGGCAGACAAGTCTAGAAGGTTTACAACTCTGAGCTCTGACAGCACAGTGGAGGAAATGATCATAGGGCCTGAGACTTTCAGGAACATGGTTCATATTGACCTAAATGAAGAAGAGAACTGTGCTGCCCAGGTCCTTAAGGATGTCTTTGATAAGTCCTCCTGTGTTCTGAGTGGCTCCCAAGAAGATGAGGATGTAGAAATTAAGTTTTACTCAACTAAGCTGAGTCGAGCAATCCACCACTTTCGTTTGGCTCTGCAGGGGGTGTTTCAGAAGCTGGAGAACAATGGATCCATCAGTCCTGAGGATCTGGAAAGCAATGAAAGTGGTTCCCAGTCAGAGAACAGTGATAGACTTCTCAGGACAGTGAGTTCTGGAGGTGCCCATGATTGTTCAGGAGAGAGTCCTGGAAGTCAAGGGAGTGAGAGCTTGCTCAGTGTGGTCTCTGGTGGAGTAGGCCTCTCTATACATGGTGATCAGACACCTCAAGACCCAAGCAACATCTCTCTTGCTTCTAATAACTCACCTGTTGCAAACTCATTGCTTAGTTTTCCTCTAGCCCCATGTCTGGGAAATGAGACTTGTTCCAGGCCTAACTCTCCTGATCAAGGCAAACTGAGTTTAGAGCAAGTGTGTGCAGAGACCATTTACCTCAACAAGTGCATCAACAATTTTAAAAATGTTCTAAGAGAGAAAAGACTGAGACAGAAGAAACTTTTGCAAGAGCTAGTACAGAATGCAAGTCATCTTTCAGTAGAAGACATCTCCTCAGGTATTTGAGTTTCTGTGTAATGGGATTCCAGGTGGCTCAGTATGACATTCATCTGCATAGTGGCAAGCCTATGGCAAGTGATGGGTTGGTCCGTCACTGGAATCAGTGTACATTATTTTAATACAGACCTTAAGCAAATCTATGGGAAGTAGAAGGAAAGAGGGTGCTGAGGTAATAGGAAATAAGTGTGTCCTCTGTCCTTAGGCTGTTTCCAGTCTATGGGGGAACCGTGGGAAGTAGTCTTTCAAAAGAGAGAGGAACATTTGGGTCACAGTCATAGATGTGGGAAGCAGAGTAGGATAAAGCACATTTATTCCTGGGGCAGAAAAAGGACCCTATATCATATTTTAAAATACACTTTTTCATGGTCTACTTTGAAAAATTCCCATTTCTCCAGTAGTTGTTGGTGCTTCTTCATGGTCACCATTCTGGCCTTGCCCACACAGAGCTTTGCTTCTGACTTGGAGAACCCGGGAGCTAGCTGCCCAAGGAGCATAGGCCCGTTTTGCTTTCCCCAAATACCTGAGAACTAAAATGAAATGTGCTTTTTAACAGCAGGAAATGAAAGGACTTGTTTCTAGGCAGCATGAAACTATGTAGTTTTATATTTTCTTCTTCCAATCAAAAGTAAATTTATCCAGAGAGCATATGCTATATTTATCCAATTTTAAATGTAAATGGGGTTATCCTCTTTTGCATATAACCTGATTAGGTTTCCCAAGACAAAATTAAAATGGAGAAACATATCTTGTTGGCAGAGGTGTAAGGAGTCAGGTACTCATACAATACTGATGGGTTGGGATGATGTAACTTCTAAGGAAAGCATTTGGGATTTGTATCAATGTTATAAATATACACACCTTTTGAGCCCTTAGCCTCACTTCCAGGAATGTATCCTGCAGACATATTTTTACATGTGGCAGTGGCATATGTACAAGGCTATTTTTGAAGTATTGTTTTTAATGGTAAGGATTGAAAATAACCTAAATGGCCTTTAAATATACAATTGAATGAAATTTTGTCACACATAAACAATGGGATGCAGTATCATGTAGCTATAAAAAGTGAGGTAGCTCTTTCTTCAAATGGAAAGCTAGCTAAGCTTTTCAACCTGGAAAAAAAAAAAAGCATAGTGCAGAATGGTGTGTATGAAATGCTTCCATTTTTATAAAAAGAGAGGGAAAAAATTCACCCCATAGGGCCTGCTATAGTATAAATATTGAGGGAAAGATACATGAGAAACTGGAGCAGTCATGTATTACTTGACAGAAATACAGCCTGAGAAAGACATTATTGGTAACCTCATTGTATTAGCATTAAAGCATACATACACACACCTGAACGGCATAGTCTACAGTAGACTTATATGTAGCCTGTTGTATACTCAAATGGTATGTAGCTCATAGCCATACATGGTTCTCCATGGGAGAAGGTTTATTGGATGAATAGGATGGAGGTGTTCTTATTTTTTTTAATTTGTAAATACTGTATACCTCTTCAATATTTAAAGACATATGAATGGTAATGTCAAGTTATAAAATTCAATTTAGGAAGTAAAGATTTAAATCATGTCACTCTTTTCAAATAGCCCTGGAGATGTTCCTGATAACTTACATGTGTGTAAAACAGTCCACATTCCTCCTTGTCGTTACTTCAGCTGGTCTCTGGTCTATATTTTCAGGCTTATCTAATCTTGTTCCACTGTACCCCTATCCCAAAGGAAACCTCGTCTTACAGTTTGCCTTGCTTTTTCTGTTTTCAGTGTATTTGCCTGAATGTGCTTCCTTCTAACCTAAGGCACTGCATTTGCCCTATTAGCTTACCA
This sequence comes from Cricetiscus sungorus, assembly GCA_030556225.1. Taxonomy (NCBI): domain Eukaryota; kingdom Metazoa; phylum Chordata; class Mammalia; order Rodentia; family Cricetidae; genus Cricetiscus; species Cricetiscus sungorus. The sequence continues at coordinate 51,273,925 of JANBXA010000734.1, forward strand.
CATTCACTCATTCTTCCACAGCCCAAAACATCTTCTATAATTCTTCTCTATAAGGGATTTCCTCTCTTCTTTACTCTGAAGCCAGTTTTTTTTTCTTCCTTGAACATCCAGAAATTAATTCTTTGCAGCAGCAAAAGAAACACTGTGGTGTCAAAACAGTGCATCTTTGCAGCTCCTTAAAGCTTGAAGAACTGCTGGGTCAAAAAGCCCCCAGATGACTGCCATACTTTAAACGGCTGGTCTGTCTTTAATCCTCCTCCTAGTGAGTCAGTCAGCAACTAGACACAACAGGTAGTCATTTTCTTATTTTTATTATGAAAGCTTTAATGTTGTAATTTACATATCATAAAATTGCCCTAACATCTCTTCAAAGGTAGTCTAGCATTTTTAGTTTCTTTATATATTCACATTATTTATAAAACTGTCCATTATCTAATATAAAAAAAATTTCCAACATCTTAAGAAGCCCCGTTAGCAGTCAGTCTCCCACCCTTCAGCCTCTGACAACCAATAATCTACTTTTGTGTGTGTTCTGCAGTCTCTATAAATGAACTCACATAATAGCAGACGCGTTGTGTCTGGTTTCTTTCATTTAGCATATTTTTTAGTGTCACTAGTAGTGGTTTTGCACATATCAGTCATTCATTTTTTTTTGTGACTGAATATTATTTGTTGAGTGGACATTCTATTGATGGTTATTTAGAGAATTGTTACCATCTCTTGTTCTTAAGAATGATGAACACCGGAGTTGTGTAACAGTTTTATGTGAATATGTTGTTGTTGCTTTTCTTTCTAAGTCAGTACCCAGGTTGTTAGGATTACAGGCTTATTGAACCATGTCCACATTGGACATGTTTTCTATTCTCTTAGATATTTACTCAGAAGTAGTATTGCTGTTTCTTGTGGTTATACTAATACATATAGAGATGCACACACACACACACACACACACACACACACACACATAATTTATTTAGTTTTTGAGAAAAGCTTCACTGTACAGCTCTGGCTGTCTTGGAACTCGCTTTGTAGACCAGGCCAGCCTCAAACTCACAGGGATCCTTCTGCCTCTACCTCTGCCTCTGCCTCCAGAGTGCTGGGATTAAAGGCATTCACCACCACCACATGGCTATTATATAGCTTTAACAGCAATATCAAGTTTTAATTTCAGACTAGTGTTGGCAACATTTTTTGTCTTTTTTTTTTTTTTTATCACTTTTGTGGTTCTGAAGTTTCTCAATGAAATTTTGATTCGCATTTCTGTGGTGTCTAATTTTATTAAACATCTTTGTGTGTGTTTGTTAGTCCTTTTTATATTACCACTAAAGTAATGTCCATTTACATTTTTGGCACAACTGGGTGCCATGGGAAACAAAGGCAGGCAGATCTGTGAGTTCCAGGCCAGCCTGGTCTACAAAGTGAGTTTCAGGACAGGCTCCAAAGCCACACAGAGAATCCCTGTTTCAAAAAAACAAAAACAGTAGCAACAACAAAACTATTTGGCATGATTTTTTTTTAATGGGATATTTCACACTCAACCCAAAGTCTTGTTTTTCAAGACTTACAGTTCTCCCACAAATATTCAGAGATAACTAAAATTTATGGAATAAAATGTTACCACTCATCCTTTAATATTATAAGAAAGCTAGCATATTAGCAAGTAAAAAAAATGTTTGCATGGGTTTTTTTCTTTTTTTTTTATGATAACTTTTTAATTTAAATTTGAAACAAGCTTGTTTTACATGTCAATCCCAGTTCCCTTTCCCTCCCCTCCATCCCTATGCTCCCCAACCCCTCTCTCATCCCCTTTCTGCTCCCCAGGGAGGGTGAAGCCTTCCAGGGGAGATCTTTAAAGTCTATCATATCATTTGGAGCAGGGCCTAGGCCCTCCCTGTGTGTCTAGGTTGAAAGAGTATCTCTCTATGTGGAATGAGCCCCCAAATTCCATTCATGTACTTGGGATAAATACTGCTCCACTACCAGAGGCCCCATAGACTGCCCATACCTTCTAACTAACACCCATGCTCAAGGGGGCTGGGTTGGTCCTATGCTGGTTTCCCAGCTGTCAGACTGGAGTCCATGAGCTCCCCCTTGTTCAGGTCAGCTGTTGCTGTGGGTTTCTCCAGCCTGGTCTTGACCCCTTTGTTCATCACTCCTCCCTCTTTACAACTGGGTTCCAGAAGTTCGGGTCACTGTGTAGCTATAGGTGTCTGCTTCTGCTTCTATCAGCTACTGGATGAAGGCTACTGGATGGCATGGAAGGTAGTCATCAATCTCATTATCAGAGAAGGAAATTTAAGGTAGCCTCTCTACTATTGCTTAGATTCTTAGTTGGGGTCATCCTTGTAGGTCTCTGGACGTTTTCCTAGTGCCAGATTTCTCTTCAAATCTATAATGGCTCCCTCTATTATGGTGTCTCTTTTCTTGCTCTCCTCTATTCTTCCCCTGGCTCAAATTTCCTGCTCCCTTATGTCCTCCTCTCCCCTGCTCTTCTCCCCTTTTCTTTCTCCTAACTCCCTCCCCCCCCACCTCCCCTCTCTCCCCCGCGCTCCTAATTTGCTTGGGAGATCTTGTCCCTTTCCTCTTCTCAGGGGGACCATGTATGTCTCTCTTAGGATCCTCCTTGTTTCCTAGCTTTTCTGGCAGTGTGGATTGTAGAATGGTGATTCTTTGGTCTTTGTATAAAACCTGTATATGAGTGAGTACATACCAGGTTTGACTTTTTGTGACTGTGTTACCTCACTCAGGATGGTTTCTTCTAGTTCCATCTATTTGCCTGAAAATTTCAAGATTCTATTGTTTTTGTGCCCCCCCCCACGCTGAGTAGTACTTCATTGTGTAAATATACCACATCCATTCTTCAGTTGAGGGACATTTAGGTTCTGGCTATTATAAATAATACTGCTATGAACATAGTTGAACAGATGTCCTTGTTGCATGAATGTGTATCTTTTGGGTATATGCCTAAGAGTGGAATTGCTGGATCTTAAGGTAGACTAATTTCCATTTTCCTGAGGAACCACCATACTGATTTCCAAAATGGTTGTACAAGTTTGCACTCTCACCAGCGGTGGAGGAGTGTTCCCTTTCTCCACATCCTCTCCAGCATAAAGTGTCTTTGGTGTTTTTTACTTTAGCCATTCTGACAGGAGTAAGATGCTATCTCAGAGTTCTTTTGATTTGCATTTCCCCTGATGGCTAAGGATATTGAGCACTTTCTTAAGTGTCTTTCTGCCATTTTAGATTCCTCTATTGAGAATTCTTTATTTAGTTCTGTGACCCACTTTTTAATTGGATTATTTGGTGTTTTGGTGACTAGCTCCTTGAATTCTTTGTATTATTTTTGGAAATCAGTCCTCTGTCAGATGTGCAGTTGGTGAAGATCTTTTCCCATTCTGTGGGATACTGTTTTGTCTTGTTGACTGTGTCCTTTGCCTTACAGAAGCTTTTCAGTTTCAGGAGGTCCTATATATTAGTTGTTGATCTCAGTGTCTGTGCTACTGGTGTTATGTCCAGGAAGCTGTCTCCTGTACCAATTCATTCAGGGGATACAAATTGGAAAGGAAGAAGTCAAACTGTCACTATTTGCAGATAATACATAGGATAGTTTACATAAGTGATGCAAAAAACTCTACTAGGGAACGCCTATAGCTGATAAACACCTTCAGCAAAGTGGCAGTATACAAGATTAACTAAAAAAAAAAATCAGTAAATGGACATTACTTTAGTGGTAATATAAAAAGGACTAACAAACACATGCAAAGATGTTTAATAAAATTAGACACCACAGAAATGCAAATCAAAATTTCATTGAGAAACCACTTCAGAACCACAAAAGCGATTAAAAAAAAAGACAAAAAATGTTGCCAACACTAGTCTGAAATTAAAACTCGATATTGCTGTTAAAGCTATATGATAGCCATGTGGTGGTGGTGAATGCCTTTAATCCCAGCACTCTGCAGGCAGAGGCAGAGGTAGAGGCAGAAGGATCCCTGTGAGTTTGAGGCTGGCCTGGTCTACAAAGTGAGTTCCAAGACAGCCAGAGCTGTACAGTGAAGCTTTTCTCAAAAACTAAATAAATTTTATATATATATATATATATATATATATATATATATATATATATATATGTATATATGTGTGTGTGTGTGTGTGTGTGTGTTTGTGTATATATCTCTCTATATATTGGTATAACCACAAGAAACAGCAATACTACTTCTGAGTAAATATCTAAGAGAATAGAAAGCATGTCCAATGTGGACATGGTTCAATAAGCCTGTAATATAGGTGTGTGTGTGTGTGTGTGTGTGTGTGTGTGTGTGTGTGTGTGTGTGTATAGAGCCTTGGCTATCCTGGAACTAGCTCTGTAGATCAGGCTAACCTCTAATTCACTGAGATCTTCTTGCCTCTCCCTTCCAAATGCTGGGTTCAAAGACATGCATTCAGATCCCCAGCATGCCCTGCCCTTTTCATAGATGGGGATCTGAACTCAGGTCCTAATGTTTGCACAGCAGACACTTGATTGAACCATTTCTTCTGTCCTTAATCCTTTGGTTTTTTTGAGGGTTTTATAGTCTTAGCTAGTATATTTAGGTCTGTGATCCATTTGTAGTTGTGTGTGCATGGTGCAGGGAATGGTTCAACCTCACTGTTATGCATTATATATGTCTATTTTTTCAGTATAATTTACTAAACCATTTGTTCCTTCTAAAACAGCCTCATCAGATTTGTCAGACATGAACTGGGCATGAGAGTAGGGTTGTTCTTGGACTCTCATTCCTTCTCTTCAATTGTATGTCGTTTTGCCTTGATTTTTTTTTTGAGACATTCTTTTCACTTGGCTTCCATAAAAACTGTCTGGGTTTTTTTTTTTTTTTTTGGTCATTGGTTTCAAGTTATGCTTGCCTATTTTTATCTCTACAACCCTAAGGCTCAACCTTGCTACTTTCTCTCTGTTCATATCAACTTCTGAAGTGATAATCTTCCAACCTTATGCATTTTATAATCATTCTGAGATTTACAGCTCAAGTCCAGACAGCTTCCACAGATACCACTATACATCTACTCAGTATCATTATTAGGAAATAAACAGGTGTCTCAGAGCACATCCCAAACCAGTCTCTAGATCTTTCTCCCCAACAACTGCATTATGTCTAGTTTTCCTTACAGTAAATTTTGGTCATTCCTGACTCTTTTTTTCCTCACAAAATAACATCCTATCCATTAGTAAATTATGCCTTCTCTGATGGGGGATGTCCTTCTGTACATATGTTTCTCTTACTGGTTGATGAATAAAACACTGATTGGCCAGTGGCCAGGCAGGAAGTATAGGTGGGTCTACCACACAAGGAGAATTCTGGGGAGAGGAAGGCAGAGGAGCCACCAGGGAGACGCCATGTAGCCTCTGAAGGAGAAACATGCTGGAGCATTCTTCTGTAAGCCAAAACCACATGGAGATACACAGTTTAATAGAAATTGGTTAATAATTAAGAGAGAGATATCCAATAAAAAGCTTAAGCCATTGGCCAAACAGTTTGTAATTATTGTAAGTCTCTGTATGTTTATTTGGGGCTAAAGCGGCTGAGGAGCCAGGTGGGACAGAGCTGCCATTTACACTTCTCTACCTTAGCTTTAGTCATTCATGTTCTCTCTCTCTCTCTCTCTCTCTCTCTCTCTCTCTCTCTCTCTCTCTCTCTCTCTCTCTCTCTCTCTCTCTCTCTGTGTGTGTGTGTGTGTGTGTGTGTGTGTGTACATGTGCACATGTCAGAGTACAACTTACAGGGGTCAGTTCTTTTTAGCATGTGGATTCCAGGGTTGAGCCCAGTGCCTTTACCTGCTGAATCATCTTGTGAACCCATCCACATCCACTACATTTTAAGCAATGACTTCTGCCTCCATCACATTCATTCTGTTTAAGCCACCATTTTCTCTCCTTTAGATTGTTGCAGTAGTCTAACTGGTCTCCTTGTTTAAACTGCTGTCCCTGTGCAGTCTGTTCTTTCACACCAATCAGAGTAATTGCTATAAAAGATCACATTGCTTCTTATTCAAAACCTTGACTGATTTTCTGTCTTACCTAGAATGAAAATCGGAGTTCTTTCAGTAGGCTCAAACTGGCCCTTCATTGAAAAGCTGCTGTACTTCACACCAATTGCGTTCTCACCATAGACTTCACACTGCGTACATTACACCTAAAACACTTTTCTTCAAGGGCTCTGAATGTTCTTTTTATTCTTTTCTTCCAGGTCTCTGCCTAAATATCTTATTTATGAGACCTCCCTACCATTTTTTAAAATAAAAAAATGGCTTTTTGTGGGGTTTTTTTTGTTTGTTATTTTAAAAGAGCTTCATATATACTACATTGGCATTCAGTTCACTGTGTAGCTAAAGATAACCTTGAACTAATTCTTCTGCCTCTACCTATGAAAATGGTACATACAGGCTTCTGACTTATTTTCTTTGGTCCTGGACAAGGGAGGTTTTCTTAGAAAAGCCTTTTATTTTCTAAGTTCCAAAATTTATAGATTCCGTTTTGCTACATTCAAGTGCAAGATTTGCTGACCCTTCTGGCTAAACTGGTATAGTGCTTATTCTCAAGATGTTAATAGATTCCTTGATTACAAGATGTCCTGAAGAAGTTCGTAGTTCTCAGGCTGGGGGAAAACTCACTTGATAAAATATTTCTTTACAGACTTTAGGATCTGAGTTTGCTCTTCAGTACTCACATAAAACACCAGGCCTTGAGGCACATTCCCCTATAATCCTAGCACTGTAGAGGCAGAGAGAGGTGACTCTGTAAGGCTTGCTAGCCATCCAGTACAGCCAAATTTTGAGTTCTGAGTTCAGCAAAAGACCCTGTCTCTAAAAATAAGACCAGCAACATAGCTCAGTGGGTAAAGGCACATCCCACCAAATTTAACAACTTAAATTTAGTCTCTGGGACCCACATGATAGAAGGAGAGAACTGACTCCTACAATTCTATTTTCTGACTTCCACATATATACCATGGTACATGTGAACACACACACACACACACACACACACATTTTTAAAAAGTAAAGTGTAGAATGATTAAGGAAAACACTAACCTTGACCTTTGGCATCTACATAACACATGTGCACAATTATAGATACACACATACGCACAAGTTCAGTTTTCAAGAAGTAGAAAGGGAGATGTTATACAGACAGCTGCAATGAAACATACTGTTGATAATGTACTGCCATAGAAGAGTCTACACAGAAGAGCAGGTACCATTGACACATGTTAGAGAGATACCTTATTCTGTCCATAGAAGTCAAATAAAGGAATTTCACAGAGATTTTAATAATTGGAGCTCAGTCATGAAGAACAAGCCCTGGTCTGTTCCATGAGAGGGAGATATGCAGGCATTCCGTGGCAACACTCAGTGAGACCTTTGCATATGGGACAGATACAAAGGAGAGGCAGAAGGGTGAGTTATAATGGTGTTGAAATTTAAAAATGTAGAAGTACTTTATATGTTATAACAAGACATGGTGAGCCATTGATGCAGCCAAGCAAAGGAAAGCTGTGATGAACATTTTGTGGTAGACTATGCAGTATGAATTGGAGAGGACTATGTCCAGTGCCAAGGAGGTGAACATAGAGTTTTGTTTTTTGTTTTTCTATCATTTATTATTATTATTATTATTATTATTATTATTATTATTATTATTTTCTTATTTTACATATTGATCCCAGTACCTTCTCCCTCCCTCCCTTCCTCCCTCACTCCCTCCCATCGTCCCTGACCACCCTCCCATCCCATTCCCCCCCCCACTCCACAGGGAGAGTGATGTCCTATAGGAGTAATCAACAAAATCTGTCAAGTCATTTGGAGTAGGAACTAGGCCCTCCCTTCTGCCTCTAGGTTAACAGAGTATCCCTCCATGGGGAATGTGCTCCCAAAGTCCTTTTGAGCACCAGCCCTCATCTAGTAGATGGAAACAGAAGCAGACACCCACAGCTAAACGCTGAGCCGAACTGGAATCCAGATGCAGAGAGGGAGGAGTGGTAAGAAAATGGGGGCAAGACCAGGCTACAGAAACCCACAGAGACAGCTCACATAGAGTTTTTTGTCTTAGTCCAGATGAGAGGCAGTGAGGGTATGGATTAGGTCAGTGGCAATCTAGAATTCAGTTCAAGAAAAGACATTAAAGATATTTAGGAGATAATTACAGAAAATTGAACAACCCATACTGTCTTAGTTTGGGTGCCTCTTGCTGTGAAGAGATACCATGACCGTGGCAACTTTTACAATGGAAAATATTTAATTGGAATGGCTTATATTTTCAGAGGTTTAGTTCATTATCATCATGGCAGGACATGGCAGTCTGCAGGAGACATGGTGCTGGCTACATCTTGATCAGAAGGCAACAGGAAGTGGCTTGATCATAAATGAGCCCTCAAAGCCTGCCCCCCACAATAACACACTTCCTCCTACATGGCCATACCTACGTCAACAAGGCCACACCTCCTAATAGCACCACTTCCTTTGGGGCCCATTTTCTTTCAAATCACCACACATAACTTCCTGAATAAAAAGAAGGAAGAATCCAATTGTCTTGCTATAGGTGGGAGAAGATTATTTCAGGCCTTGGATATGAGAAAGTAAGAGGAGGTATTTTGTGGTGGTGGTAGTGGTGTGTATGTGTGTTTTTAAACATCCTGAATTTATACTGAGCATAACATAACCAGGTTCTGTTCAGTAGTCCATTAATAGTATGCTAGGCTAAGCAGGGATCTGAAGTTATGCTATAACTACTGTTAGGGCAGCAGCCAGGGGGCAAAGAGACTAGTGTAATGATAGGCTACAAATGATAGTAGTATCCAGTTAGATTCAACATCTGTATCTATTTGTCATATTCTATGGTGGAATTTGTCAACGCATGATATGGTAAGTACTAAAAAGAGGAGAAAGATAAACAGGCCTTACATGCCTTAGTAGGACTTAATTGACTCCTACATGAATGAGCATCAGGAAAAGCTGTGTCAGGCTGGTAGAAAAGAATGAGTAAATCAATATGTGGATTTTTGACTATGTGAGAAAATGAGATTGTACAGAGTATATGTAAGTCCAAAGTTGGTGTGAGAGGATAATTTGGGGGTTGGGATCATGAAGCTGGAGTTTTCTTGTCCCGCCAGGTTCTGTCACCCTTCTCAGCCCCAAATAAGCACACAAAGACTTACGTTGATTATTAAACTGTTGACCGATGGCTAGGGCTTCTTATTGGCTAGCTCTGTCTTAATTATTAACCCATTTCTATAAACCTATGTATTTCCACATAGTCTGTCTTACTAGAGAAGGGCCCGGGCCTGCTATTTCTTTCCCCTCTTTCTGCCTACTTTTTCCAGAATTCTCCCCGTCTCCTAGTCCCGCCTATCTTCCTGCCTCAGTTGGCCAAACTGTTTTATTCATCAGCCAATAAGATAAACATATATACAGAAGGCCATCTCCCAAATCTTTAAGAGCTTGATGGCTTTGTCAGCTTATTACATATTTAAAGAATTGATGTGTGTTTGTGTGTTTGCATGGGTGTGCATGTGTACATACTTGGGCCTAAAGTTAATGTCAGGAGTCTTGATTGCCCTCCACCTTGTTTGTTGAGACAGGGTTTCAGATGAACCCAGAACTTGCTAATACAGCTAGTTTAACAAGCCGTGTTGCTCAAATACCTTCCATTTCTGCCTTCCAGATGCTAGAGTTAAAGGTAGGACATTTGAACTCCAGTCCTTAGGCTTGTGCAACAACATTTTAGCCACTGAGCCATTTCCTCAAATATAAATGGATTATATTTTATTCTTGAGAATAAAATTTTGGAGAAATTGAGGGCAGGGAGAGGGTAGTCTGAATATCATATGATATCTAGACTGTGTTTAAGACGTGGAGAAGGAAGAAATATTTCCAATTTGAGTCCTTAGGGTCAAAGTATTTTTTGCCTGATTTTCTTATCCAGAGAGAAAAGTACCCTCAGGAGGGTGGGGTGTGGATGTGAAAACTCTGTTCCTGCTCCAGGAAGAGTCTGTCTTTCAATCCTCACTCATCTTCCTGGTGCCACACTATTTGGGAGGATTCCTATTACTGAGTTCATTCTTCTGTCTGGACAGGTGATCTATTTGGCCATCAGAAATAGAATTGAGAACTTATAAATTAGTTTCTTCTGTTTGTGACATGATAGTGATGAACTTTTCAAATGTAGCGAAAAGAAAGTGGAAGGACCTAGTTGGATGATTTCACAGAGAAGGAAGCCTGTGGGCCTGGCCGCATGTGGTTCTTTAAAGCAGGGTTGTCTCTGGTGAAAAGGAAAGGAGACTGTGTCCTGCTGTGACTTGCTTGACCAGTCTAAAAGTGCCCGTTTCCCTTGGAATATTGCTATGAAATTAATATACAATAGTCAAACCTGAGATTGGAGTCATGGTTTTAGTGTCCGCATCACTTGATGTCTGTTAGAGCAGTTGACACTCCACGGTCTTTACACGTTTAACATCTTGATCCTGGCTGTAACTCTAGGTCCTACTTTGGCTCAGCTTCATTTAGTCTGGAGAACTATGCCCAGATGGGCAAGTGCTGTGAAATGGAAAGGGGTCAGCCACCAAGCTTAGGGTTTGAGGACTTATATCCAGATGAATTTAGCGCCTGTGGCTTTTGAAGAAAGAAGGTACTGTATGCTCAGCAGCTTCTGCTACCTGCAGCAGGAGTCTGATTCTGTGACCTTGGCAGCCCTGACTCTGAACACAGACCACTTTGGAAAGAGGAAAAGGACAAGTGCAATCCCCAGGCAGAGCTTTTCTTTTGCATTTAAGTACCCCCTGGATATTCGGACTAAAAGCCAGGTCAGCCAACCCAGGAAGTAAGGATTCTAGGAGCCAGTCAGGTGTCCTTTATGGCTCCTAGAATCCTTGCTGGAATTTAGTATTCAGAGTCCCTCTCCTCCATGTCCCTTAGGATTAGCTGCCGTCCTTTTGGGTTTCCGTAATAGAACTGAATCTACTAACCTTTCTGCCCTTTTTGTTTTTTCCTGCTCTTTCTCTCCTACAGAAGGAAAGCAAGAAGCTCTTCAGGTTGTGCCTCTGGTCATTTGGGCCTATTGTTGTTTATATTTTTATTGCTCTCTGAATACTGTGTGTATGTATATGTGTGCATGACCTGTGCCTCTGAGCTATGGTTCACATTAGATAATCTGTTTTTCCAGAAAGACGTTTGTATGCATGCTTATGCCGTGTGTGCTCATGCCACCTTCCCTGGAACATAGTGAGAGAATGTGTGGGTGCCGGCATGGGTGCCCATTCAATATAGCATGTGTGTGCTTCTACTTATATTCATTCTGACACTGCAACACATTGGATTGTCCTCCTCTTATCCTAGTTTGCACAGTGTGTGTCCATTTCCTACTTGTTGTTGCCAACTCTGGCATATGTTGTAACCAATCCCTGGCTGAGCCCAGCATGTTCACATACTTAATATTTGAGATCGGGAGCTACCACAGATATATTTTAGGGTTTGAAACCCTAAGTACGAAAGTGCTTCATGCTTTGGCACTGGCTCCCTGACCTCTCTCTGGACATAAGCCTCTGTACATCTGTTGTATGGCTATCTCAAACCTTGCGAAGCACTAATGCCCTGTGCCTGTTAGCTTTGGCTCTTGAATTTAGTGAGGATTTATGTTGCTTGTGACTTGGTCCCTAGCAAACACTGAATCCTGTCCCCATGAGTTTGTACATAGGTTCTGAACCTATAAACACAGGATTCATGTTCACCTTGTCTTTTCTTCAGTTACACCTTCTGTCTATGAGTATACCTTCTATAAGTATTTGGCTAGACTTCTTCCTGCTCCCTCCCTCCTTCAGTGTGCTGTGAATGCATGCTCCGTGCTTCTGCAAACTGTTGTCCTCTCTGAGCACAAGAAGTGTTCATGATCTGGGCCTAGATCCCAAAGACTTTTTTTTTTTTTTTTAATTTATTTTTTGGTCTGTTTTCTGAAGCCAAGTAGTTTCTGGCAAATGTCTAATTCCAAGATTTTTTTTTTTTTTTTAAAAAAAGAGGTAAGAATCTGCTTAGTACAGTAGCTGCTTCCAAAGGGAAGATGCGTCCTGGTTGGTAGGGTCTAGCAATGCACTTTGCCTCTGCCCCCAGCTTCTTTGAGAGACTTGTTTCCCTCCGTTCTCACTCACTGTCGTTTCTTCTGTTGGCACATTGCTAGCCTCCCCTCACCACTGTCATCCACTCCAGGACTAGGACAGGAGGCAATGAGGTGGGATAGGGATGGAGTGCACAGATGGATTAAAGCTTAGACAAGCTGACAGGTATTTAACTGAGGACCTTCAATCCAAAGTTCACCTGAGCTGTTGCCCTCCTTTCCATCACCTGTTGACCCTGTTTTAGCTCCCCATACTGTTCTGTCAGCCTCATTCTGTCTGTCACCCAATCCAGAACTAACCACCCTATTTTTGTCCCCTTTCCAGAGCTCATTCGCACCAGGATAGTTAAGGAGTTGGGGTAGTTGGGGTAGACGGAACAAAGCAAGCTAGGAGGCCACAGACATGCTGATACTGATTTCTTGTTCCTCAAAAGCCTGCACGATGGCTTTCCTGGAGACCCCCAGAGAACTCTTTCTTCTCTGCACAGCTTAAAATATTTCCTTGTTGTTTGTTCGGTTTTGTGCTCCTGTTTTATGTAGACCCCCTTAAAAAGTGAGTTTTATTTTATTTTATTTGTAACTGTTCTGTCCTTGATCATTTGGTACCTAAGTTTTCAACGTCTCATCCTACATTTTACTTAGTGTAAAATTCACCAGGATAATAACCCAATTATTTAATCTGCCCTATGACCTCTTAGTAGATAGTTTATAAAATGTAGGGACTAAACTCATTCTTACATTTACATACTTAGTGAGCTTGAGGTTTGAGGACCCCCAAGCCATGCCCAGTAAGGCCTGGGATCCCGAGAAAGGTCTTTCTCCTACTGTTTCCCAGTTGCTTATATAAAGAGATAAGAGTTCCAGCAGCTAGCTGTCCCCAGTGGATCTTAACCATGGGACTTTTCTGTTTACTGTGGAGAAGGAAGTCAGGTACTGCTCACCATAGCAGTCCATTTGCTGCCCACAGTAATAGGGCATTGGCTTAGACTTCAACCTGCCTCTGTAACAAAATGGTTCAAGTAGCCTACTTTGCTCACTGCCCAACCTATATCCACTCTCCCATTTTTCCCACGAGCTAACTTTTTTTTCTTTCTCTTTTTAAAGATTTCAGATGATGGTGACCCCTCTTTGCCTCAGTGGCTCCCAGAAGGGTAAGTGGTTTTCTGCAGACTTCCTGTGCATCCCATCTCTGTCTACTTTCAGCTTTTCTCTGGAGATATGTGAGACAGATCCATATGCTGGATTGTTGCAAAGGAAGAGATCCCAGCATGGGTTGGCCGGTTCTCTGGGGTAGAGAAGAGAACTGTGACTGACTCCTTAGAGGCTGAAGCAGGAGATTTGTGTTGCAGTGTCTGGACCAAGAGAGGTTGCATTAGCATTCACATCTTTGCCTGTGTAATTTCTTCCTCCCTCCCTCCCTTCCTTCCTTGTTCTTTTTTTCTTCCTTCCTTTCTATTTATTTTTACAGCATTCACATCCATGCCTAATCTCTCTCTCCCTCCCCCCTCTCTCTCTTTATTTTTATTTTCTGATATGCATTGAGTTTTCTGCCTGCATCTATGAGGGTGTAGGATCCCCTAGAATTGGAGTTAGTTGTGAGCTACCACATGGGTGCTAGGAGATTGAATCCCAGTGCTCTTAACCACTGAGCAATCATCCCCAAATGTATAATTTCTTATCTGTAATATCATAGTGGGGATATGTGCTTTCTTAGAATAAATACATTCATCTGAAAATTTTTCCTATTTCATTGTTGGTGTAACTGATCAAATTATTCTCTGGGCTCAGTCCTGCTTTAGCTGCTATAAGTCACTTGTTACATCCCACTCCAGTCAAGACACATGTGACATCCCTTTTGAGCTCTGTGTGTTGTGTCTGTTCTTTGTTTCTGACCCATGTGATTGCACCAGAGTCGTTTTAAGGCTCAACAACTTGTTCTCAAGAGAGGAGCTCATGTCCCCCAGCACCTCTTCCTCCCTCAGCCCATTTGGTTTTCCTACCATCCCTTTTGTGTTGCCCCACAAAGACTTCTGATAGCAGCGTCTCAGCTGCCTCTTCCCACTCTTAACCAGGGGAGAATGTCAGATCACAGAATTAGCTACTACTTTTTCACACACTCCCCTTTGTCTTCTGTTGTCAAGGCAAGTTGTTCAGAAGAGCCAGCTTTTCCATCTCTTTCAAAAGTTAATTTGTTGAAAACCAAACCAAACAAAAACAAACAAACAAAAAACAACAAAGCAAAACAAAAAAAACCTCTTGACTTAACTAAAGCATATTGTAGTTGCTAAAATTTACTGAATTCCTATCACTAGTTGCTTCTTCTGTGAACTTTAGGTTCTTGTAATAATTTTGAAACATATACATGCCAGTAGAACATATACAAATTTGTTTTTAAATAGAATGCAAGGGTTTTCAAAAATAATTTCCTCTTGTCTCCATTTCTGTGCTTTCTAGGCCTCATAATCTCACTAAAACAAAGCCACTGCCTGTGCTGAGAGAGCTAGTTTACTAGACATCTGTGTGTTGAGTTGGTTGTTCCCATTCCTGGTCTTAACACAATTTGTGGCTTCCTTCTTTGCCCATATCTTGGACACATCTACTTATTTTTCTGGGACTTTTACCTTTACCAATTATGGTGTACAACCCAGCTACAACTCTAGCTCATCATGGTCACTGGAAACAAATGCGTAATTAGTTGAGTATGTTTGTATGCATCTGTAAGCTGAACACTTTGAAGCAGGATGTCTGTGAGTTTATGGCCACCCTTAGCTAGCTATGTAGTGAATCCAGCTTTACTCAAAACAAAGCCAAGTACTTAAGGTTTGTTTGGGGGGACAGTTTGTTTATTCTCTTTATAGTTCATAATTTCAGCATTCAAAGAGCCAGTGACTTTTTTTTTTTCCTTTTTAACTCAAATGTACTTTGTGGAAGTGACACTAAGACTCAAAGAGGAGGAGGAATATTGGCAGAGGACAGAGGGAGTTGGCAAAACTGCCGCTAGAATTCAGGTTATAGCAATATAAGACTGATACACTGTTAGAGACATGATCTGCTTTTGTTTGTTCCTTTTTAAACTATGCATTAATAAAATTAGACAATGACAAAAAAATAAGCATAGCAAAAGTGTAAAAGCTTTACAGGTCTTCAGTTGCTTTTGCTGCACTTCTTCTCTGGTCTCTGTTGATGGGTAGGTGTTTAGGACTAATCTAGACTATCAGAGTCCCTTTGCTATTTCCCTCCTACCTCCACCCCTATAGCTTTATAAGTCTCCCGTCTCATTCCCCTAGCCTATCTGAGTTATAGGAGCTCATCTCTCCATGGAGAGCCTGTGTCAGAAGCATTAAGTAGGCAGAGTAGGTAGATGAGTGTGTTGCTGGTAGATAGAAGTCTCCTTCAGCATGTCATTGTATAGTGGTCTGGCTTACCTAGGCAGCAGGCTCTTCTCTAGAGCCACCTTGTGGGCTCTGTTATAGCCTAGGCTGTACAATACTTCTCTTTGGTGAGTTCTCAGGTCTGTGTGGAGCGGAAGCTCTCTTGGTCACCAGTTCCCAACTTGCCTTTTGAAGTACAAGCATCTTCAAATAAACAAAGTACCTTGAGACAAAAGAGTTCTCAGACCTTGGCTGAAATGGCAGGAAGCACTGAGGGACTAAAAGAAGATCCCATTGCTGTTCTCTTGGTTAGTTCATTGCCCTCTGAGCAGAGGAAGAGCAAGGATAAATAGAACACAGGACCTGGCAGTGACTCAATGTTAGGACTAATGATTCTGATGTCTTCTTCTCTCCTTAGGCCAGCTGGAGGGCTCTATGGCATTGACAGCATGCCAGATCTACGAAGAAAGAAGCCACTGCCACTTGTCAGTGATCTGGTGAGTGAAGACCCTGACCTTAGCTCAGACAGCAGTCTTTGGGTGTACACCCCACTAGGGCCTGACAAGCTGTCAGGATTTGAATCAGTCATTTCAGACTTACTGATACTTAATGGTGGTTTCAGTGGGGCCTAGCTCTATCTTATTTCCAAGACAGAGCCCTGGGTTCTTCAATGGATCAAATTCCTGCCTAGAACAATTGTAGCTTATGCCTTAAATACTCAATTCAGAGATCTTACATCAGGTATCTTAATTCCTCCAGTACTGAAATGGAAACTGACCCCCAACCCCAAGCCCTTAATTTAGATTACTGACCCTGGTGTATGATATTAATAACTGGAGCTTGATCCTTCCTAGAAGTCAAATGAAAGCCTCCTAAAACATGAGTTTTGTAGACTGCATCATAACCCAATACACTGAGAAGAAATGATAAAACACTTGTGGAACTGAAGCACATTAGGCTTAAGAGTTAAAGGTGCTCTTGAAACCTCCAGGATGACCGAAACCCTCTATTCTAGACTGTTCTTTCTAAAACAGGATCAACGTGAGGAATTGTCTGTATCCTGTAAGTGGTAGGAATAGAGTAGGACCCAGACTTTCCCAGAGCCTCTGAGCTCTAAGGCCAGATACAAGGTGTGAGGGTTCAGTAAGACTTGAACCTCCTCTTTTCCTGTTTTCTACTCCTGTTACTCTTACTTCTCCCTGTTCTGTCCATTCTGATTTTCCTATCCACTCATTTCCTTCCTTTCCCTATTCTCTGTCCTCTTTTTCTCCTACCAGTTTCTCTTTCCTTCACTGGGTGAATGGAAATGTCATTTACCTTTTTCACATCACCATTTTTTTTTTTTTACTTATTTCCTACCATTTCTGTATCTTCTTTCTTATTCTCTTATTTTTTTTTTTAGTGTACCTTATCTTCTACCAGCTTTTCATCTACTTGTAGAAGATGAATTCTGATATTATATTTTCTTTATTATCTCCTAACTTACATTTACATTTTTTTCTCTTTCTTTTTACTCTTTTATCACTAGACCCCACCCCACCCCGTTCTCCACAAGCAGGTCTGGATCATGTCTCATTTTCCCTCCTCTGTCTTTTAGCTTTTTCTGTTTTTCACTCTGATACATAAGTGCCCTTAGAGTGGGTACTCTCAACCTGGGCCCTAAGCAGCTCTCTGGGTCAAAGACAGCTTTTAGTAGACAGAATGATTAGAACATGTCCCTATGGTAAACTGGAGGAAGAACCCCTTAATTGCCTCTGAAGGTTTTTATGCCCTTCGGGAACTTTAACATCATGTTGTTCCTTTCTTTGCTTTCCTCTACACAGGCTATGGTGAGTGCACCCAGAGCCCTTCCCCATCCTTTTAAGAGTCCACATTCCTAAATTATTTGGACCTCTCTCTGCTGATGTTTTTGCTGAGGCTCTTGAGTTCTGCCTATTCAATGTCTTCTGCCTTAATGAAGTCATGTGTCTTCCAGGGGCCACCTTTAGTACTTGGGCTTGGCAGAAACATAGAGTGTCTCTACCTGGCTAGCAGGACAGCCCCAGTTCTCGAATTTTACTCTCTGTCCTGTGTGGCCTCTACTTCCCCCTTTTATTTGTCAAATAACCTGTTTATTTGGGTCACTGGCCTTTATTTCCCTGTGGGTTGGGTGTGGGGAGGTACCTGGGCATGGAAATCAGCATGGATGGCTCTTGTATGTGACTCTGACAACTTGTGTGTGTGTGTGTGTGTGTCTCATTCTTATGACCTGTTTCTTACTATAATTCCAAGCTTTTCATTTTCTCTTTGCCTTCTCATAGACAAGGAGTTTCTATGGGATAAGACACCCAAAGAATAGTGAAAGAGGAAAGCCCTTTGCATGGTGGATATCCTGAAAGAAGGACTGTTCCAACATTGCTAGAACAGTCCCATGAGGGCCTGGGGTTTTACATCTTAACCTGGAACGCTATTACCTATTAGAGTTCAACCCAGAGGTAGTTGAATGGTATCTGTTAGTCAAGTGGCTTTAGAAACTGAAGCTCCCAGGACTTTGCCAGTCTTCTGTGGCAATCAAGTTAACAGAAAGCTCTTCCCTCACAGTCACTGGTTCAGTCACGGAAAGCGGGGATTACTTCTGCAATGGCTACACGTACCTCTCTCAAGGATGAAGAATTGGTGAGTAACTTATGGACTTTTGTGAGTCTACTGGCCTCAGTATTGATCATATTTGTAGGCATACTAAGTATGAATTTTAGAATTCTAGGTGTATACGGTTGCCAAGATGGTATATGGCCTTAATTTTCTACACTGGGAGAAATGAGAGTCCAGATTGGAGTATTAAAGCATATGACCACTGATCTTGGGTTTTACAGTGAGCCTTTTACCCTCTGTTTCCCTAAAGTGAGTAAATGTTCAGATTCAACAATGGGCCCGCATTGGGTGACCAGAAGTACATTTAGTAGGGCCTTCTCTGTGCCAGGCAGGGCTCTGGACTGGTTCAGGCTAGAGTGTGTTATTCACTGCCAGAGAAGCAAGCAGGGACATGGCTGCCCATAAGATATCAGCCCTGGCACTTTCCAGCATGATCAAACAGTTGATGCTATGTGATGGGCCATGTGTCTTTCAGAAATCCCATGTGTATAAGAAAACCCTGCAGGCCTTAATCTACCCCATCTCGTGTACCACACCCCACAACTTTGAGGTCTGGTCAGCTACTACTCCTACCTACTGCTATGAGTGTGAAGGATTGCTCTGGGGCCTTGCCCGGCAAGGCATGCGCTGCAGTGAGTGTGGAGTCAAGTGCCATGAGAAGTGCCAGGATCTGCTCAATGCCGATTGCCTACAACGTGAGTGTCCCATGGGGTGAGGATTGGGGAGCAGGGTCAGCAGGGTCTTTCTAACACCATCTGCAGCCAAAAGCGCCCCATCTGATGTATTGTTTCTCTATTCTACCTTATTCTGAGGGCTTCTACTTTTCCGAAAAGCAAGGTGCTGCTGAATCAAGAGACACAGCCTTTCCAAACACTGTGCCTTACAGACCCCCCCCCCAACTTCCTTTAGAGAAACTCCTTCAAACTTTCTATAGCCTTCTGATGGAGCTTGAGTCTTTTGCAGCATTCATTTGGTTCCAGAGGCTCAGTTTGAATAGTATACACCATTGCTCATGTAACTAGAGCATGTTTAATCAAGGACTGAGAGTACAAGAAAAGATAGTTTTATGAAGTTCTATGAATCTCTAGGCCTCCCAGAGAAGCCTCCCTTAGGTCTATCTAGATCCTAGGAGACAGAATTTATTCCTTGTAGATAGATCTTTTAGAAGTTTCAGGTAGATGGAGCAACAGTCTAGAAGGAAAGTGTACCAGGCTCCCAACTACATATGTCACGTGTGCCGCTGATGGTGTTGGAGCATAGGAACAGGAAAAGCAACAAGTTCCTGACAGGGGAGGTGATAGTACTCACAGTTCTTGCCACTCTGCCCATCTTTTACTGAGCTTGCTCTCCAAGAGGCCAGATTCCAGGAAGAATGGTGGTAATAGAATGTAGGGAAGTAGTCTCTTAGCCCTCTATGTCTCCCAGCTGTTACTCAGCCTACTCATAATGATGTTTTAAAGATTGTAGTAGGATCAAATAATAATTGTGACCATTTCTTGAGCAATTGCTAAGTGTGAGGCCCTGGTTGCATGCTGTGAAAGAATGTGTATTTCAATCCTGATCCAGGCATGATGAGATATTCTCTTAATCCCAACACTTGGGAGGCAGAAGCAGGCAGATCTCTGTGAGTTCAAGGCCAGCCTGGATGACATAGTGGGTTCTAGGACAATTAAGGCTACCTAGTAACATAGGGAGGCCTTGTTTCAAAAAAGAAAGAAAAGAAAAAAAGAAAAAGAAAAGAAAAGAAAAAATTACAAGAGTTAAGTACCACTGTTTTCTCACAAAGAAAAAAAAAAGGTTCACAATGCTAGGAGTGGTGAGCTAAGATTTAAACCCAAGTCTAACACCAAAAATCCCATCTTCTTATCATACTATATGATTTGTTGAGATTAAAAGTACTAGAACCATAGAGCATGACCCAATTGGCAGGTAAGATTGGCAGTATTGTCATGGCCACCTACCATTGTTCCATGACATCTGAGACACCCTTTAAATTTTGTGTTTTAAACTCCTCTGGCCAGACAGCAGGCACCATAGAGATTGCATTTTCATAGGGAATTCACAGTATCCTTCAGCTTCTCCTATTGTTTCATGCCTCTTCCCGACACCTCTTCCTGGCTTGACTTGATCTGGGGAGGGGGGTGGCCCCTTGCTTAGTTCTGCTTTCTGGGCCATCCTTCAGGGGCTGCTGAAAAGAGCTCTAAACATGGGGCTGAGGACCGGACGCAGAACATTATCATGGCCATGAAGGACAGGATGAAGATCCGAGAGCGGAATAAACCAGAGATCTTTGAGGTTATCCGAGATGTCTTCACAGTGAGCAAAGTTGCCCATGTGCAGCAGATGAAAACAGTAAAGCAAAGTGTCCTGGACGGCACCTCCAAATGGTCTGCCAAAATTACCATCACTGGTAAGCAAGCTAAAGTGTGAGGGCTTAGGAAGACTATGGGGAAAGCATGAAGAGGAAGTGTATGAGGAAACAGGGGGTTGAGGAGAAAGAAGCTATAACTGAGAAAAAGGGAATCCTATCCTTCGTCATGCCTCCCCCATTCAGATCCTGGTGCTAGAAGAGGCAAACACTCACAAGCAATATGAACTATAATACAAGGATGTCCCAACAATCTGACATTGTGCACTCGGGTGACAGTTGGATCTTATAAAAACTGGGGGTGGGAAGAAAACCAGAGACTCCTTCACCAGTGGTTTGCTAGTAAGGTGGGTGGAGCTGAAGCATGTGTACATTAGAGGGTTAAGGACCAGTGGGGTGGTCATTGGTCAAGAAGTGCTCAGAGAAGGAGCTAGATGAGATTTCAGGGACTAAACTTTGAGGTAGAGGCTGGTAGCCCATCGCTAAGGATAGGTATGAAGAAATAAAATTGGGCTTGCACATATAGGGAGGCACTCTAAGTTGGGGAGAATGTGGATAGTGCTATGGGAGCTTGTGCCTTAACTCTGAAATGGACTTTGGACCTTCTGATTTGTGCTTGGGTTGTAGTGGTTTGTGCCCAGGGCCTACAAGCCAAAGATAAAACAGGATCCAGTGACCCTTATGTGACTGTGCAAGTTGGGAAAACCAAGAAGCGCACCAAAACCATTTTTGGAAATTTGAATCCTGTTTGGGAGGAGAAGTTCCATTTGTAAGTCACAGAGGGGCGGGCACACATGACTGTCTACCTAGAAATATCTATGTTTTAGAAGCGGTGTTAGAACCCATTTTTCTGGCTTGAGCACTAAGACCGGACAAAGACTGGAGGTTCTCACCTGCTTCACTGGGATTCTTCTCAGTCTTCAGTGGTTTACCCAAACCCTGTATTAACTAGGTCAGTTTATGGGCCCTGGTGCTTTTTCTAACACTTGAAAATTTTTACTACTACCCTGTGACCACTTCCTAGCCCTGCCTAGGAAGTGTTTCACCTTTCTCAGGAGTGAGGAAAGAATGTCTGGGCCTGTAACTGGATAATTGTGCTTGAAGATGGCAATCTTGGGTCTGGAGATGTTTCCCTCTCTCTTAAGGACGTTCTTTCTTCCTATCCCAGAATATTCCTCCATTCCTTTCTCCTTACCTCTCTTTCTTAGAGGCTATTTTACTATATCCTAGGACTTGGATAAACATCTGGAGTGGCCAGATGGCTTTGTCTTACACTCCTACTCCCCAAGGTATAAGATCGAGACCTTGGGCCTGAATCTGCTGCGTAGGCTGGCTATATAGAGAGCAGGTTCTGCTGACTCCTCTGAGACTCATAGAAAGGGATTGGGATATAGTGAAATTACTCCCCAGTCCAGGGAGCAGTTACTGAGGGAAGCACTTATTTGTTTGAGAATCTGAATATTTCCTACTTCACTGCTTTCATATGGCTACTTTAAAATGAACTAGTTCATGGTTGTCATCTTTTACTCATTATAGGTGAACAGTTTATTCAGTTTCTATTCTATGAAAGATACTCTGCATGATCCTATTCGTCTCAGACTAAGTAACACAGTTTCTGTCTTCAAGAAGTACATCATTGATTTATTCATTATTTTTCAGTAGAGAAGTAATTATGCTGTAGTATTTTAATGGAAATATCTCGAATATGGAAAGAACAAAGTAGATCCAGTAAAATATTCTGCTTAGTACTGGTTGGGGGTGAGGAGGGGAGAAGAACAAAATTGGAGATCTAGGCATCTCCATTCTCCAAAAACACCACAGGAGAGGTAGCCATCCAAGGGAATAAAGCATGCTAGAAGTTCATAAGCACTGAGTTAGAAACATGAGGGGATTAAAAAGCTAAGCAGATATGACCTGTGACCCTACCAGGACCATGTAGCTCTTCATGTCTTAGACTCTGAGAAACTAGCAGTTGTTTCTGAAGCCCTGTGGTGTTTTTTTGTTGGATTTTCTTATATAGTTAGCTGCATAAGAAGCCAGAACTAAATATAACTATTCATTTCCTTCCCGTTCCTAAGGGTTGTAAACCTTTTGCTTGGATAGACTAGTTCATTTGGAATTTGGGTGTCACAGTCTGCTGTATTTTCCCTTCCTCTTTCAAGTGCAGTTGGTGGAGCTGTAGGGGTGGAAATTGGAAGTGATAGTACTGATGTTGCTAGGTCTGCCCAACCTAACTCTGTCTGCTTCTTTCTCAGTGAGTGCCACAACTCTTCTGATCGCATTAAGGTACGTGTGTGGGATGAGGATGATGACATCAAATCCAGAGTAAAACAGCGGCTAAAGCGGGAGTCTGATGATTTCCTTGGCCAAACCATCATTGAGGTTCGGACACTGAGTGGAGAGATGGATGTCTGGTACAATCTGGGTGAGGAAACTGAACCATAAAATGATACTGTGACTGAAGACCATGCAGAGGGATCTAGGAAATCTACCAAATCACCAATTTGGTAGATCTTACTTACTCTGTACAGGGTGTCTCACCTTTAGAGTGCTGACCATTGGTAGTGGCAGAAAACAGAGAGGGGCAATGGCTAAAGGCACTCTAGCTTGTACATTCCCCAAATGTCCAATCGTTTAGTCTCCACCCTAATCCCTGTAAGTCTCTGACCACTCCTGTTCTTCCACTTAGTACAGTATTATTTATAGACTAGACGGCCACTTGTGTTGGTGCCATTTCCCCCTTTAATTAAACCAGAATGGGGTTGCCTGCACCATCTGTAGTTGTGCATCCCAAGTTTGTAGCTATGAATCCCAAGTTTGTTTGTTTGTTTGTTTGTTTGTTTGTTTGTTTGTAGAGAAGAGGACAGACAAGTCAGCTGTCTCAGGGGCTATCCGACTACAGATCAGTGTGGAGATCAAGGGAGAGGAGAAGGTAGCCCCATACCATGTACAATATACATGTCTCCATGAGGTGAGCAACACTTTCTAAATGTTGGCTAGAAGGCTAGAAAGCAGGGGTGAGCTTTTCACCATAAGTAAGGTTTTCAGGAGTTGGAGATCTAGGACAATTTTTATCGTTTTATTATTGGCACATTGTGCTATTTTGGATAGCCTGAGAAACTAGACCCATGCTTCTTTGCTTTTACTGTGAGAACTATCTGCTGTAACTATTGGAAGGACTGAGCAATGACAGGAAGAAGAAATTTCTGCTGAAATGTTCAGTTATGATATGCTTATAACCCTTCTTTCCCTCTGCTCTGTGTCCTGCAGAACCTTTTCCATTACCTCACAGACATTCAGGGCAGTGGAGGAGTCTGGATCCCAGAGGCTCGGGGTGATGATGCATGGAAGGTGTACTTTGATGAGACAGCCCAAGAAATTGTGGATGAATTTGCCATGCGCTATGGCATCGAGTCCATATATCAGGCCATGACGTGAGGCTCCCCTGGGGTCCTGGGAAGTAGCTACTAATGCTTTGGGTAGCTAATGAAGGCACAAGACATAGCAGACATGGGTAGCTAATGAAGGCACAAGACAAAGCAGACAGGTGCTTAGTAGCCATAAAGTGCAGTGATGCCATAATTTCCTCTTTGAGCTGGCTAGAATGTGTCTGTGCCTCAAGGCAAAGAAGCATACATTAGAAAGGGATTTTCCTGTTTACCAGACAAGATCATGGTTAGGAAAGGAAAAGGGCATGAATGCGTATACAAAGACACAGGCCCAGATATCACAGGTCTGAGAAAATACGGCATGCTTTTGCCCATGTACATGTGTGCATAGTTAACAAGCTGACCTAAATTGAAATAACAGAATACTCTGTACTATAGGGAAAATATTTTTTCTGTGGAATCTACCAGTGATCCTATAATAGAAATTCTTGTTTATTGAGAGAAGCATCAATTGATGATACCGCCATAGAGATGTACATAGGAATCCATACTGCATATGTAGAGGGAGGTGATTGTCCTGGTTTTACTTCCACAACTTTAATTGGGTTCTTACTTGGCTTCTGCTGCAAATCATGAAAAGTCTCTGAGAATGTGGATTCTGTTTTTCAGGCATTTTGCATGTTTGTCATCCAAGTACATGTGTCCTGGTGTACCAGCAGTGATGAGCACCTTACTGGCCAACATCAATGCCTATTATGCTCACACAACTGCCTCCACTAATGTCTCTGCATCTGATCGTTTCTCGGCCTCCAACTTTGGTGTGAGTGTGATGAAATACATATACCCAAATGCTGTCAATTGATGGTTTGTTATGTTCTGGCCAGTTGTAATGTGCCTAATAGTCAGATAGTTGAAACCTTGAAAAGTATATAGGTAAATTAATTAATAGACTATCTTCAGACTCTAGAAAATGATGGCACCACTATGCTCTAGAAGACATTGCTGTGTGGGCCCAGGCATTACCCCTGTAGTCAGGACCTTAGTTGAAAAACGATGTCATTTAGTCTTACAGTCTTTACTCAGAATGTCACCTGACATGAATTCAGGATAAACAAGATGAAATGACCTATCATGAATGTTCTCTCTGTAGGCATAAAATTTCTGATATCCCCACAGTCCACTGCATCTGTGATCCCTGACTTTTGGTATTTATAATGTTTTTGTTGTTAATAGAGTTTTTCTGTAAATGAGTTAATGTAATTGATTAAGCCAATCAGGTCCCATTATATATTGACTTAATCAGATCTATTAATGTAATCAATATAATGAGTTCTGGAAATGTGCTAACAGCCTACAAGTGTGTGATTCCATATTTAATGATGCTTTTTTCTATGAAAATCAACTGTTAAAACAGTATGTGTTATATATTTTAATATTAAAATATACACTAAGGAAAATTACATGGAATTTGGTTAAAAGAGAGACTTCTTGTGTCTTTCTGACCATCTTTCAAATGCATCACTGTTTTCTCTCTCATCCTCATTGCTAGACTCTGGCTGTTAAGAATGTCCCAGGATAACTGGGTAGTAGTGGAGTACACCTTTAGTCTCAGCACTTGGAAAGGTAGAGGCAGGTAGATCTCTGAGTTTAAGGATAGCCTGATCAACAGAGTGAGTTCCAGAACAGTCAGGGCTATACAGAAGCCCTGTCTTGACTTCCCCACCCTACCCCCACCCCCCCAAAAAGAATGCCCAAGAGGTTTCTTGGCACCACGATGGCAAGGAAGAGTTGGAGACCCAGTCGCTGTCCTATTCTGTCCCTTAAGGCCCCAAGGACTGAGAGGACACTGGCCTCACTTTGCTGGCTGCAGTTGTAGGAAGGTGGGACTTGGGGGGAATCTTAGAGGGAAGTGAGGCAAGGGGCCAGTGATAGAATGAGAAAAATCAGAATGTGGTATTCTGCAAGAAAGAGTCCTGAGGGGAGGGAGCTTGGGAGCCTGGGTGTGTCTGATTGAGGCCAGGATGTGTCTGATTGAGGCCAGGATGACAAAGTGAAGGTAACTGGAAGCTTTGGTGCCTACTGCTCTTGCCTGTCTGTATACCTGGCTCTTTACCCCCACCTTGGGCTGAGCTACTCATTGTCAGGGCTTGGGTATGGGCTGCCTTTTCCTAGCCCTTACTTGCTACCTACAAGGAAGCTGGAAGGGCTCCTAAGCGACTTGGAGGCCCAAGGCTCTGAGACACTGTTGAAGACCATACTTGGCCTCTGTAGCCTGAGTCCCACATCTAACCCTGACAATACCAGACTTCTCTTCCAATGTCCCTGTGAGCCATTTTGGGATTGTCTCTTCCTCCTAGTCATGTGGGTCAAACCAAGGATGACTCCGCTAGATGACCTTCACCTTAGGCCTTCCAGATGTGGTGTGCAGATTTTGCTCATCAACAAATTCTTTATTTTAAAGCTAAAAAAGCCCTAACTGAGTCAGGAACAAGTGAGAAAGAGCTTGAATTTCCTTTTGCCTGACGAAGATGAAATAAGGTTTCAAACAGATAGAGATAAACTTACTGGTCACATTCTTTTATTTAGAAAGAGAGTTTTCCCTTTCCAGGGACATGAATGTCTCTTTGTCAGTGTGAAAAGGTTTCCTAGTCTACTTTTCTTTTCCATGATTGTTCCCCTGAACAGAGATCAGAAAAGATGTGTTGCCAAACCAGGTGTTCCCTCCCCACTCTTTGTTTTATTCTTTCTCACCCTCAGAAAGAGAGATTTGTAAAACTGCTGGATCAACTACACAACTCACTGAGGATAGACCTTTCTACATACAGGGTATGTAATATCAAACGCAATCTGGAAGACATAGGGAAATCTTAGTTATAGGATGAAATGCAGGGAAACTGATCTGTGCTCACCTGGATGCCCAATGCCATTAATACCCATGGTTGTTTACTGCAGCCCAGGATGCCAGCTCCCAGCTCTGCACCCAGGATGCCAGCTCCCAGTTCTGCACCCAGGGTTGCAGAAAAGGATGCCTCCAAAGCAGCAGGACTTAGAAAATTTTCTTCTCTGAGGGCTAGACTTTTCTCTCTGAGGGTAAATAAGGAAATGTACTCTTTCCTGATGGTAACCTTCTCTTTCACTTCATCTTGAATAATCTCTTTCTCTTGACAATCTCTCTACACAATTATATCTCTTGGCGTACAATTACATATCTCTCTTTACATACATGCATCTCTCTTCTACACAGCCATACATCTTTAAACACAGTTATATCTATTTTCATAGTGACATCTCCCTCCCAAGTTACATCTACCTTTTGCACAACCACACATCTCCATACACAGTTACATTTTTTTCTACATAGCTCCACATCTCTCTCTACACACATCTCTCTTCGACACATACATCTTCTTTCTAGTCTGCTACATTTCTTCACACATAGCTACATCTCCTACATCACTCACCCACTCACTCACCCTCATTCTCTCTCTCACTCACTCTTATTCATTCACTCACTCTCATTCATTCACTCACTCACTCACCTCCTACATCTCTCACACTTCTTTCTCAAACTCTCACTTCTCTCTCCATCACACTTCTTACATCTTTCCTACATCTCCCCCTACAGCAAAGCCTCTGGATAAATATGAATCACATTTTCAAGGTCACACAGTACTTCTTGAGTGAACAATAAGAAACAGAACCACACTGATCTCACTGTTTCTCTCAGGCTAGAGAGGTTGCACTGACCAGGAGTAAAGTAAGTGAGTAAAGTAAGTATGGAGCTCTGAGTGGTCAGGGTTCTCAAACAGAAAGTGACATTGAAATTCCGGACTTAAACAATTGACCGAACCTTGAGGGTGGAAGTATGTGCAAAAGTCCATTGCTGAGAAAGTTATGTCTACTAAAGTTGCTCTGTGCCTGACCTTGAATCAGCAATAAACCTCTGGGAAATTGTTCTTGTGTATTCATCTCCAGGGGCAACCAGTTTGCTTTTAATTTGTTCTGAAGTCTAAAATTTAGCTGTCTTTGTGACAGAGATTACTATTACTTTCCTATGGTAGTCTGAGTAATGAGAACAATCTTAGTATTATTTCTAGTAGTCAGAATTATACAATTAAGCAGAAATCATCTTCCTGACCATCCACATCTATATGTGTGCCCAATAGATGGAATATATACGTATGAGATAAACACACAAGTGGTGGGAAAAATACCCATAGTGGCACCTGAGAAAAACTACAGACAGAAATAACCAGTCATTTACAGTCAGTAACCCTATGGCCTTTACCAAGTGGGGCTCCCCATCAGAGAGTTAATCATCATCTAGTAGGTTGGCCTATTAAATACTAGTTGTTACCTGCTGTATATTCTTAGTGGCCTCTGGTAAAGCCATTGCTACCAGCAGCTCTCAGCAGTTCTCCTGACTACAAGGATCATTACAGTGTATAATTAGCACATATGGCTGCTTTTAGTGGACTGCTGGCTTTCCAACCCTACTCATCACTTTCTAATGACATACTCAGTCCCAGAATTTCCCTTAAAATATTAGATACTTAGCTGAATCTCTTCCTTTCTTCCTTTCTTCCTTTCTTTCTATTTCTTTTTCCTTTTGCTCTTCTCAATTCCTAAGAGACATATGAATTTTTAGCTAGGGGAAGAAAGAGTATACTGTCTTGGACAAGTAAACTGTATGAGGTGTTACACTTTTTTTTTCTGGTATAGGAGGAAGTAGATGTAGGAGAGTGGGTACCCAAGATAGCACAGGATGAGAAAATGGACAGCTTCTCAGCTCCTTCTAAGTTGGATCCTCCTTACAATGGCTTCACCACCTGCTTAAAGTGTTAGGAATTTCCACAACAGACAACACATGCACATTAGGAAGTAAGTGCAAGGGCAGCCTCCACCTTAACAAGAGTGAGGTTATCTGCACTTAAGGAGAAGTGATTATATCTTATCTTTGGCGTTGGTAGCCATCCATAGTCTTAAAGCTCACAGAGTGGGTAATAGCTCATTCTTTCCTTTCGGCTTCCTCCTAAAATTCATGTTGAATAGAATAAGCTATGACATATAGCAAAGTCGTAAAGAATTCACATCAAAGATTTTGCTCAGAACTTTGCCATCTGCTGGTACCAGAACACCAGCCGAGCAGGATAGACTGAAAGTACAGGTTCTGGATCTCAGTTTGGTCTGTAGTATGACTTCACTTGTATTCATGATATACAGTTAGAGTGTAGCTTCTGAAGCACTCATTGGGTGAAAGAATCTTCATCCAGGAAGGGAGAGAGAGATTGGGGCAGAGGGTGCTTGTATCTGTGTTCATCTGAACAAATACTTGCACACTCAAGGAAATCAGGTTTGGGGAAGAAGTATGGCTTTCTGAGCTGTAAAATACTCATCTTGGCACCAGACAAGGACCTTTCTGCATCCGTAAGGAAGAAAAAAGGAGTCCAGTAAATCCCAGTGGGCAGCAGTTAGGCAAACTTGTAGTTTCATTACTTTTGACAGTGAATATTTTGGTTACTTTCTTAACATTTGCTTAATTTGTAACAGAATAACTTCCCTGCTGGGAGCCCTGAGCGACTTCAGGATTTAAAGTCTACAGTGGATTTGCTGACCAGCATTACTTTCTTCAGGATGAAGGTAAGGGCCTACAGAGCTGGCTAGTGCTGGGCTGAGGATTTGGTCAAGGAAACCTGGAGAGTAATAGTCCTTGAACAGTCTGAGGCTTCGGGATTCATACAGACACACCAGTTCCCTGGATTACTTCTAAGAGTATGTAATCCATAGATCAGTGAGGAAGAGCTAGGGTTCTCCCCATCAGCTACCCCATTGCATTACCATAAGGTGTGTTCACTAGTTTCCTAAGGGAAGAGAGGCTTATTTTAGATTGCAGTTTCAGGGAATAGTCCATCGTGGTAGGGAAGGTATTAACGGGGCAGATGCTTAGTGCAGGACAGTAGGAACTTGCTTCTGCTTCTCACATCTGTGTCCCAGAGGTTTCACAGCCTCCCAAAGCAGAACCTCTAGCTGGAGACTAAAGTGTTCAAAACATGAGCCCTTAGGGGATATTTTCCATTCAAACCATGATGCCAGGCAAGGTCTGAAGACCCAGAAAAGGTGAAATGAATCTAGAGTAGATTTGCAGAAATGATAGGAGGGTGCCCCACCTAGGTGAGCAGGGCCCTGAACCTGTTGTAATCCTTCTGTTAACTGGCAGGTGCAAGAGCTGCAGAGCCCCCCGAGGGCCAGCCAGGTGGTAAAGGATTGTGTGAAAGCCTGTTTGAACTCTACATATGAATATATCTTCAACAACTGCCATGACCTCTACAGTCACCAGTACCAGCTGGTAAGAGGTTTGGGGATTAGTGAGGTCAGCTGACAGTAGTTCTGGGAGCCTCAGCTTTTCTTTATTAAAAATTCATGGTGGAATTGACAAAGGACCCTTAAACAAAATGTTACGTACACATGCCCAAGTTGAACAGAAATGACTGTGATAAGTTTTGCTTTGAGCAGTTTGGTAACTCAATTTGAGCAGAGTTCTTAGGCCATCCATCCCAGCATCTTTCCTTTACCCTTACTGACTTAAGGTTAATTTTGATAAGGTGTTTTTGGACCCATGTACGTTCTGTATTGCTTTCCTCTAAGACAATAGCTGCATCTGAGCTCCTGGCACAAAAGTTTAACTTTTCCTTTAGTGACCCATTCTGTAGTGCATGGTCTTCTAAGATTGCATTCACTGACTGGCTCTCAAGGCTGAGCCTCACCTCCTGTGGATCTGAACCACTTCACCTGTTTCAGGAGATCATTCTAACTCAATACTTGGAAACTTAGTTCTTTCTCCTTAAAATATTTATTCCATTTATTGTGTGTGTGAATGTGTATGCACATATACACATGGAAGTCAGAGGAATGCTTGTAGGAATTGCCTCTCTCTTTCTACCATGTTAATTCTAGGTATCAAACTCAGCTCATCGGACTTGGTGACAGGTACCATACCTTTACCTGCTGAGCCACTTCTCCAGCCCCATCTTTCTAGATACTTCCAACCATATCTCTCCTCTATCACCCATTTAAAGCCAAGACTTCTTTTTAGTTCTAATAACTCATTTACAATTTATGTCTTGAAAATGTCCTGCTAACTATGCTTTTGCAGATTCACTTTCCTTCAGTGTAATAAACACTCCCAGTCCAACAAAGTGCACACATACCTGTGTGTGTATAATATACTATATATATATGTATATTTATGTAAAATGTTCCAAGCCAGGTCTGAGAAAAGCCTTTGGTACTTTCTCAAAACCTCCCCAGTCTCGTGGGCGTGTGTGTGTGTGTGTGTGTGTGTGTGTGTGTGTGTGTGTGTGTGTGTGTATGTGTGTGTATATATATATGTATACATATATATATACACACACACATATATATTCAATCAATGTGATCTATTAGAAGTGTTTTGAGAGCCAGGTTGGTGCACACTTTTAATCCCAGAACTCAGGAAGCAGTAGCAGGCAGATCTCTGTGAGTTCAATGCCAGCTTAGCCTACAAAGCAAGTGCCAGGACAACCAGAGCTATTACATAGAAAAGCCCTGTTTCAAAAAAAAAAAGTGTTTTGAGTAAAGGGGTTCCAAGAACCAAATGATGTAAATCTATTGAACATCCATCTTTCAGTGAATGTGTCCATCTGTAATGCTTCCTCAGAGGTCCTTAGTAAAGATCTAAGACAGTGGTTCTCAATCTGTGAATGGATACCACTTTGTCAGTCAAAAAACTCTTTCACGGGGGTTGCCTAATTGGAAATCACAGATAGTTACAGTATGATTCAGAACAGTAGCAAAATTACAGTTATGAAGTAGCAATGAAAATAATTACATGGTTGGGGGTCACCACAACATGAGGAACTGTATTAAGAGTCGCATCATTGGGAAGGTTAAGAACCACTGATCTAAGATCCTTTTTCCTGATGCCTTTTCTCATTCTGAATGTTCTTTTATGCCAGCCATATATTTAAGTCTTTCCTCTTTAAAGGCTTTATAAAACTTTCTACTGGTTCTGATGTCCATGGGAGGTTTTCCTGGGACCTTTCTTTAGCTTGGTGCATTCTGAGCTCCTCTTGTCATTCATCTTCATATTCTCTTTTGTTAGGGAAAGATACTGTTCTCAGCTTTTATCTTTCAACCATGAAGATGTTTTAATACTTGATCTCTCTGCCCCAGCACAGGCCTAAAAATTCTTCATGGACTTGGCTGTAACCTTTTTATTTTACTGTCTAATTTTTGCTTTCTCTCAATTTATTTTCATGAAGCAATATACACACTTGAGTAAATCATTGGTATTTTTGTTTATTAGCTTATTTTGGTTTAATACTTCCATCTACTTGTCTTTAGTCATAGGATCATTTATCAACCTATTCACTTAACACGAAATGGAGTACTAGATATATAAAGTCAAATAAAACACATCTCTCTGCCTTAGAGGAAATTATTGTGTGATAGAAATTAGGGGAAATCATTGCATTTATCATTTTGTTTTATTACATTTTGTTATGATATTAGATATCTGGTATACTAATAGCAGAAGTATATAGACTATGTTCCAGGAGCTTAGGGGAGAAGCATCTAATCAACCAGGAGCATCACAGACAACTTCACAAAAGTCAAGTTCAACCTGTATTTTGAGGAAGGGGTAGAAATGGTATCAAGAAAGGAGCTGAAGGGAAGAGAAGGGGGGAAATAGAGTATTTAGAGGTACAGAATTATGCCTGAGTATGTTAATTTAAGGAAACATAAACAGTTTTTATTCCAGTGTTTATAACCTTAAACTCTGGAGTTTAGCTAATGTGAACTAGCTTTGCTGCTTAGCTCTGTGACAGTGAGCAAATCATAGGCCCTCACTGTCCTTCAGTCTCCTTGTCCAAAAATGAGATGATAGTAATGCATACACAAGAGTCATCAAGAAGATGGAATGAGATAGTGTGTACAAAGCTTTTAGCATCCTGCCAGGCACCACCGTAGGTAGTGATCATAATGCAATTCAACCCAAGAGAATGGGGAAGACATGAAGTAGAGAGAGAAAGAACACTCTGAACTTGGTGTCAGTGGAGTCCAAACTTAACTGAAGGCCATGGAAGAGCTTTAAGCAGAAGGGTCATACTCTGAGATTTTCCTTATAGAGAAATCACTGACAGCTCACTGGAGGACATAGTGTGCTGAAGCTCAGAGGCCAAGAATGTCTTTTGAATGACTCT
This sequence comes from Cricetiscus sungorus, assembly GCA_030556225.1. Taxonomy (NCBI): domain Eukaryota; kingdom Metazoa; phylum Chordata; class Mammalia; order Rodentia; family Cricetidae; genus Cricetiscus; species Cricetiscus sungorus. The sequence goes on from JANBXA010000734.1 coordinate 51,307,086, forward strand.
TTTGCTGAGGTAGTGGTAGAAACACTAAAAGAAAAAGATGCATATAAGTGAAATTGAAGGAGAATCAATAGGATATAGACTCTGTCCTGGTTTCTACTAACTTGTTGATGCAGGCTCACTAGGGGATTTTGGAGACTGCAGTGACATGTAGTATCCACATAAGTTCCATCTCTGTCCTGGGCAGCTCCGCCTTTGCCTTTGTTCCTACGAGAGAGATCGTTCATTCCAGTATCTGTAGTGATCACAACTTGTCCTTGTCTGGGTCCAAATGTGAGTGGCTCTTCCTTTCCTGAGATCCATTGTTGTATTCCTTTGTTTTTTTCTAAGCAAATTCTCTTCTTGTCCAGCTCTCCGGAGCATTTCTTCCAGCCTTCAAAGGATCCAAAGGGGACCTGCTCCATTGAAAGTTAGGTCAAACTGCACACAGGGTCTTTCTGTTGAGTAGTTGAGCTTCCTACTCAACTCGAGGAAGCGTCTCAGAAATGGGGCATTTGAGTGTGGCATGTGAAGTGTAGATCTGAACAGGGTTGCCTGGAAGTGTGTTGTTGGAGGTTCTGTTCTGCCTGGTCCCACTGCTCTTCAGCCCCAAATAGGCACACAGAGACCTATATTAAATATAAACTGTTTGGCCAATGGCTTAGGCTTCTTACTGGTTAGCTCTTTCTTAATTATTAACCCATTTATATTAATCTAACTATTTCCACATGGTCTTATTTTACTGGAGAAGGGTCCAGCGTCCTATTTTCCCAACAGCTACATGGCATCCTCTCTGCATCCTCTCCCCAGAATTCTCCTTGTTTGGTAGCCCTGCCTGACTACTGGCCAATCAGTGTTTTATTCATCTACCAATAAGAGAAACATATATATAGAAGGACATTCCCCATCAGAGGTGGGCAAATCTTACAGAACCAGACCTACTTGAATGAGGCTTGAGGATGCTCATGTCAGGCAGTCCTACCTGTTCATAGTAAATAAAAGAGGGAACAAGGTGCCTTTATGTCTCTTAGATTGTCCAAGCTTACCAGAACAGTGCTCCAGAGCTGAGAATAGCAATCCTCAGTGGTTAAAGGATCTCCCAGTAGTCATCCCTCTTTGGAGCATAGGCTGGAAGATATGTGCCAGAAGGTGAAGTATCTCCAACTTTAAAATAATAGGCATGGTGAAGGGAAAAGAAAAAGGAAGTGTCTTTTCAATTCTGCTGTGACTATCTCCCTTTCTCTACTCCCCTGTTCCTTGGAATAAGAAGCAGGAGCAGCCACTGGAGGAACCAGGGCCCAGCATTCGGAACCTGGATTTCTGGCCCAAACTTATTACACTCATTGTGTCAATCATAGAAGAGGATAAGAACTCCTATACACCTGTTCTAAACCAGTGAGTATCATTCTACTGGCTCTGTCTGATTGATGATTGGTCTGTCAATCTGTCTAACAGCCTCTTTCTTTCCTATCTCTATATGTTTGCAGTGCCACTTCTTCCAACTGTCCGTCCATATGTCCCTCTGTCCCTTGTATCTGTCTGAGTAACTGTTTCTGGAGACAGGTGTGGAAACAAAAGGGGGGCCCTATCCAGAATGGGATAGCCTTCCTAGAGAGAAAGGCTTCTGGGACTGTGACTGCTAGGGGAGTCCAAGGGGAATCTGGAGACTGTGTGTGCATGTGCCTGTCCATAGTGAATAAAGCTGTCCTTCTTAAGGCCCATCCCTGCTCTTTCTCCTCTAGCTTATCTATCCTGGGTCTATCCTGCCTCAACCCTCCTCAGGGAGCCAGTGCCTTTCTTATCTTACCTTCTGGGCATTCTTTCCCCTGGGCTCATCTTAACTGATAGGGTCCCCTTTACTGTCATTTGTCCTATCATTGGTCCCTGGGCCCCTTTTCTCCAGACTAAGCCTAGTCCTGTTCCTAGGACTCTCCTCTCTTCATTATGTCTTGTAAGAACTAGGTACCTTGGGATAAATAAACTCAAATAGCTCTTGTCTTGATGCTTGCTGTGTTTTCTTTCCATCCCTCAGGTTTCCTCAGGAACTGAATGTAGGAAAAGTCAGTGCAGAAGTGATGTGGCATCTGTTTGCTCAAGACATGAAATATGCATTGGAGGGTAAGGGTCTGCCGGGCTGCACCCACATCATAAGTTATCTCTTTCCTTTCCCAGACTACTTCAGTTCTAGGTAAACACTACCGTAACAAACTAGAGGGCTTCTAGCCATAATGGCAGGTAAGCTATAGGAGGTATTGGATGGATAAAGGTGTAGCCAAAATAAATAAGGAAAGTGGGTATGCAGGTGTAGGTTTCTCCTTCCAGCTTTATATAACAAATGCCTATCTAAGACCTTTCCAGCCCAGAGAACAGCTTCACTCATGGTGAATGTTCCAAGAATGGTGACTTGCTTCCCAGAGAATGGTTTTATTAGACTTACCTTTATAGATTTGAAGAATAAGAGAAACTTAAACATACAGGAATATCATTATTTACTTACACTTATTGACCTGGCCTTTTTAAAAAAAAAAAAAAAAAAAAAAAAACTTCTCAGAAATCTATTTTTCTCATTCTCGTAACACAGAGCCACTGATAAGTTATTATTCACTTTGTTCCTTCTGCTTATTCTTTTTCCATTTCTCACCTTTACAAAGATATCACGTTCTGTCTATGTCGTACTCTCTCATCTGTACCCATCTGTGCTCACCAATTTAGCTGCCTTTCCTATCTGTTTGTATATGTTAGTCTGGCTCCTCAGTCTGTGAAAGTGGATCTAGAAGGAAATGGAGCCATCTGGGACAATCTCAAAAAAGAGTTTGGATTTCTTGCTTGGGTGGAGTGAAGACATGGATCACTCTCCGATTCTTATATTTATGAGGTTTAGAATCGGTGATTCTTAAGGTTAAAAGACACTTTGAAGGTCTGAGATAAGTTGCTACAACCAAAACACATGTGTAATTTACATTGTGCAGTTCAGTCCCAGAGCAGTGACTGAGACTTGTTTACTCTGGACTCATCTTTCTGGACTGTAGTCCACACACTGGTTAAAAGGCTTTACAGGTTTTACCTTATGTCCCTACCTTGATGAGACAGCACTCGCCAAGCCTGGTGGGAAGTTGAGTGTCAGTTCTTGAAGAGCATATATGGTGCACTTAGTAGAAAAAAGTAAATACCTTTGAAAAATGAACCAACTCATATTCTTCTCAGTTTCATTTGGAGGCGTTAAGACAGCCAGAGGTGGAAAGAAACAAGTTACTTAGGCACAGTATCCCATCAGATCCTTACAGACATTACCAGAATTAGAGAGATTTCAGAGAGGTCATAAAGTTGAAAGAACTGTCTAAGAATGAAGGATGGAAGAAAGAAAACAGGGCTGGGGAGATGGCTCAGTAGGTAAATGCTCTACCCACATAATTCTGATGACTTCAGTTCTACCCCCACAACACATAGAAAGCTGGATGCAGCCCACACATGGTAGAACACACCTTTAATCCAAGCATGCAGGAGTCAGTGGCAAGAGGATCTTTCTGAGTTTGAGGTCAGCCTGGTCTATGTAGCAAATTCCAAGCCAACCACCCTGTTTAGGGGGGTGGGAAGCAGACAGATACAGCAAGCTGGCTAGCCTGGAGTTGGGTTTTGGGATCTGAACTCAGACACTCATGCTAATGAACTAAGCACTTTACCAAATGAGCAATCTTCCCAGTGCCCTCTTGCAGCCTTGCTGGATCATTAACTCTTTGGGTCTTCTTAAAATAAAATGTACCCAATGTTTGAACACTCATCTACTTAGTGTTTATGTACTGAAGTTAATGTTTGGTGTAGAAATTGGGACCTGGTACCAAAGGACACATACTGGATTGTCAGAGAATGTAAGAATTATATGCAAATACAGAAACTCAAAGGTCCTGAAACGAACAAAAGAATGTTCAGGGGTCACCAGGAAGCCCTGCCCCCATGTACAGTGGGTTGTTGAACAAGCATAAGGAGGAGGATGCACCTGGTTCTGTCATTCTGTGTTTCAAGGTCAGGGACTGGTTCAAGGGCATAGAGAATGGGTAGAAAAGAGGGTCTCTTTGGTGTCCCTGGTTTTCCTACTCTTTGTTGCTCATTGGCATCTCTGCTTTGTCACAAGCAACTACTATCATTCGTATTCGAAAAGTCTTCTTTGCTGTTGGTAAGAACTTTTGGTTGTCCCCTTGCCTCTAGTTTTATACCCTTCCTTTTCCTGCTCATTGCTTCTTAGAAGAGATAGCAAATGCAGCTTTGGATTACAATTGTCCTACAGCTCCAGAAGGTGAAAGTTCAGGACCTGAAGCCTTTCCAGGCTCTGGCCCAGGCTCCTCTTTCCCTTTTGAGTATCTGCTGCACTAGTCGCTAGAACCAGTGTCCCCAGACTAGATGTTCTGCTTTGACTTGGAGGAGCAACATGGATGCTATCTCAAAATTGAGCATTGACATCTCCAAGGATACCAGCTGCTCCTTCTCTCTCACTTAATTTCTCCTTCTTTATGACCTTTTTATTGGCACACTTTGATTTTTATTCAAAATAATACTCCAGCTATAAAGAATAGGTATGATTATACTGTGTGGGTGTGATGAGTGCTTTAGACTCTGGGTCAGTCATGAATGATCTTCATCTTAGATTAAGATTCGGCTACTTAACACATCAGATCCTATTTGCTATAGCACAACGGCCTGGTCTGTGTTTCCATAGTTTCCAAACTGATGATCCTTATTTGCATATTTCCCTAAGAGCTCATTTTCTTTGTTTCAACTCTTCTTCTGTGGAAGCCCTTCACTTTACCTCAGGATTCTGTCATAATATGGCTGTTCTACAGTCTTTCTGTTTGGTTTTCTCTGTCTCTAGAAGTTCACATTGACATATTCACACCATGTACAACTTGGTATCTCTTCATTTAAGCCTATTTGATAGAAGAACTCAGTTACAAAGATTGAAAACAAACAAATACTAGAAAACCATTGTCTTTCCTTCCCCTCATCCCCCATTCCCTGGCAATCTACACTAATTATCATTAGCACCCTTTCTTTTCTTCACCAGAGACAAGAGATTTTGCTTTGCACTTCCAGAAGTTAGAGCAAGAAAACTATAGACTTTACTTGGTTTAGCCTCTGTAAGGGAAGATTTGGGCCAGGCTCTTGGAGAGGGGCACTAGTGGAGTTGGAAGGTACATGTAAGACTTGTGAGTTCCCTGTCTTCTGAGCTATCTGGCAGAGCCGCCTGCGTAGACCTTGGGAAATCCAGGAACCATGGCTCCTGCTGAAACTTGACCCAACTTCTCTGCCTTCGCTAGAACATGAGAAAGACCGGCTGTGTAAGAGTGCTGACTACATGAACCTGCACTTCAAGGTGAAGTGGCTCCACAATGAATACGTGCGGGATCTGCCTGCCCTCCAGGGGCAGGTGCCTGAGTACCCAGCGTGAGTGTGGGGGCGACAAAGAGGAGGGGATGGGGTTTTCTGGACGAATAAGGGTAGTATTCTATGTTCAGTTCAGTAGGCCAGGCTCAGATCTCCTGTTGCAGGCACTGCTGTAGAAAGAGGAGTGTCAATGCCCTGCCTTCCAGAAGATTGATTCCATCTGGAAGAGCTTCAGTCCCTAGTTTTCCTGTTTCAATACAGGTGGTTTGAGCAGTTTGTGCTACAGTGGCTGGATGAGAATGAAGATGTGTCCCTGGAATTCCTGCGTGGGGCCCTGGAACGAGATAAGAAGGATGGGGTAAGTTGGGGACTTTGGCTACACAATGTTTCATCCATGTCTCAGCATTTAGCTGTTGGCTGGACACTTTTGACTTCTGCTAGACTGATCTGCCCCATCCTGTAGAATCTGCAGGAAAGCTCTGGAGAGCACAGAGCCACCTCTGTTAGGCAGAACTCTTTCATATCCTAAAGCTAAAGATGGTCACCCAATGTGTGGTCTTCTTAGTTCCAACAGACGTCAGAGCATGCACTCTTTTCCTGTTCTGTGGTGGATGTCTTTACGCAACTCAATCAGAGCTTTGAGATCATCCGGAAATTGGAATGCCCAGACCCTAGCATCCTTGCCCACTACATGAGAAGGTTTGCTAAGGTAACGATGGTCCTCCTAGACCTTTGCCCCTTCACATCACCACAGTCACAGGCTGACTTCCACCCTCTTCCTGACATTACCTGCTTCCCCTTTGTTGTGTCTAGTAGACCGATAGTCTGTCTTAGTTCTCTTCAGCAATTGAGGGGGAGTTTTGCTCCTTCCTGTGAGAGTTTTTCTTTACTTTCTTGATATTTTGGGGGTTTGTTTGGGTTGTTTCATTTTATATATTTGAGACCTTGTCTTCTATATACCTCTGGCTGGCTTAGAACACACAATATAGCCCAGGTTGGCTTTGACACTGCAGCAGCCCTCCTAGCCTCTGCCTCTAGAGTGCTGGGAGTAATATGTGCACCACTGGAGCCAACTACCTGATGTTACTGTTCTGGGATGAGAAATGGGACTTTGGCAAGGTCCCTGTGAAGACATTAAGGAGTCTCTCTTTTATTCTCTTTCCTCAGACCATTGGGAAGGTGCTGATGCAGTATGCAGACATCTTATCAAAGAACTTCCCAGCCTACTGCACAAAGGAGAAACTGGTAGGGCCAGGCACTATGGCACTGAGAGGAAAGGGGTGGAGGACATTTGAATGTGCCTCAGATGTTCTTGGCTTCTGGCTCCCTTCCATGCTTTGCTTGACACTCATGCCACAAGATAATGGGAAGTTAGCTAGGAGTGCCTCTGAGCCTCCCTTTGGTACTTTCTCCTCCACTGAGCATTTGCTTAGTCTTTTTTTCAATAAAAATGTTCAGATATGCAGACTTATAAATAGAAATATCATAAGTACCTGTGTAACTACCACCTATCCAAATTTAGGCAGAAATGTTTGCTGCTAGTCTTTGTTCATAGAGAATTGTCTGAATGGGCTCCAGATTTCAGTCTTTAGGGTAAGATCTATACAATGAAAAGTCCCTGTGGCCTTGGAATAGCGTAGCAGTGAGGAACCCTAGAGTAATATGTGCTATGCTAAAAGTGGCTGAGGAGATGTCTGTTCCCAAAGCCGTGCATCCTGATGAACAACATGCAGCAACTGAGGGTCCAGCTGGAGAAAATGTTTGAGGCCATGGGAGGCAAAGAGGTAAGTCTCAGGGTATGTGGTTCCTGTTCTTTGTCTAGGTTGAGTTGCCTGGCTGTGGAATTCTACCCTCTCTCAATTAAGTGTAGGCTAGGTGTTTAGCTTCAGATTTAAGGTGGCTTCATTTGAGATAGGCGTTGTTGTAAAGTTACAGAAAGGAAAAGTAGCCACTGGGATATGGTACCAACCCAGGCGAACAAGCATGGAGGTAGGTTCCTAGGAGGGAGAAACAGGCATGGGGATATGGTCCTAGGAAGGAGAACTGGGCTTGGAGTGGGGTGTGGCCCTAGGAGGGAGGAGCAAACATTGAGGCGTGGCCCTAGGAGGGAGGAGCAGGTGTCTGTCGGGGCATGGCCCCAAGAGGGAAAATGGTGGTGTGTGAGAAGGTGAAAGGTGGCAGTCTGACCTGGCTACCCCATGGATATAGCTGGACTCTGAAGCTTCAGACAGTCTGAAGGAGCTGCAGGTGAAACTGAATACAGTTCTGGATGAGCTCAGCATGGTGTTTGGAAACAGGTCAGTGGTCCCCAAAATACACAGTCCTTAGACCCAGGTGTGGTTCCTGGCCATTCCTAGAGCTGCTAGCCATACTCATCCAGCTGTAGATCTCCCTACGTTCCTGCATATTGTCCTTCATGGAGACACAACATAAAGAAATCAGTCTAAATTGCTGGTGTTGCTCCCGTGTCGGGGGCAGGGGGGGCTTCACTGTGAGCACATGTGTAGCTTCCAGGTGCGGATTGACGAGTGTGTTCGACAAATGGCTGACATCCTGGGTCAAGTTCGGGGTACAGGGAATGCCTCCCCCAACGCCAGAGCCTCAGTGGCTCAGGATGCAGATAGTGTACTGCGACCTCTCATGGATTTCCTGGATGGCAAGTGAGTATAGCTCTCTGAGAGGGAAAGTAAAGTGAGGCCATCGGACAGAGGAGCCTCTGGGGGAGCAGGCTTTCCAGACTTTCCCCCTAGCCTCACCTATTGCCTGGATCTGTAGCCTCACGCTCTTTGCCACTGTGTGTGAGAAGACGGTTTTGAAGCGCGTCCTGAAGGAGCTCTGGCGGGTGGTAATGAACACCATGGAACGGGTCATCGTCCTGCCCCCACTCACTGACCAGACAGTAAGAACACCACCCTCCCAGCTGCTCCCTTGTCTCCTTCCCCCTCACTCTCACTCCCTTTGCAACCCTGCTTTTGACTGATGTCTCTCTGCCTAGGGCACCCAGCTTATCTTAACTGCTGCCAAGGAGCTGAGCCAGCTTTCCAAACTCAAGGTTCTTGGGATGTGGGGTCTGCATGAGGCTGCAGGGAGGGTGCCTGGGGGCCTGAAGTGGGGGAGAGAACTATTGCTATCTATGGGTGGTGATTATCGAGCTGGTCGGTGGGACCATTTCTCTCCTGATACTGCTTTCTCTGGGGTTCCAGGACCACATGGTACGAGAGGAAACACGGAATCTCACTCCAAAGCAGTGTGCCGTCCTTGACCTGGCATTGGACACCATCAAGGTGGAGACTTTTTCCCCTTTTCCAGACAGTCTCCCCATGTACACCTGACCTTGGAATCCCACCCTGACAGACTAGCTATCAGCCTCTTAGCATTCCACATACAGAGAACAAGGTCCAGGCAGTGTCAGGGATACAGAGAGAAAGAGAAATGATTCCAAGTCCCAAGACTGGTAAGGTGATAGATAGGTCAGGTGCATGTGAACTGTGATTGAGGCATTTGGGGAAAGTGTGTCTTATTAAGTTCCCTAAGGTTCAGAGAGGGAATTGGCTCTTCTCCCTGCCTAAAATGCTTCCAATTCATACCTACCCAGCTAGATAGTCCCTTTCTTTAAACACCCCCTCCAGGAACATGCCCCTTCCTGCTGCTCCTACCAAATGCCCAAATGATGCTGAGGGACTGTGGCTGACTCTGTAGTGCTTCTGATCGTAGTTTGTCAAATGGTCTGTTGTTTCAGGCCTCTTCTGGCTTTTCAAGGAAGTCAGGAAGCTGCCTCTCTGTGAGGGGATGAAGCACGTGCTCATTTATCTTTCAGCAATACTTCCACGCAGGAGGCAATGGTCTGAAGAAAACATTCCTGGAGAAGAGCCCCGACCTTCAGTCTCTGCGCTACGCCTTGTCTCTGTATACACAGACTACAGACACTCTCATCAAGACATTTGTGCGCTCACAGACTGCCCAGGGTAAGGGCCCAAGGATGTGTCTCCACCTCCCCTCCCACATACAGTGCTGTAGGGAATTAGCATTGTTTAGCCCTTGGAGAGGATCCAATTGCTCCTTCAAGCTTGGATTTCAACATTCAGTACATAACTTCAGTACTTAGCCATGCACATGCCCAAATCAGGCTGAAGAATGACAGTCATAGGGGCTTTGAAAATGTGCCTAGTATTTATTTATTCCTTTTCCTGGACATTTCCTACCCAGTGCACATTTATTGGGCTCAGCTATACTCTGTCTGGTAATGGGGAAGAAGTAAGAAAGTTAAGTGTGGAAGCCTTGACAGGAAATGCTTGGATACATGCAAAGCCTTATAACTTTACTTGGTGTTCTAAAGAGAAAAAGCGAAGTGCTCCCCATGCCCTATAGCATGGATGAAAAGAAAACTAAGGCAAATCCTGGGCAGCTGAAAGGGTGTACATAGCAGAGGCTATAGGTTCAAGGATGATTTTTATCCTTGGGGACCAGACAGCTGGGTTGGTTTGTTTTGGGGGTGGGGGAAGATGCCCAAATCTACTTCCTGTCACCAGCCAGGCCTGTCGAAACTAGAGCACATCTGCAAAGAGAGGCTTGTCCTGGAAAAGGAGGCACCTGTAAGTGCCTTTCTTTAAAAAAGAAAACTTGGGTAGGCTGCCAGGAGTATGAATCTGATGGCATAGCAAGTGTGGGAGTCTTGATCTCACCGAGCTGGATGTGAAGTGTAGAGTGCCCGGAAGGGAGACAACTAAGCAGTTAAGACCGGAAGTGATTGAAGGTGAGAAAATGGAGGGATGTGCAGTACTGCTCCATTTCTTACAGCTGCTCTCAGTTGAGGGTCTGGAGGAGAAAACAAGAGGGACAGGGATTGGTGTGACTGAAGTGGCCAGGGGGAGCAGGGGACATGTAAGGCCTGTAGTATCAGGGAGGCTCAGTTACTCCAGGAAGGCATTGTAACTAGCAGGGCTGCACCCCAGAGAGACAACACGTGCATGGTTTTATCTGTTGTCATTCAAGGGCCCAGGAAATCACTGCCTGCCACCCCTCCCTTGCCCCACTGGTCTTAGATACTTTTCATGTGTGTTCTCCTCTGTTCTGCCATGATTTAGTTGGTCTCCAAATTGAAGTCCAAAGTGGAACACTTGGACACTGACCTTGGCTCTTGGGCTTCTTTCTGCACCTTACCCCGGCAGTCTGAGGCTCCCTGGAATGTATTTGAATTCTTGTGAATGACTGTAGCTCTGACCTCTAACAACTCTTCTTTCTCTGTTCTACTGCTGCTCACCTCTTGCCTTGCCTGTCCTCCTCGCTCAGTGCATGATGGGAAAGGTATTAGGTTTACTGCTAATGAGGACATTCGTCCAGAAAAGGGTATGTTCTTTCACATTGTGCAGACATGAATCAAACACTGAATCACCCTGTGGTCTACCGTGAGGTGTGTGCTGGGGATGGCTGACCCAGCTGTCAAGAGTTCAGGAGCTCTATGCCAAATCTTTGGTGATGTATTCATATAGCCCAGGAAGAACTTCTATTTTTGACCTCTGTCTTGTGCCCCAAATTCCCCATCACTACACCTCAGGACAAAGAAGGGTTTTGAGGCACAGGGTAGTGATGTGTTCTCAAAATGAAGTCCCTGCCAATGACATGTACAGACTGAGCCTATTCAGAGCTTGTGACTAGAGAGTTGTTCTGTGGATTTGAGTAGGACAAAGAAGGCCTCCCAAGCCGGGACTCCCAGAAATCCCGAGAACAAGCATCTCTTGGCTAGAGCATTAAGAAATATCATAGTCAGGACACAGTAGCACATGCCTATAATCTGAGAAATCAAGAGGCTGAAGCATTTGGCTCTCAAGTTCAAGTCCAGCCTGCACTGTATAAGGAGTAAGAACAAGAGCAAAGCAGAGAGAAGGAGGGAGAGAGAATTCTCAGTACATGTTTCAGTAAGCTTCTCCCAAGATCTTTGAGCTTACTTAGCGGTCTAGTACACAGCCTCATTCTTTCTCTCCTGTTGTTTCTTCTCCCATTTGTCACTTCCCTGTGACTACTGTGGGTGATTCTTCTTGTTTTAGGGCCAGGTGTAAGGTGGGAGCGTTCTAGGGATCTAGTTCTCTAATAGGTGATCATCTGTCCTCAGGCGCTGGTGTGGACGATCCCGTGGGAGAGGTCTCCATTCAGGTGGACTTATTTACGCACCCTGGCACTGGGGAGCATAAGGTTACAGTGAAAGGTAAGGCTCTTGACTTACAGGATTGGCTTTTTCTTGACCATGGCCTCACTCCTCCCAGTGCTCCAGCTCCGTTCTTCTCAAGGGGAACATGACCTAGGGTTCACCAATGGGGAATGCTGGAGGGATCCCTCACAGATCTCCCTTGTTTGGGCAGTGGTAGCGGCCAATGACCTCAAGTGGCAGACAGCAGGCATGTTCCGGCCTTTTGTGGAGGTGACTATGGTTGGCCCACATCAAGGTGATAAGAAGAGGAAGTTCACAACCAAGTCTAAAAGCAACAACTGGACTCCCAAGTACAACGAGACATTCCATTTGTAAGTTACGGAGTAGGAAAGCTATGGCTCTGGAATGAGGGATCCCGCGCTGGGTGGTAAGGGTAAAGAGATTGGGAATGGGTCAATGGGTTAGATGTCAAACTTGGGTGAATTCAGCAGAAAATGTTCATTTCTGGCTTCTTATTCTCTACCCTTTGCTCATAGCCTCCTGGGAAATGAAGAGGGCCCAGAGGCCTATGAGTTGCAGATATGTGTGAAAGACTACTGCTTTGCCCGGGAGGACCGCGTGATAGGACTGGCAGTGATGCCCCTGAGGGATGTGGCAGCCAAGGGCAGCTGTGCCTGCTGGTGCCCGTTAGGCCGGAAGATCCACATGGATGAGACAGGCATGACCATTCTCCGGATTCTGTCTCAGAGGAGCAATGATGAGGTAGCTCGAGAGTTCGTGAAGCTCAAGTCGGAGTCTCGTTCCACAGAGGAAGGGAGTTGAACGTCTCTGGCTTATGTGCCATTCAGACAACGCCAGCCGCACCCATCAGTCGGGGAGAGTTAGCTGTGTAGCCAGCTTAGAGTCCTTGTAGTCAAAAGGCTGACTCTCCCAGTTAAGGATGATCAAGGGGAATCTTGGGCTTGTAAGACTGTGGCTTTTCAGAGAAAAGTCATGAACCCCAGCCAGTAGGTCTGTGGTGCTAGAGGCTGGGCTGTGGACCTACTTCTTGGAGAGATTCTTCCATAAATAGAGAGGGACAAACATTTCCAAGAATGTCAACTATTCTTGGTAGACAACTGTCCATTCCACCTCCACTTCTTCCCGTCTCTAAACCACACTTTGTCCAGTTAGATGCTTACATGCTCATCACTAGGAGATGTTTAGAAGGCATAGAGCTTGTACCTGGCTGACCTAGTGACATCCCTGAGCTCTAAGGTCCATTTTGGAGATTGGCCAGAGTGGGCATGCACAGACTAGAATTGACTGTCACTTGAGCAGTGTAGAGAACAAGGCTTGGGAACTGAACAAGATACCTTCTGCAAAAGGAGTTGGCTAATTTCCTTAGCTCAGACTGTCATGAGTCAAAGAAGGTTCACATGGTGCTTTGGAGTCCTGAGCAAAATATTTCTTTGGAATCCAGGCACCAGGGGTCTCACCTGCCAGGAGTGCTCCCAACTTCCTATTCCTGTCAGCAGGGAGTGACGCTTAGAACACACACACACACACACACACACACACACACACACACACACACACAGAGAGAGAGAGAGAGACAGTTCTTATAGACTTGAGGGCTAACTAAGGATCCAAGGATATTTTCTTGAGTCCCTGAACAAAGCCAAAAACCATGGGAAAATGTCAGAAAGAGCTGTCCTCACCCATGACCACAACCTTCTGCCTGTCCTTGAAGAAAACACCTAGTCTTTGGCCTTCCTCTGTCTCTTTGGGATCAGCTGCTGTTCCCTGTGGATTGGTCAAGCATAAAGAAGGAGCTTGGACTCTCATTCTTCTGTATGTGCTGGATAGAGGGGGGGCCTCAGCACTCGCTGGAAGGTTCCCTTGCTCAGAGACATGACTTGGTCCTTGGATTTCCTGATGATAAATTGCTAAGGACTCAACATTGTTCATAATACATCGGCCAACACAAGAAACAAACCAAGCATTTTTGCTGTTTTTAATTATTATATGTGCCATTGTTACAAAAATTATAGGCTAGACCATAATAAATTATCTTATAGCAGCTTTGGGAGTCTGGAATTCCGTGAAGATGTGGAAAACTGTAAAAAATGACTGTCATATGATATCATATGTCATTTAATGATAGATAGCTTTTGGATCAACAGCCCCTGGCTATCGCCCCACTCCCTTATCCCACCCTCTCCCTGTTATACACAAGTGGTGGAACCTAAGTGTTTCTGAATGAGCACTGATTCAGGAGTCATTAGGCTGAGTCATTTTGGTTTCGACTGAGACAACCAGTCTGATAAGAAGTCTTGTGACCTAGGAGATCAGCTTCCTGCAAAAGGTCCAGAAGGGAAGGAGATGACATGGACCATGGAAAGTAGCCCGTGATTCCTCCTTCATTGTCTAGCGTCACTAGGACAGACCACAGCTGTGAAACAAGGCAGACACTGCTGAGGAGAGAAACAGAACATAGCATGGGGCTGAGGCTGTTGTGGACAGCAAAGGTTAGGATTTTCAGCTCTTTTCAAGGAAGATAAGCTGTGGTAGCAAAAGCAGTGAAGCCTCCTGGAATCAGAGAAGATGACACAAGAAATGTAGGCCTCACATACTCCTTCAGACTGCTGTTACCACCTTCAATTTCTGTTGCTTGCTAAATAGATCCTTTCTGTTTGGTTGCCAAGGCATTTTAAAGCTGCTTCCTTCTTCCCCCACTCTTAAAGTAGCCACCTTCTGTCATTTCTGCATCAAAGCTGCCCCCAGGGCTGGGCAGGGGAGCTCACATTTTGACCCCGACAGTTAGGAGGCCATCCTGGCCCACATAGCATGCCTACAGCTAACCAAGTCTAAAAATGAAATGCCCCCTTGAGTCTACTATCTGTTTTCTAATTCTACTACCACTAGTTGTTAAGGGTCTTGATTGGGTTCATTTTCTCTGCCAGTTAAAGAATTAAAAGGCAGGAAAACAATCTCGACCATGACAGATCGGTAGCTGTAAAGAAATCACAAGCTGGTCAAAATAGGGGCAGACAGATTCAGCAGTTGAAAGAAGGTCTTTTGTCAGGCGTGCTGGAACACTCCCATACAGCAGGTACACACAAAGAAAGACCCACCGCGGAACAGAAGCCCAACTCCCTCTTTCCTCTCCATGCACTCCAGTTAAAAGCTACTCAGTGGTTACTCATGGTTTCTAAGCTTAAACTAACTTAAAACCCTCCAAGAGGACACACCAACTACATAACACACACACACACACACACACACACACACACACACACACACCTGCAACTATCTGAATCATTTGCTTTTAACGCTCCCTACATGTGTGTGCACTTATGCCCTTCAGTGCCCTCTTACATTCTTGAGTCCTTCTTGGAATATCAGGCATGCCTTTCTGCTGCATTTATCCTGTCACCTCTGGGAAGACATTGGAACCCAACCAACTCGGTATTGTTTTTCTGTCTCCCCCTCATGAGCCTCATCAGCGTGAGGTCTGCCCCTGGAAGGATCTGAGAAGTTCATCTCTGGCCTCAGCCATCCCAGGGATTTACTCAATTCTTCAAGGCCAGAATTTGATCGGCAGGCACCCCGAGGTGGGGGTGAGGTCTGCAGAAAGGGGCGTGGCTGGAGACGGACTCGTGGGAGGGGGCTGCGGGGGGCGGGGCAGGTCCTGCTCTGGGCGGAAGCTGTGCCTCTGTGGCACCTGCGCAGAAAGATGCGTTAAGATGGAGGTTGCTGGAGTAGAAGGCTGTGAGGAGACGGTAAGCAGGGGGCGCCCGAGGAGAAGTTATGACTTCCTTCCCAAGAACATTGCGTGGAGACCCGGTGCTTATTCATCTCTTCCTTCCTTGAGAACTATTGTGGTAGTTGCCGAGATTGCCGCTCTGACAGTACTCAAGTATACAGGTTTACCCAGTGCTCCCAAAGGAGATGTATTGTCCAGATACTTCCATAGGAGTCTGTAGCCCCCAACCCCACCCAGATAACTGATGAAGGGCACACATTTGCCCAGTTCTGCCATAAAGCAGATTAGCCCTGTACCCCAGCTTTGTCATATTCCTGTTAACTATGGGAGTTTGTTCATTTTCCCAGGACTGTTAAGACTCTCCCACGTTTGCTATCATTCTCTTCCTTTTAATGTCTACCCGAAGGAATAATTAAACTTCCTACCACGAACAAACTTTCTAATGTGGATATCTAGCTATTTATTTATTTATCTATCAAAGGAGCTACTAACAGAGGCATTGTTTGTTGCTTGCTGGATAGCCCTAACTGGCTTGAAATTTACTGTGTAGACCAGGCTTGCAAGTTTAGTGAATGATCCTCCTGGCTCTGCCTTCTGGCTCTGCCTCCTAGCTTCGAGGATTACCACACCCAGCAGTAACTATAACTTTTTCAGCCAGCACTTCTGCAGCTGATGCTGGAGAACCAAGGGTTCAAGACCAGCCTGGGCTACATGAGATCCCTCTCAAATGTAAAAAACAAAACTATTTTTGTTGTTGTTGTTGTTGTTGTTTTGCTTTTTTTTTTTTGAGACAGGGTTTCTCTGTATGATAGCTCTGGCTGTCCTGGAACTTGCTTGGTAGACAAGGCTGGCCTCAAACTCACTGAAATCCACCTGCCTCTGCATCCCAAGTGCATGTGCCACCACTGCCCAGCTAAAATACAAAACTTTTTTCTTTTTAAAGTTTTAAAATATACATTTTCAGGTCTTGAAATTTGAAAGACTTGTTAGTTGAGTTCACATTCCCATGAAGCAAGTAGTTAAAGCTAAGAAACAACATTAAAATAACCTTAACAGTTCACCGCACACTGTCCTTCCTTTTTGTCCTCCTGAGCTGTCTATGTAGTAGGCATTTGAACATATGACCCTTGGTTTAGAACTTAGGGTCATTTTCTTAGCTAGTATTTTAGCTCCTAATGAAAACCGAAATCCAAGTGTTATGTGTGTTAAAGCTAACTGCGGCTCCTGTAATGCTCCAATTGTACCAGAGGTCATCCTGGGAGTTAGAATCCAGGGCAAAGTCCATACCAAAATAGTTTGGGTAAGAGAACTAAAGCAAAATATCTGAAAGAGCCTTGGCTTGTTTGAAGAGGACCCATCCATGCACAAGTCAGTTCCTCTTTGATAAGGTAAAGAGAAGGTATTTTTCTCTCTTGTGGATACCTGGTCACAAAAGGACCTGAGTCTAATCTGCCCCTTTACTAAAGTCTCAAATAGTCTGACTCCAGGCAATGGGAAAAGGATCAGAAGTGCTGACCCGTTTACTGAAGAGCACACAATGATAACCCTTTGCTGGGAAATAATTGTCTTTATGCTGGATCTAATTACACACAAAGCAAAGCAAACCTTTACTAGTAGTTATATTAAGAATTTATACCAAAATCTATGTATAGAAATACAGTGTTAAAAAATACTACAATAGGATAGGCTGATAGTTTTTTAATTATTTTTATTTATATCTATGGATGCTTTGATTACATGTTTGTGCACCACATGTGTGGGTGCCCTTGGAGGACAGAAGAGAGCATCAGATCCCCTGGGACTGGAGTTAGTGACAGATGTGAGCTGCCATGAGGGTGCTGGGAATCCGACACCACTGGAAGGGCAGCCAGTGCTCTTAACACTGAGCCATCTCTCCAGCCCCTTCCTACAGTTTTACACAAAAGAAAATTAGGAAAACTTTCAGGTTAGAAGATCTGAACTAGTGGATTTTAAAGGACACACAATAAACGTGTGAGATGCCTACTCACTATGAATTTTACCCTCATGACCTTCCCAGACCCAGAAGCAAAAGGGCAAAGTTTGAAAAAGCAACATAAAATGCAGAGATGGTATTGAGGCAGAAATCAGAAGACATAAACATGGGTCTCTGAGGCATACTGTTGAGGAATCTCGTCTTTACACAACAGTTAGATGCAATTGTTATTTGGATTATAATTCCTTCCCAATCTAACTCTGGAGGGTTGGAATGGGCTCATATACATAAGAGCCCTTTGAAAACTATACGTTTTCTCTATGTGAATAAAGAAGTCTTACGCAGGATCCTCTGGGCTCTGATAAATTAACTTTTAAGGAATTTGTCTTGCTTAGTCTCCCGTCCAAGAAAAACATATTTGTTGAGCAATTTCTTTATGTCTGGAATAAGAGACAAATAACCCTTATAAACTTAGGGATGGTCATCAGCATGTTAATTACCTACTAAGTATCTAGTGCAGACTCCACACCATATTGAAGAGGTAGGAAGAACCTAACTTCTAGACTTAACTTTGCTGCCGAGTAACTGTGAAAAGGACTGTGTCAGCCCAGGTAGCCTTATTTGTGAAATATGGAGGTAAGGTGACCTCAGATGTTCTTTCCTGTTGAACTTCCCTAACTTAATTGATGTGTTACCTTCCTAGGATGTCCCCATTGAAAAAGCTGAACAGTCAGAGACCTGTAAGGACAAGTACCAAAGTCACACTAGATTCAGCACGGCAGTAGTAACAGAGTTAATCCTGTTCGGTAGCACTTCATGTATGGATATGTGCACCTGAGTGCCAGTGCCCACTGAACCAGAAGTAATCAGATGCCCTGGAGCTGGAGTTACAGGCTGTTGAGAGCTGCCCATTATAGGAGCCGGGACTCAAACTCTGGCCCTGTAAGAGCAGCCAGTGCTCCTAACCACTGTGCCTTCTCTCCAGCCCCCATATATTATTGTCCCAATGTAGCAGTCAGAGTCTTGGCAGAAAGGCAGTGATACAGTCATAAAGATCGTGATAAGAAGTGAACACAAGAGGAATAGCATCAGGAGCGAGTAGCTCTAAGGCTGAAGGGGTAAAAGGAAGGGACTGTTTACACTCAAGCTACAGCTCTGGGAGAAGGGGCTTCCAGACAAGAGCTATGATCCCAAGTGGCAAGAAGCCACTGCAGAAACTTGAGCAAGGTGCAGAGGAACAAATGCCCTGATGTTTCCCGTGTCTCAGCTGCCAGCTAGTACTTTTCATTAGTAACTCCCAGACGACAGTCTAGAATCCAGAGAGTATGGGGGATATAGTCAGCTTCCCAGACCAGCACAGACGAGTTGGAGGATGGGAGAGGAAATCGTCAACATTTTCTCCAGGAACAAATTGCCATTATAGATGCTTTCCAAATAGTGCAGCATCCCTTGTGTTAAGATTCCATAGGTTCAGTCTCCTTCTCTGTGTGAAGATGCCAATGCCTTTGAAGAGGGATTGAGAAGATTCTGTGATGTATATGAAAGTGCCCAGCATGGAGCCTTAATACCCCTGAATGCCCACTTTGCATTAGGTCCTTTCGTACATGCCAAAATATCTCCTTCTCTAGCCAAGGTCTCAAAGTGTAGATGAACTGACTGGACGAAGGGGAAGATAAGTACTTCTGCTGGGGTCTGTTGCACATTATAATGACTTTGGCTTTTACTGGCAGGAAGCTACAATTAAGGCTCTACAGGAGCTTCAACTTCTGGCATAGGGGTTTTTAATCATTCACTAGAGGATCACCTGGTTTTTCATTCAGTGAGCCTTGATCATGTTAAATTATTTAGACCTTGAGTTCCTTTATCTCATATGAGGAAGTATGTATGTATGGTCCTCAGATTTGGAATCACTTGATCCTAGATAATCACATTGGAATCACTTGATATTAGATAATGCTGATGCCTTGAATCCACTATTTTGATTTTGTTAGTCTTGGCTGTACGCTATGCTTTGAGTTTTTTACTTCATCATAAACTGGGTGCTGCATATGCCTGTAATTCTAGCTATTCAGAGGCTGAGGCAGAAGATTGTGAGTTCAAGGCCATGGTGCAGCATAATGAAACCAAGTCTGAGAGGGGCTGAGAGATATCTCTGCAGATAAGTGCACTTGCTGCCCTTCCAGATGACCCAAGTTGAGTTCCCCGCACCCACAATCTTCTAATGCCCTCTTCTGACCACCTGCATTCAAGTACACTTACTCCCACACAAACACAGGCACATAATTTTAAAATAAAAAGTAAGATAACTGACATAAAGCACTGAGTGAGTGTCCGTCACACTAAACTTGATGGATGGTAGGTATTATAACATCAGGATGCCAGCTAACTGACAAGTTGTTTTTGTTTCATTCTGAGGTGTTGTTTCTCTGAGATGAAACAGGTAACTGGTTTTGCCTAGTCGTGCTTGGTACTGTGTTCCTTGTAGGAATGCCTTACAGATTGGGATTCGTCTTGGCTAAAGATGTATGTAGCGCAGTGATAGGAGGCCTGCCTACCATGCACACAGTGCCCTAGGTTCAACCACCAGCTGATTGGAATGGGGGGGGGAGGGAATTATATAGCTTGCTGAGTATAGTAGCATATCTGTAAGTCCAGAACTTGGGAGATGGAGGAAGAATGATCAAGAGTCCAAGGTCAGCCTGGGTACATAGTGAGTTCTAGACAAGCTTGAGTTACATGAGACCGTGTCTCAAAAAGAAAAGAAAAGAAAGAAAGAACTGCAAGAAACTTGGCTAGGATTCAAACTTGATTTGCTTCTGACGTTGGTTGGAACTACTTTCGCCACAGAGCCAAGAGGGGAAAAGATTGAAAAACTGAACTTGAGGTTATTATTGAGTTTGGCTATAACCCCTGATGGTATTAGTTTGTACATGAGAAGAGTGTTTACGTGTTCTTTTTAGAGGGCAATAAGAGCAATATTCAAAGAGTTGGAACAGATGGATAAGATTTGTAAGCAGAAAGCCATGCTATGATAATCTTGATGGAAATATCTTTCACAAAGCTTAAGATAGGTTTCTAATTTTTGAACCTTCAAGGGAGACAGGAGTAATCCAACAGATTACTATTGAATGTATCAGTCTAATTGAGATTACTGGACCATCTCTTGCTTAGACCATGTTTGTCTGGATAAGCCCAGCCATTTGGCCCTTTGTCTTGAATTCAAAGAAGAATGGAGAAAACAGGAGAAGGTATTGAAAATATTGAGTGACAAGCTGGAGAAGAGAAATTCCTTAAAATGTTGAGGATGGATAACATGGAGCAGAGCGCATTTGAGAATTAGGGCAAACAGGAGAACTGGGATATTCAAGATTAGTGCTAGAGAAAAGTAAAGTGCTCACAGTTTGATTCCCTGGCTGGTCGTGTAGCAGGCAGATGGCCTGCTAGATGTGAAGGCTCATAACCCTGGAGCGTGACTCCAGATGCCACACTGTCCCTTGGTGGAAGACGGCCATAGCGGAGACCATCAAGTACCCACTCGAGGGGTGGGTGCGAGTTTGTTTCAGTGCTGGCCAGCTGGGAAGAACTCACGATCAAGTTCAGCAAACCCTGTTAATGGCCCTTTCTAGCCTTCCATGTTTTATAAGAGTCTAGAGAAAGTGTATGCATAAAGGAATGTATAAACAGAGCTGGCTGGAAATGGGAAGGTTGTCGGGAGAGGTTTTTTCACTGGAAGTGTTTAAACATCATGGTGTGGAAGGTGAAGTAGATAGCTCCCAGTGCCCTTCTGATTCTGAAATTCTGCAATTTCCAGAGTCACAGTGGCCCTAAAAGGTTATCAGAGATCCAGAATGACTCCTAGCCCAGGCATTCTTGGTGGAGGTGGACACAGAAGGCAATTCTGTGTTTTGTTGGGTTTGAGACAGGCCTTCACTATGTAGACCTGGCTGGCCTGGAGCTCTCTATGAATAGATCAAGCTGACCTCAAATCCAGAGAAATCTCCTGCCTCTGTCTCCTGATTGCATAGATTATAGGAGTACATTGCCATGCTCATTTGGAAAGCAATTCTGAATTGTTAAAAAAACAAACAAACAAAAGAGAAATGAGACCTAGTTGAATTTAGGCATGCTTTGTTGATTTCCTTGTGAACATTGGGGATTGGGAGCCTCGCATAGGAGTGACTTAGACCCTTTAGAAATGTGCTGTTTTTCACTGTGAAGAACCATGTGAGGCCCAGAGCCCCCCAGTGTAGAAGGCTGGATTAAGTTAGTCACCGGAGTGCCTCATTCTGTGGCAACCATATTTGTCTCTAATGAAGTAGGACAGCTAAGGATAATGTGCCTTTGGGTTGCTTTTAGTTGAGGGACACACAGGTGTCAGAGCTGATTGTCAGCATCAACCAGATAATGCACTTTGTAGCAACTGTCTTGTTGAATTTATCAGCAAGAGACATCATGTAATGAGTATTTTTCATGGAGTTTTTCCTTGAACTGGTATTTTAAATAAACCTACCTATTGTTTGTGTTTATTCTTCTTTAAACAAATTGTTTCAGTGTGTGTATAAAGATCAAAGGACAACTTTCAGGGATTGGTTCTTCTATAGACCATGCAAACATAGCAAGGGACCATCTTGCCCACCCTGTGTTCACTCCTTATTCAATTTCCTTTCTTCAAAAAAAATCTCTTCCCTATTTAGAAGACATAGGAATAAATATGGTTCCAGGTACTAGACTGATAAAGAAGATAAAATTCAAAAAAATTATTATAGCACAAAGAACAATGGTTTGTTTTTAGAGAATAAAATCAAAGTATTGTGTGAGTTGGGGGGTAAAGTATTTTTGTCTGTGGGAGCATAGAAACTTCATTGAAAAGTTCCCAGAATTTGCACTGGCCTTTGTAAGATAGCTTTGAGGGAATCTAAGATGGAGGAAGGCATCACTTTTAGAAGTGACAATATGACAGTGGCATAGATGAGGAAAATATGGGCCACAAATAGACCAGTTTGCATAAGGATAACTAGTGGAAGGGAAAAGTGAAGGGAATGGTTTGGGTACAAATCCAAGAATCTTGACTGTGAAGCTGTTGATGGCAGCTGGGCTTCACTGAGTAACACATGGAAGCCACTAAGGTTTTTGGTAGGTTTTATGGCTAAGATGCCATAGCAGCTGTTGGCGCAGAAGCTCTGCCCACTGTCCAAAGAGTGTGTTCTTGCTTCCTTGCTTGTGCTACTTGAACTTACAACTGCTTGTTCTACTACTGTGTCCCATGAGGATTATGTCATTTGGGAGCACAGGAACGCCCACTCTTTCTAAATTTGACACCAGAGGAAACTGGAGGCTTTCCAGTAATGTCTGGTGTTGTTTGTGGGCAGCTTTGACTACAGATAAGATTCTACACTAAAGCAACAAATGATGCTGAGAAGGGATACCAAACTTTGACCACCATGACCACCTCCTATAGAACATCCTTGGATGGCAGAGTGAGTAAAGACACTTGCTATTAAGCCTGAAAACTTGAGTTTGATACCTGGAACCCACATGATGGATTCCTACAAAGTATCCTATGGTCCCCATATGTTGTTGTGGCACATTTTCATACATATTTATACATATTTATATTCAATAAATGTTAAAACAGTTTTTTCTAGAATGCTCTTAGATTGGCTGTGCCCAGAGGCAATAGAGGTCTCTGGCACCCATTATAATAACATTCTCACCTAGAAGGAAATAGCCAGACAAGAGTCATTGCCCCTATTTTTTTTTTAAGTTTTCAGGGCACAATATTCAGGGGAGTATTAAGCAGGAGGTTAACTTTGGGACTGTCTGACCAACAGCCCCCCAAAATAGGACAATAGGTGCCTGGCATGGTAGTGCATGCCTTTAACCTTGGTACTCAAGAGGCAGTGGCAGACGGATCTCTGTGAGTTTGAGGCCAGCCTGGTCTACAGAGTTCTGGGAGAGTCATGCCGAGAGATATGAAGGAAAGGCATTGTCACTTAGGAAAAGCTTGTAAGAGGGAAACAGAGATGAGAACGATGATTTGGGATAAGGCACAAGAACGCAGCCTCTTGTGCCCGCTCTCCCCAGTACAGGGGACTGAATCCAGGGCAAACTTCTACCACAAGCTGTAGCGTCGTCCCTCTTTTTTACCTTTTATTTTGAGGCAGGGTCTCCCTTACTTGCCCAGGCCGAGTTTGAACTCACCATGGTCCAGGAAGATTTTGTACTCCCAAGTAGCATGTATTAACTCCTGTACCGTCACATCTGGCTAGAACTAAGCTTCTTAAACTGGGTCACGATCCCATATGTGGTCACAAATTGAATGTGGGTGTCATGAAAGACACTAAGAGTTTTCTGAAAGAACAGTTATGAAAAACTGATTTGAAATCAAATGTGTTTAAAAAAAACATTGATTTCTTTTGTTTTCTTCTTTTGAGAATTATCTGTTCTTTCATTATCCCATTTATTGATTGGCAGTTTCATGTCTTAGTATCTAATTTTTGCAGTTCTTCCTATATTCTAGATATCAATTCCATGGGCAAAGATTTTCTCCAGTTCTGTAGCCCATCTGCCCCTCTGCTGTTCACTTCCCCTGCCCTATAGAATCTTGCTAATTTTTTGTAGTTCCATTTGTTGATTCTTGGGACTATTTCTTGTGCTCTTAAGGCCTAGCAGAAAGTTCTTGCTCATACCTGTGACCTCAGATGTATTCTCTATGCGCTTCTCTAGCAGCTCCAGCATTGGATGCAGAGCAAGAGCAATGGATCTAAGTCCATTCTTCTGCAAATCCATGCTCAGGTTTGGCAGCAGCATTTGTTGAGTGGGTTTTTTCTCCCAGTGTATGGTGTATGTTCTTGGATGCCTTTGTCAAAACTTAGGTGGCCACAGCTGTGTGGATATTATTTCTAAGTCTCCTGTCCTATTGCACTGATGCATCTATATGTCTTTGTGCCAGCACCAGGCTGATCTCATCACACATTCATTCTCAGGAGTGAAATGTGAGGTCAGGTATCATGACCTCCGGGCATTTTCTGTTTGTTTTATTTTGTCTGCTTAGGATTTCCTTTAGATATGCATGCCTTTTGTGTTTCCATATGATTGACTAGGTGGTAGTGATGTTCTGCTGGGTTGTTTTTGTTGTTGTTGTTGTTGTTGTTTTTTGTTGGTGTTGTTGTTTTCCTTTTTAAAAGGTTCTCACTATGTAGCACTAGCTGGTCTGGGGCTCACTATACAGAACAAGCTGACCTCACATCCACAGAGTCACATGCCTCTACCTCATGAGTGCTGGGATTAAAGGCATGAACCACTCTCCCTGGCCTCACGTGTTAATTTTTTGTCATCAGGGAAACGCAAATTAAACTTCTCTGAAATTCCATTTTACCCCAGTCAGAATGGCTATGATCAAGACAATTAATAATAATAAATAAAAAAGGAGTCCTCATCCACTGCTGGTAGAATTGTAAGCTAGTATAACCACTATGGAAATCGAGATGGAGGTTCCTCAAAAATTTCAAAATAGAGCTGATGCAAAGGCTTGGTGGTCAGAAGCATTTGCTGCATAAGCCTGATGACCTGCATGTGGTCCCCAGAAACACAGAAAGCTGGAAGGAGAGAATGGACTCCACATGTTATCTTCTGACCCCCCCCACACACACACTCTGTGTGCCCTCACACAGTAATGATAGTCTTAATTTTTTTAAATTAAAAATAACACCACCACATGACTCAAGTATATCAATCCTGAACACATACCTAAAGGCCTTCATATCCTCCCATATCCCCCACAGAGATACTTCCAAATCTGTGTTTATTACTGCACTGTTCACAATAGCAAGGAGATAGACTCAGTCTAGGTGACCGTCACCTGAAGAATGGATGATGAGAATGGCATAGATGCACAGTAGGACAAATAAAATTGCAGGAAAATCAATGGACCTGGGAAGTATTACATGAGGTCTCAGAAAGATAAACATCTAATTCTTTCTAATATCTGGGATCTGAGAGTGATTATTGACTATAAAAGTAGATAGGAGACCAAATTAAGAAAGTGTATGTTGAGGAAGGGGGGGGGCAAAAGGTCACATGATATGAACATGGAAAAGATGATACAGGGTGGGACAACATGGCAGAGGGAGGGGGAATGGGAAGTCAGGTGAGAGAGACAACAGAAGCTAATTTTCTTTTTAAGATGTGATAATGAAACCCAATTCTTTGTAAGCTGATAATAAACAATTTGATCATTTTTCCTCAGCATATAAGTGTCAAATTAGTATTTTTAAAATTGTGTTAGAATACTTGATTTAAAAAATTTTTTTGCTTTCTTTCTTTCTCATACCCACAGACCACACATGCATATAAATAAAAAATAAACAATTTTAAAGTTTTTAAAAATGATTTTATTATTTTTTTTTACATTCTGACTTCAGTTTTCCCTTCCTTCAATCCTCCCAATCCTTCCCTTGCACCTTCCCTTTGCCCCCCCATCCATCCCCTCCTCCTCCCTTTCCTATTCAGAAAAGGCAGGCCTCCCTTGGATATCAGCCAAACATGGCATAAGAAGTTACAGAAAGAATAGGCACCTCCCCTCATATTAAGGCTGGACAAGGCAACCCAATATGAGAAGTAAACGCCTGCAAAAGAGTCAAAAACAGATCCTGTTCCCTGTGTTAGGAATCCCATGAGAGGACCAAGCTTCACAACTGTCACATATATGCAGAGGGCCTAGGTCAGTCCCATGCAGGCTTCCTGGTTGTCTGTTCAGTCTCTGTGAGCTCCTATGAGCTCAGGTTTGTTGATTCTGTGGGTTTTCTTATGGTGTCTTTGACGGCTCTGACTCCTACAATCCTTCTTCTCCCTCTTCGGCAGGATTCCCTGAGCTCTACCTAATGTTTGGCTGTGGGTCTTTGCATCTGTCTCCATCAGTTGCTGGATGTAGTCTCTCTGATGACAATTGGGCTAGAAACCAATCTGTGAATATAGCAGAATGTCATTAGGCATTATTACAAGGGCATTTTTTATGCCAGTCTTGTTTGGTTCTATCCTAGGTCTCTGGGCTATCCAGTCTCTTGGTCCTGGCCCTCCAGGAAGTGAGCTCTGTCTCATGGCACGGGCCTCGGGCTGAACCAGTCATTGGTGGGCCACTCCACAATTTCTGCTCCTCCTTTACCCCAGCATATCCTGTAGGTAGGAGAAATTGTGGTTCGAAGGTTATGTGGCTGGGTTGGTGTCCCAACCCCTTCACTGAAAGTCTTGCCAGGTTAGAGGAGCTGGCCAGTTGAGGCTGTATATCCCCTTTGCTAGGAGGCTTAGCTAGGGTCACCCTTGTAGATTCCTGGGAGTTTCCATTGCATTCGGTTTCCACCTCACCCTTTCCAGTTGTCTCTTCCAGTCTTCCCCCCCTCCACCTTCACCTGATCCCTCCTATTCCCATCCCCACACATTCCCAGTGCACCCTGGAAATCCATTCTATTTCCCCCTCCCAGGGAGGTCCATGCATCCCTCAATCCCTCCTTGGCTTCTCTAGGTCTGTGGTTCGTAGCATGGTTATCCTTTACAGCAAAAATCCATTTATAAATCAGTACACACCATGTGTCTTAAGTCAGGGTTTCTATTGCTGCAATGAAACACCATGACCAAAAAGCAAGCTGGGGAGGAAAGGGTTTATTTGCCTTACACTTCAGTATTGTTGTCCTGAAGGGAAGTCAGAGGCCATGGAGGAATACTGCTTACTGTCTTGCTTCCCCTAGCTTGCTCGGCCTGCTCTTTAAATATGTATGTATGTATGTATGTATGTATTATTTACCTTATTTTATGTGCATATTTGTCTGTGTGTGAGGGTGTTGGATCCCTTAGAACTGGAATTACAGACAGTTGTGAGCTGTCATGTGGGTGCTAGGAGTTGAACATAGGTCCTGTGGAAGAGCAGCCAGTGCTGTTAACCACTGAACCATCTTTCCAGACATTCAGCTTGCTTTCTTATAGAACACAGGACCACCAGCCCAGGGATGCTACCACCCACAATGAGCTGGACTTTCCCTCGATCAGTAATTGAGAAAATGCCTTATAGCTGGATGTTATGGGGGCATTTCCTTAACTGAGACTCTTCCTCTCTCATGACTTGAGCTTGTGTTGTTGCCATAGTGATTTCCAAAGTGGCTGGATAAGTTAGCACTCCTGCTAGAAGTGGAGGAGTGTGCCCCTTGCTCCGCATCCTTGCCAGCTGTCTCTTGTGTTCTTGATCTTAGCCATTCTGACAGGTGTAAGATGGAACCTCAAAGTAGTTTTGATTTACATTTCTCTGTTTAGAATGCATGTTGTGTTGCCATAAAAGTTTATTTCTTATATACAGATGTTTGTCTTAACTTCAAAGCACTGTAGGTACAAGATTATTCTCTGAAAAGTAGTTCACTTGGGGAACTATATTGGCTTTAAATATGCCATGTCCTTAGAGACATACACTCAATGTATTACTCAAATATTCATTAGGAGTGCTACCCAGATATGCACCTTTTGCTTGGTTTTGAATTTGTGAGTTCACTGTTCGAGGAACGTAGGCGAGCCATTGTCTTCCCACAGCACCAGAGTTTACTGAATAGTGATAAATCCACAAGGTTCAGCGGTTTCGCTGACTGATTTCCCCAGATAATCTCACCTACCTTGGTGGTGTGGTGGAGGTCAATGCTCACTCTTCCATTCCAATCTTAATTACTAATATTAACTCAAATTGCACACATCTCACAGCACACAGTAGATATATTTCTCTATGCATATGTGTAGTTTATAGAATTACAAGTTAGACAGGTTATAGAAGAGTTGCAGACATTTCAGAAGTAGGTTGATAGGAATGCTAGTAGAATAAGATAACAGGAAAAGCAGACAACTTCTGGTCTGGAACAGAGCTGGGTGGAAGGTGCTGCTGAGGCCCACTGCGTGGAATCCAGCTGAAAGATCAGAACCAGTCAGGAACAAGAAAGATGGGTTCCTGTGCAGACGGGGAAACAGGTGGACAGGTAGACATTTGAGTACGCCAAGTCAACAGTTGGAGATGGAACTGAAGCCCCGGGAAGAGACAAGTATGCTCTGCCTGTCAGAGTATTCTCTGGATGTCAGGCTGGTAGAGCAGAGCTAGGCATTTATCACTTGGTTGGGTCCAGGGGAGGGTGCTACACTCTTCCTTGGTTTCCCTGGTATGATCTTAATATTCCTATATGTCCCACAGTATTGATTCATCTGATAAACTTATAGGGGGCATCCTTTTCACTCCCAAGAATAAGCCACTCATCAGTCTGTCATCAGACAGACGGATGGTGTGGTTGTGGATCCACCCAGGGACTAGACTCAACGTTTTCCCTCAAAATGGGGTCCAAATCTTCTTGTAAAACAGAGGTTGCTAGGGCAAGGCACACCTGATGAAACAAGTGTTTTATGCAGTATAGTGTAACTTAGAGTAGAGCATGAGTCCAACTTTCTGATTTAGGTTTTGGCTGGAGGCATGGTCTTCCACGGGCTGTCCCAAATTTGTGATGCTCTAACCCAGCTATCTGAATGCTAGGATTGCAGATGTATGCCTCAGATGTGTGCCTTTCATGTAACAATTTCCTCAGCTGGTAAACAATGTATTCTCACTATCTTTAGCTTTATTAAAGCTACCAGTCAACTTCATCTTACTAAACCCATGGCCTCTTTATCTTACATGACATTCCAGCTGGTTTCTCCTCTCCAGGCCTCTCACCTGAAATGCCCAGAGACTGTACCTATTCTCTCTACCTAGTTGATCTCATGTCTTCCAAAGTTCTAAACCGTCTATATACGTATGACATCTAATTTCCTATCTTCAAGCTGACCTCTCTCTAAAACTCTGAGTTGGTATACCCAATTATCAAGCACACAAAAGCTCTACTTTAGGCTGGGGGTGTTGGCACATGCTTGCGAGAGGCTGAGACAGGAAAGCTGCAAATGAAGGCAAGCCTGAACTACCAAACACCTGTCCCAGAAACCAAAAGAGCAAAAATGAAAGAAAAGTAGAAAAACAGGAAGGAGGAAAAAACAGCAAATTGAACTGTAATTACAGCACTCATGAAACTGAGACAGGAGGATTACCATGAGTTTGAGATCAGCCAGGGCTACATAGTAAGAGTCAATCTCAAACAAAAATTATTTTTTTAATTTTTTATTTAAAAATGTTTTCATACAATATATTTTGATTATATTCCTTGCCCTCCCCTAACTCCTCCCATATCTTCCTAAACTCTTCCTTATTTACGTTCTCTTTCAAAACAGAAAACAAAACAAAAAAATAGGCAAACTACAAAAAAGAAAATAAGACAAAAGATAAAACAAAAAGTGCAAACCACCCCCTCCCCCCACCAAAATAGGGTCCATTTTCTGTTGGCCAACTACCCTTGGGCATGGCGGCTGCTCTGTCATGTGGTTGATATACCCAGTGCAGCTCCATTGAGGAAAACTAATTTTCCCTTTCCCAGCATGTATGAATTAAAAATAGCTTCTTGGTCAGGGATGGGACTTTGTGTTCTCTGCCTGGTTGAGCTGGTGCATCTGGTCACGGTCTCTGTGAGTTCTTACGTTTATCATCATGTTGTGTCTGGATGATAGTGTTTGCTTGTAGTCATCATTCCACATCTTCCACACAGGTCTGGAGCCCTGAAAGTGGGGGTTGGATGAAGACATCTCTTTTCAGGCTGAGGGCTCCAGAGTCTTTCATTCTACACTCTTTCCAGTTGTGTGTCTCAATATTAATTACCATCTAATGCAAGAAGACCCTTCTCTGATGAGCGTTGAGCAATGTTCTGATTATGGGTATAGCATAATATATAAAGGGAAACCTACCACTATTATTCTGCTAAAGGGACGTAGCAAAAACAAACAGAGAGAGAGTTGAAAATTTTACTTACAAACAGAAACCTACTGGGCATGGTGGTACACACCTTTAATTCAAGCACCAGGGGAAGCAGAGAAGGCCAACCTGGTCTACATAGTGAGTTCTAGGCAAGACAGGACTATATAGTGAGACCCTGCCTCAAAAAATAAAGCAAACACAATACCAAACAAAATCCCATTACTTAGATTTTTAATCTTCTGTCATGTTTATTTTTGTGTGTACACATGTTCATGTGCACATATGTTTGCAGATGCATGTGTGTGCCCGCCTGTGGAAGCCACAGGTTGTTTTTAAGTTCCTCCTTTAGTTGTTCTTATTTTGTGAGACAAGGCTTCTCACTGACCATGACGCTTATCAGTTCAGCCAGGCTGGTGGCTAGCAAGCCCCAGGTGCCTGTCTCTGCCTCCCCAATGCTGGGTGCTGGGGATTCAAACTCCGGCACTCAAGCTTGCACAGCAAACACTGCTGAGACGTCCCTGTAGACCCTCTACTTCGATATTTTAACAGCAAACTTTAAAATATCTAAGGGCTGAGAAGGTAGCCAATGGTTGCTTCATATGCATGAAGTACCATTCTCAGCTCTGCAAAGAAGAAAACACATGAAGTAGACGTAAAAGCCTAACTCCCAGGTTTCATCCCCTAAACTGCCTTCTGTGTCTGTTTCCCAGTTCTTTGAGAAAAACAAAAACACCCTTGGTGCCACTTTTGACTACTCCATTTTCTTCACCCATTTTCATATATATATTTCTTATTTTATATATCTATCCCAGCTCCCTCTCCCTCCCACCCTCCCATGCCCCCCCACCCCGACCCTTCTCCCATCCCATCCCCTCCCCCCACACTCAACAGTGAGGGTGATGCCTTCCAGGAGGGATCAACAAGATCTGTCAAGTCATTTGGAGTAGGGACTAGGCCCTCTCCCTGCCTCTAGGCTAAGGGAGTATCCCTCCATGGAGAACGTGTTCCCAAAGACCTTCCATGTACCAGGGGATACATCCTGGTTCTACTGTCAGGGGTCCCTTAGGCTGCCCAGGTCTTCTAACTGAGACCCATGTTCAGGGGGTCTGAGTCGGTCCAATGCTGGTTTCCCAGTTATCAGTCTGGGAGTCCATGAGCTCCCCCTAGTTCAGGTCAGCTGTCTCTGTGGGTTTCTATAGCCTGGTCTTGTCCCCATTTTCTTATCACTCCTCCCTCTCTGCATTTGGATTCCAGAAGTTTGGCTCAGTGTTTAGCTGTGAGTGTCTGCTTCTGTTTCCATCAGCTACTAGATGAGGGTTCTATGATGGCAGAGAAGTTAGTCATCAATCTCATTATCAGGGAAGGGCATTTAAGTTAGCCTATCCACTGTAGCTTAAATTGTTAGTCGTGGTCATCCTTGTAGGTCTCTGGACATTTCTCTAGAGTCAGTTTTCTCTTCAAACCTATAATGGCTCCTTCTATTACAGTATCTCTCTCTCTCTCTCTTTTTTTTCTTCTCCTCTCTCTTGTCTATTGGTTCCCCCGACTCAATCTTTCTTCTTCCTAGTCCCACATGTTTTCCTCTCCTCCCTTTCTCTTCTCCTAACTCCCTCTCCACTCACTACTCCCCCCCCCACTCCCAATATGCTCAGGAGCTCTTGTTCCTTTCCCCTTGTATGAATCTCTTAGGTTCCTCCTTGTATCCTTGTTTCTCTGGCAGTGTGAATTATAGGCTGGTGATCTTTGCTTTAATGTCTAAAATCCATATGTGAGTGAGTACATACCATGTTCGGTTTTTTGTGACTGGATTACCTCAACTCAGGATGGTTTCTTCAAGTTCCATCCACTTGCCTGCAAATTTCAAGATTCCATTGTCCCCCCCTCCCACTGAGTACTATTTCATTGTGTAAATATGCCACATCTTCTTTATACATTCTTCAGTTGAGGGGCATCTAGGTTTCTTCCAGGTCCTTGCTATTACAAATAATGCTGCTATGAACATAGTTGAGCACATGTCTTTGTTGCATGGATGTGGATCATTTGGGTATATGCCTAAGAGTAGATTTGCCTGGTCCTGTGGTAGACTGATTCCCATTTTCCTGAGGAACCGCCATACTGATCTCCAAAATGGCTGTACAAGTTTGCACTCCCACCAGCAGTGGAGGAATGTTCCCTTTTGTCCACATCCTCTCCAGCATAAGCTGTCATTGCTATTTCTAATTTTAGCCATTCTGACAGGAGTAAGATGGTATCTCAGAGTTGTTTTGAATTGCATTTCCCTGAAAGCTAACGATGTTGAGCACTTTCTTAAGTGTCTTTCAGCCATTTTGGATTCCTCTATTGAGAATTCTCTATTCAATTCTGTACCCCACTTTCTAATAGGGTTATTTGGTGTTTTGTTGACTAGTTTCTTGAGCTTTTTGTATATTTTGGAGATCAGCCCTCTGTCAGATGTAGGATTGGTAAAGATCTTTTCCCAGTCTGTGGGCTGCCATTTGGTCTTGTCAACTGTGTCCTTTGCCTTACAGAAGCTTCTCAGTTTGAGGAGGTCCCATTTATTAATTGTCAATCTCAGTGTCTGTGCTACTGGTGTTATGTTCAGGAAGCAGTCTCCTTACCAATTTGTTCAAGAGTTCCTCCCACTTTCTCTTCTAAAAGGTTCAGTGTGGCTAGATTTATGTTGAGGTCTTTGATCCATTTGGACTTAAGTTTTGTGCATGGCAATAGACATGGGTCTATCTGCAGTCTTCTACACACCATCATCCAGTTGTGCCAGCACCATTTGTTGAAGATGCGTTCCTCCTTCCATTGTATAATTTTAGCTGTTTTGTCAAAAATCAGGTGTTCCTAGGTGTGTGGGTTAATATCAGGATTTTCGATTCCATTGGTCTACCTGTCTATTTTTGTGCCAATACCAAGCTGTTTACAGGACTATAGCTCTATAGTACAGCTTGAAGTCAGGGATGGTAATGCCTCCTGAAGTTCCTTTATTGTACAGGGTTGTTTTGGCTATCCTGGGTCTTTTGTTTTTCATATAAAGTTGCGTATTATCCTTTCAAGGTCAGCAAAGAATTGTGCTGGGATTTTGATGGAGATTGCATTGAATCTGTAGATTGCTTTTGGCAAGATTACCATTTTTACTATGTTGATCCTACCTATCCAAGAGCATGGGAGATCTTTCCATTTTATGGTATCTTCTTTAATTTCTTTCTTTAAAGACACAGTTATTTCTATAGAGGTCTTTTACTTGTTTGGTAAGCATTACCCAAGATATTTTATGCTGTTTGTGGCTATTGTAAAAAGTGATGTTTCTCTGATTTCTTTCTCAGCCCCTTTATTGTCTGTATATAATAGGGCTACTAATTTTTTTTTTCGTTAATCTTCTATCCTGCTGATTTGCTGAAGGTGTTAATCAGCTGTATGAGTTTCCTGGTAGAGTTTTTCAGGTCTCTTATGTAAACTATCATATCATCTACAAATAGTGACAGTTTGACTTCTTCCTTTCTAATTTGTATCTCCTTGATCTCCTTTTGTTATCTTATTGCTTTAGCTAGAACTTCAAATAAATATTGAAGAGATATGGAGAGAGTGGACAGCCTTGTCTTGTTCCTGATTTTATAGGAATCACATTGAGATTCTCTCCATGCAGTTTGATGTTGTATATTGCTTTTATTGTGTTTAGGTATGTCCTGTTATCCCTGATCTTTCCAAATACTTTATCATGAAAGGGTGTTGGATTTTGTCAAAGGCTTTTTCAGCATCTGGTGAGATGATCATGTGGGTTTTCTTTTTCAGTTTGTTTATATGGTGGATTATATTGATGGATTTTCATATGTTGAACCATCCCTGTATCCCTGGGATGAAGCCTACTTGGTCATGGTGGATGATTTCTCTGATGTATTCTTGGATCGGTTTGCCAGTATTTTATTGAGTGTTTTTGTATCAATGTTCATGAGGGATATTGGTCTGTAGTTCTCTTTCTTAGTTGTGTCTTTGTGTGGCTTGGGTACCAAGGTAATTGTAGCCTTATAAAAGGAGTTTGGTAATGAACCTTCTGCTTCTATTGTGTGGAACAATTTGAGGCATAATGGCATTAGCTCTTCTTTGAATTTCTGGTAGAATTCTGCACTGAAGCCATCTGGCTGAGTTTTGGGTTTTTTTTGGGGGCGGGGGCTTTTGATGACTGCTTCTATTTCATTAGGGGTTATAGGTATATTTAAGTTGCTTATCTGTGCTTGATTTAATTTTGGTAAGTAATAGCTATCCAGAAATTTGTCCATTTCCTTTGAATTTTCAAATTTTGTGGAGAACAGGTTTTCAAAGTATGAGCTGAAAATTCTCTGGATTTCCTCAGTGTTTGTTGTTATGTCCCCCTTTTCATTTCTGATTTTGTTAATTTGCATGTTCTCTTTCTCTGGTTTTTGGTTAGTTTGGATAAAGATTTGTCTATCTTGTTGATTTTCTCGAAAACCCAACTCTTTGTTGCATTTATTTTTTGTATTGTTTTCCTGGTTTCTACTTTATTGATTTCATCCCTCAAATTGATTATTTCCTGGCATCTACTCCTCCAAGGTGAATTTGCTTCTTTTTGTTCTAAGGCTTTCTTTCAGTTGTGCTGTTAATTCTCTTATGTGACTATCCTCTGTTTTCTTCATATGAGCACTTAGTGCAGTGAACTTTCCTCATAGCACTGCTTTCAAAGTGTCCAATTTACCTGTAAATGCTTGTGATTTTTACCTTCAGATTGTACTCAGTGTCTACATACATGTCACTACCAATTCTGTTCCTACTGATCCAAATTACTGTCATTACTGTGTGGATTATTGCAGCAGCCATCAGCTGGCCTTCCTGTTTCTACATTATACTGTAGTCTAAGCACCATGGACCAAATGATCACCAGAGTCAGGTCAGAGCATTTGTTTGTTCAAAGTCTTCTAGTAACTTTTCACAACATTCCCAATAGTTCTGCCTTCCAAACTTATTTGACAAGCCTATTTTACTGCCCCATCTTCTTATTTACTATCTTGTGGCCATACTGCCCCGTTTTTCTCTCTGCCTAAGAACACCACCGCATTCCTGTCTAAGGCCGCTGTAATTGCTTGCTTGCTTCACTCAACTATATTAGCGGTTTCAGTCTTTGGCATCTTTTATTAAATATCACCTTCTCAGTGACGTTTTCCTTGACTACCTCTTTTTAAATTGTGCCCAAAACCACACATCCTCTCAGTATCTCTGTCTCTGATGGATAAGGAATATAGTCCCAGTATCTACAGTAATGTTTAAGAATTATCTGCCTGCAGAGACTCACAGACAAAGTTAGATTCAAGGAAGCCCAAATTGAAGGTCTCCTCCCGGTCCCTTCCCTCCGGGTTTTGGGAACCCCAAACAAGAGGGGGAGGAAGAATTGTAGGAGCCAGAGAGTTCGAGGACACCACCAGAACACAGCCCACAGAATCAACTGAGCAGAGATCATGGGGGCTCACAGAGACTGATGTGACAGTCATGAGCCTGCATGGGACTGAGCTGGGTCCTCTGCATAGCTGTTATAATTGTTAGATGGGTGTTTTGTGGAATTCTGTGGCAGTTTGAAAGAAAGGACCCCCAAAGGGCTATTAGGAGCTGTTGTTTTAACATTCATATTTGTTGTCTCTTCAAGATGGGGTCTCACTGTGTAGATCTTGCTATACTGGACCAGGGTGGCCTCGAACTCACAGAGATCCTTCTGCCTCAGCCTCCTGAGAGCTAGGATTAAAGGTGTGCACCACTATGCCCAGCAGCTTTTAATACTCTTATCCTTGCTTATCCAGGCTCAAACTCTTGTGTTGGTCTCTCATCATAATCTCACAATAAAGTCAAACTCCTGACCAGTCCACATTGCCAGTGAGACCCGATCCTTGTTAAGTTTGATTTCTGTTCTATATGTCCTTGAGTTGCTGGCCCTCTTTCTCTGCACAAACACATCAAGTTGTATTTTGTCTCAGGGTTTTTTGCAGTTACTGACAATTTTCATTTTGAAATGGTCTTCAGATCTCAAAGGTATGCCCTTGTCATCATTCAGGTGTCATTTAAAGAACTCAATTACCCTATCACCATAACCAGCTATTCCCTGGACCACTCGGTGTGTGTGTGTGTGTGTGTGTGTGTGTGTGTTGTGTGTGTGTGTGTGTGTGTGTGTGTTCTGATAAAGCATTTCTTAGTTTACATAATTAATTTCACCCAAACATCAGCTGCATTTTTAGCAGAAGCTTTGTTAAATCTCCCTGTATTACTAATTACCTAGTACAGAGCCTGGCTTGTTCATTTGTTGAATGAATGGATAGATAACTTCTACCTCCTCTCATATTGCTGTCCTTTATATGAAGAGCTCACTGTGTTACCAATTGCAGTGATATCTTTTTTTCCCCTAGTACTGGGAATTAAACCCAGAGTTTTGTATCTGCTAGGTAAGCCCTTTATAGATGAGCTATGTCCCTGGCCTTTTAAAATTATTGTTTTGAGTCAGGGTCTCACTAAGCTGCTAAACTCACCTTGAGTTTGCTCACTATCTAGTCCAGGTTCCCCTAACCTAATTCTCTGGCCTCAGCCTACCAAGGGTGAGGATTACAGGCCTGCATTACCATGCTGAGCTCAGTGTCCTCTCCTCTTGTTACCAATTTCTTGGAAATCTTTAATACATCATTATGAAATTTTAATATTCTGGAATTTTCAAGTTCTTGGACATTATTAGTTGCCTATTAAAAGATCTTCAGTGACTTCCCACAGTGCATCATAAAGTGGGTGTTATAAGTGGTTTCTTGAACTATTCAGGGATCTATTCCAGATGAGAATTACTTCTAACCCTTTCCAGGGAGTTTTATGCCCTTCCCCCCCTCCTCCCATGTCCTCCAAGGATTTATTGAGAAAGGGAAAGACAAAGCAGGACCAAACCCTGAGTGTTTTGTTTTGTTTTTTAAGAGACTGACTCCCTCCCTCTCTCCTTCCTTCCCTTCCTCCTTCCCACCCTTCCTTTTTGAGTGTCAGACCCATGGCCTAATTCACAGTAGGCAAGTACTCTCCTCTTGAGCTAAACCCCTGGTACCCTTGAAAAAAGATTTCTATATGCTTAGAAGGGGTGGGGGAGGTTATGTTTGAGAGATCCAGCTATGAGAAGCTGGGGCTGTAACTCAGCCAGTAGTGGAGCGTGTCTGGAATCTACAAGACCCGAGACAATCCCCACTCTACAGAACATGAGAACTTTGATGAAGAAAGTACATAGAAACTGGCTTAGTTTAGTGGATTCGGATTAGGTCTGGGGAATAATAAGGATAAAAAGAGGAAAATGTTTTCTTTTAAACGCTGAGCCTTTGTTCTAAAGGTAGACAAAGGAGGTCCTTGTAGCCCACTGAACCCTGCCTTGTAGCCTGAGCAAATGGCTGCTATGGAAGGCAGAACTCGAAAATGAAGCTGTAGTTTCTTGCAGACCCTCTGTCCCATTTGTGTTAGAAGACTGTTTCATGGTCACTTTCAGCCCTTGGCTTTAACCTTGAAATCAAAACCTAATGAGAAGTTATTTAAAGTCCGTGAGCCGCCTTTGGAGAAACAGGTTGTGAATGAAGATGTTGAGACTCTGTTTCTCCAAAGTACAGGAGACAGAAGTAGAAAAATCCCACAAGAGAATCTGGAAAGTTTCCCAAACCAGAGTGGATTAGAAATTGGGAGGTGACTGCCAGACAGCACATGTGTAATCCTGTACTGGAATACTGAGATGGGATCATGAGCTGGAGGCCAGCCTGGGTTGCATAGCAAGACCCCCATCTCAGAGAACATTTGGAAAAGAGAATCAGAAGCATAGCTGGTCACGTGTACTGGATAGGTTTTGTCATTTTGACATAAGCCACAATCATCAGAATGGATCCTCAATTGAGAAAAGGGTTAGAAGTACATTCTCATCCTGATTGGGCTGTAGGCAAGATTGTAGGGCACTTTCTTAATTAGTGAGTGATGCCTGAGGGGCCAGTCCATTGTGGGGGGTGCTACCTGGGGCTGGTGGTCCTGAGTGCTATCTCTCCAGCCCCTAAAATAAGAAAGTAGGCTGAACAAGCCAGCAAGCAGCATCCTTCCATGGCCTCTGCATCAGCTCCTGCCTCCAAGCTCGTATCGTTTGAGTTTCTCTCTCACTGCTTTTGAGATGACCTGTTATACAGAACTGTGAGTGACATAAACCTTTTCCTCTCCGAGTTGTTTTTGGTCATCACAGCAATAGTAATCCTAATAAGACATCCTCTAAATGTCACTCCTACTACACCATTGAGTTTTAAAGTTCCTAAGTTTGGGGGGGGGTCTTTGCTGTTAGGAGTTCTGTCTGACATAGAGTGAATAACTATAACAAAGACATGTAGAGTCTTTGGAAATTGGCAGATTTTTTGTTTGTTTGTTTGTTTGTTTGTTTGTTGTCTTTTTTGTTTATATATGTGCTTATGCTAGATGAAATAAGTAAAACATTTTTTGTTAAGATTCTGTGGAGAGAATCAGGGTGGGAACCTTGATTCCTGGAGTAACTGGATCTTTGTAGATAGGTAGGGTATAATAGCAAAACCAGAGAAACTAGACTGGGGAGATTATGGTTTTACCCAATAATTTTGGGAAAATACAGCTCTTATTTTAGTCAACCAGTGATAGACACATCTGCTTCTGTGAGAGCCCTTTAGATTCTTAAAAGCCTGCCAGGAGTGTGCTCATTTGCAGTCTCCTCTGCCGATGCTTTCATGATGAAGACCCTCTTCCCCCACGAGACAGACCTACTCAATGAGAGCGCTCTATCACAGCGCCCATGGCTGCGCTCTGCTAGTCCAGCATGAGTCGCTGGTGGTGCTGGTACACAAAGCTCACTGCCATATCCCACTGTGCTTACGTTTTATCTAGCCTTCAGACTGAGGAGACGGCATGCTCTGAGGCCTGGCCTGAAAGCCTTCCTCGAGTTTTTCTACTTAAAATTATTCAGTTGTTTGTGTGTAGATAAGAGGGGTAGAGGGACCCTGGCAGCACAGAGTTACAGTGGTGGCTGCCTTGAAGACCGTCTGCAGGGTGGCCCAGGTGGAAACTGTGGCTAGTGAGTCGCCGGTGTCCTCTTCCCATCCCTAAGTTTCAGGTATTTTACCCCATTCAGACCAGGGGCTAGGCAGCTGGGGCCTGTGAATCCAAGGTTGATGGTTACTGATTTCTCCCTCTGGAGTCTGAAGTCAGAGAGCTTGGTCCCTGTAACTGGCTTTTGTAGGGGTGGAGCTGCTATTCCTTGACTTTGGTATCTTTTTTGATGACTAATGTTCCTCAAAATATTTTTATGTGACAACTGCCCCCCCACTTATATTTAGTAATTAAAGGGGAAATGTTGTCAGTAAAGTCTTAGCTAGTATCTGGGTCCACATCACTAGCAGCAGGTATCTAGAGTGTATGTAGCCTTATGTTGTATACTTGCATACTAGACAGGGCACATCAGACAAATCAGAGATACAGTCACCAAAATGAGCTGGCAAGATGACTGAATGGGTGAATATATTTGCTATACCACATGAGCTCTTGGTGGAAAGAGAAAAACAACTTCTACCAAATTTTCTCTGACCTCCACATGTACAGCGTGCTGTATGTACAGACAGACAGACATACAGACAGACAGTCAGACACACACACACACACACACACACACACACACACACACACACACATATATATATATATATATATATATATATATATAAACAAACAAATGTAAAACTGAAAAAAAACTGACTAGTACTCTGCAAAAGTGTTAAAGTTCAAAGCAAGGAAAGAATGAGTGATAGCCACAAGTTAGACTGGAGATACAAGGACTAAATACCATGTGAAATTCCAGACTAGTCCTGGAACCAAAATATAGGAGAAAGGGCAAGTCCACTGTAACCTCGGTTAACAGTTTCATCCCAAGATTCATTTCTTGCATTGCTAAGTGTTGTATGGTTACATAAGGTTCTAGCATAAGCGTAAGGCAGATAAAGAATAGATGAAATTCTCTACTATTTTTGCAACTCTTTCATAAGTTATCACAAATAAGACATTTTTGAAAGCACAGTGACTGAATTGGCAAGATGGCACAGCAGATAAAGATGTTTGACACCAAGCCTGACGGCCTGAGTTCAGTCCATGGAACCCACATGGTAGGAGAGAACTGAACTGCATGAGGCCTCTGACATCCATATAATGCACAGTGACATGTTTACACACATATACACACACATGCGTACACATATAGGCATGTGTGCACACACATACATACACACATGCATACACATATGCACACAAATGCATACTCACACATGCACATACACATTCACACACATATATGCATACATGTGTGCACACATGCTCACATACATACACACATGCAGACTCACACATGCACACACATACATGCATACATGCACACACATGCATTCTTACATGTGCATTCACACAATAAAAATTTAAGCCAGGCAGTGGTGGTGCACTCCTTTAAATCCCAACACTTGGGAGTAGAAGCAGGGGGATCTCTGTGAGTTTGAGACCATCCTGGTCTGCAAGAGCTATTTCCAGGACAGGTTCCAAAGCTACACAGAAAAACCCTATCTCCAGAAACCAAAAAAAAGAAATTTAAAAACCTTATCAACTCAGATGGTCCTATTTTTTATTTTAAAGTTATTTAAAAATTATTCCGCTTCAGTTGTTCGATTCTTTGTTATTATATATTGAGTTGATGTACAATGTTGACAAATATGTAAGTTGTGAAGAGTAATAACACAGGCATAATAGTAGCTTGAAGTTTTCTGTATGTTCCATTCTATCCCCACTCTTCTCCATGAACTTGGTTCTGGATTTCCTATTCTTCATTTCCATACTTTTCCTTATGTGTTTATCTTGGTATAGTTGACACATATCTCTAATGATATACTTTTGTATTTAAATTGGATAAGTAGACTAATAATTGTATATATTCTTTTGTAATTTATTTCTCCCTAACTGAAATCAATGAGATTATCAGTTGATATATATAACTGTGGTTTCCTCATTTTTAATGCTATATGTATAATCATACCGTAAGTTGC
The DNA here is from genome assembly GCA_030556225.1 of Cricetiscus sungorus. Lineage (NCBI taxonomy): Eukaryota > Metazoa > Chordata > Mammalia > Rodentia > Cricetidae > Cricetiscus > Cricetiscus sungorus. Next base: position 51,348,231 of record JANBXA010000734.1, read on the forward strand.
TTTTCTCTCATTTTATTTTAATTTTGAGAGAGGGTCAGTGGTGATTTGAATGAGGATGTCCCCTATAAGACCAGATGTTGAACACTTGGTCCCCCGTTGGTAGAAGTATTTGGGTAGATTTAGGAGGTGTGGCCTTGTTGGAAGAGGCGCATGCATCACTGGAGATGGGCTTGGAGAGTTTGTAGACTCTATTTCCTGTTTGTGGTTCAAGATGAAAGCTGTTCCAGCTGCCATGCCTGCCTGTTGGCATACTTCCCTGCTGTGATGGTGATGGGCTGTCATCCCTCTGGAGCCCAAAGCTCAAATAAGCCTTTCCTTTTATTAATTGCCTCATTCATGGTGTTCATCACAGCTGAAGAAAAGTAACTAATACAGGGGCTCACTATAGTGTATCCCTGGCTGCCCTGGAACTCACTGTGTAGATCAGGCTGGCCTCAAACTCACAGAAACCTACTTGCCTGTCTTCTGAGTGCTGGGATAAATTATACACCACACACTTTGCCATAAGTTACTTGTTGATTCTACTTTTTATTGTCATTTGATGGCTTTCAGTTTTACTGTTAGGAGTAAATATTCCATACACTGTTGTATGTGACATAAGAGTTTTGCTAGCATGTATAATCAGAAATGAACTTGCAGAGTTATAGGGTGTGTTTCATCAGCTTTATAAAGTAAGGCTGAGCTATTTTTCCAGAGAGGTTGTCCAAACTTTCATTGTTTTTGTTTCATTTTGAATTTGAGAATTTAATCTAGACCCTAATGCACAATAGGGGTGATGGTTAATATTGTCAACTTGCCAAGTTTTAGAATCATGTCTGGGTGTCCCTGTGCGGAATGATCTAGGTTAGGTTAACAAGGCAATAAAACCTACCTTAAGTGTGAATAGCAATATTCCACAGGCTCCGTCCCCGGACTGAATAGCAAGGAGAAAGCAAGCTAAGCACAGGCAGCTGCCTTGCTCCCTGACTGTAGGTGCAATGGCAGCCACCTCTAACTCCTGCTAGTGTGACTTCCCTGCCATGGTGTGCTCTGTGCTTGTACCAAGAGGCAGACTTTCTTCTTCAGTTTCTTTGTTCTGCAACAGAACAACACACTGGGAAAATGCTCTGCCACTGACATACTGACATGTACTCTCCGTCCTTTTTTTTTTTTTTTTTTAATTTTGAAACAGGAACCCACTAGGTTGCTCAGAGCCCACTGTGTAGCTCACTCTGGGCTGGCCTTGAACTTGTAACCCTCTTGATTTAGTTAGACTCCTAAGTAGCTGTTAATTACAGGCCTGTGCCATCAGATGCAATATGGTTGTTCAATTTTTAATATTACCAACAATAACTATGTTCTAGTTTTATTTTCTCCCTAACACAATATTTTTAGATATAATTTTTTCCTAGTATGGTGCATGTAAATTAAAATTTTTAAATATATTTTGGTCAAATGAATATTTTGTGCAAAGCACTATGGCAGAAAATTCCCTAGTCTTACAGTTCTAACTCAGCCTCATAACAGAGATCAGTATTATATTTTGTTTTTCATTATCACAAAGCATGTCTGACAAACTTACTATTCCTACATTGCTTCTCCATTCTGCATCTACAAAATTTATTTTCTGGTTTTTGAAAACCATTCACATACTACAAAAAAAAGCAGGAAATGGTTAATAACAATCATTAGTGACTATGCAATAAAACCCAGATTTCTAGCTCCTCATCCATATCTTGTTCCATCACTTCCCGTTTTCATCCAGAACCCTGTCTCTTTCTTACCCTCACGTTCTTCCATTTTTCCTCTATGTTTAACAGCTTCAGTGTTCTTTCCAGTTAGCTGCAAAGTAATATCATGTGCGCCCGGTTGCAGCTGAACGGTCATGGCGTAGGCCTCTCCAGGCTCAGTGCTTCATGACCACATTAGTCTACCCTGTGCTGTGTGTGGCGGGGCTTTGGCCTGCTTCCCTTTCACAGCGGCTCATGGCCCTGCAGGTGGAGGGGCTAGGGAGCTTCCAGACTTCAGATCATCCCATTATTTAGACATATAATTTTAGTTATCTGTATGTATGTTGTTACAAACAGGTTTTCTCACCAGAGCCACGCCAGTCCCGAATAACACACAGACACACTAAATTAGATATAAAGCTGTTGGCCTGTGACTAGCATTACTTATTGGCTAGCTCTGTCTTAAATATTAACCCATTTCTATTACTCTAAGTATTTCCACATAGTCTTATCTTACCAGAGAGAGGGTCCGGACATCTTCTCTCTCTGTGCTCCATGTTGACTCTCCTCCTACCTCTCTTCCTTTCTCCTCCTTGTCTCCTAGTTCCACCTATCTTGCTTTCCTATTGGCCAACAGGGCTTTATTCATTAACCAATAAGGGAAACATATTTACAGAATGACATCTCCCATCAGTATGTATCATATGTGTGTGTGCCTGTGGGCAGGGGGTTGGGGGCCTGCATGCAGAGGCCAGAAGAAGGCATTGTATCCCCTGGAGCTGGAGTTGTAGGCAATTGTAATGTGGGTGCTAGGACTCCAGTCCTGTGCCAGAGCAGTAACTACTGAGTGTAACACGAAAAATAAAAGACCCAGAGATTGATACTGGGGTTCAAGCTTCAAGATGAAGATCAGAAAAGCAAAGCAGCTGCCCACTAGACCTCTAGGTCAGGCTAAAAAGGCTGATCCTGTCTTTACCAGCTCTAACTAAGCCTCAGATTGTTGCCTCTCCTCAGTGTGGCTAGAGAAGCAATTCTTCTATCCTCAATGTGGCTGGAAAATGAATGCCCAATACTGAGACCTTGCTTCTTCCTGTCTTATATACCTCTGTAATGCTGGGGTAAAGGTGTGTGATCACAGGTGCTGAGATCAAAGGCATGATCTGTTACTCTTTACTTTTGTGTAGGTCATGGTGGCCTTGAACTAACAGAGATCCGTCCACCTCTTAATCCTGAGTCCTGAGATTAAAGGTGTGTTCCAACACTGCCTGCTCTCTATAGTGTGAGGCTGACTTTGCTTATTAATTTTACCTGTGTGTATATGTGTACACACACGTGTGTGTGTGTGTGTGTGTGTGTGTGTGTGATAGAACAATATACAGGAGCTGGTTCTTCCAGGTCTTTCAAGCTTGACAGCAAGAACCTTTGCCTGCTGAGCCATCTCACTGGCCCAGACCATCCCATTCTTTACTCTGCATTTCCAGAAGGCTACCATGGAGGTGTGATGTCCTGAATGAGAATGGCCCCATAGGCTGACATGATTGAATGCTTGGTTCCGAGTTGGTGGAATTATTTGGTAAGGATTAGGAAGTGTGGTCTTGTTGGAGGAGATATGTCACTAGGGGTAGGCTTTGAGGTTTAAAAGGACTCATGCCATTCCCAGCATGTCTCTCTCCGCCCAGCCTCTTGCTTTCAGATTAAGATGTAAGCTCTCAGCTGCTCCAGCACCATGCCTGTTGTATGCTCCCTGACATGATTGCCATGATGTATTCTAACCCTTTGAAATCAGAAACCCCACGAAAATGCTTCTATAATTGCCTTGGTCATGGTGTCTTTCCATGACCAATAGACCAATAGAAACATAACCAGTATAGGAGGCGAAACAATCAGAGAGTGGACTAGATACCTAGAAAATCATATCTCAGAATTGCCATTATTAAACAGATTCAACAGCCATAGCTCAGAGTTTTACTCTGGAGATTTGACTAAAAAACCTATAGTCAGCCGGGTGGTGGTGGCCCACGCTTTTAATCCCAGCACTCTAGAGGCAGAGTCAGGCAGATCTCTTGTGAGTTTGAGGCCAGCCTACAGAGCAAGTCCCAGGACAGCCAGTGATACACAAAGAAAAATCCTGTCTGTACAAACAAAACAAAACCTGTAGTGCACAGCACAAGAGTGTCAACTTGCACAACATTTAATTTTCTTTTTGAAAAAAATGTTTAGATTTGTATTTAAATTAAAAACAATCTTATTTTACATACCAATCTCAGTTCCCTATAGCTCCTGTCCTTCCATCCCATCCCCCATTCACTCCCCATGGAGGATGAGGCCTCCCATTGGAGATTATCAAAGTCTGTCACATCATTTGGGGCAGTGCCTAACATCCCCAGCCCCCTATACCCCACCCCTACCTGTGTATCTAGGCTGAGAGAGTTTCCCTCTATGTGGAATGGGCTCCCAAACTCATTCTACACTAGGGATAAACACTGTTCCACTGCCAGAGGCCCCATAGACTGCCCAGTCCTCCTAATTGGCACCCATGTTCAGGGGGCCTGGTTTGGTCCTATGCTGGTTTCCCAGCTGTCAGTCCATGAGCTCCCCCTTGTTCAAGTCAGCTGTTTCTGTGGGTTTCCCCAGCATGGTCTTAACCCCTTTGACAACTGGATTCCAGGAGTTTGGCTCAGTGTTTAGCTGTGGGTGTCTGCTTCTGTTTCCATCAGCTACTGGATGAAGGCTCTAGGATGGCATATAAGGTAGTCATCAATCTCATCATAGAGGAAGGACATTTAAGATAGCCTCTAATTTTCTCTTTTATTTTTTTCCATTTTTTATTTAAATTTGAAACAAGGGTTTTTTTTTTTCATGTCAATCCCAGTTCCCTCACCCTCCCATCCTCCCCTGTCACCCCCACCAAAACCTAACTCATCCCCTTTCTGCTCCCCAGAGAGGGTGATGCCTTCCACGAGGAGTCTTCAAAGTCTGTCTTTTTAAAAATCTTGATACTTGGGGCTGGCAAGATGAACCACGGAGGAGGGCCTAGGCCCTCCCCCAAATGATGTGACAGACTTTGATGATCCCCCATGGAAGGCCTCACTGTCCTTGCGGAGTGGGTGGGGGTGGGGCTGGGGGGACATGGGAGGGAGAGGGAAGAGGGGGGACTGACATGTAAAATGAGATTGTTTCTAAATAAAAAAAAAACAAATACTGATTTATGGTAGTGGCTACATGATTACAGGCATCTGGCAAAACTCAGACATGTACAATACTATATGTAAATTATAACTTAATTAACCTAACTTAAAAAAAAAAAAAAAAGATGGACCAGTGGGTTAGGTCACAGCTGTTAGTCCTGACAGCCTGCACTCCATCCCTGGGACCACATGGGCAAAGTGATAACTGACTCTTATAAGTTATCCTCTGACCTCCACATACATACCCTGCCACACGCAGAGACATACGCGCACACACACACACACACACAGAGACACATAATAAATAAAAGTTTGAAAATTAAAAACTTGGACACTTTTATAGAAGCTTGCACTCACTAATTTGTCAAAATACTCAACATTTCATTTCCTATGGTTTTACATCTAACTTTATATGCATTTTCACCTAAGTTTTCTAGTCTTGACTCATGTCCATGTGGTAACTCGTGAACCTCAAAGAAACTGGTTAGAGTACATTTTATTATTTTCTCAGCTGTGTTAAAATAGTGTATCAGCTTTCTCACCCCTGATAGACAATGTCTCAAAGAAACATCTTAAGGGGAAAGGATTTATTTTAGTTCATAACTCAGTGGTCGATCCATGGCTGCTTGGCCTTGAGTGCCAGAAGCAGCATATGTAGAGGAGGCTCTTTAGAGAGCGGGTCAGGGCCTGGCATCAGTATAACCCTCACAGACTGTTCCCAGCAGCCCTTTTCTTGCAAGGCCCCCTTGTAAAGTTCCCAGAAACTCCAAAAGCAGCACCACGAGGATAGGGACAAACACTGAACACATGAGCCATGGGGGACATGGGTTCCTCAGGCATGGGAGAAGAAGGAGGCCAAAGAAGATCATACACGCTTAAAACAAACATGATCTTCATATGAAAGGGTAGATAACTGGCCAGCAAAATGACTCAGTGGGTGAAGGTGACTGCCACCAAGCCTGGCAGCCCTACTTCGAACCTCAGAGCCACATGGTGGAAGGAGAGAACCAACTCCTGCAGGTTGTTCTCTGAGTTCAAAGTCAGCCTGGGTAACTTAGCAACAAAACAGAGAAGAAATAAAGGCTGGTATCTGGCTCAGTGGAAGCGTTTGCCCATCATGCATGAGACCCTAGTGTCAATTCTCAGCACTAAAGGAGTTGTTTTATATCACTAGTGAGAGAACCAGTAGGCTGTTAGGATCAGTTAAGAGTGAAAACTTAGGAGCTGACTGTTTATAAATTATTCAGTAAAGAAATTTTGAGAAGACAGAGGCTACAGGAGTGAAAGTTGAAAGCCAGCCTGGACTACATAACAAGACACTAGCTCAAACAACAAGAAGAAATATTAAGATTCTTGAACTGACTACAAAGTGAATAATGTGTAACACACCGGAGCCTCTGGAGTTACTTTCCCCTCATGATGATACACTGTAACTCCATGGATAAAAGCCACATGTTAACCTCTGCTCTGGAGACTAGAAAACTAACCCAGGGTGTAAGCCAGGACTGCACTAAAACATTACCCAGTAGTTTCTGATGATTTTTTTCTGACAGGTTGTACTCATCTATATATAGTCTTGTTTGCCAAGAAGCGAGGCCTGTTGCCTAAGCTCTGAAACTGTCTTTATCATGAGGGTAAACGCAGTGAGGTCTAGAACCTAGTCATATGTGTAAGAGGTAGATTTGGGGTGGGGGAGGTTCAGAAATGAAGTTCAGATTTCTTCTTTCTTTCTTTCTTTTTTCTTTCTTTCTTCCTTTCTTCCTTTCTTTGTCTGTGTGAGGGTGTCAGATCTTGGAGTTATAGACAGGTGTGAGTGGTAAGGTAGGTGCTGGGAATTGAACCTGATCCTCAGGAAGAACAGCCAGTGCTCTTACCTGCTGAGCCATCTCTCCATCCCCCAAGTTTCTTAAACACATGTCAGGATGAGATAATATCGGCATGGGAAATGCTCATTCCAGCCTCTTGCTTTTCCTTACAGAGATCCCATGGAATTGTAATCGATGCTACTCTGTGATGTCTCTGTATGAGAGGGAAAATGAAGACAAACACACTGGAGACAGTAGGTGAACTCAGAAGAAGGAACTTGGGCCTGTACATCCTTACTGTTGCCTCTGAAGTGTGTGGGCATGTGTACTCGGGTTTGCATGTGTGTGTGCACATGTATGCATGCATGTGTGTTCACGTGTGTGCATGTGTGTTCATGTGTGTGCATGCACACGAATGTACATGACAGACTCAGCCAACTTACCAGTCAAAACAGCAGCCCAGCAAGAAAATAACCAAGAAAGGAAATACATTTTGCAGAAGAAAATACTTCATGCTTCTAAGCACACAGTCCCCTGTTTTGCTATATGAGAATTCTAATTTAAGTAGTTGAAAGTTTCCTTTCTATAATTTCACAGTATTTGGAAATTCACCAGGAATGCCTGTATTTCATTCCCCCTTCCCATGTTTTTAATTGTTTTTTGCTAAAAAGAGAAGGACAGTGTAAAAATAATTGCTGAGGCATGTAATACCCTCAGCAGTCATTTTGTGAACATAACAAAACTGGCCGGTACTGGGGAGGGCTCCGGTATCTCTCCTGGAGGTCTGGGCTAGACCAGGGTGGTCACAGCACAGGACGGGGCACGTCCAGCTGTCTCTCAGAGTGGAGCTGCCCGACTTGTAAAGAGTAAAAGAAATAATTCTGACATGGAATTTTGAAAAAGAAATCATGAATGTGCTTTTAGATTTAGGATTCCCTTTTGAGAAAAGTGCAAGGAATAAAGTTACTTTGCTGAGTAAAGGCCACACTGTACCTTCTCAGTTCTGCTATTTGCTCTTTCCTCTTTCTCTTAGTTCTCTGTGCTCAGTGAAAAAGCATTTGCCGAGGATGTGCATGGCCCTGGGTAGTACCCAGTGTCTCACACACAGGGACAAATAGGGCTGTAGTGTGGGTGCTTTGGTGTCTGACTTCTTTCACTTGACCCATCTGTGCTTCAGCGTGGAACAGATTTTATTGTGGTTCTGTGGTCAGGTGATGCTCGGTTGTGAAGACTGTTGGTCAGGTTTGTTCATCTGTTGGTCAGGTAACGTGCATTTGTATAACCTGTACTGTTTGGGCCATCACAAATAATCATTATGCTGTACAAATTTTTGTGTGACTACATAATTTCAGCTCTCATAGATCCTCACAGGTCATAATTGTTTTCAGGGAGGAGGCATGAAGGACACAGGAGGAAAACATTACATCCTTTTCCATGTAATTTTGTTTTGGAATCTTCTATAGTGAAAAATGTATTTCATATTACTTTGAGTGATTTTAAAAAATAGGGAAGATAAATAGAAAGGGACATTAAACAAGAAAGGAACAGAAATGGAAGAAAACTATTTGGAAGGAGGAAGACATAATACCATGGCATGTGGACCAAGTCCACCAGAGGGCTGGAGATAAGGGCGTGTGTTATTCTTCCGAGGACTTGGGTTGGATTTCCAACATCTACACAGCACCTCGCAATCATCTGTAACTCCAGTCCCAGGGGAGCCAGGACTGTCTGTGACATCTAGGGGCAGTGGGCATGCACAGGGTTCACAGCATACCCACAGGCAGAACACCACACACACAACATGAAAAACCTAAGAGTTAAACAGAGCATTTGAATTAGATCACGGTCCAGTAGAGCATTTGAATAAACACACACATAAAATAAGACATTTAGGTTACATAACGCTATGAAGACACTAAAGCTACTGAATTGGGTGCACTTAGTTGTGTAAGTTACTCAGCCATCTGAGGTTGCTAGAGTTAGTTTCTGCAATTTTGTTTCTTTATCAGTCCTCTTAGACTGATAATAGGTCTGAGCATTCTAAAGTAATTGTTTCTTTGATACTTGCTTCTGCTTTTCCTGGTCTGTTTCTTCTTCTTTGGAATTTAAAGTGAGTTCTATTGTCTTGGAATATTTTTCTAGGAATATTTTCTAGGAGGGCAGGCAGCTCTCATCACAGTTGTATGTAGGTAAAAAGCTGAAGAGTCTACTGCAGAGAAAGAGGGGGATCTCTTTAGATAACACAGTGATGTTAGGACGTTCTTGACCTCTGTAGCAGAGCTGGGAGAGGTTCCTGAGTGAGCCTGAGTTTCAGATAAACAATGCAGGACTTTTATTGTCAAATTTGCCCCCATGTAGGTTGTGAGATATCTCTGTTCTTTATTTGCTAAATCTGGCAACCTGACACAGAAGGGCTTAAGCTTTAACCCTGTTAACAGTGAAATCACTTTGTTGGCATCCTCTAGGCATTTTGTTGCTAAGGGTGGCCTTTATTATAACTTTTCAGGGAAGGTTTTGTGGCTAGACAGGCATGTAAATGATGTCTAGCAGTTTAGTAGGACTGGTTTTATGGTTACTACAGTGATGTGATGTCACTAGTCCTGTGTCATTTATAAGTGGGGATGGTGAGCAAAGTGTCCCTCCTGCCCTCTGTGGGCGTCACTATGAATAATGTCTGTCCACTTCTGCCTCAGAGAGGTCACACAAGCACTTGAGGGTAGTCCTATATCTAAATTATGCTTTCCAGACCAGCTGGTTTGTGTTTGTTTCTTCATTTTTTTGTTTGTTTTTATTATTTTTTTATTTCACATGTCCATCCCAGTTCCTTCTCCCTCTCTCCCTCAGTCTGGGGGCCCGTTAGCTCCTCCTTGTTCAGGTCAGCTGTCTCTATGTGTTTCTGCAACCTGGTCTTGTCCTCTCTCTCCGCATCTGGATTCTCTTCATTTGTTTTTGAGCAGACTCTCATTATGCTACCCAGGTTGGCTTCAATTCCTGCCTGAGCCTCCAAAGAGCTAGGATAGCAGGTATGTCACCATGCTGGACGCTAAACCAGGTTTCTGTGGGACTGAGCTTAATAAAATAGAATTCTTTTCTTTTATGACATTTTGATTTTCTTTAGGACCTCTTTTTTTTCTTTTCTACTGGTAGTACTGAGGATTGAACCTACAGGCTCTTCATGCTAGACATGGACTCTACTATGCGCCCAGCAGGACCTAGTATTGAAACAGATCTATTCTTGACTTCACTGAGCTGACAGAGAATTAGTGAAACTCTTAGGATATGGGAACAGAGGAGCAGGAGGACAGTGAGGGCTCATGGATGGTGCTGCAAAATACTAAAGACATCAGTGAGCTTCCTCGTCAGGCTCTTGACTTTAGCTTCCCAAGGTCAGAAAAAATTCAGCCTTAGCTGAGGGTCCTCTTAGCCAACTGCTCTGTGGTCATGTAGGACCTCCCACAGGGAGAAGGTCATCTCTCTCTCTCTCTCTCTCTCTCTCTCTCTCTCTCACACACACACACACACACACACACACACACACACACACACCTGCATGCTTCAGAGTCTGCACAGAAATCTAACCTCAGTTTGACAGGACACATTTGTAAATATCTTCTCATGTATGTGTTTGTTCATTAAACAAACCTTAACTCTCTGAGCCTTCGAGCTGAGCTAAGCAGTGGGATGCTGAGATTTAAGGAAAGAAAGAAAAGAATTACCAAGCATAGTGGTCATGACTTCAGTTCCTGCCCCAGTGATGCTGGAGCAGGAGGATGGCCTGTTCTAGGCCAATCTGGACTAGTGACACCCTGCCTCAAAAATAAACAAACAAATAAATAAATAAATATCAGCAAAAACTATATTCCCATATTTTAATGACAGAGTGTAAAATTGTGCACATTTAATGTATAAATGATATTCTAAAAATACATATATGTGTGTATTTTGAAATGAGTAAATCATGCTAACTAACCTGCATTAGCCTGCATGGTCAATTTTTGTTTGTTTGTTTGTTTGTTTGTTTGTTTGGTAAGAGCACTAAAAATCCACTCTCAATATTTTTCAAGGATGTAATATGTTATCAACTACAATCATCATATTTGAGCAATTGATCTCTTGAACTTATTCCTCATATCTGAAAATTTGAACCTTTTAATTAGCACCTCCCAAGCCTTTCCCAAAAGAAGTCTTGTAATTTATGATGACATGTATGAGCCTGAAGACCACTGTGTAACTGAAATAACCCAGGCAAAGGAAAGTAAATACTATATGACCTGGTTGTTATATATGCACCTAAAAAGCGGTGTGTCTTGGCTGACCATGGTGGCACAGATACAATCCCAGCCTTGAAAGTCAGAGGCAGGAAGACACCAGCTGAGCTCCAGTGAGACTCCAGAAAGGGGAAAAACACAGATCTTATCATCTTTGTTTGAAGGACCCATTTAGTGAAGAAAGGCTGTCTCAGGTCTGATACGTGAATGCCTGTAGCCCACTGAACACACAATTGCTGTGTCATGAAATGAAATTGTAATGAAAGAGGAAATGAGTTTACTACCTCTTCTTTAGGGCCATAAATTCTGCTCTTCCTTCTGATGACACTGCTGTGCCACTTGGCTACTGTCACTATTATTTATGTGGGACATCGTGGTGGCCAAGACTATAAGCCATATGGCTAATCAAATTAATTGCTGGCTGTCCTGTTTTTGTACTGTGACTTGACTACCACAAATCATAGTTATCTGAAATCTAAGAAGTTGAGTACCCTAATTACAAGTAGATCTCTTTCCCCTAGCAGCTTGTATTTAGACAAGAGGGAAAAGGACATTTCCATTACAGGGACTGTGTAAGTAACGGTTGAAATCACCTCTCCCTACGTATATAGCACTGCAGTGAGACGTCCTTCCTCAGTTTCCCTTCCTAGCACGTGGGCTGAATTTACAGAGCTGGAAGGAGGGGAAGATTTGATTGATCCAGCCAGAGACTTGTGCTCTTGACTCTCATCACTTCATTTTTACCTAGAAAATATCATTTGCATTTATCTCCCATTTTGAGCAAGCAAATATTCACTCATAATCTCCAGAGCCAGATGCCTAGCCGGCCGATCACCACATTTTCCTGTCTTCTGGGTCTTTCTTCCTCTTCATTACTCACTTTCCAGCATGCCACCTTTTTCAAGCTCCATCTCAGTAAACACATTTTCAATTATAGATCCCACCATTGTCCTTGTCAAATTTCTACTCTCTATCTGAGCAGCCCAGTATCGCCTGAGAAGGCAATCCCACCTGAGGCATTGCCCAGACAGATCAGCTGGCATTGGAGAGTGCAGCCCGCTGTGGCCCTGGTGGAATGGAGAAGCTGGCTGAGCCCCCCATGGCTCCTGTTGAACTTCCTTTGCTGTGAGTGAGTTCCTTGGTCAGAGGTGGAAAGGCAGACACCCCTGGCTTCAAGTTTCTGCTTGAGTTCTTGCCCTGACTTCCTCTGTGATGGATCATGACCTGGGAATATGGGCCAAATAAACCCTGAATTGCTTTTGGCCAGTGTTTATCACAGACATGAGACTAGGGACACCATTTCCTTGTCTGGGTTAATTTCCAATCTCCTGTATCTTTAACCCCTAAAACTTGAGGTGGGATCATGTGAGTGTTGTATAAGCCTGACTTTTTCACCCTCGTCATTTGGGTTCAAACTGAGTGTATCTGCCAAGAGAGACTCACACTATTCTGTTACCTCTACTTTTCTACAGAGCAAGTGAGAATTCCCTCTCACTAGATGATGGCTATTGTGCTTTTCCTCCTCCACAGTGGATCTGCGCAGCACAGTCACCTTAGATCACTGAGCATTCAGGATCTACTGTAGGGGTGTAGGAGATGGCTCAGGAGGTAATAAGCTAGCCATTCAAGTATGAGGACCTGAGCTCAGAGCCCAGAACCCACATAAACCAGATATGATAGCTCTCCTATGGCCAAACAGGAGGCAGAGACAAGAAACTCCTGAAGCTCAGGCCAACTAGTCTGACCTGGGATGAAGTTAACAAGAGATCCTTCCCAGATGAGGTGGAAGATTAGAACTAACACCTGAGGTTGGTTTGCATGCAGGTACTGACAGGTGTGCACCCACACTCATACCTAACATATGCGTGTGCACAGACACAGTACACACTGTGAGATTGAGCGATTTTAAGATTTATCTTTATTTTTATGGGTATCAGTGTTTTATCATGTATATATATGTCTTGCCCCATGTGCATGCCTGGGGCCCATAAAGGCCAGAGGAAGGCACTGGATCCCTTGGAACTGGCGTTACTAACAGCTATAAGCAGCCATGTGGGTACCTAGAACAACTCAGGTCCTCTGCAGGAGCAGTAAGTGCTCTATAGGCCCCATTTTTTTTTCTTTTACCTGCTTCAGAGGTTAGAGAAATATCTCAATGGTTAGAAGTGGTAACTCTTCTTGTAGAGGGGACCCAAGTTCAGTTCCCAGCACCCCTGTTGGATGGTTCACAACTGCCTGTAACTCTAGCTCTAGGAATCTGATACTTTCTTCTGGACTCTGCGGGCCCCTGCGCGTGCGCACACACACACACACACGGTTTTAAAAATAAAATCTGCCTATTACAAATAATGCTGCTGTGAACATAGTTGAACAGAGGTCCTTGTGGTATGAATGTGCAGCCTTTGGGTATGTGCCTAAGAGTGGAACTGCTGGATCTTGAGGTAGATGATTCCCATTTTTCTGAGAAACTGCCATACTGATTTCCAAAGTGGCAGCATTATTTGTAATAGCCAGAACCTGGAAACAACCTAGATGCTCCTCAACTGAAGAAGGGATAAAGAAGATGTGGTACGTTTACACAATGGAATACTACTCAGCAGGGGGAAAAAACAAAAAACAATGAAATCTTGAGATTCACAGGCAAATGGGTGGAACTAGAAGAAACCATCCTGAGTGAGGTAACCCAGACACAGAAAGAAAAGCATAGTATTCACTCACTCATAAGTAGATATTAGACGTAGAACAAAGGATAACTAGCCTATAATCCACAACTCCAGAGAAGCTAGGAAACAAAAAGGACCCTAAGTGAAACATACATGGACCCCTGGAGAATGGGGAAGGGACAAGATCTCCTGAGCAAACTGGGAGCATGGGGGAGGGGGAAGAAGGTAGGAAAAAGAAAAGGGGAGGGGGGCACAGAATATGAAGGATCGGGAAGGTCAAGTTGGGCAAAGAATAGAGAAAGAGAGCAAGGAAAGAGATACCATAATAGAGGGAGCCGTTATAGGTTTACAGAGAAATCTGGCACTAGGGAAATGTTCAGAGATTTACAAGGATGACCCCAACTAAGAATCTAAGCAATAGTGGAGAGGCTACCTTAAATGCCCTACCCTTACAATAAGATTGATGACTACCTTATATGCCATCCTAGAGCCTTCATCCAGTAGCTGATGTAAGCAGAAGCAAACACCCACAGCTAAGCACTAACCGAACTCCTGGAATCCAGTTGTAGAGAGGGAGGAGTGATGAGCAAAGGGGTCAAAACCATGCTGGGGAAACTCACAGAAACAGCTGACCTAAGCAAATGGGAGCTCATGACTCCAGGACTCCCGACTGACCCTGGGGAACCTGCATAAGACTGAACCAGGTCCCCAGAATATGGGTGTCAGTTTGGGGGCCTGGGCAGTCTATGGGACCGCTGGCAATGGAACACTATTTGTCCCTAGTGCACGAATGGGCTTTGGGAGTCCATTCCCTATGGAGCCAGTCTCTCGGCCATAGTCTCTCAGATAGGGGAGGGCCTAGGCCCTGCCACAAATGATGTGACAGACTTTGATGATCCCACATGGGAGGCCTCACTCTACCTATGGAGTGGATGGGGGAGGATAAGGGGGTTAGTGGGGGGAATAGGAAGATGGGAGGAAGAGGGAGAGAGAAGTGGAATTGGTGTGTAAAATAAGATTGTTTTAAGTTAAATAAAAATTAATTAAAAATATAATAAAATCTGCTCAAGGTATAGACAACTATACCATAGCAATGCCTATGGTATACCCTTTATCATAAACTCAAGAACAAAGCATAACATTTAATGTGTACTTTGATCAGTCAGGAAACAGGCCTTAGACATACCATCACATTTAACCTTCACATTAGCATGAGGGATGGTTTTAGATACCTACTTGTTGTGTAGTTTGGGTTTTGTTATTTTGGGAGCATCTCCCTGTGTAGCCCAGGCCATTCTTGAATTCTCTGTCCTGTCAGGTGTTGTGAGTATGGTAATTCACCACCAGGCTTGGCTGGCTCATTTTACTTAAGAAGAAACTGAAGCTCAGAAATGAAAAATGACTTTCCCTCACTCACTTCACAGTCCAGTCAAAGCCCCATCTTCAATTGCTGCAGTTTTCAAGCATGTTTTATGAGCCAAGAGCTATTTTCAAATGCATTACATGCCTTAGTTCATTAACCTCACAGTAACTTTATGGAGTAGGCATTATATCGTTTCCATTTTACAGATGAAGAAAACGAGTCTCAAAGACATTAAGTAACTTCTTCAAGGCTACAGGGTGCTAAGTGGAGGACTAAGACTTGAACCCTAGCAGCCTGATTCAATTGTCCATATTTGTAACTACTTTGAAAACCTGCTATATTTTAAAGTTTTCTGTCTAATACATGTTGCATAACACCACATGGCCTTCTAGTCCCCTTATTTCACTACCATATGCCAGCGTGAAACTTGTGAAGCCAGGTCATCACCAGATAGACTGCAAATCCAGCCTTCAGCTGCAATGGAAAACATGTTTTCCACAGTCAACACAAACCAAAGCTAGATGTTGCTCTCCTCTCTTCTTCCCCTAAGGCAATCTTCCCGATCCCTCATGTTCTCCTCCCCCTCCTCTTCTCCCCTTCTCTTTCTCCTACCACCCCCGCTCCCAATTTGCTCAGGAGCTCTTGTCGCTTTCCCCTTCTCCAGGGAACCGTGTATCTCTCTCCCAGGGTCCTCCTTTATTTCCTGTCTTCTCTGTGGTTTTGGATTATAAGCTGGTAAACCTTTGCTCTATGTCTAATATCCACTTATGAGTGAGTCCATACCATGCTTTTCTTTCTGTGTCTGGGTTACTTCACTCAGGATGGTTTCTTCTAGTTCCATCCACTTGCCTGCGAATTTCAAGATGTCATATCTTTTTCCACTGAGTAGTACTCCATTGTGTAAATGTGCCATATTTTCTTTATTCATTATTCAGTTGAGAGGCATTTAGGTTGCTTCCAGGTTCTGGATATTATAAATAATGATGCTATGAACATAGTTGAGCAGATGTCCTTGTGGTATGAATGTGCATCCTTTGGGTATATGCCTAAGAGTGGAATTGCTAGATCTTGAAGTAGACTGATTCCCATTTTCCTGAGAAACTGCCATATTGATTTCCAAAGTGGTTGTACAAGTGTGCACTCCCACCAGCAGTGGAGGAGTGTTCCCTTTCTCCACATCCTCACCAGCATAAACTGCCATTGGTGTTTCTGATTCTAGCCATTCTGACAGGTATAAGAGTTGTTTCTGTATGCATTTCCCTGATGGCTAAGGATGTTGAACACTTTCTTAAGTGTCTTTCAGCCATTTTAGATTTCTCTATTGAGAATTCTCTTATTTATTTCTGTTCCCCACTTTTTAACTGGATTATTTGGTGTTTTGGTAACTAGCTGTTTGAGTTCTTTATATATTTTGGAAATCAGCTCTCTGTCAGATGTGGGGTTCTTGGTCACCCAAGCAGTGTCCAGTATGGATTCCATCTCGTGGAGTAGGCCTTAAGTCAAATCAGGTATTGGTTGTTTACTCTCACAAGCTTTGTATCACCATTGTCCTAGCATATCTTGTTGGCAGGACACCATTGTATCAAAGGGTTATGGAATATTACTTCATTTTGTTTTTTGAGTCGGGTTTCTCTGTGTACCTTTGTAGACCAGGCTGGCCTTGAACTCACAGAGATCTGCTGGCCTTTGCCTCTTGAGTGCTAGGATTAAAGGTGTGTGCCACCAACACCCAGCTAGATCAAAGGGTTAATGGCAAGATTGGTGTTACATTTGTGTCTTAGGGTTTTCTATTTCTGGGAAGAGACACCATGACCACAGCAACTCTTTTGTTGTTGTTGTTTTGGTTTGGTTTGGGTTTTTTTGTTTGTTTGTTTTTTGAAACAGGGTTTCTCTGTGCAGCAGCTCTGGCTGTCCTGGAACTATCTCTGTAGTTCAGGCTGGTCTCGAACTCATCCACCTGCCTGTGCCTCCTGAGTGCTGGAATTAAAGGCATGTGCCACAGCCACTCTTATAAAGGAAAACATTTAATCAAGGTGGTGGCTTATTGTTCAGAGATTCAGTCCATTATCATCATGGCATTATGCAGGCAGACATGGTGCTGGAGAAGGAGCTGAGAATTCTACATCTTGCAGGTAACAGGAATTGCTGTGTCTCTCTGGGTGGTATCTTGAGCATATATGAAATATCAAAACCAACCCCCACAGTGACACACTTCCTTCTGCCCAGGCCCACAGGTTTAGTCCACGGGTACCCTGAGGGGAGGGAGTGAGACAAGAGACTCGAGAGATGGAGACAAGACAATATTCTGATCAAGTCTCGTTTAATGAATATAACCACAGGGTTTAAGTAGTGGAGAAATGAGGGAATGGGCCAAATGGAGGATGTGAGGGAGGCAGAATGCCCTTCCAAGCAGAATGTAGCTATTCTGCTATAAGATGAGTTGCTACATGATAAGTCTGCAGCAGGACTCTTTCAGGGTCAGGCTGCATCATGCTTAACAGGAGAACAGTCATTGGGGAATGGACTATCAGTCATAACTATCAGTATGTTAGTACCTAAAAAAGTAGTAGGAAAGATGGCTGTTAAGATGCTAACTTTGCTCTGGGGTTCCCCACAGGTCCCCTCCTTTTAAATATAGTATAAAAAAAGGCCATGAGGTGGGATATCCTTGAAGGGACAGTGCCTGTCTTAGGTCAGAGGAATTCTTGGCTCAGAAGTGTGGTATAGCCTTACCCTTCATTGGAGATGACATCTTGTGATGACCATTCCTGTCTTAGGGGGCTATTGGGGCATGACACTGTCTATCCTCCCTCTGTTGCCCATCATTGGCTAACCAGCCTTGCTCACCAAGGAGAGGATGAATCTGATGAATTTATTGATACACAGGGTTAGGTGTGTATTGGCTAGAGTTCATTGTAGCTGTTCTCCTTATCGGCCATATCAAGGTGATGATAATGCACCTGTATGGGTTGCATTTTTATAGCATCAATTTGCTTTTTAATGAAGGCCATCAATTTGTTAAACCGAAAAGGTCCTAGTGATAAAAGAATTAGTAGGCCAAGCAGGGGACCTAGCAGGGGAAGGAGGTAAGGCGGGAGTCCTTTCCAGGTGCTCCAAATGGGTTGATCAAACAGCTCTCTGTGACGATTCTCCAGCTCTTCTTGATGTTTCTCGATTCTGTCTCAAACAAGGCCATACCTATTCCAACAAAGCCACACCTCCTAATAGTGCTACTCCCTATGAGCTTATGGGGGCCAAATACATTCAAACTACCACAGTTTGGTAGTGTGTAGAGTACCTTGTACCGAAGACTCTAGAACATAGGAGAAGGCTCTAGGTAGTCACCAGCTTGACTTCTCCGTGTTCAATGAGTTGCAAATGTGTTGTCTTCAGCAATGGGGCCTTGTTTTCAGTTTGTGAAGAGCACTCTATTGTTTTTGCAACATCCTGGGTTGTTTGGGGATTCCTATGATACCCCTTTTGCCAACAATTCAGTTAGATGTAACCCAGTCTTGGAATTGGAAACTTTATTTGGTGACCAGAGATGACCAGTTGGGACTCTGTCTCCCCCATTATTTGTCAATTTCATTTAGGTCACTTACATATATGTATATATTTTAGAGCATTTCTATTATGTTAGGTTTCCATACTACCTCTTAAGTGACCCTTAATTTTAGCTCTCTTCCCCCTTATTCCCTCTTTGATCTTCCTTTCCCCACTCCCTCCCCATTTGATCCTCTGGTTCCAGCCCCTTCCCCATTTGTCCATAACCATCCATTCTATTTCCCTTTCCTAACAAGATCTATCTTTCCCCCTTAGTCCCTTATTCTATGCCTAACCTCTGTGGTTCTAGGGATTATAGTTTAGTTATCATAGACTTAACAGCTAATTCCACATATTAGCAAATACATACCACAATCCTCTTTCTGAGTTTGGGATACCTCACTTGGGATGATTTTTTCCTTGTTTCATCTATTTACCTGCAAATTTCATTAATGTCTTTTTTTAATGGCTGAGTAATAACTCCATTGTGTAAATGTGCCATAATTTCTTTATCCACTTTTCTGTTGAGGGACATCTAGATTGTTTCCAGTTTCCAGCTATTGTGAATAAATCAACAGTGAACATGGTTTAGCTAGTGTCTCTGTGGTAGGATGAAGCATCTTTTGGGTATATGCTTAAGCAGTATAGCTGATCTTGGGGCATATCAACTTTCATATTTCTGAGGAACCACCACACTGATTTCTGTATTGGCAGTACAAGGTTGCATTCCCACCAGCATTGGAGAAGTGTTCTTTACTCCACACCCTCATCAGAATGAGCTGTCCCTTGTGTTTTTAATCTTAACCATTCTGACAGTATAAGATGAACTCTCATAGTAGTTTTGACTTGTACCCACTGAAAGCTAAGGATGATGAACGTTTCTTTAAGTGTTTCTCAGCCATTTGAGTTTCCTCTATTGAGAATTCTCTGTTGAGATCTGTACTCCATTTTAAATTAAGTTATTGTTTTTTAGTTCTTTGTAAAATTTGGATATTAGCTCTCTATCGGATATGTAGTTGGTAAAAGTATTTTCTCATTCTGTCCAAATGATGGTGCCCTTTGCCAGAAGCTTCTCAGTTTCATGAGGTCCCATTTATTAATTGATCTTAGTGCCTGTTCTATCCATGTTCTGTTCCAGAAGTCTTTCCCTGTGGCAGTGAGTTCAAGGCTATTCCCTACTTTCTCCTCTATCAGGTTCAGTGTATCTGGTTTTAAGCTGAGGTCTTTGATCCATCTGGAGTTGAGTTTTGTGCAGGATGATAAGTATGAATCTTTTTGGATTCTTCCACATGCAGCCGTCCAGTTTGGCAAGCACCATTTGTTGAAGGTACTATCTTTTTTTTCCAGTGTGTTTTTGTCTTCTTTATCAAAAAATCAGGTATTCATAGGTGTGTGAATTTATGTCTTGGTTTTCAATTTGCTCCCATGATCAAAGTGTCTGTTTTTATGCCAATATCATGATGTTTTTATTACTATAGCTCTGTAGTACACTTTGAGGTCAGGGATAGTGATGCCTCCAACAGTTTAGTTATTATCATTCAGGATTGTTTTAGTTATTCTAGGTTTATTGTGTTTCCACGGAAACACTGAAAATTGTCCTCTCAAGATCTGTGAAGACTTATGTTAGAATTTTGATTGCTTTGTATCTGTAGGTAGCTTTTGGAAGGATGGCCAATTTTACTATATTAATCCTACCTATCTATGATCATGAGAGCTCTTTCCAAGTTCTGATATCTTCTTCAATTTCTTTCTTCAATGACTTGAAGTTGTTACCATCCAAGCCTTTCACATGCTTGGTTAGAATTACCCAGAGGTATTTTATATTATTTGAGGCTATTTTGAAATTCCCTGATTGCTTTCTTAGTCCACTTGTCATTTGCATATTTACTTTTATGAGTTAATTTTGTATCTCGCTGCTTTGCTGAAAGTGTTTATCAGCTGTAGGAGCTTCCCAGTGATATTTTTAGGGTCACTTATTCATATCACCATATCATCTGCAAATAAAGATACTTTGGCTTCTTCCTTTCCAATTTGTATTCCCTTGATCTCTTTTAGTTGTCATATTGCTCTAGCTAAGATTCAAGTACTATATTAAATTGGTATGGAGAGAGTGAACAACCTTGTCTTAGTGCTGCTTTTAATGGAATTGCTTTGAGTTTGTTGCCATTGTTTTTAAATTGTCTCTGAGCATGCTGTAAACTGTGTTTATTATGTTGAGGAATGTCTCTAGTATCACTAATCTCTTCAAGACTTTTATTATGAAGGGGTATTGGATTTTCTCAAAGTTCTTTTTGCATCTAATGAGACAATTATGTAGTTTTTGTCTTTCAGTTTGTTTATGTGGTAGATTTCATTGACAGATTTATGTATGCTGGACCACCCCTACATCTCTGGAATGAAACCTGCTTGATCATGGTGGATGATCTTTTTTGATTTATTCTTGGAATTGGTTTGCAAGCATCTTTGCATGTATGTTCATGAGGGAATTTGGTCTGCAATTCTTTTTGTTGGGTCTCTATGTAGTTTGGATATCAGGGTAAGGCTTCATAAATGTAAATTGAGCAATGTTCTTTCTGTTTCTATTCTGTGGAATAATCTAAGGAGTATTGACCTCAACTCTTCTTTGAAAGTTTAATAGAATTCTGCACTAAACCTATTTGATTCTGGACTTTTTTTTTCAGTTGGGGGACTTTTAATGACTACTTCTATTTCACTGAGTCTTATAGGTCTGTTTAAATTGCTTATCTGATCTTGATTTAACTTTGGTAAGTGATATGTATCAAGAAAATTATCCATTTCTTTTCTGTTTGCCAATTTGGTGGCGTACAGGTTTTTAAAGTGTGCCTTTATAATTCTCTGGATTTTTCTCAGTGTTTATGGTTATGTCCTTCTGTTCATTCTAATTTTGTTATTTGGCTATTCTCTCTATGACTTTTAGTTCATTTAGATAAAGGTTTTTCAATCTTATTGATTTTCTCATAAAATCAACTCTGTGTTTCCTTAATTTTTTGTATTTTTTTTAGTTTCTATTTTATTGAGTTCAGCCCTGAGTTTTGTGTTTGTTCATTTTAATTGTATAGCAGAACTTCTTCATTTGACCCTTTTCTAGACTCTCCTTACCTAAGCTGATTTCCAATCTTTTCTAATTCTAACATCCCATGCATAGACTATATGCTGTCATTCTTGTTTCATGTAGGGATAACCAAATAGTTGTAACCTTTGAATTAACAATAGGGAACACTTAGTTCTTTAGTTTTCTCTTCTATTATTGAAAAGTTCTGGAAGAGTTTGATTTAATCTTTATTTGCTTTTGGGAGGAGAGGGGATTTGGGGCAGGTCCCCCAGATTGGTCTCAAACTTGAATTCTCCTTGCTTCAACCTGCCAAATGTTGGGGTTATAGGCATGTACCTAAACCCAAAGGCGTACTTGAGAAAGCCTGTCAATCTTTTGCTAAGTTACAAAAGAGTAAAATAAAATCTAAGAAGAAATATGTAATACAGCAAAAATATTAGAACTTCATCAAATTAAAAATGGCATTCAAAATAAGTTAAGTGACTCTGTTGGTAGGTGAGATGTTTGGAGGGATAAATGACAAGTATAATGGGAAAGATGGATTTTATAAACCACTATAATAAACTATGGACACAGCCCATGCAGTGATTAGATTATCCTAGTGCTCTACCTCAGCCAGGTAGCTGTTAGAACCCCTAAGAGGATCCTAACATGAAGGACTAAGTTCTTACATGAAGGACTCAGGCCATGATTGAAGGAGCCCTGAACTCCATGTGACTGCATACATGTTTGACCACCTTGGAAAACCTAGACTATGATGGTTAGCAGAACTCTTGAAATAAACCACTAACCAGTCAAAACAGGGCATGAAAAAACACCCTTTCAGTTCCAGTAAATCTAAAGCGTCTCCATCTAATCAGCTCGTGATCCTCCAGGATTCATTCTGATCATCATAAAATGAATGTAATAAATATGTGACTCCCATAGAACAAGCTATAATCTGTATAGCTGATTATAAACCCAGCCTTGTTTGTACATCTTTGGTAAGATAAACACACACACACACACACACACACACACACACACACACACACACACTTACTTCTGGGTTAGAGGCATGGAAGAATATATAATTTAAAATTAACATTATACATTAGCTTAGTTTGAAAAGCTGATTGCATGGAAAATCCATGGCATAGTAAGGTGTGTTACATTGTTCTCTTAAAGGCGGGTTAAACTTATGCTGAATACACAATAGGACAACATATTGAATATATAGTCTTAAATAATCTAAAGATATATTATTAACTTGGTTGCAAGGTCTAGAAAAAGTTCCCTCTACACACATACACAGAATAGATAGATGGATGGATGATAGATAGATAGATAGATAGATAGATAGATAGATAGATAGATGCCCCTACTACCTACCACCAAATATTCTTCTTAGAACAGTGACTTGAATGAGTTCAGGACAGAGGAGTCTGTAGCCTACTATGGAATCTTGAAAACTAAGGAGGAAAATGTCTTTCCACTCTTTGGAGCCATGGGCCAAGAGGATTATTAGAGATCCAGAAGAGTTTCCAAGTGAACCCAGTACAATTAAGAGGCAGAGTGGCTGTTAGGACCTACTCTCTGAGGGAAAAAATCCTATGGAGACATAGCCTGGTAATTCGTAAGAGTGGAAAGCTTAGCAACAGGCAACCTTCAGCCTGAATTCTGGGTCACCTGGTATAATATGCAAGCTAACAGGAACTGGAGAGTTCTTTTGTGTGTTATCTAAATAAATGCAGGCATTTTCCCTCCAGTAATACTTTCACATCCTACTTCATCCATTCTGTACACCCCCAAACCCTATATGCTTACAGGGATCTCTGCACTTGAATATTTGTTTTTCCCACTAGGATTAGGAGTCTGAAGATGGTCAGGGATGATACTTGTTTCATCTGACAAAAATATGACATAAAGAGGGCCTCCTGACCCCTGCCAAAAATTCAAAATGCTTGTTGAGCCCTGGAAGAATTAAAGACTGAAAAAACACTTCATTATGGCATAAATTTCAAGTGGTTAGATATCCTTAGCTGTGTACTGTATAGTCAACCCTCCATATACATGGGTTCCAAACCCATAGACTCAACCATGATTGGAAATATTTGAAACAAAAATTGCATCTGCTTGGGCATTGGTGGTGCACACCTCTAGTCCAAGCACTCAAGAGGCAGAGGCAGGTGGATCTCTATGAGTTTGAGGCCAGCCTGGTCTACAGGGTGAGTTCCAGGACAGCCTCCAAAGCAATACAGAGAAACCCTGTCTCGGAAAAAAAAAAAAAAAAAAAAAAAAAAAGCATCTGTACTAAATATCTATGGAATTTTTTTCTTGACATGTTTCCCTAAACACTACAGTCTAATCAGTATTTAAATGGAATTTAAATTCATTTGAGTGTTATGTTTAATTTAGAGATGATGTGAAGTTTGAAGAAGGGTTACATGGATTACATGAAAATACTACATTATGTTAGCTAAGAGTTTCATGAATTCAGTATCCATGGCAACCTGAAACCAAACCCCACAGATAGAGAGGGACACACACACACACACACACACACACTCTTCTTAACAGACTCACCATTTATTATAGTTTGTAACACGTCTGGTTTTCATATGATGATTTTGTGAGGCGTTGTAGTCAGCAGACTCATTCTTACACAAAGTCCTTTAAAGCCTGGGACTCTTACTCAGCTTTCCCAGCCCACACAGCTGGAGCATTGTAGCTTCTATGTAATGGAACCTTAGTGATGGTTAGTAACTTAAATTTACCGGACAATTATGTTGGAAAGAAGTTCATTTTTTCTTCTCTCATAACAGGCGACACAAAAGATTTCTGTGTTGCTAAACAATGTGGAGCTTTCACCTCAGCAGGCAGGAGGCCATCCAGAGCAGCAGACACCAGCTCAGAGTCTGCTCACCCATTTAGTTCTTATATTGCCTCCCACACCTGGACAGTAATGGGCCCACAAGCTGAAGGCTCAGCTCAACTGTCCCATGTAAAGGCAATCACAAGTCCAGGCCTCTGGAACTTCTGATGACCTAAAAATTGTTTTTGTTTGTTTAATTGTTTTTGTTTTGTTTTTAACGAGAAACCCCCCAACACATAGACACAGTCTTGATTACTTTGTTAGAACATCACAGCTCATAAAAGCATCATACATTACTGCTTAATATAAAGAATATTTAAATTATACAAATAAGAGCCATAAAATACACACACACACACACACACACACACACACACACACACACACACACACACAGGGTCTAGAAGGACCATGAGAACAGGAACACCAACCCTGTGGAATTGAGCTATACCACCTTCCTAACCCACGGATGAGTCATTGTTCACCTTCCTCTGACCTCTGCAGCTTCCACAAGCTCTGAGCCCTGTTCCATGGGATTTTATGGAAACTTACTCCATGTGCATGATTACTAATAGACTGGATGCAGAACCCAACAAGGCCTGTCTGGGCTCTTCTTACCCTCTCTGTGCAGGATTCTTGCCTCCAGTATCTAGGGAAGGCCCACTCCAGAATAAAGGTCTTATTATTTACCACCTTTTAAGAGAGTCAGGGAATTGCTTTATGGATAGCCCTAAGATCAAAAGGTAGGAGATGGTTAATTTCATGACCTATATTAGGAAAGAAAAATGGTCATTCTGTAACCCACCTCAGGGAGGGAACTAGGAGCCAGGAGCCATAGTAAAAACAGATACAGACAGTGATACCGGGGACTGAACTCAGTGCCTTGTGCACGGTGGGCAGATAGCTAGCTGAGCTACAGCCCTGGCCCTTGAGTCAGGGCCTTACTATATAACTCAGGACCTTACTATATAACTCAGGCTTCCCTCCAGCCTGAAATCCTTCTGCCTCAGCCAAGATTCCAGGCATGCACCGCCACCTCACCACTGCCTGGCTGTAATATAACTTTTTATTTTTGTTTACTTTTTATTTATTTTGAAACAAGATCTCATGTATTCCAGGGTAGTTTTGAACTCAATATGCAGGAGAAGATGACCTTGAAAAGAATACTTTGGCCTCCATTTCTCAACTGCTGGGATTTAGGCTTACACCATACTTGGTTGATGCAGAATGGGGCTCAAACCTAGAGCTTCTGGCCTAGAGCTTCTACTAACCGAACTGTGTTCCCAGCACCCTCAGCAAGAAGGTGTGAGGAGCTAGCAAAGTCGACACAAGCATGCAGCCCCTCAAGCTAGCCTATGAGGGACAGGCCTCACAGCGTCCCTCTCCTTTTTCTTTCAGAAGAACGAGTTTTGATAGCCAATGATAGAAAATTCAATGCTCTTTTTGACTATCCGGTAAGTCTCCCATCACTGACTCTTTCACAAGTGGTTAGTGTTCTGTACAGTCTCCTTTTGAGGGGAAAGAAGAATTCATTACTGATGTAGAAACTACAGCCTGAATTCAAACTTAAGCCCCTCTGTAATAAATGGCACAATGAAAACTCAGAAGCCAAAAGAGTAACCCAACCCAACGTGTCCCGCGTTCATGTGCAACTCCCCCTAACTCCTGAGAGTGTGTCCCGCGTTCATGTGTAAGTAACTCCCTCTAACTCCGGAGAGCGTGTCCCGCGTTCATGAGTAACTCCCAGGGGAGACATTATGTATCTGACATCGATGACAATGCATGCATCTGGCTCCATTTGCTCGCCAGCGCTAGCAGTGTCTTTTCCCATTTTTTGATGAACCTTAACTCAGCCTCCTGTTGCTGAACGTTTAAAACGTCTGCAACATTTTTCTATAATAGATGGTCCTCAGTGAACTTCGTTATGTGTTACCAATTGGCTCATCTGTGCTTGTATATACTATGAGCTTTCTGACTATGCCTAAATGGAAATACATTTAACAAATAAAAAACTGGCATTTCTCCAGCTTGCCTTCTGAAAAGATTATATCCATTTATATGTCTACTGCCATAGAAAACCACTCATTTCTTATTCCTGCCAAACCAATTTTGATTTATCAATCCCTTCCATCTTTGTCACCTCTTAGATGGAAAATGATATTTGTTACCCATACTTTCAAATTTTTTTTAGTAAAATTAATCATCTTTTTGTTAATTGGCCTTTTTGCATTTTTAAATTCTTTTTTCTTATTTTACATATTGATCCCCATTCCCTCTCCCTCCCTCCCATGCTCCCCCTTTCTATTCCATCCCCCCCTACTCCACAGAGAGGGTGATGCCTTCCAGGAGGGATCAACAAAATCTGTCAAGTCATTTGGAGTAGGGACTAGGCCCTCCCTCCTGTCTCTAGGTTAAGGGAGTATCCCTCCATGGGGAATGTGCTCCCAAAGTCCTTTCGTGCACCAGGGATACATCCTGGTTCCACTGTCAGAGGTCGCTTAGATTGCCCAGGCCTTCTAACTAAGACCCACATTCAGGGGGGTTTGAGTCGGCCCAATTCTGGTTTCCCAGCTATCAGTCTGGGGGTCCATGAGATCCCCCCTTGTTCAGGTCAGCTGTCTCTGTGGGTTTCTGTAGCCTGGTCTTGCCCCCATTTTCTTATCATTCCTCCCTCTCTGCATTTGGATTCCAGGAGTTCAGCTCAGTGTTTAGCTGTGGGTGTCTGCTTCTGTTTCCATCAGCTACTGGATGAGGGCTCTATGATGGTAGATAAGTTAGTCATCAATTTCATTATCAGGGAAGGGCATTTAAGGTAGCCTTTCCACTGTTGCTCAGATTGCTAACTGGGATCATCCCCGTAGGTCTCTGAACATTTCTCTTATTAGTTTTGTCTTCAAGATTGATTCAGGGGAGGAATAGGTGAGAGAGAGAGAGAGAGAGAGAGAGAGAGAGAGAGAGAGAGAGAGAGAGAGAGAGAGAGAGAGAGAGGGAGGGAGGGAGGGAGAGAGAGAGAGAGAGAGAGAGAGAGAGAGAGAGAGAGAGAGAGAGAGCATAATAGAGGGAGCCATTATAGGTTTGAAGAGCCTTTTGCAACCCCAGGCTGGCCTTGAACTCAAAATCCTTCTTCCTTAGCTGCCCAAGTGCTAAAATTATAGGCATGTAATACCACATCCACTTCAAACAGTGCTGTTACATGTTATTTCCTACATCTGTAGCTACACACACACACACACACACACACAACTCAAGTATATGAAAAAGTACATAGACATATATACTAGTGGTTCCTGCAGGATATTAATCTATGACTTCTGAGTTAGAGGTTCTGGATGATAACCATATTTACAGTGTGCAGTGGGAGCAGACTCCCCCTTTCTCTATACAGAAAACAAAGCGGTGAGATACAGGAAGAGTAGCTTTGGATGTCAGACAGACCTAAATTTGTTTATAGCTGGGCCACTTCCTCATCTTGAAACGTGCATTTGTTTAATTTCTCTGATTGTTAATTTATTCATCTATAAAATGAAAATAGTAATATTCGCCATAGATGATGGATATATGTTAAATACAATTATACAAATGTTAGTTCTCTTTCTCCATAACTGTTATCCTGTCTCTGTATCCATACATGCTACATGTTTAGTATACAACCTACATTTAATAATTGTACCCTGAATATCGAAGGAACAAACAGATCAACCAGTTTTGAACTAGCTTTCTGGCTCTTCTACTTGTGTTTGCTTTTTGTTGTTATTGTTGTTTGTATTTTACCTATAGGACAACTCCATCAAGACCTCAAAATATAGTTTGTTTAACTTCCTGCCCATGAACCTATTTGAACAGTTCCAGAGACTTGCAAATGCTTATTTCCTTGTTTTACTGGTCCTACAGGTATGGCCTGCTAAGGCATTTTACAGTGTTTTCTTATCTTCTCTGGGGTCAGACTATATATAATCAGTACCTACTGGAAGATACTGCTCTTGATTTTGACATTGTCAAATGGATGACTTGGAGTCTTTGACCAGTTCCCTAGCGTAGCAGAAGTCAGGATTAATCAGTGTGAAGGAGACAAAACTATGGGTCCTGTGGAGAGGGAGCTCCTTCCTTATGACTGTATAGCCACAGTTGAGCTTTATCAGAAGAAAACACAGATTCTTCACTCCATCTCCAGCTACAATCCTATTCCTCTTCCTCACCCCAGCCTCTGTGATAGGAAGTTGACACATACCAAGGGGAAAGAATGGTATAAAATATAAGAGAGCCAGCACAGGGGAAGGAATACATGTAGGGTAGCCCCATATTGAGGTAGGAGGACAGATCATTTCCCCTCCCTTATAATGAAACTGTGAGTGGGTACATGGTTTTCCCATGCCCACTGTTTTCAAATCATTAGTTTTATGTATGTGTATGGGTGTTTGCCTATATTTATGTTTATGTGCCCTATGCATGTCTGGTACATACAAAAGAGGGGATTGGAATTATAGATAGTTGGTGCTGGGAATTGAACCTGGGTCCTCTGGAAGAGCATCCAGTGCTTTGACAACAGAGCCATCTCTCCAGCATTGCCATGGAAACTCTAAACATTATACCTTCCATTACCTTTCATTATTGGAGAAGAAATGACTCTTTCCAGTCAGAACTAAGCCAGAGACAATCACAACACAAATGGGCAACTTGCAGCCTTAGCCTTTTCTTCATCTTTCGGGAAATGTTTACTTGGATTTGGGGATGCAGGAAGGTTGTAACAGTGACAAGTAACTATGGCCTTTGGGTTTGTAACAAAGTGATGGTGGGGCGAGACATTTGGGGAAGTATATAGTTCTTTAGGATCCCTGACCTAAGGTCTCTATTTCCTTCTCAAAGCTGATTCCTCAGATCTCCTCCCTGGTATGGTACACAACTGTGATACCCCTGATCGTGGTGCTGTCCATAACAGGAGTGAAGGATGCCATCGATGATGTGGTAAAGTAGCATCCTGGGCTTCCCTCACTCGGCCTAGTAATGGGCTGTGGGCAAGAGCTACCCTGTGCCAAGAAATGCTAAATAGAGAGATGTTTCTCCTATGTGCTCCCCTGTCTATGCCAGAGGCTATATCACGTCCACAAGCCCAGGACTCTGCTTGGCCAGAAAGGGCAAGGCTGGCTTTCTTATGCTCCACCAGTTTAGCTGCACCTCCAGACTCCTTCCCTCTGTTCTCAGTAACCCAACCCTGGCCCCTTTAGCTTTGTCTGGCTTTGCCTGCATCTTCCTTCATCTGGCTCTCCCCCCACTCCATATCGCTTCCCCTTCCCCTCTGTCTGCTGTTCCTCCTCATCTCTCCTTCCACATATCTCTTCTCGCCAGTGTTTTGTGTTTCCCTTTCCAAATGCTACTTCTGCTCGGCATGCTCAGCTAGGAGGCCTTTGGTTTTAGAAAGCCCTGTGGCATGATCAAAGACCCACTCTTTTCCTGGCCGTAGAAAGAGAAACTGACCTGTCACAGCCAATGCTAATTGGAAGGGGTCAGCCTGGACCCAAAACCTACAGGTGGTGTTTGGAAAGCGGTTCTGGCAGTGTCTTCAAAGAGGCCTGGGTTTGCCATGACAGATTATGCACCAAAGTTTAAGAATATGACATTTCCTACATTTTTTAACAAGCTTAACAAGTGCAATGCTTTAAATTTCAGTCACAACCTAGATAAACAGAGATGAAAACTCATTTTAGCTCGGAACCACACACATACCCTGGTACTATCTCATTCTAGTAAGAACTGAAAACTCAACTTGCCAGTGTAGGACAACCCAGCCACTTCTGGTTCAGAACTCAGTCTCTTTAGAATAAATGTTGGGAGAACCTTGAATCGTGGGAAACTGGGTGTTCTGCCTGCCGCTTCCTAGCCCTGCCCTTCTGCAGGAAGAACTCCACTTGGAAGGCGGTTGTTCTTGTGAATCCTGTCTCTGGGGTATGTGCTACCTGTCCATCTGAATATCGGCCCCCTCACTCCCCACATCTGCTGTAGATGCTTCTGTGGCCCCTATGGTTCTTTGTGCAGCATGTGGGACTCCTTAGTGCTGACGGGCATGCGCCCTGTCCTCAGCTTTTGTTCTCAAGCTCCTAGGCTTTAGGATGGTTGTTTTGTTTTTTGTATTTGTTTTTTTTTTCCACAAAGATTATGTCTCTTTCTTTTCCCTGAGTTCTTTTTATACCTTCCTTCCAAGC
The DNA here is from genome assembly GCA_030556225.1 of Cricetiscus sungorus. Classification (NCBI taxonomy): domain Eukaryota; kingdom Metazoa; phylum Chordata; class Mammalia; order Rodentia; family Cricetidae; genus Cricetiscus; species Cricetiscus sungorus. The sequence goes on from JANBXA010000734.1 coordinate 51,378,894, forward strand.
TTCTGTTAAGCATTAGCCTCTTAGCCTGGTTTTAATGGTAGGAGGGCTTTGGGATATGGGAGAGGGGAATCACAAACAAGAACCACATTGGGGACTATTTTGAAACTTTTAAATTGTGCATGCAGTTTTCTATATGTCTATTTCCTGAACATTTTCTGTGTGATTTTAGAAAAGACACCAAAGTGACAAGCAAGTCAACAACCGCTCTGTTTTGGTGCTGGTGAACGGCAGGTATGTTCTCTTAGGAAAGCCAGTTTAGGTGGGACCAGTCCAGCAAGAGGTCGGCATTGCTACAATTTGATGTGGTTGTTACTTTCGAAATGTAATTCTTGGCAGCTAAGGGAGCCTCATGCTAAACTTAAAGGGATCTGTTCCTATTTCATTGACATTTTCGTTTTGAGGTGCTGGGGATCAAACCCAAGACCTCATATACTAGGAAAGTGCTCTAAGAATTTGCAAGTAGATGTGGTCTAGCAGACCCTGAACTTGCCATACTAATTGAGACATCTCTGGGCTTCTTTCCTATGCAATGGAAATAATATTCTCTGTCTTGGAAGATGCCTGAGAAAACAAAAGTGAAAAAATAAATATATCCAAGCAATTGACAAATCATAGCATGTAATTACTGTGCCGGTGATTATGATCAGAGAGTTTAGCCTCGAGACTCCTGCCTTTAGGACGTAAGGGGTTCTGACGTGGTTCCCTGGCTTAGTCCGTTGGAGCCTTTGGTGGTGTGGTCAGTGCAGGTTGACAGGCCACAGACACTGCTTGTGCTGACTCTGTGGCTGTTGTTTGATGCTAAGAGTGGATTAAGGCAGACATGTTCCTGCAGAAGGTAAAATGTGAAAACGATTCTAAGAGGCATGGCCAGCTCCAGAGTCACACCTGACAAAGGAGATTAAGGGATACCTTCCAGGGGAGGTGCCGTCTGTAGCAGACACTACAGAGGGGAAGCACAGGAGGAGTTGGAAGGAAAGGGACACGATCCCTGTGAGCAGAAACATGATGAAAGGAACCACCAACCCAACAGGATCAAGACTGCAGTCCAGCCTTTCCCACCGTGGCCTCCCTGAGCACTAAACCCGCACTTTTCATCAGATCATCCAGCTGCCCACGCTTTGGGGCATCAGACCCCTCAGTTTATTGTGTTGCTAACTCTTAGTCACAGTGGATCGTTTCCTCTAGAGTTTGGAGATGCTACACAGGTGATTTACTATTAAAAAAGGAAAGGGGTAACGAGGATTTAAAAAGACAAAGCTGGGCATATTAGAAGCTGAGCAAGCTGGCCAATTGCTGACCAAATAAATTCAGTTAGATGAACTCCCTCACATAGCTCAAGTACGTAGGTTGTACAAGATTTCTGGAGAAGACTTTGTCACAGAGAGAATTTGGGAGTTATCCAGAAGCCCTGGTTAAACTTTGTAACCAGTCAATATCCACTTAGTTTGATACATATAGGGAAGCTAATCACCAAATAGCTTCTTTCTAGAAAGCCTCTGGAAGGGAAGCTAGGAGACCTGTGGCCAGTGCAGGAGAGGCAACCTCTGGTGAGCAGGCCTTGACTTTTGTTTTGTTGGTTTTGGGTGTTTTTGTTTTTCAGACAGTTTCACTCGATAGTCAGGCTGTCCTAGAACTCACTCAGGAACACAAAGGAGGCTCCAATCCATGATAGAATACATTTTAGCTATTTAATAAAAGAAGGAGCTACATCTATATATGGCCTCTAAGGTATGAAGGTGTGTTATTGAATGAAAAATGAAGAAAGTAAAGTATCTACTGTTTAACTTAAAAAAAAAAAAAAAAAAAAAAGACAAGGTCTCACCGTGTAACCCTACTGGCCTGGAACTCACACAAATCTTCCTGCCTCTCCTCCCGCATCTGGGATTAAAAACCTTGCTGTGTAGCTTTGAAGTGTATGTGTGTTTAGAAGATTCTACGAATTGATATTTTCTAGGAAAGGTTTTTGTTTCTCTGTTTTTGTTTTCATTTGGTTTTTCAAGACAGGGCTTCTCTGTGTAGCCTTAGCTGCCCTGGAATTCACTCTATTGACCAGGCTGGCCTTGAACTCGCAGAGATCCTCCTGCCTTTGCCTCCCGAGTGATGGGCTTAAAGGCGTGCACCACCACCAGGCTTCTAGGAAAGTTTTTGAAATATAATGGCTGCTTTGGAGAACAAAGCTGGGGGAAGAGACTTGTCACAAGAAACAGCTTGCTCTTGGCTGCCCAGAGCATTCAGCCCTAGGCACATGGCCCTTCTGAGCGGAGCCTTCATTATCTTGGCCTTTCCTGTTTCTTTTGCTTCATTTTCTCTCATCAAAGCAGAACAATGGGGGAACTCTCAGAGCAGAAATTCAAGGCCCATTTTCTTACAGGGTTGAGGAGGACAAATGGATGAATGTTCAAGTGGGAGATATAATAAAACTAGAAAATGACAACCCTGTTACAGTGAGTATCTCCTCTGGCCGTGACTTTTCCTTTCTCTCCCTGAGCCCTATAGCATTTTTCCTCCACCCCTCTTGGCAACCTTCAGCTGCATTGCTTTGCACTGGAGTCACCAGTCCTCTGCCAAGAAGCTTGTTTTTGTCCATCGCTCATCGTAGCTCCAGGTAAAATGGAGCAGTTTTGAGAGAAGTGCAAGTTAGCAGTGATGGGTCACAGGTAATGAGAGTAACCAAGAGTCTGCAAAGCTCTTAGTGTGGGCATCTGTTCCTGAGGGGCTGCTTTCCATCACACGGAAAGGCTAGGCCCAGCCTCCTGTTTCCCTCTTCTCTGACTTTTCTGATTACAGGCAGATGTACTGTTACTCTCTAGCAGTGAGCCGTACGGTCTGACATACATTGAAACAGCAGACCTGGATGGGTGAGTATTTCCCCCTGATTCTCATTAAGAAAATTTAGCCACTTAGAGGGCAAGCATGATGCAGGGAACTAATTTTATTCTCAGGTGGAAGTAGTAGTTTATGTGCCAGAAAACTAAAGATATGCAAGTGAGAAAAGACAAGAAGCCACAGCCTTGGAACCCTCAAGTCTAAGTCTGAGCCCTGGGCAGTAATAATGAGCATCCATCAGATACAGGATTGGGAAAATAAACTCCAAAATCTCTAAACTGGGGCCAGTCTGCCCTCCCTGTCTGTGAGTTCAATGCCTTGTCCTTAAGAATTGCAGACTGAAAATACTTGAAAAACAGTTCCTCTGTACTGAGCATGCACAGATTTTTTTCCCATTGGTATTCCTTGAAAATAAGATAGAACAGGTATTTACATAGCATTTACATTGTGTGCAGAGAGTGTTTATTGGTTATAAATGATGGACCATTTTATAAAAGATAGCTGAGCATTGATGGATGTAGGTGTTCACATGGGGTCCTAGAACCAATTGCCGGAAGTCAGTGAGGGGCAGCTAAATTTCATGATGTTGATTAGTGTGAATGAGAGTCATAGGATTGCAAAATTTCAGAATGGGGTTACAGTGTTTCTAGGAGGAAATCTGAACAAGGAAGTAATTGTGCTCTGAAAAGAATTTAAGGTGGACCTTATTTCCTCACAGATGCTAAGGTCTTAACTTGGGAAGATGGGGGCCATTTCAGAGATTTGTCTCATGAGTTTTCTATCAGTCTCCATTGTGCCTGTGATGGCCGTTCTTGGTTGTCAACTTGACAACATAAGGGAGAGGGTTTTTCTTAATTAAGTCATTTGAGGAAGGAAGGTCAGCCTTTACCCTGAGCCACACCTGGTAGCATCCTATATAAAGGACATGGAAGAAGGAATTGTTCACTCTTTGCCTGCTTGCCCTCACTCTCAATCCACTGGCATTAGAGCCCACTTCTTTGGGATTCCAGTGTTTACTGAAGAGCATCTGACACAGCCAGTTTTATGACTGAAAAGCTACTAGATTCTTGGACTTTTTCTTGGGAGACAGCCATTGTTGGATTAGTTGGACCGCAGCTTGTAAGCCACTTTAAGAAATCACCTTTTTATATATACATAGTGTAAGCATTGTTTCCTGGACCCTGCTAGGTCCCACCATCCTTGAGCCACAAATAAACACACAGACACTATATTAATTATGAAACTGTTGGCTGGTGGTTTCGGCTTCTTATTGGCTAGCTCTGTCTTAATTATTAACCCATAACTACTAATCTATGCATTTCTACATGGTCTCATCTTACCAGAGAAAGCCTGACTCACACCCTCTTGTTTTGGAATCGTATGACAACTCCTCTCTGCCTACACTTCCCAGAATTCTCCTTGTCTGGTAGTCCCGCCTATCCTTCCTGCCTGGCCACTAGCCAAACAGTGCTTTATTGGTTTTCCAATGGTCTTAGGTGACCCCTGAGAAAGAGTTGTTGGACCCCCAAAGGGGTCATGACCCACAAGTTAAACACCACTATTTTAGAGCAAAAGAAATGTAAGGATTGGTTTTTAAGTTTCTGGGATAGGCTGATACCTACAGTTACTAAAGATTCCTTTGTAGTATTTGGGGCATGTTGAAAGCCCATGTTTCGAAATATTTGAAAGGCTTGCTGCATGGAATAAAGAATTTAGTGACTCTATATATAAAAATTTTGACATTTTGTGAGAAAATAAAGTAAATTATGCTTCTGTAAGGCAAAGGACACAATTGACAAGACCAAACGGCAGCCCACAGATGGGGAAAAGATCTTTATCTGACAGAGGGCTGATCTCCAAAATATACAAAAAACTCAAGAAACTAGTCACCAAAACACAAAACCAAAATAACCCTATTTAAAAATGGGGTACAGAACTGAAGAGAGAATTCTCAATAAAGAAAGAATATCAAAAAGGCTGAAAGACACTTAAGAAAGTATTCAACATCGTTAGCTATCAGGGAAATGCAAATCAAAACAACTCTGAGATACCATCTTACTCAATGACAACTTATGCTGGAGAGGATGTGGAGAAAGGGGAACACTCCTCCAGTGCTGGTGGGAGTGCAAACTTGTACAGCCATTTTGGAAATCAGTATGGTGGTTCCTCAGGAAAATGAGAATCAGTCTACTACAGGACCAGGCAATTCTACTCTTAGGCATATACCCAAATGATCCACAACCATGCAAAAAAGACATCTGTTCAACTATGTTCATAGCAGCATTATTTATAATAGCAAGAATCTGGAAGCAACCTAGATGTCCCTCAACTGAAGAATGGATAAAGAAGATGTGGCATATTTACACAATGGAATACTACTCAGTGGAGGGGGAAAAAAAAAACAATGGAATCTTGAAATTTGCAGGCAAATGGATAGAACTTGAAGAAACCATCCTGAGTGAGGTAATCCAGTCACAAAAAGAGGAACATGGATTGTACTCACTCATATATGGATTTTAGACCTAGAGCAAAGGATCACCAGCCCATAATTCATACCCCCAGAGAAACTAGGATACAAGGAGGATCCTAAGAGATTCATACAAGGTCCCTCACAGAAGAGGAAAGGAAGAAGATCTCCTAGCATATTGGGATGGGAGAGGGCAGTGAGTGTGGAGAGAACTAGGAGAAAGAGAAGGGGAGGAGAGGAGAGCATGTGGGACTAGGAAGATTGAGTCAGGGAGGAATAGATGAGCAGAGAGAAAGAGAGAGATACAGACCATAAAAGAGGGAGCCATTATAAGTTTGAAGAGAAAACTGACTCTAGAGAAATGTCCAGAGACCTACAAGGATGACCCCAACTAACAATCTGCTCACAGTGGAAAGGCTACCTTAAAAGCCCTTGCCTGATAATGAGATTGATGACTAACTTATCTACCATCATAGAGCCCTCATCTAGTAGCTGTTGGAAACAGAAGCAGACACTCACAGCTAAACACTGAGCTGAACTCCTGGAATCCAAATGCAGAGAAGGAGGAATGATAAGAAAATGGGGGCAAGACCAGGCTACAGAAACCCACAGAGACAGCTGACCTGAACAAGGGGGAGCTAATGGACCCCCAGACTGATAGCTGGGAAACCAGAATTGGGCCGACTCAAACCCCCTGAATGTGGGTCTTAGTTAGAAGGCCTGGGCAATCTAAGCGACCTCTGACAGTGGAACCAGGATGTATCCCTGGTGCACGAAAGGACTTTGGGAGCACATTCCCCATGGAGGGATACTCCCTTAACCTAGAGGTAGGAGGGAGGGCCTAGTTCCTACTCCAAATGACTTGACAGATTTCGTTGATCTCTCCTGGAAGTCATCATCCTCCTTGTGGAGGGGGCAGGGGAATGGGATGGAAGGGTGGGGGGTTTGGAAGGGAAGGAGAGAAGGAGGGAAGGAGGGAGGGGAGGAGGGAGGGAGAATGGGGATCGATATGTAAAATAAGAAAAATAATTTTAAAAAATTAGAGTATGGGATAACATGGGAAAAATATAAACTAGATCAGGCTAAGCTTATTGATACGGATCCACTGGAGAGTCTAGGTTTAATATGGAAGCTTGCACAATTTAAAAAAAAGTGTTAAAAGTTTGTTTGAATGTTTGGCTGAAGCATTTATCAAAAGATGACCTACTGGAAAGGAGTAGGAGATGCCTGATACCCCGATATCCCTTGGCTTAGTGTTGATGAAGGCATTTTAAGGCTCAGGAAGTGTCCAGTGCTAGAGCAGGTATGCTGTGTAAAACCTAATCCCCTACAATGGGAAGGCCCAGAAGACACACCCTTCACTAATCCCGTAAGATGCTGGGCATGGTGGCACATGCTTTTAATAGCACTCAGGAGGCAGAAGCAGGCAGATCTCTGTGAGTTTGAGTCCAACCTGGTCTATAGGTGAGTTCCAGACATCCAAGGCTATGTAGAGATATCTTGTCTCAAATAAAATAAAATACATTGGTGGGTACACCACAGAGGCCAGCACAATGACATGGGGAGCTATTCTATAGACTCAAGCTACTGTTCTGCTAAGACAATAGCTTCTAAGAGGTTGTTTTTTTATTTTTGTTCTTTTTAACTATTCTTACAAGTGTTGGTTGACCAGAGTGGGGTAAAGCATGACTGTTCCAGAAGCTAAAACTAGCCTGAGATAAAATAATTAACCCCAGAACCTGCAAAATTTCGATCTCACCACAATACGGAAATTGCAATTGTTCCAACAGTCTCTGCAGATACAGAAACTCCTCCAGAATTTTTTTGTTCACAGCCAGACACAGCTTCCATTCAGGAGTTTTCATTCACAACACAGGATGGCGAGAGTGGTAGCAGTACATTTGAAGAGCTTTCCCTTGTACCAGATCTTAGGCTGCTGCTGCTCACTTGGATGAATTAAATGCAGTGGTTTAATTGGGCCCCAGGGAAGCAGGGGCCAGGTGGCAGCACTGAATCACCAAAGGCAAAATGACAGTAGTTACTGAAAAAGGCACGAGAAACAAAGAAATGTCCACAGTAGCCTGACCCATCATGGGCAGCACAGGCAAATCATTTCCATGGTGACATGACTCCTGTGGACCCATGGTACCAGATAACCAATCATGGTGATCCCAGGCATGAAATATATAAGAAGCTGACTGCGTTTTTGTCTGATTTGTGTGAGTAGAAAAAATTCTTAAATAAATGAAAGGGGGGCTGCATTAGATTGTGGCTAGCAAAGATCTCAGCCTTTAAACCAATGCCCAGATGTGGGCCAGTTTGCAGACCCAGAACCCCTTGGATGAAAGCAGTTGTTCCTGAGAAAGGACCTTGATAAAGTACCTAGGAGCTTTACTGCTAGCTTTTCCCAGTCCTTCCCCAGAGGAACCTACAGCCTTTTACAAGAGTAACTGTACACCGGGGGAAACCATCGGACTTTCCAGGGTCTATTAGATACTGGTTCTGAATTGATGGTGATTCTGGGAGACATCAAGAAACATCATTCAGTTAGAGCAGAGGCTTTTGGATTTCAGGATTAATAGAGTTTTGGCTGAAGTCCAACTCACAGTGGGGACAGAGGGTTCCCAAACTCATCCTGTGCTTATTTTCCCAGTCCCAGAATGTACAATAGGGATAGATGTACTTAGAAGTTGGCATAATTTCCACATGGCTCTGTGACCTGTGGAATGAGGGCTATTATGGTGGATAAGAATAAATGGAAGCCATTAGGTTTGCCTCTGCTAGGAAAATAGTGAATGAAAGCAGTACGCACCCCTGGGGGAACTGTAGAAATTACTGCCCCCATAGAGAACGTGAAAGATGCAGGGTGGTGGTTCCCACTACGGTGCTCCTATCTGGCCAGTGCAGAAACAGCTGGACCATACAGAATGACAGTTGACTATCAAAAGCTCAAGCAAGTAGTAACTCTAATTGCAGCTGCTCCACCAGATGTGGTTTCCTTACTTGAGCAGATGAAAAACATTTCCTGCTACATGTTGGTCTAGCAGAAGCCCTTTCCTTGGTACCTGTCCATAAAATCACAAGAAGACATTTGCTTTCAGTTGGCAAGGCCAGCAGTATCCTTTAGTGCTTTACCTCGAGGACATGTTAACTCTCCAGCCCTGTGCCATGACTTAGTTCAAAGGGATCTTGATTGTTTGTCTCGTCCACAAAATATCACACTGGTTCACTGTATTGACAACATTATGCTGATTGGACCAAGTAAGCAGGCAGCAGCAACCACTCTGTAACACATATGCACATCAGAGGATGGGAAATAAATCCAACTGCAATTCAAGGGTCTTCTACCTCAGTGAAAGTCTTAGGAGTCCAGTGGTGTGGGGCATGCAGAGGTATTCCTTCTAAAGTGAGGGAAGGTTATTGCACCTGGCCCTCCCACCTCTAAAAAAGAAGCGCAGCATTTAGTGGGCGTATGTGGATTCTGGAGACAGCACATTCCCCACCTGGGTCATTCTGACCTATATACTAAGTGACTGGGAAAGCTGCCAGCTTTGAATGGGGCCTGGAAGAGAAGGCTCCTCAATAGGTCCAGGCTGCTATACAGGCTGTTTTACCACTTGGACTCTATGATCCAGGAGACCCTATATGGTTCTTGAGGTATCAGTGGCAGAAAAGGATGCTGTTTGGAGCCTTTGGCAGCCATATAGGTGAATCACAGAAGAGACCTTTGGGATTTTGGAGTAAGACTCTATATCATCCTCAGAAAAGTATTCTCCCTTACAGAGAGAGCTCTTGGCCTGCTATTGGTCCTTAGTGGAAACTGAATGTTTGGCAATGGACCAATAAGTTACCATTCAACCTGAGCTGCCTATCATGAGCTGCATGTTACCGACCCACCAAGTCATAAAATAGGCTGTGCACAGCAGCAGTCCATTATCAAAGTGGGTTCTGAAGGCACAAGCAACTTACATGGAGAAGTTGCCCAAATGCCTGTGGTTTCTACACCTGTTACAGTGCTTTCTGCTCCCAAGCTCACGGGGTTTGTGTTATGATCAGCTGATGGAGAAAGAGAAGACCAGGGCCTGGTTTATCCATGCTTTTGCTTGCTATGCATGCATCACTCAGAAATGGACAGCTGCCGCACCACAGCCTCTTTCTATGACTAGCTTGAAAGATGCCAGCAATGGGAAATCCTCACAGTGGGCAGAACTTTGGGTGGTACACATGTTTGTATATTTTTCTTAGAAGGAGAAGTGGCCAGATGGTGACTGTTCACTGACTCATGGACTGTAGTGAATGGACTGGTTGGGTGGTCAGGGACTTGGAAAGAGCATGATTGGAAAGAAATAAGAACAGCATCTGGGGAAGAAGTGTGTGGATAGATCTCTTTGAATGGGAAAGTCATCAAAAGGTGACTTCGGCTAAGGAAGAGTGTAATAATCAGAAGATAGAATGACCTGTTCTGTCAACAGCCAGTCTCTTTCTGCAGCCTTCCCTGTCATTGCCCAGAGGGCCCAGAAACAAAGTGGCAATGGTGGCAGACAGAGATGAGGATTATGCATGGACTCAACAACATGGACTTCCGCTCTCCAGGCTGACCTGCCTACAACTGTTGCTGAGTGACAGATCTGCCACCAGCAGAGACCACCACAACCCCCAGATAGGGACCATTCCCCAAGGGAAAAGCAAGCTGCTGGTGGCAGGTTGACTATGTTGAACCACTTCCTCTGTGAAAAGGACAATGTTCTGTCCTTATTGGAATAGCTACTTATTTTGGTTACAGATTTGCGTTTTCTGCATGTAATGTTTCTGCCAAAACCACCATCCTTGGGTTTACAGAATGCCTGATCCACCAATGCGATTCCACACAGTATTGCTGCTGACCAAGGAACTCACTTCACTGCCACAGAACTGTGGCAGTGGCCCTTGTTCATGGGAACCAGTGGTCAAAGGCAGCTGACCTGATAGAAAGATGGAATTGCCTTTTAAAGACACAGTTACAGTGCCAATTGTGTGGCAGCTGGGGCACTGTTCTCCAGAAGGCGGTGTACACTTTGAATGAGTGTCTAATAAATGGTATGAGTTCTCCCCAAGCCAGGATCCACAGCTCCAGGAATCAAGGGGTGGGAAAGGAAATAGTTCTACTCACTGTCACCCCTAGCTTTTTGTTCCCACGACCTTCAGTTCTGCTGGCCTAGAGTTTTAGTTCCAGATGGGTGTGTGCTCCTGCCAGGAGCCACAACAAGCATTCCATTGAACTGGAAGCTTAGATTTCTCCCTGGGCACTTTAAACTACTGTTGCCCTTAAGTCAACTGCATAAGACAAAGGAACAATAGTGTTGAAAATTGGATTGCTTCTCCACATGCAGGTAAGGAAGATTATGTCTGAAGTGCAGGAGATCCTTTAGGGTATCTCTTGCTGCTACCATCCATGTTCTGTGATTAAAGGCAATGGGAAACCACAACAACCCAATCTAGGCAGGATGACAAAGGTCACAGACCCATCAGGAAAAGAGTCAAGACCTGCTGAAGAAGGTGGAGAAAATACACAATGGGCATAGCTAGTATAAATACTAGCTAAGGCCACTTGACCAGTTATAGAAATGAAAAGTACAATTGACAAGAGTTAAGAATGTGTGCAGCAGACACTGAGATCGATGATTAGTAAATGGGACCTCCTGAAACTGAGAAGCTTCTGTAAGGCATAGGACACAGTCAATAAGACAAAACGGTAGCCCACAGAATGGGAAAAGATTTTTATCAATCCCACATCTGACAGAGGGCTGATTTCCAAAATATACAAGGAACTCAAGAAGCTACTCACCAAAACACCAAATGATCCAATTAAAAAGTGGGGTACAGAACTAAATAGAGATTTCTCAATAGAGTAATCAAAGATGGCTGAAAGACACTTAAGAAAGTGCTCAACATCCTTAGCCATCAGGGAAATGCAAATCAAAACAACTCTGAGATACCATCTTACTCCTGGCTAAAATCAAAAACAACAACAGTTTATGCTGGTGAGAATGTGGAGAAAAGGGAACACTCCTCTGTTGCTGGTGGGGATGTAAACTTGTACATCCACTTTGGAAATCAGTATGGTGGTTTCTCAGGAAAATGGGAATCAATCTACCTCAAGACCCAGCCATATCACTCTTAGGCATATATCCCAAAGGATACACATTCATACCACAAAGACATTTGTTCAACTATGTTCATAGCATCATTATTTGTAATAGCCTGAACCTGGAAGCAACCTAAATGCCCTTCAACCAAAGAATGGACAAAGAAGATGTGGCACATTTACACAATGGAGTACTCAGCAGAAAAAAACAATATCATGAAATTACCAGGTTACCTGAGTGAGGTAACCCAGACACAGAAAGAAAAGTGTGGTATGTACTCACTCATAAGTGGATGTTAGACATAGAGCAAAGGATCACCAGCCTACAGTCCTCAACCCCAGAGAAGCTAGAAAACAAAGAGGACCCTATGAAAGACATACATGGTCCCCCGGAGAAGGGGAAAGGGTCAAGATCTCTTGGTCATATTGGGAGCTCGGGGGAAGTGGGGAGGGATGTAAAAGAAAGAGGAAGGGAGAAGGGGGAAGAAGAACATGAGAGATCAGAAAGATGGGGTATTGGGAAGAATAAAGAAGGAGAGCAAGAAAAGAAATACCTTAATAGAGGGAGCAATTATTGGTTTAAAGAGAAATGTGGTACTAGGGAAATGTCCAGAGATCCACAAAGATGACCCCAACTAAGAATCTAAGCAATCATGGAGAGGCTACCTTATATGCCCTACCCCTATAATGAGATTGATGACTACCTTAAATGTCATCCTAGAGCCTTCACTCAGTAGCTGATGGAAGCAGAAGCAGAGACTCACAGCCAAGCACTGGGCTGAACTCCTGGAATCCAGTTGTAGAGAGGGAGGAGTGATGAGCAAAGAGATCAAGACCAGGCTGGAGAAACCCATAGAAAGAGCTGACCTGACTAAGTGGGAGCTCATGGACCCCACTCTGACAGCTGGGAAACCAGCATAGAACTGAACCAGGCCCTGTGGGTATCAGTTAGGAGGCCTGAGCAGTCTATGGGGCCTCTTGCAATGGAACCAATATGTATTCCTAATGCATGAGTGAACTTTGGGAGCCCATTCCCTATGGAAGGATACTCTGTCAGCCTAGATACACAGAGGATGGCCTGGGTCCTGCCCCAAATGATGTGACAGACTTTGATGATCCCCCATGGAAGGCCTCACCCTCCCTGGGCAGTGCGTGGGGGTGGAATAAGAGGATGGGCGGGAGAGGGAACTGGGATTGGTATGTAAAATAAGATATTTTCTAAATTGAAATTTAGAATTTTTTTCTTATTTTCTTTGTCATGTGATGTAAAATCAATTGAAAGAATATCTGTAACTTCATATTTAAGTTTTGAGGCACTAAAAGAACATTCAAGGGACAATACCACTTAATTCTAATTTATAATGCATTTACAGTCATATATGGAAGAATTATATCATGTTAAGTGTAATTATGAGCAGGTTAAATATATATTTGTAGTTGTAAGTGAGATAGTCATATCATATTATGCGTAATTATGAGCTGGTTAATGTTTTCATTTGTAAATTAAATATGACATAAGGGGACATGATTGTGTGACAGGTTTGACAAGTGTGGATGGACTTGTTGTGATGGCTATTCTTGGCTGTCAACTTGACTACATCTAGAATTAACTATAACCCAAGCAGCTGGGTACACCTGTGAGAAATTGTTTTTAACTAAATTATTTGAAGTATAAAGACCCACCTTTAATCCAGATCTTTTGAGGTGGGAAAGTCGACCTTTAATCTGAGCCACACCAATGGCAACCTATATAAAGGACATGGGAGAAGGAATTGCCCCATCCCATTCTCAATTGACTGACATTAGAGCCTGCCTATTTGGGATTCCATTGTACACTGAAGATCAGCTGACCACTTGGTTCTTGGACTTTCCCTTGGGAAACAGCCATTGTTGGACTAGCTGGACCACAGTCTGTAAACCACTCTAATAAATCTTTCATCATATATACTACCAGGAGCCCTGACTAAGATGTCACCCACAAGCCTTTTGGAGTCTATAGTTATTATGTTACTATCTCTTTTCGTTCTTCCATCCAAAAACGGTTAATTGTGCTCTTTCCACAGACCCTGTATAGGAACTCAGAACTATTTCCTTAGAGGTGTGAGCATCTTCTCACCAGGGCCTGGTCCATGGCCCTGAAGGGGGTGCATGCTGTGTCTGGGTTGCGCCGTAATATTCCTAAGTGCTACTTCTCCTGTGTTGGTTAAGGCAGTGGTGGTAAGCTGCTGCAGAGCACGAAGGGGAGGGTGGCAGAGTGGGTCCCTTACAGTCACCTCTTCTCCACACTGCCCCTGAGAACAAGGAATGACTAGCGTGAGGAACTCAAGCCCTTAGCCTGTACTCTGCTGGTCCTGTGCTGTTGTTGTGTTTATGTTCTATATATACATTTGCTGAACCTACCTGTGACCTTTACTTTAGTGAAACCAACCTGAAAGTGAAGCAGGCCATCTCAGTTACCAGTGACATGGAGGATAACCTGGAGCTGCTGTCTGCCTTTAATGGTGAGCCAGGAAATGGGCTGCCCACCCAGACTTTGATCATCAGAGGCCTAGCATCCCATACAGGAATTCAAAAGGTTCATTGAAACAATATGCAAGTTGATAGTCCTTGACATGGAAAAAACATACACAACATAATAGCATATACACATAAAGTTAAACATGTTTTGGGGAGACATGTCTGTATTCATACACAGAATAAAAAACGTATAGGTTGTAATTCGAAGGCTAATAGCACCTTTCTCTAAACAATGAGTACAATGTTTCTCAAAAGCCTTTAATTCCAATACTCAAGAGACAGAGGCCAGTGATCTCTGAGGTTAGGACCAGCCTGGTCTACTTAGTGAGTTCCAGGCTAGCCATAGATACGTAGTAAGGCCCTGTCTCAAAAAAGGTTTCTTGGTCATTTTAGCATGTTATAAATATTTACAAAGGGCATCCAGCAAGATTGCTCAGAGAATAAAGGCACTTGCTTCTAAGCTTGTGACCTGAGTTTGATGCCTGGAACCCACAATGTGGAAGGACGGGACCAGCCCCCATGTGTTGCTGTCTAGTCTCCACACATGTACCATTTGCACATTTCCCCCTCCTCTTACAGGCAAAGTAAGTAAATAAAGCCAATAAAAGTTGACAAAGGATATATTTACTCATCAGGAAGAAATCAACTGTTTCTATTTTGTAAACAATAATAGGTTCACTTTAGAATTTTCATTTCTTTGCCTTCACTGACATTGATCTGACTGTACTGATGCTGATAAAGTGCCCTCTTGCGGTTTGTCTGTGTGACCTATGGCAATACAGAATCATCGTTTTGTTTGATTTTTGTCCTTTCTAAAGGGATTTAGTGCAGCATAGGGAGCAGCTGAGAAAAGGTAGAACAAATTATGTTATATGTTGTTGTACTATCTATTGTATGTTGTTTTCCTGCTGGGCATTCTCCCATGGTTACAGAGCTGGCCCTCTTCCTCCCTTACTTCCCTGCAGGAGAAGTTCGATGTGAGCCTCCCAACAACAAGCTGGACAAGTTTTCTGGAACCCTGCACTATCTGGGGGACAGCTACCTCCTGGACCATGACCGGCTACTGCTCCGGGGCTGCATCATCAGGAACACGGATTGGTGCTATGGTTTGGTGATTTATACTGGTACGCTTCCTTATACTGGCTCACCACCCAGTTGTAGATATTTAGTTCTAAGGAGTCAGATGTTAACATTCAAGCGTATATCTGAATAGTAGTTTACTGCTGAATTGATGCTGGATGAACAGGTGGCTGGAGGAGAAATGAAAGAAGCAATTAAGGGGAAAGGGACTTTGTTCCAGGCAATGTGCTCCTAACATTTCAGCTCCTCCTTTCTTAGAGGATGGCTTTGTGCTTCAACACCATAAGGCATTCGTGGGTCCTCTCAGCCATGTGTGGACACAGGAAAGGGTGTTCATACAGAAAAAGTACAACAGAATCAGCATGTGAACAGAAAAATGCAGAGAGATTACTCCCATAAAAAGGGAACAGATAGTGCTCATTATGGAGAAGAATATACAATGTAACAGGCAGACTTCATATAAGGGAAAAGCACTATGTTAGTGGCTAAGAGACCTGCTCCAGCCCCCATCCAGAGTCCTAAAGGTGAAATGCTTCTCAGGAGCAAAGGAGAGGGCGAGAGACCTCTATAGCCCTTCACACACAGCCGGAGGGTCATGCTCTTCCTTTTCTGTGCTCTTTGTTGTTCTGTTTCTACTCTAATAATCCTGTCCTACTTATAACTTCTCCGTGCTTCTTTTATCTAAAAACTCTTCTCCTTCAGGAGCCTTGAAATCATAAAAAGTTTCTCTCATGGTCAAAGCACATTCCTAGACGAAGCAATAAGGAGCTGAGCTATTTTCCAAGACAGCAAAGGGTTCAAGGCCATAGGAGCAAAACCAAGACCAGACAGGGAGGACACAGTGCCCAGTGACAACTTTAAGACATAGATCTATTGTTAGTAGACTGGCAAGTGAAGAATTAGCATGCTTTTCTTAGTTGGTAGACATCTGCGACTCTGACCTTGTGCAAGATGTAAAATTTTCTTTTTACAAAAAGCCTTTAGTCTAGTTTGCTCTGAGGTAAAAGTATACTAATTGTGTGCAGTAGTCTGAGTAAGAGAACAAGGCAGGCTGTTAAGAGTTAACATTAGTTAACCCCTGCTGTATCTCTCATGGCCCCTGACACATCTTGAGATGTCCTTTAGAACCACAACCCACAATATGTAGTGTGAGGGTTTCTTGTTCATGGTGTGGTTGGGAAAGAACCTCTACTCCACTTTGCATCCTCAGTGGCAACAGACATTAATAACTCTGTTCCTTAGCTGTCCCTGTGATAAAAACATCACTTGAAATGGAGGAAAGACATACTTTTTACTCAGTTTTCCAAGGTGTTAGTCCAAGGTTGCTTGACCCTATAGCACTGGACCTGTGGCAAGGCCAAACAACCTAGTGGGAATGTGTGATGGGGAAAACTGCTCGTGTCACAGTGGCCGAGAAGCAGGAGTGAGAGGAGGGGGCCTTCAAGCACGTGTCGTAATAACTTTCTTCAACTTAGTTCCACACCTTCAAGTTTCTAGTACCCCCAATAGCACCATCTACCGAAGACCAAGCTGTCAACAAATGTGCTTTTAGGGGATATTTGAAATGTGCGCTTTGACACAACCATAGCCACAGTAGGAACAATTGAGAAAGCTTTACCACAGAGAATATCACTAAACTTGAATTTCTGGAGGTCGTTTGTAAAGCATCCATTCTCAGACATGAGACTTAGTTCTCCTTCTATAGAAAATAAGACAGACACCCTCTGGAGGAGCTGAAGAGTCCAAGGAAGTCTTGGTAGAACTTGGTAGAACTTGTTATTGGTTCTTGATGCAGAATGGCAGCTTCAAATCGCAGTTTCAAACTCAAATGATGTGAAGTAGGTTTAGTTTTTTCACTGCGTCAGGAGTTGCCCACACACAGGAACCCACTCCTGGATAGCTCATTTGTTCTGCTGACAGTTTTCCCCAACGCAATAGCAGCGCCCTCGCGGTTCAGTTCCCATCCGACTCTTGGTTTGTTAAAGATAAAGGTGAACTTTGGGGAGTCCCATGCAGGAGTCTCATATTACTATGTGCACCCTGAAACACTCGGTGCAAACTCGAGTCACTGTCCCTGCTGTGCCGTGCTCAAGTCCCACCATGAGCTCTGCCTCCCTCTTAAAAGCCAGGGTGAGCAGGGTCAGTCTTTCTACATACAGACCCTGGAAGATCGGATGCCTGCAGCTGCCTTCAACTTCTCAAGAATCTAAATCTGTGAAGGAAGGCATCAGAGGATAGAATGCTGCAGCTTATGCTGCGTGTTCCCAATGTTCACCCACATAGCAGGCAACCCTACCCCACATCAGTGGTACTCCTTCATTAGAACACTTATAGAAACCGTAGTCAGATGGTAAAAGGCCAGAGAAACTGCTGCTTACAGCTTCTTCCTAAACCCACGTATGAGTATTTTCTCTCAAACTGCTAGCAATATCTCTAACTAGTAGTTTGCAAGTCAGTTCCATAGCCATTCAAGGCTACCTTACTCACTATCTGTGAGTCATTCTAAGTCGTTCTGGATTTCTCCCTGTTTTGCTTAGGGCCAGACACCAAATTAATGCAGAACGGTGGAAAGACTACCTTCAAACGAACACATATAGACCATCTTATGAATGTCATTGTGATTTGGGTAAGTTAAACACTTCCCTGTTTTTTGCTTTGTCCACAGCAGTAGCTGGCAAATCAGAACGAAGTTTTTGAAAGTTGCAAGAAGTTTCATGACCCCATAAGCTAAGGTGTGAGTTGGGAAAGAACAGACTCGATGTACAAGAGTCTAGGTTACTCCTTTTGTGCAAGATGATGACAATTAAGAAACTGTTGCCTTTGATTAAACGGGACCAGAGTTAATCAAGGGCCCCACTTGAGAAATAAAGATACTTCCCCATATCGATTTTGATTATTACTGTTAATAACCCATCACATAGACTAATAGAACACTGTATTTAAACTCCTCAAAAGAGGCAGAGGCAGGAGATCTGATAGCCTTGCTCCAGCCTTATCTGAGTTTCTGCTTCAAGTAGAGCAACTTCTCATTATTCTGTTTTATAATATTGGGAAAATAGGAGCTCTTCTACTTTAAAAAAAAAAAAAGTCTGAAAATCACTAATAAAGGGAATCATGAGCAAGGGAAAGATATTTCTTAGTTTTAATTTCTTTTTTAAAAAGTACATACAATTTTTAGTATTATTTACCTTCACTAAACTCTTTCCAGATCCTCCTCGTCTCTCTACCTACTCAACTCCATGCTGTCCCCACCCAAAAAAAATAAAAATAAAGCAAAAGCAAAAGACAAAGATCACAACAAACTAAAAAATCTAATAAGAGAAAAAAATACCAAAACAAAGCAAAAAATGCATGCACAAAAACAACATGGAGTCAATTTTATGTTGGCCAACTATCCCTGGGCACAGGTCCTTCCCTGGTATATGGTTGATATACCCAAGGACATTCCACTGGAGAAAACTGATTTTACCTTTTTCTCCCTGGTTAGGGGTGGGGCATTGTGTCCACTGTCCCTTCTCTGTGCTGGGATTTTGTCTGGTTTGAACTTCTGCAGGTCTTGTGCCTAATGTCACAGTCTCTGTGAGTTAAAGTGCACATCAATCTGTTTTGTCCTTAGAGTCACCCACCACCTCTGGCTCTTAAAATCTTTCTATCCTTTTGTACATAGACCCAAAGCCTTGACTGGTTTGACCATGATGTCCCGGTTAGGGCTGAATGCTCCAAAGTCTGTCATTCCTTGAGTATTTTCCAGTTGTGTGTCTCCGTGTTAATTCTTATCAAGAAAGAAGCAGCTTCTGTGATGCAGGATAAGTGATTCACGGATCTATAGCAATAGCAATATGTGATTAGTCATTTTATTACTGTGCTCTTTTAGCAGAATAATAGTAATAAATTTATCTTTGGGGACCATAGTCCTGGGTCCTTGCCACTTTAGTCATTCAGATATGGGTGCATCTCATAGAATTGGCCTTGAATGCATTTTCTAAAAGTGGTTGGTTGTCACTATTGCACTAGTGTATCTCGCAGGCAGGTTGCTGTTGTGGGTCACAGGGTTTGTAGCTAGGTAATACTGATGATTACTTGTCTCCTGGGCTAGTATGCAAAGTACCTTCCAGAATCATGAACGCCAGTCAGTAGAGGTGTAGCCTCTAGCTGGGCACTGGCTTGATTTCTCTGTGTTTGATGATATAAGTAAGTAGTGTCCTCCACAATGGGACCTCACCATCAGGTTGTAGAGGGTAACGAATAACCTTGGCAATAGCCTATGGTGTTAGGGGTGCATCTGTGGGCTCCTTTGGCCAATGACTCAACAAGATGTAACCCATTCTTGGCACTGGAGGTTTTACTTGGTGGTATGAAATATACAGTTGGGATAGTGTCTCCCTCTATATATGGTAACTCTACTGAAATTCCTTTCGTGTATGTATGTATTTTAGGGAGCTTCTGTGTAGTAGGTTTCCATGTGGCTTTTTTAAAAAAGACTTTAGTGTTAGAGTTTCTGCCCGTATTTCCTCCTGTTACACTGCTCTCCCATCATTCTCCCTATTTAATCCTCATATCCTAGTTTCCCTTTAAGTCTTGATAACACTGTATTCAATTTCCCCTTCCTTGGATGACTCCCTCATCCCTCCGGCCCCCTTACTAGCTCCATAGCCTCTGTAGATATTCTCATTGAAACACACATCCAAAGTTAACATCCATACATAAGGAAAAAACATAGGCTGGGTGGTGGTGGCACATGCCTTTAGTCCCAGCACTCCAGAGGCAGGTGGATCTTTGTGAGTTCAAGGCCAGCCTGGTCTACAAAGTGAGTTCCAGGACAGCCAGAACTAAACAGTGAAACCCCATCTCAAAAAACAAACAAACAAACAAAAACAACAAAAAGAACATGGAATATTTGTTTATTGGGGTCTGGGTTACATCACTCAGGAGGATTGTTTCTAGCTTTACCCATTTACTTATAATCACTGTAATTTCATTTTTCTTAATAGCTGAATAATATTCTGTTGAGTAAATGTATCACATTTTCATTATCAATTCATTAGTTGATGAACATTAAAATTTTCAAATGTTTAAATTTTGTGAATAAAGAGAACATCAATAAACATATGAAAAAAAGTATTTCTGTATTAATATATAAAGTCCTTTTGCTATATGCCCAAGAGTGGCATAGGTAGATCTTGTGGTTGGGCAATGTTCAGCTTCCATAGTATCAGGACCAGTTGGTACTCCTACCAGCAATGAATAAGTGTTTCCCTTTCCCTGAATCTTTGCCAGCATGTACTGTAGTTTATTTGTTTGGTTTTTTTTTTTTTTTATTGATCTTGGCTGTTCTAATTGGGGCAAGATAAAATCTCAAAGTAGTTTTAATTTGCATTTTCCTGGGAGCTAAAAATAGTCAACATTCTCTTAAGTGATTCTCAGCTATTTGTGTTTCATCTTTGAAAAATTCTGTTTACTTCTATATCCCTTTTTAAAGCTAGGTTATTTGTTTTTTTTGTGTTCAGTTTTTTTGTTTGTTTGTTCTCTGTATATTCTGACACTAACCTGTCAGGTGAATGATTAGTAGAGATTGTTTCCCATTCTCTAGGCTGCCACTTTGCTGAAATGATGACCTCTCTCTCTCTCTCTCTCTCTCTCTCTCTCTCTCTCTCTCTCTCTCTCTCTCTCTCTCTCTCTCTCTCTCTTTTGAGACAGCTTTTCTCTATATAACTTAACAGCCCTGGCTGTCCTGAAACTTGCTTTGTAGATCCGGCTGGCCTTAAAGTCAGATATCCACCTGCTTCTGCCTCTTGAGTGCTGAAATTAAAGGTCTGTGCACCACCACCACCGTTAGAAAAGCATTCTCAAAAAACTCAGAAACCATGCCTGGGTGGGCCTCTTTTGCTGTACAAAGTTTTCAGTTTCATGAGGTCCCACTTGTTAATTGTTGGTTGTAGTGCCTGTGTTGTGTTCTGTTCAGGAAATCTTTTCCTGTGCCAATGAGTTCAAGTGTATTCCTCACTTTCTTTTCTATGTTGTGTTCCTTGATCCACTTGAGTTTTGCACAGAATGATAGACATGGATCTATTTTCCCTCTTCTATATGCAGCTA